>JALPQD010000384.1:897302-1602302 GCA_023101885.1 Typhlomys cinereus | reverse complement strand
ACATCAGAGGGAAACAGCAGCAGCCTGCACTTCTGGCCTTGGTGGGCGGAGCCTGGGAATCCCAGAGCAAAGCAAAAAGGAGGTAAAAGCTATCCAGGATGATTCCCAAAGTCACTCTTGGTCCTCCACAGGAACACACAGTACCCTCTGATACACACACACACACACACACACACACACACACAGCAAAATAAAAATAAAGTTTTTTTAAAATTCCTTAAAAAAAAAAAGTTATCCTCTGACCTCTACAGGGACATCTCTTCTTACCTTCTCAAGTAAATAAGTATTTTAAAAAATAAAAATAAATCTCTTCATGAAGCAGAAAGTGCTTTACAAATTATTACATTTAAATGTTTCATTTATTCTTTGACAATGTCAGTAGTGTATACCATGCATTCTGATCACATCTATTCCACACTTCTTCCACTATCTGAACCTCATCTAACCCTCACTCAATGTAATGAGTTAAAACTGAGAGATCTGGTTTTACCAAAAACATCAGAGGCCAAACATGGTAACTCACCCTTATAACCTGGAACTCAGGAGGCGAGTTCAGGCCAATGAGGCCAGGCACAAAGCGCCAGGCCATCCGCGCTGGGGTATTTGAAAAACCAGAAGGGAAGGAGGAAAGGAGAGATGGAAATAGAGAAAGCGTGCATGCATGCCGTGGCTCGCAGGCGAAGGTCAGAGGACAACCTAGGGAAGTCAGGTCTGTTTCCGCCGTGTGGGCCATCAGCCAGGGCTCAAAACTCAAGATAGGAATCAAGCGTTTCACCAGCCTCGCATCACTGGCCTCGAGACATTTTCTCAAGAACAAGCAACAACAAAAATCCACAGCAGAAAGACTTGACTCTACCAAGCTGTTTTTATTACACTAAGACCCTCACCCTCCAGGCAGCATCACGAAGCTCTGCTTTGACATCTTTTAGACAGATTCTGTCCAAACTCCATCTTGGCCTGTGTTCTGATTCACAATTCTATAAATTCCCATCCAGCTCTGCCCAAGGATCCTAGAAGCACTTTCAATTTAACTGGGCTCAATTTATTCTTGAGAGCGTAGAAGCACTAAAATTCAACTTTATTTTCAAGATTTCTCTTTTACTATTTCTACAATGAAACCAACATCCACCTGGATTGAAAACCTTTATTTATTTATTGTGTGTGTATATATCAGAGGGCATTATGTGTCCCTGCAGATGACCAAGGATGACTTTGGAAATCATCCTGGATTGCTTCTACCTCCTTTTTGCTTCTCTCTGGGATTTCCTAGGCTCTGCCGCTGCCATTCTCCCTTGGTGTTTTTTATGTGGGACCAGAGCTCCAAACTCAGGACCTTCTGCTTGTGAGGAAGAGTCTTAACCCTTAAGCCATTTCTCTAGCTCCCTAAGTGTCACTTTAAACTCTGGACCATTGCCTATTATTCTTCTAGACTTATCAGACATACATCATCTATGTAATCCAGACCAGCTTCAACGTGACATTCCTGCTTTGGTCACCAAGTGCTGGGATTACACGCAAGCACTAGTATGCCTGGCTCTGTCATCTCCTAAGAGTTTCTTTCTATTTAGTGGAGGGGGTTGAGAAGAACTGAACCAGGCCTTTGTGCATGCAAGACACCCACTCTGCCACCGAGCGTTATGTTCTATACTCAAACCACACTCATCCTTTCTTTTTAAATGTATGCTTGTTTGGGGCCATGAGATGCTTCAGCGGATAAAGGGGCTTGTAGTTTTAATCTCTGGAACAAACAAGGTGAAAAGACAGAACCAATTCCCTGACCTCAACATACATGCTGTCATAAGCACCACATATGTGAATCCCGCCCTCCCAAATCACAGAAATAAATAAAAGTTAAAAAAATACTTTGTGAGGTAGGCAGACCATGTTTAGGGGGCTGAATTTATCTCATGCAGTGTACCAATCTGTCAAGCATGGTTTCATTTGCAATTCCCCAAGGGAAGGATCTCCCGGCTTAGGTCTCTGCACATGCTAGGACCTAGAATAGAACACTGTTCTCACATCCTCTACTCAACCTTTGGGATGCAGCTGAAAAGTCACTTCTCCCAGACAGCAGCCTTGACCTCAGCTAACTCTCTCTGAAGTACTCCCCTGGGAGCCCTGCATGTCCTTTATCATACTCACCAAGCTACAGAGAAAACGCAGCGTGCCTGGCCTACTCTGGGGGAGCAGGAACTCGTCAATCATTCCGAGCACCAAGCACCCAATAGCAGCCAACCAATCAACTCCCGCTTGAATTATTTCTGAACTCCCACTGAACAGTCACATGTATACCAAACCTTCCAGACATTTTCTATCCTGTCTGTCCTTCGTATTATTAGTTTCACACACACACAAAAAAACCTTTAAGTCAAAATCCTGCTCTAAAATATTCAATGACTCCTTTCTTATAGTGAGATCCTGTCTCAAACAAACAAACAAACAAACGAATAAATAAATAAGTGGCTTGGCAGGCAAAGTACTTGCCTCAAATGTCAGATAACCATCCCCAGAATCCTTGTAAAAGGCAGAAGAACCAACTTCACATGTGCTAGGACACACGTGCTGTACACGTGCATGTGTACCAGTGTGCACGTGTGTACACGCACACCAACAGATGAGATTAAAAAGAAATCAAGCAATACTAAAAGGGGGGGTGGCTTGGGGCAAAAGCTCAGTGGAGCAGAGCAATTACCCTGTATGCTCAAGGACTTGAGTTTATTAGCCAGCCCTTGTCCCTAACCACACGCACAAATGTAGTGGCACATACCTGTAATCCTGGCACTTCAAAGATCAGGACTGGAGGATTTTAAGCAGAAGACTAGCCTATGTTAGAAAACATGTTCTAGGCAACTTGGGACTACAAAGCAAGACCCTGACGCAAAAGAAAAAAGGGCTGGAGAGATAGTTCAGGGGTTAAAAGTCACAAGCAGAAGGTCCTGAGTTCGAATCTCAAGTCCCACATAAAAATGCCAGGCAAAAATGCCAACAGCCTGCACTACCAGTCCTGGAGGGCAGTCTGGAAAATCCTACAGCGAAGCAAAGGGAGGTAAAACAATCCAGGATGATTTCAGAAGTCACCCTTAGGCCTCCACAGGGATACACAGTACCTTCTGATACACACACACACACACACACACACACACACACACACACACAAAATAAATAAGCAAATAGATAAATAAAGTTAAAAAATAAAAAAAAAGAAAAACCAAGGTTGAAGGTGGTAAGATGGCGCCCCAGGGAAAAACACTTGCTGTCCAAATCTGTGGACTTGAGGTTAATCCTTCAGCCCATGTACAAGTGGAAGGAGAGAATCAACCCCTTATCCCCTCATCTCACACAGCCACACACATGCACACACTAAGGACAAATAACTTTTAAATGGGGGAAGAAAAGGAAGAAAGTGAAAAGGAAAAGGGAAGATAGCAAAAAGGAAAAAAGGAGGGAGAGTAAGAAAGAGGAAGAAAAAATACAAAGAAAAAGGGAGGAGAAAAAGGGAGGGAACGAGAGAGGGCAACGAGAGAGGGCAACGGGAAAGCTAGAAATGTAAATTGGCATCCAATGCAAGAAGGACTAGGATACTTGATTATATAAATAACCAGGTATCTAGGTGGAAAATGAGCATAAATATCCTGGAAGATTAACTAACTTCATGTGTAGAAAAAGAATTCCGAAAAGGACCAAAAAGAGCAAAGTTGTTTAAAAAGATGTTAACATGTTCCCTTCAGGTAAAGAAGTAGAGGTGACCAGCACCTTCTATGAGAAAGGTCTAAAGGTCTCAGGAAAGATCTCCAAGGCTTCAATTTCAGGACAGACACTGAAGTGGCTCTGTGCTTTCAGAAAGAGATGCACAGAACACAACCCAGAGAAGGACTGAGATAAAGGCAAGAAACACTACCAGAGTACCAGAATGAAAGGTCCACCCATAACAGGGACGCAGAACCAGAGAGAAAAATACCACATCACAGAGAACAAGATCTAGAGGTTGGCGCCGGAGACATATCAGGGTTTTGCTTTAGGAGTCACAACAAAGAACCCATACAGATGATGTCATCTCCAGTAATCGGCCTGCAACTCCTACGGCGGCCATTGCTGGTTGCCCCCCAAACAGTGTCATCCTCTCTCTATCTTGCCAACAGATGCCAGCTTGGTCAGGCATACTACACCCAGCCGCATGCGTTCACTGAAGACTGCTCTTTGTCTGGGGTACAGATACAGACTTCTATTTCCTCACTGCTTCTCTTGCTTTGGCATCTCTCAAATACAAGCCTAATAGTTTGGGAAGGAACACTTAACCAGCCTCGGGGTCTTACTGCCTTCACAACCTTCTGAACAGCTCTATCAGTGTGAAGGCTGTTACTTTGAAGCTTCATAATTTTAAGTAAGAAATATAGCTCTGATAATCTTATCAGTCTAATTAGTGAATGGCTGGAAGAGACAAATGACCCAAGAGATGGAAAGGGAATTCTGCTGGGTAGCTACTGGAAAGGATTTTCCTCTTTAACAAAAAGGGAAGGGCTGGGGACATAGGTCAGTGGACAGGATGCTCATCCAGCATGTATGAAGTCATGGGATCGATCCCTAGTATCCCATGAACTGGGCATGGTGGTGCAGGCCTAAATCCTAGCACTTGGGAAGTGGAAAAAGGAGGATTAGAAGCTCGAGGCCCTTTTCAATTACAGAATAGGTCTGAAGTCAGATTGGGATACAAAAGACCCTGTCTCAAAAATAAATAAATAGGGGCTGGAGAAGTGGCTCAGGGGTTAAGCCTATGCTTTGCAGGCGGAGGGTCCTGAGTTTGGATCCTAGACCCCACATATAGACAGACGCCAGGCGGAAGCAGGGGCGGCCTGCATTTCTGGTCCTGGTAGGGCGGAGCCTGTGAATCCTGGGGCAGAGTAAACAAGGAGGGAAGTAGAGGCGGTCCATGGTGGTTCCCTAATTCGCCCGTGGTTCTACACACACACACACACACACACACACACACACACACACACACACACACAAATTGAATAAATAAAAAAAATTAAAAAAAAAAAAAGCTCTGTGGTCCTGATCTGTCTGCTCCTCTATCCATTTCCCTCCTTTTCCCCAGGTATCTGGGAGACAGAGACTCAGTTCCTTTCTGGAATGGGAGGATTCTGCTGTTGCTAGGCTACTCCATCTGTGAAGGCGGCCTCTGATAGCAGACGTTCATGCTGTAATGTGACACAGGTCCTGAGCCCCGCTTTCTTACTCAGACTCTGTAATAGCCTTGCTGCTTCTGAAGCGCACACCTGATAGGCTGGGAATACAGCTCAGTGATACAGGACCCCACTTCAATTTCCAGTGCCCCCCCAACACACAAAGAATAAAATGTATGCTTACTCCTCTCTACCTTTCATTTAAATCTCTTCACATAAGAATGTGGGAGAAATGACTTGGACTAAGACTACCTCAAAAGCAGAAGGTCCTGAGTTCAGATCCCAGATCCCTTGGGAAATGATGAGCAACTACCTTTCCAGCTGGTGGGTGGACCCTGGGAATCCCAGAGCAAAGCAAAAAGGAGGAAGAAGCAATCCAGGATTCCAGAAATCACCCTTGGATCTCCACAGGGAACGAACACACACACACACACACACACACACACACACACACACACACACACGAAAAAAATAAACTTAAAAAAAAAAAAAAAAGAATGTGGGGAGGGGCGGGCTGGCTGGTTACCAGCACCTGTGTGAAACAACCTCCAGGTGTCCTCTGACTTCCACATTCACAAACTATTACATACCTGAGATCTTCCCATTTCTCCCTCCTTCTACCTCTTTCAAAGTAAAAATGGAAGAAAAAAGAAAAGACTACCTGCTTTTCAGGTTTTTAAGTCCTGACTTAAAAAGTGTAATTTACCTTTTTCTTCTACGTGTTTATAGATGCTAGTCAAAAGCTAAGCATGCTGACATCCTGGATTTCCTGTTTATAAATGTTTACAGACTGTCCAGGCCTCACTCAAAAAGCATGACCTTATCTCCTCGCATCTCCTTCCTCCCAGAAGCTGTTAGGATTTGCAGCTTCGCTCTGATAAAAGGGTCCTCAAACTTCTAAAAAAAAGAGAGAGAGAAACAAAGGGCTGGAGATAAAGCTCAGCCAGTAGCGCACCTGTCTAACATGCACACTGCCCTGGATTTAATCACCAGCGTCCCATGACCCCACGGAACCTGGCAGTGGGAGAGGTACAGGTAAGAGGACCAAAAGTTCAAGGTCCTCTCAGCTACATACATAGTAAGTTGGGGGTCATCTGGGCTACATGAGGCCCTAGCTTAAAAAAAAAAAAAAAAGTCAAGAGCGAGGCACATGCCTATATTGTGAGCAACTAGGATAGACCGTGAGGCCATGAGCGGGAGGCCTAACAAACAGCAAGAATCTGTTCCAAAAAACAAACATCATCAAAAACTCTCTTCATTCATTGTCTCCAGAAGACTGGGAAACACTGGCCCAAATTTCATCCATAGATACACTGGGATGTTTGTATTCAAGCTAAAAAGAAAAACGGGTCTGGGGATTAGAACTCAAAGGCAGAACTTTTGCCCAGCATGTATCAGGCCCTGGTTTGATCTCCAGCACCACCAAAAAATAAAAACAAAGACAAAAACTTTGAAACAACATTTTAAATTTGGAAGACATTACATGACTTGTGACTTTTTTCTTTAAAAGATAAACTCAAGACAAAAAAAAAAAAAAAATCAACTGGACCTGAATCTAGAAATTACCTAAGAGTCTAAAGTCTGAGGCTGTTGGCAGACTGCTTACCTAGCGCAAAGACCTGGGTTCCATCCCCCAGAGCTACACATAAACAGTGACAGTGGCACCTGCCTGTAAGCTTAATATCCTAGCAGCGGGATGGAGAGATGGGGGTTAAGGCTGTCTCACAAGTTTGATCTCAGGTCCCACGTACAAACGCCAGGCAGAAATGGTGGCAGCCTGGTCTTCTGACATTGGTGGGTGAAGCCTAGATAATCTACAGCAAAGCAAAAAGGAGATAGAAGCAATCCAGGATGACTACTGAAGTCACCCTTGATCCTCCACAGGGACACACAGTGTCCTCTGATACACCCCCTTCCCCCAGTACTTGAGAGGAGGAGGCAGAAGGACAGAAGTCTACAAAGCCAGCCTGAGCTATATGAAACCCTGTCTCCAGAAAGAAAAGTCCATTATTCCCCTCTCTATTTTTGAGACAATGTCTCACTCTAGCCCATATTGGCCAGGAACACATTATGTGGCTGCAGAGCAGCCTTGAACTCAGAGGCATCCTCCCAACTCAGTATCCTCGGTGCTGGGATTACAAGCATGTGCCACCACGCTCAGCTCACCATTACTGCTCACAACGTTCCTTGTATTTTCTCCAAACACCAGGGTATTCCTCCCACCTGTGCTTCTCCCTTAGCTTGGAATACCAGTCCCTTTCCTAACTCCAAGTTAATTTCTACTCATTCTTTTTCTTTTTCCAGACAAGGTCTCACGGGGCAAGGACCGACCTTGAATCCACCATGCTGCTGATCCTCTTGAGTCCTCCAGTTACACACTTACAACACAACACTTGACTCTACTCACCCTTCAAACCCTCTGATATCACCTCTAGGAAACGTTCCAGGGCTCCCCTCTTCCTTGTCTCCTCATTAATTGTTGCACATATACGCTATCGTACAATCTGTTTACTTGTGGGTTTCAACACTGAATTCCTTAAAAAACAGAACCCCTATTTCCCCCACCGAACAAAAGAGCTAACTCAACACGTTTGATTAATGAGTGAACAAGCGGGTGAGAAGCGATATAGGGAAGGCACCCGGGGGCCAGAGGGAGCCAGAGCCGAGGGGTGGGCAGGGACCACACCCCAGTAACTCACATAGATTTCCATTTTTCGGTAGAGACCGTAGTTAAGCAGCAAATTGTGAGTCATGCGGATTCGGTGAGGCTTCATTGGGTGACCTTGTCCATAATAGTAATTTCCAACATCCCCTGAAGAAAAGTGGAAATGTTAGTAACACAGTTAAAAACACACGGGAGAACCCAGCAAGCCCCCACAGAAACAATCTTTGTGGTTCTTTTCTAGTTTCCAGGGTTTTTTTTCCCACTTTAAAGGACAGTAATTCCAAAAGAGAGAGAAAAAAAACAGTCCCTGTTGAGACCAGGAAAGCAGGGTAAGTCTAGCTACCATCCCCTCCTGACACACAGGCACTGGATGGCATGAGTCATTCAAAGTCTACCGGGAACAGCAGACAGTGAGGAACCCCAAGGACTTCCCTTCCCTCAACAAAGCAGTGAGCCCCACTATTTAGAATCATCGCAAGCCAGTGTGCTGCCTACATGCTGTGCTGGTTTAGGGCAGAGCACATCACAGGCAGGACGGGAGCGTGATTCTCACCTTACAGATAGACACGAGGCTTCATCCACAGAGCACCTTCTAGTGGTTCCTTCGCTTTCAATTCAAACCACCTGCTTCCCTGTCACCGGAACTATTTTCCCAATCCACAGCTCTAATGACCTCATTCCCATGCTCAAAATTATTCTCACTGGCTCCCCACGTCCTAGGCTGGTCAAGAGGTAAAATTTTGTTGGAAAGAGCCATGCCCATCAGTCTAAGTATTATTCACCCTGTTTTTCAAACCGCAATAACTGGGTGATTAAAGTAACTACCACAGGTACCCACCTACATGTTAAAACAAAGCCTAAAATAAACCAGGTGGAGTAATATCCACCCAGAGATCTCTGTGAGGTTGGGAATGGTGGTGTTCATCTCTATCGTAGCATGAGGGGCAAGTTTGATACCAGTCTGAAGTAAAAAGCAATACCCTGTCTCAAAAAAAAAAAAAAAAAAAAAAAAAGACAAATACACAAGACGGATGGATGTTTCTGTGGGTCTACTTGCTAGTAAGTTCCTTGAACAGTGATCCCAAAGGAGAATTATAGTCATTCGCAACAAAGGAAAAGATTGAAAACTGTTTTTATTTTATTAATTTCTGAGGAGAGGGGAGAGACAAAGAAAGAGAGAGAGAGCAAGTGCACATATGCCTGATGCATGTGGAAGTCAGAGAACAACTTCTGAAGGTGGTCTCTCCCACCACACACGGACTCCAGAGATCAAAGTCAGGTCTCCAGGTGTGCACACAGAGCCTCTACCCACTGAGCAGACGCACCAGCCCTGTTTCCTGGTTTTCGCTTTGTTTTTTTAAGACAGGGTCTCACTTTGTAGCTCAAGTTAGCTGAAGACCTGAATATTCTCTACAGTCTGGCCTAGTCTCAAACTTGTAGCAATCCTCTTGCCTCAGACTTCAAAGTGCCAGAATTGCAGGCAAGACCCACCACAATCAGCTTCTTAACAGTTTTCAATCAGGTTTTTTTTTTAATTCTTTTATTCAGCCATTTTAGCCGCCGCCCCCCTCCCCCCATCCAGTACTGGAGATCAAATCAAGGGTCTCATGCATGCTAAGCAAGTGTTCTGCCACTAAGCTATACTTAAACTTTCCCACTCCTGTTCTTATAATGGAAACTCCTATCACTCTACTTCTATAGTAAAGCAATCTAAAAGGCCAAGTGACCTGCCCAATACTGCAAAATTTCTGAGTACCAGGGCCAGATCTGAGCCCCAACCGGGTAAGTTAACAACAACCAGACTCCAATCTACAGCCCAAGAGATGGCTCAGTAGGTAAAGGTACTTACTGCCCCACCTGTGCCTACAATCAATATAAAGTTGTACAGAAAGAAATGGACTCCAGAGTTGTCCTGACCTTCATATGTGTATCTACATGCACACATGAACATACAAATACAATGATAAATTCAAATTAAAAAAAAAAAAGACGCCCAAAAAATGGTTCTCAGGTTAACACCTTTGGCTTGAAAGCAGAAGGACCAGATCCTACATAGAAATGCTGAACAGAGATGGCAAGCGGTCTGTACTGGCTGGTCCCAGAGGCAGAGCCTGGGAAACCCCAGAGCAAAGCAATGAGGAGGTGGAGGAGTCCAGGATGATACCCGAAGTCACCCTCGGGCCTCCAAAGGGGCAAGCATGTGCATGGGCATGCATGTTAGCGCTCTCTCTCTGTCACACACACACACACACACACACACACACACACACACACACGCACCTGCAAAAAAGACAAAACCCAGTCCCTTCTGTGAAGACCAAGGTCTTTCCACTCTTTCTTCTTTCAAATGGAGAATATGAAGACTATAAATCTAAGCAAGATGATATGGTTGTAAAACCACAGGTTACAGCAGTCTCAAGCAGGCTGTCCATCCCTTCCCTCCCCAGCACTCTTTCCAAATTTATTTGGGCTCCCCCCCCTTTAATAACTAAAATCCTACTCTTTCAGCTGCCCTGTCCACTCTCTAAGAAAGGAATGTTCTCTTTTGTCATAGGGTTTGCTTGTGCAGCACGGGCTGGTCTGGGCCTCCTAGCCTCCCAAGGGCTGGGGTACAGAAGGGGCCACGTCTGGCTGAAAGGAATGGTCTTACCTCCGCCTGAGAATTTCCTAACCTTCTACCCAGCTCCCACCCTTCACAACTGGCCTACGCCTGTGCTTTTCCTTGTCAGTTGCCCCCTCGTCTCAGCTGGCTAGCTCGCCTAGGGGACCCCGGTCTCCTGAGTCTCTGTCATAGCCTTTCCTATGTCTTCTTCCTTCGGCTATTTCATGGGAGACGTTGAATATGCTGAACTCTTTTTTGTTTTTATTATTTTTTTATTATTATTATTATTTTCAACTGTGCACGGACGAATTCGTGAACCACCATGGACGCCTCCACCTCCGTCTGCCTCAGGATTCACAGGCTCTGCCCTACCAGGACCAGAAGCGCAGGCCGCCCCCGCTGCTTCCACCTGGCGTCTATACGTGGGATCTGGGATCCGAACTCAGGACCTTCCGCCTGCAAAGCGGAGGCTTAACCCCTGAGCCACCTCTCCAGCCCTGCTGAACTCTTTTTAAGGTTTTTATTTACTTGAGAAAGAGGAGGGAGAGAAAGGCCCACATAAGCCTGGGTGGACAGAGAGAACTGTGGAATGCTAATTCCCTCTCTCCACTGTGTGGACTTGCAGGAATAGAACTTAGGTGGCCAGGTTTGCAAGCAGGCACTTTTTCTGTTGAGCTATTTTGCTACCCTGAATATGCTCTTAGCCATCACATCTCCCCTTGGTCAGTACCCCTATCATGACCTCACACAAGCCTCTCTTTTAAAGACTAACCTAAAGCCAGGCATAGTGACTCATGTCTATAATCTCAGCACTAGCAAGGCTGACGGGACTCCCGGAGCTCCAAGCCAATAGAGCTGGAGAGCAAGACCCTGTTTCCAGGGACAATCGGGGCGGCAAGATGGTGTAGAGGGAGAGAACAGACTCCCCACAATGGCCTTCTGACCATGGTGCATGCATACTTGAACTCACACACAGCCTTAGGACAGATAAATTTAAAAAAATAAATAAGACTAGATGAGAACCTACCTAAAATAAAATAAAATTAAAATAAAATAAAATAAAATAAAATAAAGGCAAGACATGAAAAGATAGCTTAGCATGTAAGAAACCTCCTCAAGGGGAACAGAAATGACATAGGAAGTTATCCTCTGACCTCCACCAGTGGCATGACAAGCATACGCTCTTTCAAATAAATAAAAGTTCTGTCAACCTATTAAGCACTCTTCACCTTCTGCTTCTGAATCCACTGAAGTTCAGCTTCTACCCACCCGCTGCCCACTCCTCCTCTTCTTTGGCCTCTGTAACTCGACCCTCTGCCCCACATACCTCTCTGGCCACTCTGTATGTATCCTTCATTCATTTAATCAACAAATACTTAGTGAAAGTCTACCCTGAGTCAGGCAAAGGGGTGGGGTGGGGAATGCTACGGATACAAAGGCACACTTTTCCCCAAGGAACTTACTCCCTGAAAAAAAATAAAAAGCCATGGCCAGACCAGCCAGGGTGACTGAGACCTGTAATCCCAACATGGGGGCTGAGATAGGAGGATCACCCAGAGCCGAAGGCTAATCTCGGGAAGAAGTACAGGCTGTGAGGGTAGCAGACATGTTCTCCAGTCCACTTCAGAATCTCGCTTTAGGTCCCCTTCTCTTACCTTCCATCACTTCTAGAGTGATTTCTGCTTCTCCTAAATTAACTATAATTTCTGCAGACCTGTGCAAGTGCTCACTGGATGCTCTTAGAGGTCCCCAAGCACCTCCACCTAAGCCATAAAAATAAAAGCCAGGCATGGTGGCGCATACTGTAATCACGGCACTCGGGAAGCTGAGGCAGGAAGACTGTAAGTGCAATGGTCGATGTGATTTTATGTTGTGACACCGTCTCTAAATACAGAAAGACTGAAGCTGTAGACTACATCTCCAAGCACTCACCATATCAAACTATCACACCAGAAGCTTGGAATCCATTAACTTACTGTCTGTCCCAGAGAGTCCTAAGGTATAGAGCTCATGACGAAACCAAGATCCATATAACTCCAGCGACGATCACGGACCCTCAGAATAATGTCCTGCTTCCTCACGATGGCCCAGCCCACCATCATCTAGACCCTATTTGCTTCTCAGGGATCGTGGCTTGCTACCTACCCTCCCCTCCTCTGCTCCCCACACTCTGGACTAAGTCCCATGTGTAGTCTCACCCCTAAGGAAGGTGTACCTGCAGTTCTACCAGGGTGTTGTCTGCTCCCTGGTCTCCCCCCTTCCCTCCCTCCAGATCCTCAGCGTACTGAGGGATGCCTGCTTGCCCTCTGACCTCTCTGGACCGGGTCTCCAGCACTGGATAGCCCCTTATCCTACTAACACAGACACTGGAGGGCATTTAGTTGCTCCATAGACTTGGGTTCAATGAAAAGTCTGCTTTAATACACTGCATCCTGCTCCTTCCATCCGCGGTGGTGAGGAGGGGGGGAGAGAAAGAGGGGGGACACTCCCAACAAGCAACTGCAGGCCCTGCCGCACAGAGTGGGGGAGGGGAAGCGGGTGCCCAGTCCTGCAGGACTCAACAGACAAGGCAAGAAGCAGCCGGCGAAAGAGCTTTGTGTCCCCTACGTTAAGACCCCTCCAGCAACCGTCCGCATCACACTCTGCCCCCCCATCGGTCTCGGCTTCGCCTCCAGGAGTTCCACTCAAAACTTCCCGTCGGGCTCCCTCGAAAGCTCCCCACTCACATCAGCCCAGGCTCCCCCTCCGGCGACCCCCTCCGGGCCTCACCCTCCTCCTCCTCCCCTTCCTCCTCCTCCTCCAGCCTCGACCTCCCCTCTCCGCTCAGCCTCCCCCAACCCCCTCGCCTCGACCTCCCCCAGCCTCTGCCCCTCGCCCCCGCTGCTCTCGGCCTCCCCCTCCCTCGGTCCGCACCCCCCGGCGCCCCCGCAGCAGGACGGGGCTCACCGTCGTAGTAGTAACAGACTTTCCTCTTGGTGCCCTGAGTCTGCGCCATCTTGCTCGCCGCCCGCTGCTCCCGTCCGTCCGCCCGTCCGTCCGCCCGTCCGCCCGCGGCTCCGCACGGCGTCCGAACCCGGGGAGGGGCGGTCCTCCGGCGCCCCGCCCGCCCCCTCCCGCGCTCACCTATAGCCGCGCAGCCCGGGCACCGCTCCAACCAATCAGCTCGCACGGAGCCGGGCCCGGAACTCGGCGGGGGGCAAGGGCTGCCCTGAGCGGCCGCCGCGGGCCCCCTGGGCCTGTACCAAGGTCCGCGGCGGAGGGGTGGGGAGCTGCCGGGGACCGTACCATCGATCCCGGGGGAGGACGGCGACGGCGGCCGGGAAAACTTGGCGGGCCCCCTGGCTGTTGGAAGCGTGCGTGGGGATCCCAGGCCAAGTTTTTCCTTTCCCGGGGGATCAAAGCGAGGCTTCCAGGGAGAAAAATGACTTGCTCAAGGTCGCTCAGTTCAGCGATTCTTCTGAGTCTGGATTAGAACTCGGGAATAAAATAAAACGGTTAAGAAGGGACAAGAAAATTCGCCCCTCCTCTGCTGTGGGACAAATGTTCTAGCAATGTTCCGATGTTCTTTGCTTTAATGGTGGACTTGTTTTTACATTTTTAAAAAAAATGCACTAAGGAATTACTCAAAGCCATAAATTAGTAGTAAATTCCATTTCCAATTGTACACTTTTTAAAAAGTCTATATGCACCTGAGACACTGTTACAAAATAAGGCATCTTTGTCTTTCTAAGCCCAAATCCTAGCTCCTTCGGTGTGGTGAATAGCCCACTCAGAATGACAAGAGTCTGGCCAAGAAGAAATGGTATTGTCCCATTAATAGGAGAGCAAAGTTTCTTCACTCTAGTGACACTTTGGATAATTCTTTGCTAGGGGGGGCCCTCATCTCCATTGTAGATGTTAACCTACATATTTGACTTCATTCAATGCCAATAGCAACGTCTCTCTCTCTCTCTCTCTCTCTCTCTCTCTCTCTCTCTCTCTCACACACACACACACACACACACACACATGCGACAATCAAAATCCTTTCCAGATATTGAGAGATTTCTGGGGCTGGGGGTCTAGATGGGGATGAATTCATTCCCTCTCTCATCTTGATTGAGATCCCGAACTTATCAATCATCGACTGACAGTTACTAAAAAAACAAAAAGTGGGGCTGGAGAGGTGGCTCAGGGGTTAAGCCTCTGCATTGTAGGCTGAAGGTCCTGAGTTCGGATCTTAAGACCCCATGTATAGACACAGGGCAGAAGCGGGGGCGGTCTGTGTTTCTGGTCCTGGTAGGGCGGAGCCTGTGAATCCCGGCAGAGTAAACAAGGAGGAGGTGGAGGCGTCCATGGTGGTTCCTGAATTCGCTCGTGATTCTACACATACACACACACATGTACACATGCACAATTGAATAAATAATACTAAAATTTTTTTAAAAACTAAGGTGGGCTGGAGAGGTGGCTCAGGGGTTAAGCCTCTGCCTTGCAGGCGGAAGGTCCTGAGTTCGGATCCCAGATCCCATGTATAGACGCCAGGCGGAAGTGGAGGCAGCCTGCGCTTCTGGTCCTGGTAGGGCGGAGCCTGTGAATCCCGGGGCAGAAGGAGGTGGAGGCGTCCATGGTGGTTCGCGAATTCGTCCGTGGTTCTACACACACACACACACACACACACGCACACACGCACATACATATGTACATTAACAATTGAATAAATAATAAAAAATATTTAAAAAAAAATTTAAAAACTAAGGTGATATTCTTAAAAAAAAGCATTGTGCTGGGCTATTAAAATAGCCACGGGCTGGTGAGACGGCTGAGTGACTTTAGAGGGACCTGGGTTGAAGCCTCAGAACCCCAAGGTGGAAGGAGAGAACTGGCTCACAAAAGCTGCCCTCTGGAGTTGGAGCCAGATGGCTCAAAGGTTAAGCCTCTGCCTTGCAGGCAGAAGGTCCTGAGTTCGGATCCTAGACCCCACGTATAGACGCCGGGTGGAAGCGGGGGCGGCCTGCGTTTCCGGTCCTGGTAGGGCGGAGCCTGTGAATCCCCGGGACAGAGTAAAGGAGAAGGTGGAGGCGCTCATGGTGGTTCGCGAATTCGTCCGTGGTTCTACACATACACAGACATACACACGCAGACACGCACACGCATATGCACACGGTTGAATAAATAATAATAAAAAAATTTTTTTAAATTAAATTAAATTAAATTAAAATAGGGCTAGAGAGATGATGAGATGATACAGGGGTTAACTCTGCCTCGCAAGGAGAACCTGAGTTCAGATCCTGGAAATTGGAGCCCGGGAAAGCCCAGAGCAAAGCAAAAAGGAGACAGAAGCAATCCAGGATGATTCCCAACGTCGCCTTTGAGAAATCATGGGGATACACACAACACATAAATAAATTTTAAAATAAGTAATTCAAAATAGTAAAATAGCAGCCCTGATAAGCTTACACCTAGTGCTTACTATATGTTAACTACTTACCGGTCCTTCAGTCAATACATGACATTTCTATGTTACTTCTGTTCTGTTTTAAGATAAGGTCTTACTGTTTTACCCCCTTTGGTCTTGAATTATCGATCTCAAATGATCCTCTTGCCTTTGCTTCTGTACCATATCTGGCCCTTTTGGGCCTCTTTGTGTAGGGCTTAGGGACTTGTCTCACTTAATAGGTAACTGAACTTGATTCCTTATTGATAAGATTGATGCTGTTGTGGGGTTTTTATGTCTTGGGTTTAAGAGTCAAAGACTGAAACCAGAACCCACAGAAGATTAAGGAAGAAAAGTATGGGATTCACAGTCATGGACATTGATTCCTTGAGGGACAAGAGAGCTGTCTAATGGCTGGCAGGGTCAGGGATGTATTTATAGGGTTAGGCAGGCTTGGGAAAAGTGGCTTTTCCTCATTGGTTAGCTCCAGTTTCTGCAATCCTGATTGGAGTGTTTCATATTGGGGCCCAGCCCAATCGATCATACGAGGGACCTTGTGGTCAGTCTGTTTTCAGGAATTTAAGCTTACGGGCAATAAACAGCTCATCTCCATATCCTTTCGTGAACGAGGATTGGGGGAAATTGGCTGCCTTATCTCTGTTAAGGATTAAAGTCAGTGCCTCAGATTTATAGGGTGTGTTCCTTCAGGATGATCCCAGCTGTGAAGGATGACCTTAGAAGACCTTCAGAGACCTTTTCTAGCATGGCTGCTCTAAAACTGCCTAAAATGACCCAAGATCTATCTGAGGCTAGGTGGTTCTGGTGTAGAAATATCGAAGGGCCAGGCAACACACCCTATTTCCTGTTAGGTGGGGCCACCTATGCTAAGGACCCATTTCCCTCTTTTCGGCTTAGAGAATTGATAAGAGAGCAAAGCTCACCACGCCCATGACTAATCAAAGTACCTATGAGAGGAGAGGGAACCAGTGAGATTGTGGGTGTTGAAGCATTTTGTAAAATGTAGAACAGGATCATAAACTCAGATGCCCACAGAGGTCAGGTAGGTGGTTTCTATTTCTATTATTATGACTCAGATGTTGCTTGTTTTCATATTTTGAAACTTGAAGGTTTTGCATCCATAAAGAAATACAGCTTTCTCTCCTCTTATGACAGATATTCTGCCGTGTGCTGGGAGCTTTAATTTTCTTCCTTCTTCCTTCTCTTTTTAATGAGAATAACAGCACAAGATCAATAGACACTAAATAGCTTCTAACACTTGACTTTATTGTTTAGGACAATAGAGAACAGAGGGGACTCTGGGAAAGGGAGTGTTTGTGACCCAACTAAATGCTAGGACAGATGCACCCAAGGTAGTCAAATCTTCCATTTTCTAAGAGAAAGCAGAAAGCTGGACTCAGTGTTATGTAAAATCTCCCCAGTTTTATAGATTGACTAAATCAGCTTATATTAAAACAACAGTGAGAACCCTGGGTGTTGTGGTACTCGCCAGTAATCCCCGCGCTCATGAGACTGAAGCGGAAGATCATGAGTTCAAGGTGTGCCTAGGCTGCAGAAATGAGAAAATAAATCAATAAAGTATGTAACATATAAATAAAAATAGATCAATAAAATATTTAAAAATTAAGGGGGTGGAAGGGAAAGGAGATGGGATTGATAAAATTCCCATTCCTCCATCCCCCTGTACTCAGGGGAAAGATTCTGCTTGGTGGTCCACGCCCTCTAATAGCTGGTGTTTGTTTGATCCTCAGTGCTATTGGGGGTCAAGGTCAAAGACTGATCCTGACCACATTTTCTGGGCTGGGCAAAAGTCCCAGAAATCACCTTCAGACCCTGCCCCCTCAGCCCACCTACCAACTCTGAGGATATAAAACCAGCCCATTCCCTGTCCTACTTCCTTCTTTTTCTCCCCCTCTTTTCATGATTGGCACAGGTGGTTCTGGAGCGCCTCTAAAAATTTCCTGCGATGCAGTGGGCTGGGGGGGGGGGGTAAATGCCTTACCTTTATACCTTACAGGGACATAAACTCATTTTGTTTATATGTGAAAAATTCTTAATAAAAAATTAGAAAAGTCAATCAATAAAAATTCTTCTTGGGCTGGGGGTGTCTCCCATGGATTCTCCATATTCCTTAGGAACAAAACTTGAAATCTTTAGGGAAGTTTTCCATGACTACCTTCTTAAAAATTGCAAGTATCCAGGCCAGCCAAATGTCTCCCAGGTATAAGTTGCCTATGTACAAACCTGGGTTAGAGCCCCCTAGAGTCCACGTGGTAGGAAGAGAACTTCTGAAGGTTATCTTCTGACCTGCCTACAGGTATCTCTGCCCCACCACTTTACCACTTTCTCTCTCTCTCAAATAAATAAATAAATAAATAAATGAAATGTTTTTTAAAAATTGCAACCTCCTCCAAATATGACTTTTTTCTTTATTCTCTGGCAGTTTCATACATGAATAAAATGAATTTATGTCATTTCACACTTATTTAGACATGACAATCTTAATCACTTGTTTAATATTTCATTGAACATGTACCATGTGTGGCATATTACGAGTTTATTTCACAAAGAGTATGTACATGTGGTATTTGTTTGGTGTCTCGTGTGTGTGTGTGTGTGTGTGTGTGTGTTGCTCAGATTGGCCTCAGAATTCACTATGTGGCTGAGGATGACTGTAAACGCCTGATCCTTCTGAAGCGTCTACCTTCCAAACTCTGGGATTATAGACGTGCCATCGCACTGACTTGCATGCGAATGTGTGTGTTATCTACTGTACATCCTATGAGGCTCAAATGATACCTAACACACAGTATATATTCAATGAATATTTAAGTAAACTATTTCAATATTCTAAAGCATCTTGAAGGTGAATCAAAATACATCTAAGTCAGTTATAGTCCTTTTTGTTTTGTTTTGTTTTTGAGAGTCTCACTCTAACTCAGGTCTAGCCTGGCCCCAACTCCTAGGTATCTCCTGTCTTAGCCTCTGGCTAATTCTGGGATTACAGACATGTACCACCAAACTCTGCCAAACCACAGCCCTTTAAATCAATAGCTGTAAAAAAAAAAAAAAAAGTTATTGTTCTCATATAAAGGAGAGGTCAGTTCCATGACACACCCGAAGGTTTCAAGTAATGGTGACTCAGAAGATAAAGGGCAATGTCCACTTGAAGGAGTTTGTAGAACCCAGAGAACAGAGTTGGGGGGGGGGTTCCTCCTTCAGCCTCCAGCATAGTCGTAATTAAAAAAAAGTTGGGATCGTCCGTGGTTCTACACACACACACACACACACACACACACACACATACATACATACATACACACGAATACACACACAATTGAATAAATAAAAAAAAATTAAAAAGAAGTTGAGAATCTACTCATTCCATCTCTTACCCCAACTGGGGTGGACCACTTTCCATCTTCTGAATGTCTACTTGTGCCCCCCCCCCAAGGAAAAGAAAATAGAGCCTCCACCAGAGAAATGTACAACATTCATCATCAGACATTTATTTACTGAGCTCCCGACGAGCGCCAAAACACACAGACACCAGCCAACGAGGCTTCAGGATGACCTAAGGAAAGAAAAGTTGTAGGCAGAAGCACATGTCAATCACAGGCCTTCTCCCTTCTCCGCTATCTCAGGAAATGGGAGGGTCCAGAAAGAGACACCTCAGATGGTCCAAGACGCACATACATGCGCAGGTTCCACGTGCACAAGATTGGGTGTGGAACCCACCCAACTACAAGACATGTGTGCAAGACACGTCTAAAAGGCGTATGTGTCACACACGGACAGGCTTCGAGTGCAGAGTTCATTCGTATAGACCATTCATATAGACCATTCATCTAGACCACACGAATATGACACAAGCCAGGGCAGCGGTGGGGAAGGTCCCCAGGCCAGCCAGGCCTGTCAAGGCTGGGGCTGGTACTGGCCCTCTGTGGCCGTGAAGAAGTCCTCCAGCACGCTGCGCAGATAGTCGAAGGTGGGCCGGTCCTCCGGGCGCTCCTTCCAGCACAGCATCATGAGGTGGTACAGTTCCTCTGGACAGTTGTCAGGCTGCACCATGCGGTAGCCTCGCTCCAAGTTCTGGATCACTTCAGGATTGGTCATGCCTGGGGGGTGGGGGTGGGGGGAGAAAAGGTTGTTGAGTCTCCAGGCTTTGGCAGCCCACACACAAGGCTAATAGTATAGCTTAGATTTTTTTTTTTTTTTCTTTTTGTGGTACTTGGGATTAAATACAGGGATTTCTGGAGATGACTGCTCCACACTGCTATAACACTGGCCTATATTTTACATCTTAAAATGCCTCCCAAAAACCCATGCGTTGAAGGCATGGTCCCTAGAAAATTAATTCACTGCAGATAGGACCTTGAGGGGGATACTGAGACCCCAGTTATCCTCTTCTCTTTTGTTTCCCGCCACGAGGTGAGCAGATTGGCACACACATACTCCTCACCATGATATGCCGCCTCACCCCTCCCTTCCAAAAGCAGGACAAACTGCTCACAGGCTCACGAAATAGAAACTCTGAAACTGTAAAACTGTAAACCAAAATAAACCTTTCCTTTTTTTATTTTTATTTTTTTATTTATTCAATTGTGTGTGTATGTATGTGCGTGTAGAACCACGGACGAATTCAGGAACCACCATGGACATCTCCACTTCCTCCTTGTTTACTCTGCCCCGGAATTCACAGGCTCCACCCTACCAGGGCCAGAAACGCAGGCGGCCCCCGCTTCTGCCTGGCGTCTATACGTGGGATCTAGGATCCGAACTCAGGACCTTTCACCTGCAAGGCAGAGGCTTAACCCCTGAGCCACCTTTCCAGCCCCCTTTTCCTTTTTTTAATGTGGGATCTAGGATCTGAACTCTGCTTGTGAGGCAGAGTCTTAACCCCTGAGCCATCTCTCCAGCCTACCTTTCAATGTTTTTTTTAAAGCTGATTATTTAAGACATTTTTAAAATAGTAACAGAAAACTGACCACCACAGTTAACATTCAGAACATGTAGGGTACATCCCTATCCAGAAGAATTCTGGTCTTCTTGTATGGTAGACCATACTGGCAGTACCTGCTGAATGTTAGTCATAAACTTGGAGTGTCTCAGTATCATAGATGTTGGCTGGAGGATGTTGATTGTCACCTCTTTCACAGTTGTTTCCTCAATTGGAAATACAGTAAATACTTGCCTCTAGTTCACTGAGGGGTGTGTGTGTGTGTGTGTGTGTGTGTGTGTGTATCTGTATCTATGTGTATCAAAGGGCATTGTGTCAACCTATGGAGGACCAAGGATGACTTCCAGAATCATCCTGGATTGTTTATACCTCCTTTGTGCTTTGCTCTATGATTTCCCAAACTCCTCCTTCCAGGGCCAGAAGTGTAGGCCACTGTCATTTCTGTTTGGCATTTTCACATGGAATCTGGGATCCAAACTCGGGTCTTCTGCTTGTGAGACAGAGGCTTAACTTCTGAGCCATCTCTCTAGCTCCTTCACTGAGTTCTTACGAGGCCTGAACAAGTCGGTGCATTTGAGGCAAGCATGGTGTCTGGACAGGAGATGCTTCACAGAGGGTCCCTGTGATTGTTACTATTTGGTATGAATAATGGAGTAAGTCAGGACTTAGGACAAGATGGGACCCCTACATCCAGGGCATCAGGACATATCATATGCACCCCAGGATCCAGCACAGACTTTCCCTGACACTGGTAACTTTCACAGGACACCCCCAGAATGCAGAAGAAATAGTTCTGTGGCTAATTCCTTGTCCTTACTGTTGTCCATGGTCACTATGATAGAACTCCTGGAGCAAGAGACCTGTTCTGGGGAACTCCAAGGTCACAGCATTAAGAAAGTGCCCTGCTTTTACAGCACCTGTGCCACCCTGGTTTCTCCTTCAGTCTCCTGGGAGAAGACTGTGACAGGCAGTCTCCCAGGACCAAGCCACATAGATTTTGTTCCTGCAAAGTTAGGGCTGCACCCCTTCTGCCCATATTCTGCCCCAAGTGAGTCTTCTAGCTATCGGTCTTTTGTGTTCGAAAATCAAGACCTTGCAGAATGTAGGCCAAGGAATCTAACATCTGTGGCTAGAGTCAAGGGTGCAAGCTCATAGACCAAACCGAGTCTAAATATAGCCCACAGACTCACTTCGGTTTGGCCCATATGGTGTTTTAAAGGAATTAGAATCCATCACCTATATTTGGAAGTAAGAAATGTTTCCTGAAACTCTTAACTTTTGGTTTCTACTGGAGAAAAAAAGAAAGGAGAGGAGGGAGAAGGAGGAGAGGAGGAAAATGAAGAGGAGGAAGAGGAACAGGAGGAGAAAGAGGAAGAGGAGAAGGAGACAAAAAAGATGAGGTGGCGTGCTGCTGTTAATCCAGCACTGGGGAGGCCCAGGTAGAAGGATCGGGAATTCAAATTCATCCTCAGGTACATAATGAACTCAAAGGCAGCCTGGGATACCAGTCTCAAACAAAACAAAAGATCTAGGATTTGGACCCTGTGCGTTTGTGGGGACCAGTTATAAGAATACAAGGAGTCCCTGATTCTCTCTATTGTGTCTCTGATTCGGATGTCACACATGGATTGTCATTGTCATTTTCTTCACTGCCTGCTTTCTTCTAGTGGAGACATTCTCTGCAGATTTGCCCCTGTGAGCCCTGGGGAGGAGCAGGAAGACCCCCCCCCCCGATAGATAATTGGACTGTGGTCTAGCTCCAGCGCCGCCTGAACTGTGAGACAGGGCAAACACAGGAATGGACACTCTGCCAGTCCCTCGCCTGCTTCTGAGCTGCTCTTTACATTCCTAGGGATGGAGTTCCAGTCCACATTGCTCTGGGCATGGGAGAAGCTTCTGCCAATTCAGAGATGATGCCCTATAATGCCCCTACCCTTTCTGTGCCATTTTGCTTCCCTGGAGGTTTTTAGCAATGCCTTTCAGACAAGTTCACTCTCAGGTTTAGAGTGGAAGTAACGCTCAGAGGCAGTGCACCGGGTCTAACATACACAGGTCCTGGTTTGCTCTCCTGCACTGCATAAACCAGGCATGGTGGTTACGGGACTGGAATTCTAGGTAGAAGTGGGAGAGTCAGGAGTACGTAGTCAGACTCAGCAGCCACAGTCCTTCTGCCCATGTGAATGAAGAACAGGGAAAAAAAATGCTTGGGGAGCCAGTGAATCACCTCTTTCAAATGGAGAGCAGCTAATAGAAGGTCATAGGTGGAAGTTTCTGAGATAGAGTTTTTGAGGCCAGCTTGAGCTACATAAGACTCTCTTATGAGATATGTCCAAGAGATACATCCAACCACCTTGGTTGAATTCGTAGCACAGGATTTTTTCAGGAGATAGAGGACATGCTTACACGTGCTTCTCTTTAGATAGAAAGTTTCGGTAAGTCCGGGGCAGTTTAGTAAACATCTGCCATGGCTTAGAATCTTACACAAAGTTTTTCGTTTCATGTATCAAGGAAACTGAGGATCGAGAAGTGACATAACTTTCCCAGGGTAATGATTAATATTTGTCCAGGGCACTGTCTTGATTTCACATGTAACAGACAGGGAAGAAGGAATCTAGTCAAAGTCAAGCCAAAAGAGCATCAGCAGTAAGAAAAGGAAGGATTCTTGCCTCCTGGGCCAGACCCACTTCTACTATATTAGTTGGCTTAGTTTGTTGGAGTGAAGAAGAGAGAGAGAGAGAGATCTGGGCATGCAGGCATAGTGATGGAAGTCCAAAGTGGTAGAAGCAGCATCTAACTGAGGATGTTGGCGTCAAACTCCAAGAGGCTAGAGTTGGAATAGCTAGAAGATTCTACGCCTGGAGAGAAATAAGTAGGAAAACAAGAATTGGTACCCTTCTCAATGGCCCTTTTAGTTCCCTCCGTTGATGCTGACCTGGGTAAGGGATGCGACCATGGGTGACAATCTCCGTTAGCAGGATCCCGAAAGACCACACATCCGACTTGATGGTGAATGTCCCGTAATTGATGGCTTCTGGTGCTGTCCATTTAATGGGAAATTTGGCCCCTGGGGAGAGGCACAGATAGGTCACCTAGGAGAACTTGGCCAGACATAGCAGGGCCCTGGACCCCCCCAGACCCCATACCTACCTTCCCTGGCCGTATACTCGTTGTCCTCGATGAGGCGCGCTAGGCCAAAGTCTGCAATCTTGCAGCTCAGCGTGTCAGACACCAGGATGTTGGCGGCACGAAGATCACGGTGGATGTAATTCCGCTCTTCAATGAATGCCATGCCCTCTGCAATCTGCAGGCCAGAAGAGGTCATCATCCTCACCCCACTGACTCATACCCATACACAGCCTTTGCCAAGTCTCCTTACCTGGGCTGCCATGTCTAAGAGTTTGTTGATGGTCAACTTGATGCCTGAGGGTGTCTTGAGAAAATCCACTAGGCTCCCTGTGGACAAAAGCAAGATCTTTTTTTTTTTTTTTTTTTTTTTTTTTGCGTGTGTGTGTGCAAGTGCGCAACTCTGTCTATCTGTCTGTCTGTCTGTGTCTGTAGAGGCCCAAGGGTAACTTCGGAAACCAGCCTGGATTGCTTTCACCTCATCATTGGCTTTGCTCTAAGGTTTTCCAGGCTCCTCCTTTCAAGGGCAGAAGTGGAGGCTGCCACCATTTCTGCCCAGTTTTTTTGTTTGTTTGTTTACAAGGGACCTAGGATTCAAACTCAGGTCCTTGTGCTTTTGAGGAAGAGGTTTATCCCCTGAACCATCTCTCTAACCTCCAAGAGCAAGAATTGTTGATCTGAGTTGCCCAAGAAGAAGCATTTAGCTCTTTCTGCCCCACCTAGAGTCTGGAAACAATGTCTGCCAAGGAAGAATAAGGAGTGAGAAGGTGTGTGCGCTCAGAGGAGGATGCTCAGGCTATCAGAAGGCCTGTCCCAGAGGGCTAGGATGGTGTTTGGCTGGGAGAGCCATAAACGTCTCATCATGAGTAAAGCCCCACGTTCTCCGCAGCCAAGTCCCCCAAGGTCCACTCTTGTAGACTTCTCTTTTCCACCCTGCCTTTCTCATTCTGTTCATCAGAGGAGACTTTCAAGTCTTTCACATAGATCCCTAGAATCTCACTCCAAGTGAGATTCCAGGTAGAAATGGCAATGACTTGCACTTCCGGCCCTGGTGGGCAGAGCCTGGGAAATCCCAGAGAAAAGCAAAAAGGAGGTAGAAGCAATCCTGGATGATTTCTGAAGTCACCCTTGGGCCTCCACAGGCTTACACAGAGCCCGCTGATGCATACAAACAAATGCAGACACAGATACACACACACCCAAACACACACATACAGACTTGCCCATGTATGCATATACACATGTGTAAGAAAAGAAACTAAGGATGAAATCTACTTGTCTTTTTCATTACTCAATGAATAGCTTGTTCCCTTTCCTGACAGATGGACACATCTGTACTCCAAACAATTCAAACCAGATAACAGCAACCAATTTAGGACAAAGATCATATGGGAAAAGTTGTCCTCTCATTAGCAGTACTATTTTTTTTGAAGGGCAGGCAAGCAAAGTTTGTAAAGAAACAGTTCCCTGCAGCACAGAGGGGACCCGAAAATAGGTTGTCCTAGACCCACTATCTTACAGATGGAAAAAACTATGTGTGGGTCGCTGAGATGGCTCAGCAAATAAAGGCACCTGTGAGGAAACCTGGGGACCTGAGTTTGATTCTCCAGAGCCTAAGACCAGACTCCTCTGACCTCCTCCATTTGTGTGCTGAGACGTGTATGTGTGTGCCTGGGATCTCTCTCTCTCTCTTTCTGTAAATAAATATATAAAATAATTTTTTTAATTACATGAGGTTGAAAGAAGTGATACAATTAGCCCAAAGCCATACAACTGTGAAGCCACAACTCTAAACAGGCAGTCAAAGCTGAGAGTCCTTAATGAAGGTTCTGTATTATTTCTGAGATCAAGTATTCTGAAATCCAGGTAGGCAAGGGAAGAAGGCAAAGGGAATTCCAAACCAGGGAAGATCAGCATGAATGCTCTTCCAAAGCATTATTCTCCAGACAGGCTCAGGCGACACTCCTTCTTCTCTCCCAACATGAGGGGAGGGGGGGACTCAGAAAGGCTCCTCTAGAAATCCCTCACTGGGCCAGAGGAAAGAGCATATTCCTTCTCTAGGGGGGAAAAGGCGGTTGGGATGACAGCAGCGTCCTCTGGCGGCCAGACGTGGCAGCGGCACCCACCGTTCTCCATGTATTCTGTGATGATGTAGATGGGCTCTTGGGTGACCACCGCGTAGAGCCGGACCAGCCGCGGATGCTGCAGCTGCTTCATGAGGTTCGCTTCAGCCAGGAAGGCGTCGGGGGACATGCTGCCCTGCTTCAGGCTCTTCACCGCCACCTTTGTGTGCCCATTGTAGTACCCTGGGGCGGGGACAGCGGGTATAGTTTCAAGAGCTGGTGCCACCGATCCAGGCCGCTGCCCTGAACAGGCCACATTGGCAGGGCACTCTGGTCTCGGCGGGCATCCTGCCCCCTCTTTCCCAGCAGTCCTAAGGGTCACACTCACCCATCCACACCTCCCCGAACTGGCCGGCCCCCAGCCGCTCCACCAACTTCAGGGTCTCTCTGGGAACCTCCCATTCATCCTCCCACCACGGCTTCTGGGGCTTCTGGGTCTGGCAAGGGCGGCTCAACCGCGTGCACAGCCCATCGCAGGCATCTGAAAGGACAGAGGGGGCGGCGGGGTCAGTATCGGAGGCCTTGGTGCACCCTCCCGCCCCCCATCTCTCTCGGTTTCCATCTAGGGGAAATAGACTGGTCTGGAGGCGGGGTGTGGGTCTGTCACTCAACATCTGAGCCTATAGGGTCAGATGCTACACCTCATTCATTGAAAGGGAATGAAGGAGGATTCTGAAAGATGGTTGGAGGGTACCCCTGAAAAGACTGGGGGGGGGGGTGGAACAAGGCTGATTAAGGCAGGCACAGGTGCTGGGGGCTCACTGGTGTAATGACGGACTAGTTCATGCAGGCCGGGAAAGGTGATGCGAGGGGAGATGTAAAAGCCACCGTTGTCTAGGTTACGGATCTTGTAATGTTTCACCACCTCTCCCTGGTTCTGGTCGAAATCCCTGACGGACAGTGAAAAGGATCCTGAAGGGAAGAAGGGAAGGAAAGAAAGAGGAAGGGGAAGAGGGAAGGAAAAAGAGCAAGAAAGGAAAGGAAAAAGTAAAAAGAAAAGAAAAGAAGAAAAAAAAAAAAGAAAAGAAAAAGGATGGTCTTCTGTCAGTCGGCCGGTCAAGACACCCCCTCCATCCGCAAGCACCTCCTCTTCCCGCCTGGCTCCACCCCCAGAAGCCCCGCCCACACGCTTGAGGCCCCGCCCACCAAGCCCCCAAACCATTAGCTCACCTGCGGTGCTTTCACTCTCTCGGATCAGGAAAGATCCGTGCGTGTTCCCGGGTGCCAGAAGCTGCCGCTCCGCGTCCTTGCGGCTCAGGTTCTTGAAGAACCAGCTGCTCGGGGCAGAAGTAAAGTCCGTTTCTGCTCCATCTCCCTCAAGCATCCACATCTCCCAGGACCACGCCCTGCCCTGAGATCCTCCACGCGCTCCCCACCAACCACTAGGGTGAGTCCCCCTTACTCACGGTTCGGGTTCCAGGCTGTTTGCTTTGGCCACAAAGTTGAAGGGGATGAAGCCTTCCTGGCCCGTGGTCAGGGACTGCGCCTTCCACCACTCGCCGCTCCTGTGCCACAGCGACCATCAGAGAGGCCTGTGCGGCCGCTGCACAAACCTCAGTCCCTGTCTGTCCCAATGCAGTCTCCCACCTTATCCCCGAGGCTCCCACCCCAAGCCCTGAAGCCTCATCCAGACACACACACACACACACACACACACACACACACACACACCACACCACACACAGGGAGTGTGGGTGGTGGGGTACTCACTGCTCCAGAATTCGAAGCTGTTCACCCTTCTCGAAGCCTAAGTCTCCATCGTGAGAGGGCTCATAGCTGTGTAGGGCAATAACCAGGTTGTCTGTAAAGACAGAGGGCGTTGCTGAAGAGGCGGCTTTTGCCACCAAGCCTCACGACTGAATTGGATCTCCCAAATACACGTCAAGGTGAAAAGAGATCTTACTCCCATAAGCTGTCCTCTGACCCACCTACACACACACACACACACACACACACACACACACACACACACAAAAGAAATAAATGTAAAAACCCGGGACTGGCAAGCACAATGGAGTTCTAGGCAGGGGGCAAGAGGGCAGAGCAGGCAGAGGGTACGTGGAGAGGCGCTGGAGGCCAACAGCCAAGCACGCACAGCCGTATGTCTGGATGGAGTCACCTTGCAGCGGTGAGGCTGGCGGATTGCAACCCTCATAGGTGACCAGAGGGTCTCGAACTTCAGAGCCATTCCGGATAGGCAGCTGTCAGATGAGAGATGAGAATGGTCGGAGAGAGAAGACCACATCAGAGCCTGCCCGGCGCCCCTTTGCCTTGTGCTCCATTTCTCCAGCCTGCCTGGGTCCTAGGCCCAAACTTGCTAGTCACGTGTGTAAGCTGCTGACCTTAGAACCTTTTCTGGCCTCTTTATTTCTGTGTTCCAGAACTGTTATTTCAAAGGCCCCTCGACATGGTCCATTTCTTTCTCCAGGGGTGCACACCCACCCGATTCCCTCCTCAATCTCATCTTGCCTCTTACCGTGGTCTTGCCATCCAGTGGGACGATGGGATAGTGGCAGTTCTCACACACGTCGATGTTTTCTATCCAGTCATCTTCAGGGTTTGAGCTGCAGCTACAGCCCATGATCCCTGAAGGAAAGGAGAGGGGGCTGAAGAAGCTGCCCTTAGACTCGCTCCCCCAACATCAGACATCCTAGGGCCCTGTCCTGGAATGTCCGAAAGTACCTGAGATCGCCAGTTCAGTCCCCATGCGCCAGGCACAGAGCAACCAAGATTCTCGCTCCCCACGGAGCCCTCTCAGGGCACGAGCAACAAGTTCACACCAGGCCCCAGGCCCCAGGCCCCGCAGCCCAATGCTAAGCTCCGCCCTCCCACCTGGGATGGGCAAACCGCCACAGGCACCTTTGTTAGTCTAGTTACCCACTTCCTGCCTCCTCGCCCCTGTTAATCTCTCAACATGGGGGACTACCTTGGAGATTTCACACCACACACTTTGTCAAGCCCAGGGGGAAATCTAGGTTTCGATATCCTCCTCCACCACCAGAGAAGATGCATGGCCTCTTCTAATCACATTTCCCCTGTATAGCCCCTGGGGAAAGAGAGACAGAGACAGAGAGGACAGAGACGGAGAGAGACAGAGAGACAGACACAGAAAGAGACAGAGAGACACAGAGAGAGACAGAGGAGACTCCTTAGAAACAGCACCCAGTTTCTGCCCTCCCCACCCCACTCCCACCCCCACATCACACCACAGTCTCCTTCAGAAGGTTCCTTCTTAACAGGGGTTTGCTTTTCACAGAAGAACCCTCAGTCACCCCACTGGCAATAACTTTTTGTTGTTGTTTGCCGCTTTCAGCGGTGGAAAGTGTGTGTCAGATGAAATCAAGCAGAACTCCCTTAGATAGAACAGGTCAAAACGGAGCTGTTCTGAACAAGGTAGAGTGAGGGCCTCTCCCTAAAGTCTCTGGGGGGTCCCTGAAGCATCTCCTTTCCTAGCACTGTTCTAACTCCTTGGAAATCATTGCTCCACAGAGAAAGTGTTAAAGACCCTTAAATATCAACACACACAACTGCGCTCTATTTGCCTTTTCCTAAATGCCCCCACACTATTTTTTTAAATTAATTGTTTTTATTTTTACTCTTTTACAATCTAACACATGTGGACAATGTATTTTGATCATAGCTACCCCCTCCTCCCTCCTGCTTCCCCTGGACATTTCCCTAGTATGTCCACCTCCTATCTTTATGTCCTAATTTTTTTAATTGGACAACATAAAATAACATGTAAGCAATCAAAGAAAATACATTAAGGATGTAGATAGTGACGATCGAGCTCCCAGTTCCACATGGTTAAGAACACGATAAAGGGGGCTGGAGAGGTGGCTCAGGGGTTAAGCCTCCGTCTTGCAGGCGGAAGGTCCTGAGTTCGGATCCCAGATCCCCCGTATAGATGCCAGGCGGAAGCGGGGTGGCCTGCGCTTCTGGTCCTGGTAGGGCGGAGCCTGTGAATCCCGGGGCAGAAGGAGGTGGAGGCGTCCATGGTGGTTCGCGAATTCGTCGGTGGTTCTACACATACACAGACACACACACACACACACATACACACACAGACACGTGCGCGCACATACACACACATATGCACACAGTTGAATAAATAATAATAATAATAATAAATTTTTTAAAAAAAGAACACGATAAAGTTGTCGTCCATCTTCTGTGAGACTAAGTTCATGGTGTGGGCATGCGTGTGGACCCCCGGCCCACAAGAGGCCGTCCACACAATTTTCTTATACCATACCCTAAACTCTAACTCCGCTCAGCTCAAATGCCTTCCCAATAGTCTTTGCTCCCCTAGACCCCCTCACACAACCTTTAACTCAGACCACAGTCATCAAGTCAGGATCCTTGTGTGCTGATGTCTCTTCCTGCCCCCTTGATGGACAGAATTTAAAAACAGAAACTGCTGCCTCCCGAAAGCCTACAGCTAGTTGTTCATAAATGTCAGCGGGTAGGTAGAGGGCTAGTGCAAATTCTAAGACGTATGAAGGTCCTAGAAACCTAACCTTCGGTTTTGCTTATTTCTTCAGACAGGGTCTCACTGCATTGGCCGTCTTCAACTCAGGGGCTCAAGTGACTTGCTGCTGGTCTCTCAAGCAGCCAAGCCTTGGGACCCGTGGAGGTCTCTGGTTAGCAAGATGCAGAAGCCCTGGAGTCTTTAAAGACTTTTATTCAAATAGTAGCTGTGCACCAAGCCTGGTGGTACAACACCTGTAATTCAGTACTTGGGAAGAAGAGGCAGGAGGATCAGGAGTTTAAGACCATCTCCAACTCTACGGAGATGGAGAGGCTGATGTGTATTACCTGAAACCCTGTCAAATGACAACAAAACAAAGCAAAACAAAAAACCCTAAACTAAATAAGATACAGTCCTACCATTGGACACTCATGTGCGACTGCTGAAACCATTTTTGGAAGCCTTAGTTTTTGTTTTTTTTTTCCTTCTTTCACTGGGATATCGTCATCCTTTTCTTACCATCCTCCAAGGTGTTATCTTAGTTGACATTATCTTAGTTGACACAAGCTTGACCAACTCCCATCCAGCCCCACTCAACTCTCTGACTGGTAAATAATCCTCTCATTTTAGGCTCGAGTTTCTTTCACTGAACAACTAATAGTCTTTCAGAGGTACCGGAAGTCACAACTTGCATCTTCCTGTGTTACTTGATCTTTTTCATATAACTGAAACAATTTGAACCTATTGAGGAGGAAAAGGAAAATGTCCATTGAACCGAATCAAAAGACAGGAGCTGGGAATGTTAACTCATTTGGTAGAGTGCCTGTCTAGCATGCCTTGGACTCAATGCTCAGCGCTACATGCGACTGGGTTTGGGGGTTGTGATAATGAGATACAGGCATTAACTTGACAATTGAAGGCTGAAGAATTGTATTTGTGAAGAAGTGGTAGTTGAGGCATGTTCCGAACAAGCCTGCAGGAAACCATTGATTGACGAGGGAATCCTCAACCCAAAGTGGGTAGGACCATTCATTCCCTGGGCAAGTGGGTAAGATGGAAGGAGCTGGTTTAGGGTCTTGGCATACTTCAGAATACTTTGTCAGTCTTGCAATCTGGCGAATGAGGTTTGCCCTTCTCTTAGTAATTCCTGTGAATATAGTGTGGCCAATTTGCTTGACTCTTCGTGTTGGTATGAACTCTCCAGCAAGCTGGACTATGAACTGTAACGGAGAATTGTAAGGGACAATAAAATCTCCTTGTTCGCTTAAGATATTCAGTCATAAATTTATTGACAACATGCGGGCAAACTACAGCAGAGATATACACCTGTAAATTCTAGCACCGGGGAGGAAAGGGCAGGAGGATCGAGAGTTTAAGACCATCTTGGGATATAAGAGACTCTTTCTCAAAACGGTGGTCATTGGAAAAGGAAACTATCTCGGCTTTTAGAGTTGAAAGACCCCAAGTCTTTCACTCAGGAACGGGACCGCCGAGAGAGACACCAAGACCTTTCTCGCTGCAATAGCTTGAGGAATTTATGTCGATGCAGTTAACACCCTTGGCCAGTCAGCCCTTTTTGTGGCAGCATTATTGGGACATATGAAACTAGTTGACATTCTGGTGGATTATGGATCTGATCCAAATCAGCCATTGAAGTAACTCAGTGGATAAGGCACCTGCTCAGGAACCTGTGTGTCCCAGTTGGATCTATGGAAGCTCACAGGTGTAAAGAGAGAACTCATTTCCAGAAGTTGTTCTCTGACTATCCATGTACCGTGGCAAGCATATGAGTGTGCGTTCTCAAGTAAATATAAAAAAGAACCCCCCCCCCCAAAAAGAGACTCTTTCTCAAAATAAAATAAAATTTAAAAATAAAATAAAGACTCTCAAGAAAAGAGTAACACATTCACTGTTCTCTTAATTCCGCTGTGGGAGTCTTGGGGACAGGTGAACGCTTGATAAATCCTGTGCTGGCAGAGCCTGCTCTTGCAACCTCATTTAATTGCAGCCAGAGAGTGGCTAGCAGTAGTGAAACCCTCATAGAGGGAATAAGTGAGCGCCCTGCTCTTTGTGATTTGAACGGGTTGGTCATTTTGCACCCAGAACACCTGCATCGAGTGGGCTGTGGACTTAGAACAGTAAGGTCCTGCCCAGGCCTGACATTTCTAGAGGTTGTTGGAAAGGGCAAGAGAAAAGTATCAAGTGCAGAAGAGGCGATAGCGGCTCTGATGGCACAGGCCCGCGGTCCCAACTACTTGGGATGCTGCGCCAGGAGGATTAAAAGTTTGAGGCAAGGGCCAGCGAGATGGTTCAGCAGGTAAAACGGTCTGTGTGCAAACCTTATGGCCTTAGTTCAATCCCCAGAGCCCACATGGCTGACCGTGAGAACAGCCTTTCAAAGGTTGTCCTCTGACCGAGTGTGCACGTACACCTGTTTTCTCTCTTTTTTCCTTCCCTTGCTTTCTCTCAATAAGTAAGCATTAAAAAGAAAAAAGAAAGAAGGGAGGCTGGAGAGCTGGCTCAGGGTTAAAGTCTTAGCCTTGCAAGGAAAAGGACTGAATGCAGATCCCACATAAATTGCCGGCTGAAAATGGAGGTGGCTTGCATTTCCAGCCCTGAAAAGCAGAGCCTGGGAAACTTCCGAGAGAAGCATGAAGAGGTAGAGCAATTCAGGGTGATTCCCAAAGTCTCCCTTGGGCCTCCACAGCACAGACACTCAAGTGACTTCTTAATGCAACCCGCCTCCTTCCTCACACACGTGTGCCAAAAAAAAAAAAAAAAAAAAAGTGTGAGGGGGAAAAAGAGTTTAAAGGCAGCGTTGGCTCTCCCGCAAATCCTTCCCATATCCTACCCCACCCCTAAAAAAGAAAAAAGGACTGGAGAGATGGATCAGGGGTTAAGCCTGGCCCTCTCAAGCAGAAAGTCCTGAATTCAGATCCCAGATCCCACGTAAAAATGTCAGGCAGAAATGGTGGCAGCCTGCATTTCTGGCTCTGGAAGGCAGAATTTGGGGAACTCCAAAACAAAGCAAAGAAGAGACAGAAGCATTCCAAAGTGATTCCTGAAGTCATCCTTAGGCCTCCATAGGCACACAGGGTGCCTGTGAGACAGACACACACCAAGCAGTACAGAGGGAGCCTGGCATGGCACAAGCCTGTAATCCCAATGTCAGATAAACTGAAGCAGGAGGATTATAAATCTAAGTCCAGCAAAGGCCACATAGGCCATCACCCCCCAAAAAAACCTCAACAGCAACAGTAAGTCAGTCCAGTTGGTATATACTTGTAATCTCAGTAGCAAGGCTGCTAAGTCAGAAAGATTGCCAAGTACTGAGGCCTGAAAAAAGAAGAAAGAGAAGGAGGGAGAGAGGGAAGAAGAGAGGGAATAAGAAAAAGAAAAAAAACAGGAAGAAAGGAGGGAAGGAGGGAAGGAGGGAGGAAGGGAAGAAGGGAGGGAGGGAGGGAGGGAAGGAGGGAGGAAGGGAGGAAGGGAGGAAGGAGGAAGCAGTCCGCATCTGTAATCCCAGCATTCAGGAGACTGACTGAAGCAGGCCATCGTGACCTGAAGGTCAGCGGGACCTGTATAGTAAGCTAGCCTCAGGCTAACCTGAACTGCAACATGAAACACTGTCTTTAAAATAGGGGAGGATTGGAGAGATGGCTCAGGGGTTGAGACTGCCTCGCAAGCAGAAGGTCCTGAGCTCGGATCCCAGGTCCCACGTAAAAGCACCAGTGTGTGGAGCCTAGGAAATCACAGAGCAAAGCAAAAGGGAAGTAAAAACAATCCAGGATAATTCCCAAAGTCATTCACCCTTGGTCCTCCACAGGGACACACAGTGCCCTCTGATCTCACACACACACACACACACACACACACACACACACACACACATTTAAAAAACAGGGCAAGCAAAAAAATAAATAAACCGGGGGAGGGGGGACTGGGTGCAGGCGTGAGGACTTGCGTTCCATCCTCAGCGCCCATATAAACAACCAGCCAAGTGTTGTGCCACATACTTGCAATCTCAGTGTTGCGGAGGCGGGTGAGAGAGGGGGTTGGGGGGAGCTTGCCGGCCAAACTAGCTTAATTAGCAAGCCGCAGATCCTGAGGGAAAGACCCTGTGTCAAAAATCGAGCTGAACAGCTCCTGATGAATGTCAGATTGATCTCTGGCCTCCACATGAGCACATGTGCACACCCACACACACACACACACAACACACACAATAAATAAGCAAACAATTCTCCATTTAAAAATGGAGTCCGAGAAGGTCGACTGCTCCCCACACGACTGCTAACAGCTTTTCTCACCAGGACAATTCTCCTTCTGCCTGGAATGTGTATTTCTGGGTTTCCCGTTTATCTGGTCAATCTGGTCAAGGAAGGCAAGTCTGTGCACACGACTCAGCAAACATCATGCATCATTTGTACATACAAGTCCATGTGTTTGCGGGAGTTCCAGCACGCAGAGGAATGTCTGACAGAAGGGGTCTTGTGCCACGCCTGACCCCGGGTAACAATGAGGTACAATTGTTTTATGCAAATGTGGGTCTCATCCTTTCAGTCTTGGGTTGACAAAGACGGCTGGCTAGCGGAAAATGGTCTAACCAGGTTAGTAACAAGGTCAATAAAAATATGTCAAATTTAAAGCTTAATATAAACTTCTCATTGTCTGAGGAAAGAAGAAGGAAAAAAAATCCATTCCCAGGGCTCCCAGAACCCACAATGAGGACAGATTCTGAGGTGAGTGAAGGGCGTTTCCTTCTCCGACTCAGAGCTCTTCGGTTGATCGTGAGACGGATGCAGGTTCCAGCTGTCTCGACTAGGACCTGCAATGCTCTGGGCCAAAGTCAAGCTTGTGCAGGGTCCTCAGGACCCTCTGTGCCCATTATAAAAAGATCGCCCCTACCCCTGAGTTAGAAAATTAGAGTGGAATGAGAGCTGGATTTTAGTCTCCACCTTTTCTTGCCCCCTCAGCATCATTATCTGACCAACAGCACAGTGGACCTGCTCACACCATGTATAACTGATAACTAAGAGAAACCCCAGAGCAAAGCAATAAGGCGGAAGAGCAATCCCGGATGATTCCTTTAGGTGTCCACACCCACGTGCACGCACACACACACTCACACACACTCAGTGCCCTCTGGTAACACATACCTGCACACACAAGAGCACACACCCACATGTAAACACATGCACACATACACACACACATGCACACACAAATCCCAGGCAACAAAAAGCTCCCAGACAAGATTTTCCTGATTCCCGGATTGTTCCGAATCGCACACATCACTGTAAGTTCTGAGGCCAACAGACTTGTTCTCAGCCTCATGGCCGTGTTCTCACCCAGCGGGGACCAGCATGTGTCTTGTCTCCTCTCAAGATAAATGAAATAACAGGCAGCACTTTTCCTCCTCTAAACCACAGATTTATTGATTTACCAAGTGTTTTGTCTAAAACATGCGGGCTCCCCACTTTGCGTTTCCCCGACCACTGCTTTACACAAAGGCAGGCTGTTCTTCAGGAGACATTGCTATGCTCAGGGCCGATTTGCAGTCAAATCTGTCAGAAACCACTTAGGATATTTTTCTTTGGCCAACATTTGAATTATTGGCAAGGTTGCTCATCCAAAACCTCACTGTGACACTCAAAATTCAGGGCTGGTGGCCATTGCAAATAATTTTTATAGTTAGTAAATCAGGGATGTGTTTTGTGGGTTTTTTTGACATGGTACTTTTTTTTTTTTGTCACTAGGGATGAACCCGGGACTTCACATATGCTAAGAAATCTCTTTACCACTGAGCTACATCCTCAGTGCTTTTCACTGTTTCTTTTTGAGACAAGTACTCACTAAGTTCCCCAGGCTGGTTTTGAACTTGCGATCTTCCTTCCTCAGACATAGTAATAAGCTTATATTCAACCACTGAGCTATACATGTCCCAGTCACAACTACAGGATACATTTATTTTCCCCAAATTGGGAGCAACTTGGACATAGAACCGATTCTGCTTGCTAACTTTTTTTTTTAATCTATTATTATTGTTGTTGTTGTTGTGTACACGAGTGCCCTGGTACACAAGCAGAGGTCAGGGGGCAACTTTGTGGTGTCTTTTCTCTCCGTCTACCTTCATGTGTGTTCTAGTGATTGAACTCAGGTCATTGGGCTTGCCTGGCAAACACCTTTGCCCGCTGAGCCATCTCTCTGGCCCTGCAAGTTAATTATAGTCCGTAGCAGGGCTATAAGGAGCAGTCGTTCTATTTGCCATTTTAGCTTCAGTCTCTAGCCAGTTATCCCTTTCAGCCAATTCCTGCCCTTGGTACCTCTTTTGCATAATGGGAATTTTGTTTTGATGGAGCTTTGCTCACAGTTTAAGCTATATAGGGGCTCAATTCATGCTGTTCATGGAAGAGTGACTCAGGTTCAATCCCAAAATCTCTCAATCACTCACTGACAAAAGGTCTTTGTCCAGATTACAAATTATTTTTTTCCCATCGTTTTTTTTAAAACTTTATTTAGTGTGTGTGTGAGGGAAGGGGGAAGCACTGTGTGTCCCTGTGGAGGACTAAGGGAGACTTCCAGAATCATCCCGGATTGCTCCTACCTCCTTTTTACTTTGCTCTGGGATTTCCCAGGCTCTGCCCACCAGGGCAGGAAGTGCAGGCTGCCTTTTCTGCATAGCGTTTTTTATGTGGGATCAGGGATCCCAACTCAGGACCTTCTGTCTGCAAGGCAGAGTCTTAACCCCTGAGCCACCTCTCCAGCCTTCCATCTTTTTTTTGAAGACAGGATTTTGCTATGCAACCAAGGCTGGTCCAGAACTTGTAGAAATCCTCCTGTCTCAGCTTCTTGAGTGCTGGAATTACAGGTGAGGACCACCATACGCAGCTTAGATTGATAAACCTTCTGACATTTTCCCATTTCCTATATCTGAAAAATGGGGGAAAAAATTGAGACCTGCATCTTGGGCTGCTATGAGCATTATATGTGATTTATAGATTGGCCGGTGTTATAAAATACTTCACATGATGTTTGCTACATAAGGAATAAAGACATTTGTTTTTGAGACAGGGTCTCACTAAATTGCTCATCTCTACAAACCAGGCAGTTCTTGAATTTGTGATTCTCTTACCTCAAACTACCAAATAGCTGGGATATAGGCCTGCGCCATTGATGCCAGCTATGATAAAGACGAATGAAGGAAGTCAGTTTGAAACTAGCATGGGTAGTTCATCACGCTACACTTACACCTCTTCCAGGTTTAACAGTTCTATCAATCTGTTGCTCCCTTGTGATTTTCTCCGCTGCCATGGGCCACGTTTTTCCCTTTAATACATTTACCTGAAGTGGAAGCTTCACTACCATAAATGCAAAGCCAGAATCACCAGCCACAAGTAGAAGTTTCACATCAGTGTAAATTAAAATACATAAATTAAGGTGGCTCTGGGGCTCAGCTGGCTAAAGCACCTGGCTTGTAAAGTACATAAATTAGCATATGTAAATGATCGTCCTCCAAAGGCACCCACACACAGGCCTCTGGTAGGAGCCGGGCAACAACTTTCTTTTCATTTTCTTTCTTTCTTTTTTGTAGCTCAGGAGAGAGAGAACCTAGAGCCTCCCACATGTAGGGCAAGCACTTTACCACTGAGCTACGCCCTTAGCCCTAGCTGCCATTTTCTTGTTATGTGCATGTGCACATGTATATATGTGTGCATATGTGTATGTACATGTGTGCATGAGTGTAGAGGCCAGAATCTCCCACATGCAAGGCAAGCACATTATCATTGAGCTATACCCTTAGCCTCAGTGCCATTTTCTTGTGTATGTATGTGTGTGCGCACGTGCGCAGACCAGAAGTAGACATCCGATATCTTCCTCGGTTGCTTTCAACCTCGTTTTCTTGAGACAGGGTCTGAGTCAGACCTGACATTTGCCCATTTGGCTGACCTTCGAGCCCCAGGATCCTCCCGCCTCTAACTCCTCCAGTGCTGGGATCGCAGTTGTTGAGCTGGTTGTTTTTTGACATAGGTGCTGGGGATCAAACTCAGACCTCAAGCTTGAGCTATCACCCCAGCTCCCCTCTCCCGGTTGCGCCTCCTGTAATCTGGTGTAGCGCCGAGGACACAGAAGTGAGACTTCCCACCACCATGCTGCCCCTGTGACAGGGAGGGTGTCCCTCCGTGGGCGGCTTCGTCACGTTCACCCACAGCTCTAAGACTTGTCATCTGCTGACTGATCAGAGAAGCCCTCGATTCCCAACGACACAGTCAGAAAGTACTTACCAGGGAGCAACATTACCCATATACCAACATGCTGCTAACGCAGATACGCATTAGAGTTCTGGAAGGCCGGGTCGGCATTTACTGTAGCTATAGGGTCAGGTCCTGTGCCAATCATTGTTTCATGTAATTTGCATGATTTGAATGATTTCATGTAATTCTGATGAGGTCAGCACTATTATTAGCTCCATTTTACAGATGTAAAAACCAAAATCTAAACTGGGTGAAGCAATTTGCCTTGAAGCCTCATAATAAGCAAACGAGCGTGGGCGTGTGAAGGGAGAATTGGAAGCTGAGCTTTGTCTGCCTGCCTACCTGCTTGCCTCCAGGGATTGGTCTTCTAACCCTTCCGCCTTTCAGTGGTCACACATGGGAAAATACGTCTTAAGGACAACACTAAATGGCTTTCAGCAAGCACATGCCAGAAGCAATATCAGAGGGGGCTCATTTTCTGGTATCTCAGATGCTTCTGTACCACTTTTTTTTTTTTTTTCAAACAACCATGTGCTAATTTTGTAATTGAAAAATAAAAACAAGAAAATCGCCACCAACGCAAAAATTCTATGAAGAGACACAAACAACTTTTTTTTCCCCTCCCTTCTTTGAGACAGCATCTGGCTATAGAGCCCAGGCTGGTCTTGAACTTCCTACTTTCCAGGTCCTGGGGTTACAGGTATGCATCACTTGCTTTGTGAGCCACGGAAAATGCTTTGTGGATTATCCATGACATAGGTCACTTTGCCTTTCCATTCCAGCTCTTGTCTCAAGAGGGATGGGCCTGACATAGGTGACACATGAATAAAAAACAAAACAGAAAAAAGTTCTGTGCCCAGAAAGCTTGGGTAACATTGGGTCAGAAAAGAATCTTCATCTCTGGGGAGAATTCCCAGACTTTAACAAGTTCACATTAATTATGAAACTCCTGTGGGATGGAGTTTGTGGCTGAGGCCACGTGGGTTGGGCCCAGAGACCTTTCTGGGTGCCTCATAGAGAGCAATGTTTTACAAGCATTGGAAGTGTAGCTCTGGATATTCTAAAATCCACACTGAGTTGGGCTGTTAAAGACCACATTTTGAGGCTGGAGAGATGGCTCAGGGGATAAGCTTTTGCCTTACAAGCAAAAGGGCCTGAGTTCAGATCCCAGATCCCATGTAAAACACCAGGTAGAAATGACAGTGGCCTGCAATTCTGGCCTTGGAAGGCAGAGCCTGGAAAACCCTAAAGCAAAGCAGTAAGGAGGTAGAGCAATTCAGGATGATTTCCAACGTCACCCTGGGCTTCCGAAGGCATATACAGTAACCTCTCTCTCTCTCTCTCTCTCTCACACACACACACACACACATACACACACGACCACATTTCCCAGGCTTGGAGTGTAGCTTAGTGGAAGCACATGTAGTTGGCATGCCTACGATTCTGGACTAAAGAAGAGGAGGAAGAAGAAGAGGAAGAAGAAAGCTTCCACACTCTAGGATATTACATTGGGTTTTTGTTGCTCCCAATAAAGTTCCTTCCTCTCAGAATTGCTTTCACTGAATGAACTTGGTCTTGAAGTCAGAGCTTGTGGATGACATATATGAATTTGTGAGACCCCGCCTGTGTGGCCTACCTGGTCCATGCCCCAGTTGCTAAGCAGACCTATACAAATATATTTTCCCGGCGCTGGAGAGGTGGCTCAGGGGTTAAGCCTCTGCCTTGCTGGCGGAAGGTCCTGAGTTTGGATCCTAGACCCCATGTATAGATGCCAGGCGGAAGCGGGGGTGGCCTGTATTTCTGGTCCTGGTGGGGCGGAGCCTGTGAATCCCGGGGCAGAGTAAACAAGGAGGAGGTGGAGGTGGTCCACGGTGGTTCCTGGATTCGCCCATGGTTCTACACACACACACACACACACACACACACACACACAAACACACACATGCACACACACGCAAACGCATACAATTGAATAAAAAAAAATTACAAATATATTTTCCCATCATGGCATCCTGAGTGCTAGGTTTAGAGATGTGCACCACCATGCTGGGCAGAGGGGCTCTCTTTTGAAGGCAGACCCCTTGGCTCAGTTCAGAACCCTTCCTAGCGTTTTCACAACTTACTCTCTACCGGAAACAAGCTCATTTGCAAAGTCACACTGCAAGTGTGAGGGAATTGGAGGTTCACTGCCTGGTTAAGGCCAAGGCGCTGAGTAGGTATGATTCTGGGTGTGGCAAACACTCTTGGCCCAGAGAAAGAGATAGAGGAAATGCCTAGCTTCCCTTAAGCACCTACTATGTGTCAGTACAACCCAGAGACGCTGCAGTCATTACAAGCTCTGATTCCAGCGAGCACTCTGCTAGCAAGCTACATTAGTGTCTTTATGGGTAACATAAACAGATGGCAGACCCAGAATTGTTCCTGGCTCCCCCTGAAATGTGTGTTCTTCACATTACATCACACCCCTGGGCTCCTGAATCTTTGTTCTTGCTCTGGGGTCTTTGCCTTCGTGGTTCTAGGGGACAGAACCCAAGGGATAGTGAGCTTGGTCAGATGCTAGGCATTCATCTGGGTCTCTGTCGTTCTTTGAGCTGCCTCAACTGATTAGGAAGCTTCCAGATCTCCTTGAATAAAGCTTTTCCCCTCCTCCGAATCCTCGGCCTAGACTCCGCTCCTGTCCACCTGGCCCTTTCTCCTTTAAGAAAAGCCCCATAGGCAAAGGACCCTGTCTGATTCATCTACCGGTCAAGCTGCTTTTTCCTTGAGACCCAGCAGATGAGACCCCTGTATTTCCACAGCCCCCACAGGAGGCGAGGGACCTTGCCTTGGACTAGAAACGGGAGAAAGACTGGAGCATGCTGACAAGGCGGAAAGTGTATTATACGAAAATCTCTGATGGGGGGGGGCCTGGAAAGTCTGACTGAGGTGGGGACTGGCCCCCCCACCCCAAAGTTCACAGTGAGAATGGCAGAGAATGGGAGGCAGCTGACGTCTCTCTGGGCCTCCATCCCTTGGGGTCTGAGGCAGGAATCATCAGGACTGGCACACACAGCTGGGTTGAGGAGGAGGGGGCAAGCACAGAGGAGAGGACTCTGAGACTTGGCGGGGCAGGAATGGCAACTTCCCAGGCGGAAGTTCAGACCTTCCTTGCCCAGAGCCAACTGCACCTGTCCTGGATTAAAAATAGTCCTTCCTCTTTCCTTTCTCCTACTCTTCTCATTCACCAGAGTCAGTTGAGATGTGTCCACCCTGAGGAAGTGCATATCCATCCGCTTCCTTCCCTGGGCCCCCTCCTTCCTCTTATGGAGACCCGAGTCATTTCTCATGAGTCCATCTGCATGTTCTGGGTAGCTGTCTGCCTCTATTCCAGAGATTTTGTGGATGGGAGTCACCGGACTCAAGCCTGACATCCATCATGGGGAGAGGGAGGCGAGTCTAGTCATAACTCTCTCCTAAGATGCTGCTCTGCTGCGGCCTCACCGCGGGGTGTGGACAGGAGTTTGCAGCCATCTTTGGGCCTCGTGAGCCTCATCCTCACAGACGAGGGACTGGACTTGGTGATCGCTGACATCATGTGCCAAATCTCTAAGAATATGCTCCTAGTGGGGGGGGACCATGGCAGACCACCCTCTGCAGGACAGGGATTATCTTACTTGCCTCAAGGCCGCTGCATTGCCCCGGGGAGACTGACCCTCCACACAGCTGCAGTCCTCTGCGGCTAGCATCCCACTCCTGACCCCTGATCCCGGGGGTCCCCCTTACCTGCCCAGCCTGGGAGCCCTCTGGCCCATTCACATGGTGCTCCTGGCCTGGCGTGGCTGCCGGAACCGGTCTCAGCGTCGTAGTCACCACCTGCCTGCCCGCGCCCACGTTCCACCCTGACTTCCTGCCTCCTTCTGAAGGCTTCGCAGCCAACCGGGCCCCAGCGGCCCAACCACAAGCCTCCAGCACCCCAAGTTTCCTGCCACAGGAGCCCCTCACCCCTCAGTCTCTCCGGGTCCCATACATCTCTAAGCTAGACCCCATGTACGGCCGAGGACTGCACTTGGAGGGGAAGAAGTTAGAGAAGGCAGCGAAGCGTCCCTCTAACCCAGCGCTTATGGATGGTGGTCGCAGGAGGCGGCTACAAAGTGGGTTTCAGGACAGACCCTGTATCAAAAAAAAAAAAAAAAGCTGGAGAAATAGCTCAGGGGTCAAGACTCTGCCTCCCAAGTGCAAGGTCCTGAGTTCCCGTCCCAGGTTCTCACGTAAAAAGGCCAGGCAGAAACAGCAGTGGTCTGCACTTCCAGCCCTAGTGGGCAGAGCCTGGAAAATCCCAAAGTGAAGCGAAGAGGAGGTAGAAGCAATCCAGGATGATTCCCGAAGCCCCCCTTGGGCCTCCACAGCAGTGCACAGTGTCCGCTGGTCCACACACAGGCAATAAATAGGGTTTTTTTTTTTTTTTTTGTAAAGTGGGGAAGGCATTTGAAAGACCCTCTCTCCTGCCCTCTGGGGTATGCCTGGGGAAGTAATTCGAGGGTGCTTTGACCTCATGAGTGCGAGCAGATACATAGCTTGTAGTGGAAGGTAAATGGAGTCACAGACGCTATAGGAGAACCACGCGACCTTTCTTTCCAAAGGGAAGGCAAAAGGTATCGTTGCTCAAGCCAAAGACCAGGATGAAAACTCGGTTGTTTAACAGTTTGTGACAAGACCACCCATGTTGCAGTGAGATGTGAGGTGAAATCCCTCTCCCAGTCGCCTGACAGAACGATTCTGTGTCACCTTGGGGCGCCCGAACACAGCTGTGCTAGATTCACAGGGTAGACCTCTTACAGACAAGTGTTAGCAACCACCTGTTTGGGAAGCCGGGCAGGGAAACGGAGATGGGCAGTGACCACCTCTCCCCCCATTTAGGTGGAGAGAAAGAGAACACCCACATGTCATGGGTAAAGAGTGGGCAGCGCTTGTAGTTCACATGCAAAGCTACAGCCCGATGGACGGAGCACCCGGCTGGGCTCCAACTCTGCCACAGGTGGAAGACCAAACACACCACCAGCACCGGCTGGGAGACAGGCAAGAGTCTTGCCATGGGTAGCAGACAGGTCAGAATGAGGGTGGCAGGAGGGCAAGGTGACCAGGGACATCAGAGATTGTGTGTGGTCTCTCTGCTGCCCAAGGACAGGCCTCGAACCCACTGGAAGAAAAGTGTCAGTCTGTTACCTTCTGAGCGACAGCCCGTGGGGGAGGGGAGCCCACAGAGCATTGTTGGGGTTTGTGAGGCCTGGAGCTGAAGCTGCGAACCCCAGCTGCAGAGGGAGGGGGGGAGGAAGACAGGAAATGGGGGGGGAGAGGAAGCCTGAGTTGGAAAGTCAGACAAAGAGTGAGGCAGAAACAAAGGCCGAGAGATAGAGTGAAAACCCCTCAGAGTGATGGAGCTCACAGAGGAGACCCCCGCCCTGCAGGGCGGCCCAGCTGTCCCAGCCCGAAAACCTGAGCATTTCACTGAGACCTCTGAGCGTGCACATCTGCCGCCGGGTGCTCACTGCGCGACCTGCCGGGTGCACCCCGCAAACCTGTGGAGTAAGAACTCGTGTCCTTGTGTTAGAGGTGAGGAGACAGATGCAGGAGTTGATTGAGGGGTCTCCCAACTCCTGATAAAATACATGGGCCATAAGATGCCTGGGTGCAAACCTGGAGCTCAATCCCTGGAGGCCACATGGCAGAAGGAGAAAACTTCATGGTAGAAGGACAACTTCTGAAAGTTGTCCTCTGACCTCCATATGTGTGGTATACTATGCTTCCTTCCTTCCTTCCTTCCTTTCTTTCCTTTTTTCTTCTCTTTCTCTTTCTTCTTTCCCCCTCTCGAATAAATAAATAAATTTTTATAAAGAAACACATGAGAGAGCTGGTTTTAAACCCAAGACTCCCAGATTCTATATTCTTTTTCTCTGTGTTTTTTTATTTATTTCTCAGAGCAGATGGGTGCACACGTGCACTCTGAGGACTTCTGGGGGTCCCTTTCATGAAGTCTCTAGTTTTGCGAGCAGATACTTTACTCGATGGCCCCGGTTTCTATATTCTTCAGACACTCATTTATGTAACTCACCTGCCATGGGGTGACTCGAGATTTTAAGTTCCTCCCCGCCCCGACCTTGATAATGTAGAGAAACAGAAACTGTCAGAGAAATGAGAGAAAAGGAGGTAGAAGCAATCCAGTCACCCTTGATCCTCCACAGGGACACACCGTGCCCTCTGAGACACACACACACACACGCAAAAATTTTTTTAAAAAGTAAATCGCTTCCACCTATGCTCTTCCATGTCTCTCTCTGAAATAAGTGAATAAATTAAAAAAAAAAAAACTGCAGAGACCTCAAGGGGGTATGAAGGATTTTTATTGAATAATTGGTTTGAGCTTCTCTTGCTCCCTTGTCAGCTGGGGCTTTGGGTTTTCTGAATTTAGCTCTCAGAGATCTAAGGGAGCCCCCTTAGGTGCTGGAGTGATGGGGCATCCCTCCCGCCTTCTTCCCCAAAGGCCTCAGCAGAGGGTGAAGCGGCGGGCACTGATGTTCATGCGTGTGAGGCCCAGGTGCCGCAGCGGCGGGGCCAGACCAGTGCCGGGCTCCAGCTCCGCCTCATCCAGCAGCTCCTGGTGCAGGTGACAGACCTGGTCCACCTTCAGGCGGTGCAACTGGGCCCGCAGCTTCAGCAATTGCCCGGCCAGCTGCTGGTCCTGATCCTGCATCTCCCGCTGCGGCCAAAAGGGGGCGTGAGCTTGCTGGACCAGTGTCTGGCCTCCCTTCACGGGGGGTTCCTTTTCTGGGCATATTCTGGACCTCTATTGGATCCCCAGCCGTTCCTCACCGAGCTTCATCCCTTCCTATCTCTAGAATCTATCTTCCCCTTAGTGGCTCTCAAACCAAACTAGGGACCCATCTTTATACAAATACAGATGTCTGGACACCATCCCAGACCAACAAAGCCAAATCTCCAAGTAGGATCCCGCATCTTCACACCTGTACATCTGGGGTTGACAGCTAATATTCAACCTTCCAGTCCTCAGATTCTGCCTGGTGACAGCGTGGTCGGGATCTGCTTTTGTACTTTGGTGTATCTCTGGGTTATAGCATTCCGCAGGTAGGGGAGTCTGTCTCTTTCCCTACCTGTAATTGGTGGTCTAAGGTTCTGTTCTGAGCGCCGTGTCTACAACCTGGACAGAGGGACACAATCCTTCTTCAGAGAATCTTTCTAACTAAAACACTAAACAAGTGCGTTCCTAGCTCCTTCACCCCAAGGCACAGCAATGAGGAACTGTCACGGAGAAATGTCCATCTGCAGCCCTTCCCCACACCCACAGACTTGGACCCTAAAGAAAATGGGCTCAAAGACCCAGAGCAAAGCAACCCACCCCACCAGACTCACCAGCTCCCGTTGGAGCCACCCCAGTGCAGAATCCATAGAGTCAAAGCCACAGATGGTCCCAGGTCCCCCTGATCTGGGTCTGGTTTGAGCCCCGCGCCAGGTCTGGCTCTGGACCCTGGCAGACCACTCAAGATACGATGGCCGCCGGGTCTGCAGCTGCAGTTTGGCGGCCAGTGCCTTCACAGAATCCAAGCTCTCCTCCTCGTCCTCCTCGCCCACGGCCTGGAATCTCAGCGGCCGCAGGGACATGGCAGGTTTGAGGCAAGCAACAGGGCGGTGAGGGAGAGGCTAGAAGGTCGGCCCAGGGAGGGGTGGCAGAAGCGGAGGTGAACCAGTACGCACCAGAGTGCGATGGTGATGTTGAAGGTGGGCAAAGGAGGCAGAGTGCACCGGGGTGCAAGAGCAGATGAGTATGTGAAGCTCAGCACACAAGGGCTGGAATTTTCCTGATCTTCTCAAGAGGGGTGGGGAGGGACATGATGCCCATCCGGGTGGGGGCAGGAGGAGCCCTTTGGATGAATTTTATTGTCTTTGCCCAGAAGCAGGCTTCCAGTTCCCAGAAAGGAAGTTGCTCCAGGATAAGAAAAACATCATCCACACCAGACTTGGCCTTTCTCCCACCAAGTCAAGGGCGGTGGGGAGGGGGAGGAGGCTGACCGGCTGCCCTGTCCTCATTCATGGTGCCAGCTCTTCAGCAAAGGAGTAGGGGGTCCTGAGACCCAGCCTGGGGGAGTCAGGAGACCTGGATTCCAGTGGTAGTTCAACGGGACTTTGGGCAAGAGACTGACTTTTCTGAGCCTCTGTTGGGAGAACTGAGTGATTTTAAGCTTTAGTCTAAGGAGCTGTGTGTGCATGTACGCGTGTGTGTGCGTGTGTGTGCGTGTGTGTGCGTGTGTGTGCGTGTGTGTGTCTGTGTGTGTGTGATAGGGCACTCTATGTCCCTGTGGGGGACCAAGGATGACTTCTACCTCCTTTTTGCTTCGCTCTGAGATTTCCCAGGCTCCACCCACAAGGTCTGGAAGTTCAGACCCCCACCATTTCCTCCTGGAATTTTTATGTGGGACCTGGGATCCGAACTCAGGATGTTCTGCTTTCAAGGCAGAGTCTTAACCCCTGAGCTATTTTCCCAGCTCTAGTCTAAGGAGATTTATGTTTCTTTTGGAACTTTTGGAAGATGCTGCTTATAGGAAAGGAGTGATCTGTAACGATATGCAGGGCTACCAGGTGGGCTCCTAGCCCTCCCTTTCTTGCCCCTCACGATGTTTCAACGTCAGCAATTCTGTTTTAAACTTGGTGTTGAAATACACTTGCAGAAAAAATGAAAACAAAATGGGTGTAGTGGTGCACGCCCCCAATCTCAACACGGGCAAGAGGTCATTCTCAGTTATGGTAAGTTTGAAGCCAACCTGGGATGCAAGAGGTCATAGCTCAAAACCACCACCACCACTACAAACAACAACAGCAAAACAGAACACTACAACAATTTTTTTAATCTGCGCTTTGGTGAATTTTCCCAAACTGAATGCCTCAATAACCCAGTGCCTAGATCAAGCAATAGCATTTCAAGTACTAAGAAATGAGACTGGAAAGATGGTTCAGGGTTTAACAGATGGACCTGAGTTCAGATCCCAGGTCCCAGGTAAAAAACACCAGGAGGCCTGCACTTCTGTCCCTGGAAGACGGAGCCTGGGAAATAACAGAGAGAAGCAAAAAGGAGATAAAAGCAATCCAGGATGATTCCCCGACATTACCTTTGGTTCTCCACAGGGACACACAGTGCCCTCTGACACACACACACACACACACAAACACACACACACACACATGCACACACACACACACAAATTTAAAACAATGTAACTCGGGAAACTTCTTCTGTGCTCTTTGCTTGACATTCTTCTCCAGAGGTAATGCTACATTTTTGGAGGGGGGAGGAAAAGCTCTCATTCCATAGCCCAGAGTGGTGTCTGATTTATGGTGCTCTTCCTACCTTAGCTTCCAAGTGCCACCACATCTGGCATTAATTTCATTTTCTCCCCTCCCCTTTCCTGTTCTCCCCTCTGCTCCCTTCCTTCAACTCTCTCCCTCTCCCCTTTCCTCCTGGGCTCCTCCCCTCCTCTCTTTTCCATTGGGGGTGCAAGCCAGGGCCTTGTGTATGCCAGGTATGTGTGCTGCCCCTGAGCGGCAATCTCCAGCCCTGCCCTCATTTCTGATAGTATAAATTTGTTTTGCCTGGTTCTCCAAACTCCGGAGTGCAACACAATTACTTGGAGAACTTGCTGAAACAGAGCGTTTCCTCAACGGCCAGTTTCAAATTCAATGTGAGTGCGTGGGATGGGATCTGATCATTCAAATGTCTACTGCATTCCCATCTTAACTGCTTCTGCTGGTTTGAAGTTTTAAGTCAGATAATAATAAAAAGAATTTTTAAATATTAGTGTGTGCGCGCCTGTAGAAGCCCAGAGGTGATTTCAGGTATCCCTGATCTACCTCCGGTGGCTGCTTCCTGGGTTTCAGGGTCAGAGGTGCAGGCCGCTGTCATCTCCCTACAGCGTTTTTACCTAACATCTGGGATCTGAACTCAAGTTTTTCTGCTTTTGAGACAGAGACTTAACCCCCGAAACCACCTCTCCGGCCCTAAAAAAGAAAATTTAAAAATCAGAAATAAAAAAGTCTAATCTTTTGCTACTGTTGCTTTGTTTTGGAAATCACTATGTAGCCCGGGCTGGTCTTAAACTCTACAATTCTCCTGCCTCACAGACATTAGTCGCCGTCCCCAGCTACACTTTGCAGTCTTACATATTTGATTGCATTTACTTGTTTATTTTATCATACTTGGGTTTCTTTCACAGAGCAGTTCCATCTTTTTATATTATGGGGCCCAACTATGAATTCACTTCGTTTGGAAAGAAAAGTTCAAACATGGTACCTAGCGAATTCTTTTTTTTTTTTTTTATTACTTATTCAATTACGTGTGTATGCGTGTGTGTGCTTGTGTGTATATGTATGTGTGTGTGTGTAGAACCACGGGCGAATTCGGGAACCACCATGGACTGACTCCACCTCCTCCTTGTTTACTCTGCCCCGGGGTTCACAGGCTCTGCCCTACCAGGACCAGAAACGCAGGCCACCCCCGTTTCCGCCCAGCGTCTATACGTGGGGTCTGGATCCGAACTCAGGACCTTCTGCCTGCAAGACAGAGGCTTAACCCCTGAGCCACCTCTCCAGCCCCCCCTAGCGAATTCTTAAAGGCTTTTTTTTTTAATGGGTTTCATTGTGACACACACACACACACACACACACACACACACACACACACACACACGCGCGCGCGCACACACACAGGCCCTAGGCCTGACTTTGTCCTCTCCCTACTCCATAGACTAGTGCATGGAGGGCGAGTGAAGGAAGGAATCTTCTGATTGCGCCCTGCACCTTGGAGAACGAAGCCACACGCTGGAGCACACAGCACCATTTCCATCCAGGGTTCAGCAAGCTCCACTTGGGGCATTCTTGGCCCTCCCCGCCCTGCCCTGCAGCAAACCCCGCCCCTTGGGTTCTAGGTTTCACCTTTCTTTGATCCCACCCCGGGACCCCTGGGACTTTCATCCCTGAGTTGATGCTTAGGATCCTTCGCTATTCCCCCCTCCACTCTCCCAGATCCACCAAAAGCCTTTCCGGGTCCGAAGCTCTTAGGCCCCAGCCTCGGGGCTGCCCCAGCCATTCTAGTCGGCTCCTGCTCATGACCAGGCTGGGGTCTCCCTGAGCGGGGTTCCTCCAGGGCTGGATCGCTGCCCGCAGGTTCTGCTAAACTGCAGCCGGCGGGAATAAATCTCCAGTAGAGGAACTACGAGGGGGACTATCGGCCTGTGCTGGCTGGGGGGGGTCCCCACACCATGGGGCCAGGGGCGTCAGGGAGGATACGAGATGGGCCCAGGCCAAAAAGCAAGTCTGCGTAACCGCCGGGGGCAGGGAAGCCAAGACTTTCCTGGCTGGAAGCGGCTGCGCCCTATGCCTGGAGAGGTGGGGTCTCCCAGTTTCTTTTCCTGCAGGACTCTTTATGGATGTGGAATGAGGGAGGACTCTCTCCCTCCCCTCTCCCCACCTCTCTTTCATATACACACCCTGAACATTGGACCTGCGCAGATGCGTGTCTGTTCCCTGTCTCCTGTGATGGCAGAGCCAAGTAAAGGGCCCGAGGGAGGTTTTTATTTTATTTTTCCTCCGAGGCCAGTAGACAGTTTCCCTATCCAAACTACAAAACCGTTATTCATTTATTCCCCCAATCCTGAGCGCAGAGACAGTCAATCCCCTATGACACTTTTACAGTCCACAGAGGGCCACAACGGAGATAACCCCAGCACAAAGGGGGCACCTTCGCTTTCAACTGAAAGACAAATGGCATGTGTTCTCTGAGACCAGAAAGAGAAAGAGGTCTAGCTAGGGGGGTAATTACAGGTGGGGGAACTGCAGGCAGAAGGAGTCTGGTTCTCTGTCCGGTTTGTAGAACAGCAAGTGCTTCAGGTGGCGGGAGCGGACACTATGGGAGGAATGGATGAAGAGCGTGCAGAGAACAGAGCGCAAGCCGAGGTGCCCAGGATCTTGGGCTTTACCCTGACAGCAGGGGAGACCACCGAAGGTGGTATTGAGTTGACAATCATCTCCCTCGGCTGTTCCTGGTGAGGTCACTGCTGATCTAAGCTCCTGCAGAGGAGTTTCCGGGAGGCAGATTCTCAAGGAAATTGCTTATCTTACCAGAATGACGTGCCCCTCAGGGGCATCCTTCCTGTTAGAGTGGGGTGCTACAAGAGTAATTGGTGGGGAGGACTTACAGGGAGTCCTGCCTCCCTCTCTTGAAGGCAGTGGGCCCCCTTCCAATGAGCTAGATCTCCCCCAGGAGTCTTCAATGTCCCCTAGCAGATGGGGATTCCTGAAGGATAATCATTTCGATCACATTAGGGTTCTTTAGTAGGTTTCACATTTTATAAGACTGGATTCCCCAGAGTCCTGTGCCCAGTTATTGGATTGGTCCCTGAGCGGTCTCTCATCTCCCTTCTTAGGACAAGTCTTGTTTCCAGGGTGAGCCCAACAAGAGCTTGGCAGGAGAGATGACCAGGTCTCTTTTGCCCCGTGTGGGGCCATCTGCAGCACAGCTTTGTGCGCTTGATGGAGACTTGTGGGCGCACAGCACAACACAGGCTGCTGGCTTAGTTGTCTAAAGGACTGTGACTGGCAAGTGTGTGTGGGCACACTGAGTACCACCTGTAAGAGGTAAAGAAAGATGGATGCACGGGCATAGCTTTCAACCCTGGCACAAAACCAAGCAAACATGGCCTAGAATTGGACCCATTCTATTTCTTGCCTGGCCACCCACCCAGGGAAGACTTCCTTGAGTTGCCACTGTGCCCACCCACATGTGCCCACCCACACGCGCTGAAGGTGCAGACAGCACCCTGGCTTGTGACTTTACTGGCTCAACTCCTCTTGGACTCTGGACCTGAAGCATGGTTGGGTCCCAGGAGTTACTGGAGCAGGGGAAGATCCACGTGGGTGGTCAGCTGGGCCCCAGCCCATCTGCCCCAACCATAAACCATGTTTTCATGCTGACTGCCCTGCCCCTTCCCAGGCCGCACTGTGCCCCCCCCTTCTCCCCCAAGCACAAGGCACGGATTTCCTTTTTCCTCTTCCTGGACCGTGCGCCAACGGGGTCACCATTCTGGCTGTTACTGGGTTTGGGGAAGGATTGTTGGCGCTGTTTCAGCTCATCTGTGCCTCCCATTTTGGTACCTTCCTCTGAAGCATCGAGGAGGGGCGAGCTAAAGCGTCGAGGTGGGGAAGCATGGTCAAGGCCAGGCACAGGGCATGATGGACACCCACTCGTTGCCCACTCTATCAGAACACTTCCTTAAAAGCTACCCCCTTCCCCTCCAAAGAGCTTCCACGAATATTCTTCCCTCCACTCTCACATTTCTTTTCGACTTCTGCGATCCCAGAGACAAATGATACAAGCCCACTTACTGTGTTCAGAGGCAAGAAGCGCAAGGGCACTCCTACTTTGAAAAAGGACTATGGGGCAAGGATGTAGCTCGGGGTAGTGGGCTTGTCTGCATTCATACAGCCCTGGCATTACAACCAAATAATCATTTCTAGGGCTGGAGAGATGGCTCGGGGTTAAGCCTTCACCTGAATCCAGATGGCAGATTCCACTTAAAAAAAAAAAAAAAGCAACAGCCTGCACTTCCTGGTCTTGAAAGGTGGAGACTGTGAAATACTAGAGAAAAAAAAGGGGGGGGGGTAGTATAATCCAAGATGATTCCTGAAGTCACTTTTGGACCTCCATAGGTACACACGCCAAATACACACACACACACACACACACACACACACACACACACACACACACAAAGAAAGAAAGAAGAAAGAAAAAAATGTTCTAAAAAGAGCAAGAAATTAGAAGCAAGTTCTGGTATGCAATCATACACTGGGATAACTACAGTAATGGTAATGAGCTGTGTTTTTCCAAAAGTTGAAAACTTTTAAAGTTTGGAGAGGTGGCTCAGAGGTTAAGCCTCTGCCTTGCAGGCGGAAGGTCCTGAGTTCGGATCCTAGAACCCTCATATAGACGCCGGGTGGAAGTGGGGGTGGCCTGCGTTTCTGGTCCTGGTAGGGCCACACACACACACATACACACTCATACATACACACACGCGCACACATGCACAATTGAATAAAAATGAATAAAAATATTTAAAAAAAAAAGTATGTGTTGGGCTGGATAGATGGCTCAGGGGTTAAGCCTCTGCCTCAAAAGCAGGTCTTGAGTTTGGATGCCAGATCTCACATAAAAACACCAGGAAGTACTGGCTACTGCCTGTATTTCCGACTTTGGAAAACACCAGAGCAAAACAAGGAGGTAGCACAATCCAGAGTGATTCCTGGTCACCCTTGGCCTCTACACAACACAGTGCCCTCTGAGACACACACACATACACACACACACACACACACACACACACACACACACACACACACACACACACACACACCAAAACAGTTCGTGTGGCAGCATAATGACTCAATGGGAAAAAGTGTTTACCTTGCAAACCCATGACCTGGAGCCCATGTTGAGGTGGAAGCTGAGCATTGTCCTCTCATTCATTTGAGCTGTGGCACATGGCCCCGCCCTACACAGCATGTACACATCTATGTGAATTAAGAGGAGATAGAAAGGTACATGATTGCATGCCATGGTGAACAGCTTGTGAGCAGGTGCCTTACCCATCTAGTTATCTCATCACACCTTTTTTTTTTAAACTTTATTTGTGTGTGTGTGTGTGTGTGTGCACGTACCCACACATGTATCAGGGGGCACTGTGTATTCTTGTGGGGTCCCAAGGGTGACTTCGGGAATCATCCTGGATTGCTTCTACTTCCATTTTAGCTTTGCTCTGGGATTTCCTAGGCTCTGACCACCCTGCTGGCAGCCCGCTGACATTTTGCCTGGTGTTTTTTTTTTTACGTGGACCTGGAATTTGAACTCTGCTTGGGAGGCAGTCTTAACCCCCAATCCATCTCTCCAGCCCTGCAACCTTTTTCTTAAGTGGTGCTGATTTAAACATTTCACAATGTACTTACGTATCAAAACATCACACTGCCTCATAATAATGTATTGCGTTTGTCTTTTTCCTATTTTGTTCTTTTGAAAGATTCCATGCAGTATAGGCAGGGCCAGCATTAAATTTCCTCTGTTGTGGAGGCTGGCTTCTCACTTCTGCTTCCCCTGCCTCCACATCCCAAGTAGCAGGGTTAGCTATGTGTTATCATGCCCAGAATATTTGTTTTTATGGATCCATTAATAATAAATTTAGGGGTGGGGTCTTTGAGAGAGCTCAGCAGTTGGAAGGCACTGCTCCCACACCCAGTGATCTGAGTTTGGTTCGCAGAGCCTATACAGTGGAGAGCGAGGACTGCCTTGCCTATCCTCTGACCCTCGCACCACAACATACATCCGTGTGTCTCTCTCCTCAAATAACAATGTATTTTAAAAAATTTAGGTCCAGTAAAATGGATCAGGAAGTAAAAAGTGCTTGCTGTGTTGTGTGTGTGTGTGTGTGTGCCCGCGCACACTCATACATGCATTCAAAATAAACAAGTATAAAAATTAAAAAAGCAGAAGATTAATTGGCTCACCATTTATGGTCCCCATTGACTCCATCAGCCATCTTGTCGCATCATGGTGAGGTGGGGGTGGGGGGCTGCATTTCTCACCAGGTGTCCGTCACAGGTGTGGTCCATTAGCATGTCTTCCCCAATACATCTTGTTTCACCAGGTTAGAGATTTTCTAGCAGGGTAGAGATTTTCACCTCTCCAACCTTCTGTAGCCCTCTCGTAAAACAAAACCTCCCCGGCCTGGTCCTCTCCCGTCAGCGTCCTGCCCGCTGCCTTCGTCCTATTCCTTTCATGCTGGGGATGAGGCAGCCGTCTTACTGCTCTCCACCTCCACCTCCACAGCAGTGCACTCTTAGCCTTCTGTGACTTGGGCAAAGCCAAATTGGTTTCTCCCTCTAAATAGAACTCCTTCGGCAATAGGATTTTTACCTTGGTTTATTCTGGCACCCAGTACACGATCCAAATGGCAAGAGTGTTTGAAGGAAAATGGATGTTTTCCAGAGTGACTGCCCCCTGAAAATCCTAGGGGGCCTGTGTGGGACTGGAAACTACCCCCTTCACTCTACAGATGCCTCTGTTAAGCCAGGACCCCAATGCACTCACTCACTGTGTGGGCTCAACCCACAATGAACACTCCAAAATCTCTGTAACTTCCACCCCTGGGCACGTGGCACTGGACCTGTGGCCTGAGCCTCTGGAAGCTGTGTAGAAAGGAGATGGCCCTCCGGAACCTACCCGCGCTGGTTCCTTGGACAAAGGTGCTCACAAAGGAGGCCAGCCCAGAGCCTGCAGTGCTCTCTGAAGCGCAGGAGGAAGCTGGTGCTCATTACCAGCGCTAGCTTGCTGGAGCATCGGCGAGGAAGGGGACTGAACCCCACAGAAAGTCTGACCAGGAACCAAGTATTAACAAACTACTTTTATTTCTCATGAGTCTAAAGCTTTCTGTGAGCAGGGAGCCTCCCAGCCGGGATGGATGGAGACCCAACTTCTGCTGCTTAAGCCTCAAACTCAAACTCGAAGTACTGGGGGTCGAAGTAATGGATGCGGACATAACCATCTTCACCACCACTGCTGTAACTGCAGAAACAAGACCAGGGACCATCAGGTGCTGCTGGAGGGGTGGCCTGGGTGGCCAGGCATGGGAAAGGGGCACACACCTGACCACCTATCTCCCCCCACTGAGCCTACCTCTTGCCATCAGGATGAAAGGCAACACTGTTGATAGGCCCAAAGTGGCCCTTGACTCTTCCAAACTCTTCTTCAAAAGCCAAATGGAAGAACCTGGAGAGGAGAGCGCCAACGAATTGGGTCACCACCTCCTTCAAAACACCTGAGGCAGCAATCCATAAAATGCCAACTATGCAACAGAATTTGTGAAGCAGGGAATGTAGGTGGGGGAAAGAGATAAGAGATGCGGTTCCAGGAAGACGCCGCCAGGACTGAGTGCTTGCATGTGTCGGGTGGTCATCCTCTAGAAGCTTAATAAAACTAAGTCACTTAATCTGAGCTAAGTGCACCGTCACTGCCCCATCAGACAGTTGAGAATTTGGGGCACGGAGAAATACAGTTGACATTTGTCACACACTGCTTCAGTTTGTTTGTTTATAAATTCTGAAAGACACCCTCTGGTTTTACTTAGTAGGAACAACCCCTTCCCTTTACCTGGCCTCAAACTTGCCAATCCTGGTGGAGGTTGTGGTTACATCCATGGCTTCCTGACCGCCTCCTAGCACCACCTGAGGAAAGAGGAAAGTCCAACTGGCCTGACAGCAGCAAGATCTTTATTGGCTTTCCCTCTGTCCTCTTAACCTCCCTCACATCACCATGGGAGGATCCCAGGGGTGCAAAGAGCACCTGCCAAGTTCCTTGTCACTGTGTGGAGATCTCGCCTGACACCCCCTCCCTGTAATGTTCACACCTAATTGCCAAATAAACATCTGGATCCCAAAAACCTGAGCAGGAAGGTTCTCTTACATGGTCATAGTTGGGAGACAGGGCGGCTGAGTTGACAGGTCGTTCTGTCCGGAACGTCTTCTTATGTTCAAGGCTAGTAGAGTCAAAGAGCTGGAGAGAGAAGCAGAGGAGAAATCTGTAATAGCTGCTTTCTTGGGTCTAGTCAGATAAGCTACGTGCGCACAGTAGGCGGGCAACAGCAGCCCAGTGGGACCCCTCGCCCAGGCTCACCTTGGCTGTGTTGTCCTTGGATGCAGTAACAAACATAGTCATGTCTCTGGATAACTGGATGTCATTGATCTGCCGGGAGTGCTCCTTAACGTTCACCAGCACCTCTCCAGACTGAGGGAGGAGAAGAGTGAGATAGCCTGAGCCCCAGGTCCCGCCAGCCACTCAGCTCCCCAGAAACAAGAAGCAACCTAGACTGATCCTTTCCTCTCCTCCTCAACTGACTGGTGACTCTAAACACTGGGGCAGGGAACATGCACAGTTCACTTTGTCCTAGGAACCCAGGGTAGCCCTCAGGGGTGGCAGGAAAACACTTCTGTGTGATTGTTAACATGTCTTGCGTAGTTTGTGACAAGTTTTCTAACATCTGATGTCATGTGATCTTCAAAACACTGGGGAGATAAACAGAGCTCCTCATGATCACACTCTACAGTGGCAAAAGGTGTATCTGAATCTAGCCCTTGGTGGTCCTTGAGACAGTTCAGTGGATAAAGGTGCTCTGCCACAGGTGATCACCCTGGAACCACAGGTAGGTGAGAACTAACTCCTACAAGTCCTCTGACCTCCACACATGACGCGGTGCGCACACACATAAAATGGAAAATAAGTAAAAATCCAGCCCCTGCGCTTAACCACCGCGTCTTCCACGTTCTAGTGGACTTGGCCTCACTTGGCCTCTTACCTTGGCGCTATACTGGTTGAGCTCTCCACTTTCATGGCCTGCGATAATGCATTCCCCCAGGGGTCCCCAAACAGCACTGGTGATCTTGGAGTCATTGCACGGGATCTTCATGTAGGGCTCGTTGCTGTCTGTGAGGGGCAGCTGAGGTCAGGCCTGGGGTCCAAAGCTGCACCTTTCACCGTTAACCCCAGCCCTGGCCCCGGCCCTCACCGATCTGGTTTGGATCCCGCAGGTCAAAGAAGCTCACGAAACACTGGTAACCCATCTGCTTGTCCGTGGAGAACATGATGATGTTGCCCCCGAAGTCAAAACCACAGGTGCGGACAGCTGAGTTGGTCTTGAGGAGAGCCAGCTGCTTCCCTGGGGACAGGCAGAGTAAGGGTTACTGTCCCACATTATCACAGGGAGGACACAAGTCTCACAAGTGTCTTCTGCGTGGGTGCCTGAGGCCCGCTGCTGTTCCCCACCACTGCACTTCGACTGTCTTTCCACTTCCTTCCCACAGTTCCTCCTCGAGCATTCTGCAACTGTGCTCTGGTCACAGGAGACTCTAACCTACCTGTCCCGTCCCGCCCCACAGTTTCTGCACAGCAAAGACCTGGCATGATTTCTCTGTGTATTCCCTCCCAGAGCCCAGCATAAGTGGAAGTCCAGTCAAGTTTACTAATCAGAGTAATTTAATGGACTCCCCCATCTCCATTGTCAGTTATTCCACTACTTAGACTTGCTCAGACTGACCAGCCCACCATTCTTCCCTGCTCAGCCAAGTCCTCAGTGTGCCAAGCCGTATGGAACTCTTAATTCTGACATTCACGATCTGCTCTTGCCTTATGCTCTGGTCCCATCTATTCCATCCTAAAGCGGTAAGGAACTTGGATCCAATTGGATGGCTTTAGTATGACACTCTTCATGCTTTAGTTTGGGCCAAAGCGACTGGGAGCTTTGTCTGGGCTGGTGAAATAGCTCGGCAGGTAAGGGACCTGTGACAAGCTGAGTTTGATCCCCAAAAGCCCACATGGTAGGAGAGAACTGAATCCTAAAGTTCACCCATGCACCATGACATGCACTTTCTTTCTCAAAAAAAGTACATATAAACAAATACAAAAGAAACCCAGATCACATGACACTTACCATGGGAAACTTTCCGACTGTCTCCATCCTTGCTCTAGGAGGTCACTGGTCCCTCTCTGGCCTTCCATAGTACTCTATGCTTCCTCAGTATCTTAATATAAAACTTCTCTTCCAAACTAACTTCCTCACTGTCTTGCTTATCTCTTACTCTCTAGACTGAGAACCATCTGTGAATGTATCTCTACTTTCTCAGAACCTATTTCCTTAGACAGGTACATTATAACTGGCCAATTTTTGCTGAAAAGGTGAATGAATGACCCAGCCTTACCCGTTTCACAGTCCCATAGTCGACAGCTGTTGTCGGCTGAGCCAGTAAGAACATGCTTGGTATCCCCTGAAGAGGGCGTTAAGAAACATGACTAAATTCAGCTGAGCCCCTGTCCACCAAATCACTTTCTATTTCAACCCCAAAGAACCTTTCTTCCTCTCTTACCTCAGTAAGAACTGGAAACTTGTTTCCCCAACCAGTGAAGACACTGAGAGCGGGAAGGATTACTCTCTAGACCTCGGCCTCACTGATGGAGCACTCTCAGAGCCAAAAGGATACAGTCAGCATCGACACACCACACGGCTCCAGTGTGGCCCATGTAGGTGCCCAGCCTCTCGCCATTTACAGAGTACCACACATTGACGATCTGGAAGAGTCACATGACAGGGCGATTCACAACCCAGCAAAAGCGATAGCCTCCCATTTTGCCCTAGGCATCCTCTAGCCAGGACAATTCTGCCCTGTTCTCACTTCTTGGTCAGGAGAGCTGGTAGAAGACTAAGTCCTGGATTTCCCTCCCTTCCTGGAGGTAAGCAGGGGGGGGGACTAAGCCTGCAACAGCAACCCTAATTTGCCAGTCCTATCCACTCTTATTCAAAAATAAAAGGCAAGTTGAACTTCAGAATAGGAGAAGGGGAACTCTGGTATTCTGTCTGGGAAGGAGCAATTGATAGAGAAATCTAGGTTTTGGTGCCTGCTTGTTATTGGTCACCATATCACTGTGTGGTCTCAAATATTGTGCTTTTCCCATCTTTAAAATGACCAGAGTAAGTTGTGTTCGGTGGTAGACACCAGTATCTCCAGTGGTGGGAGGCCAAAGCAAGATGGAGATTTGCAGACCAACCCAAAAAGGCACAGAAAGAGAGAGAGAGAGAGAGAGAGAGAGAGAGAGGCTTCCTCAAAGTAAGTTACAAAGTTCTAATGAAAATCTAAAACATTTAAAATAAAAATGATTAAGATGTACCAGGTCCAACGACAAACTGGTCACAAGAGTGCCGTCACTTTGCTGAGGGACGTTACTAAAGCGCCTGTGTTTTATAAGGGACACTTGCTGTTTAGAAAGTCTATATGCCATGATTAAGTCGCGCTGCCAGTACACGCAGCACTTAGGATTCCCATCAAGCCTAACTCCAGCCTCCCCACCACTGATCTTTAGTTAACCCTGACCATATGCCAGTCGACAGGCAATGTGGGGAGGGGCTGCACACTCGGGAGCAACATGGGGCCTATTGGATGAAGACTAGGGACACCCCATTGCGTCTCACGTCGTTCTCCTCCTTTCCTTTTCTGTCCCGGGGCTGGAATCCAGGATCAAGAAAATGCTAAGCACGCTACCACCGAGCGTGAGGTTGCAATTCGCTGCCGTCTGTCAACTTTATGCTCCCCGAGGTCTGTTCCACCCTGACAGATGGTTCGGTTCCTTCCAGGAATCCGCTCGGCCCCCTGAACCGGCCCCGATCCCCGGCACTTTTCCACCCGGGTCTCTTGTTCCCTTCCTCCTTCCCGGGTGCTCCTTCCTTCTTTCCGCCTTCCCCAGCAATGAGGTCTCGAACACCGCCCCGGGCGGGGTGGTCTCGGGACCGGCCACTTTTAAAGTTCTCTCTGCGGGCCAGACTGGTTTGTTCCCGCAGCGTCCCGGCAGAGCAGAAGGAACGCGCCCCTCGCGCCCCTCGCGCCCCTCGCGCCCCCCGCGCCCCCTCGCGCCCCTCGCGCCCCTCGCGGCCCACGCGCCCGCCCGCCCCACGCGGCGGCTCACAGGGTCTTTGGCCACGGTGAAGAGCAGGTCTCCCTCGCGGTTGTACTTGATCTGCGTGATGGAGCGCTCGTGGCCCTGCAGCAGGATCGGCTTCTGTGGGGACAGAACCCGGGTGTCAGCGCTCGCGGGCGCGCCCCGGCCCGGCCAGGACCCCCCCTCCACGGCGGCACCCCAAACTCTGCGACTCACCATCCCGGCGGTGCCGCGGCCGCCGCGAGGAGACAGGCAATGCGAGCCGGACCGGAAGAGGCCGGGGAACCACTTCCGGATGACGGGACTCCCCCGCCCCCTCGCTCCCGGAAGTGGAAGGGACCGGCGTTGCCATGGCGGCGTCTCTGGGTGGGTGGCCGGCCCCGCCCTCGCGGGGAGAGGAGGGACCCTCGCCCGGAGCTCCTCTCGGACCTGCTCGGGCTGCTCCCCTCGGCCTCGGGCCGGGCCGAGCCGTGGGCCCGGGTCTCCCGGCCGCAAGGGGAGGCGGGCGGCTCGCGGGGGCCGGGGGCCGGCGGGGCGGGGGGCCCGCGGGGCGGGGGGCCCCGCTGGAGCCGCCGCAATGCTGTGCTTGCAGGGCAGGTGCTGGCTCTGGTGCTGGTGGCCGGGCTGTGGGGCGGCACGCAGCCGCTGCTGCGACGGGCCTCCGCGGGCCTGCTGCACGGGCGCGAGGCGACCTGGGCCCAGCAGCTGCTGCGCGACACGAAGACCCTGTTCTCGAACACGGAGGTGCGCGCGGGCCTCCCCTGCCCCGGGAGCAGCGGCTGCGCGCACTGGGTCTCCCGGGTCCCGCCGGCCTTCCAGCCCCTCTCTCCATTCACTAGGCGCTCTGCGAGGGGTCTCCTCTGCGAGTCACGCAGTTCCATCCCCCCTAAAGTGGAAATGATAACGCTCGCTTACGTGGGACTGGCACAAGCATTGAGAGAGATGAGACATAAAATACATGCATCGTACAGCTATATTCAGTCCGTGATTACTAGCAGTGTTTCATTTGGGGGGGTCACACCAGTGGTACAGATAATTATTATGAGCCTTTTGGGAATCCTCGGGGCTCCATTTGCTGGGGTAGAAGACAAGAAGGGCTGTGGAGAACCGCCTATGACCCCTTGGCTGCCGATGATCAAGTCACGGATACAGGGGGCTTCGCAGGCTAAGGGGAAGGAGGGAGGTACCAGGTGTTGCGCTGGTTCAGAAGAAGGAGGCTGGAGCTGGGGACTTGGAACAGGCCTCTTGGGAGCGATGAGGTTGGCCTATTAGGGGGTGGCAGGCTGTAGGGAGGATGGGAGAGACATTCAGGGTTCAGTCTTTTTGTCCAGAAGGTGGGTCCTCGGCATATTTAGTGCTCCCTGGGTATCTCTTCCTCTGGGGAAAGGTGTACCATAGAGGCGCCAAGATGGAATTGCTGCTCACTTGCAATCACATTGACGGCGGATTTCTCCTGTTTTCAGTACCTGATACCCTTTCTCCTCAACCAGTGTGGCTCCCTTCTCTACTACCTCACGTTGGCATCAACAGGTGGGTCTCTGGCTTGAAACTGCTCTGTGGCAAAGGGAATCCGAAATACCTTGTTCTTGTCGGGGAGGGAAAAGCATCTGTTTCTGGTCCACTCTTGGTACCTTGTTCTTGGAGCATCAGGAGACAGTGGCTGGTTATAACCATGTTGCCAGGACTAGAGTTCCCTGCCATGTGCAGCAACAGGAAGAAGCTGTCCCGAGTGCTTGCTGTCCCGAGTGCTTGCTGTCCCAAGTGCTGGCTTTGTTTCAGGGAGTTATTGTGTGTGTGTTTGGGAGGTGGAGGGTAACTGGGTTTGTTTTGTTCTTGAGACAGGGTCTCGCTTTATAGTTCAGGATAGCCTCAAAAGCATGATTCTTGGGCTGGAGAGATGGCTCGGGGGTTAAGACTCTGCCTCCCAAGCAGAAGGTTCTGAGTTGGGATCCCAGGTCCCATGTAAAAAAATGCTAGGCGGACCCCACGTATCAACGCTGGGGGGGGGTCTGAGTTTCTGGTCCTGGTAGGGTGGAGCCTGTGAATCCCAGGGCAGAGTAAACAAGGAGGAGGTGGAGGCGTCCATGGTGGTTCCTGAATTCGTCCATGGTTCTACACACACATATACTCACACACACATACACACACACACACACATGCACACACATACATACACACACACAATTGAATAAATAATACTTTTTTTATTATTTATTCAATTGTGCGTGTATGCATGTGTACACGTGTGTATGTATGTGTGTGTATGTATGTGTGTGTGTGTAGAACCACAGACGAATCTGATTTTGAGAATCATCGTGAATTGTTCCACCTCCTTATTGCTTTGCTCTGGGGTTTTCCAAGCTCCATCTTTCAGGGCCAGAAGTGCAGGCTGCCACTATTTCCAACCACATAGTTATGTGGGATCTGGGACCTGAAGTCAGGTCCTTCTGCTTGTGAGGCAGAGGCTTAACCCCTGAGCCACCTCGCCAGTCCCTCCACCTTGATTTTTTTGAATCAGATCTTTCACTCAGCTTGGAGCTCACTGATTGGCTAGACTGACTGGCCAATGAGCTCTGGATATTTACTGGTCTCCATCACCACCCCTCCCCAGCATTAAGGTTACAACACAATTTTTAATTTAATTTACTTTTTTTAGATGTGTGGATTTGTGCATGTGTGTGGGTGTATGTAGAAGAGGCCTGTGGAGCCCAAGGATGACTTTGGGAATTATTTTGGATTGCTCTACTTCCTTACTGCACAACACAAGCTTTAAATGTATGCTGGGACCAGAACTCAACTCTTCATACTCGCACATTTGATTTTTTTACCAACTGAGTTATGTCCTCTGGCCTAACCCCACCACTCACTTTTTAAAGTAGGTTCTTGATACATAGCCCGGGCTAGCCACAAACTTAACTATTATCCAAGGCTGGCTGCTAAGTTGAGACTTTCCTATTCAGCCTTGTGATTATAAGTATGACCCCAATCCCTGACTTACAATAACTTTTAAATTTATTTGTTTATTTGAAAGAGTAAGGAAAAAGGAGAAACAGTAGGGTACACTGGTAAAGGTCAGAGGACAACTTTAAGAAGTCAGTTATCAAAAGCTGGAGAGATGGCTCAGGGGTTAAGACTTTGTCTCCCAAGCAGAAGGTCCTGAGTTTGAATCCCAGGTCCCACGTAAAAATACCAGGAGGAAACTGTGGCAGCCTGCCTTTCTAGCTTTGGTGGGTAGAGCCGGGGAAATCCCAAAGTGAAGCAAGAAGTGGGTAGAAGCAATCCAGAATGATTCCCGAAGTCATTCTTAGATCTCCACAGGGACACACAGTGTCCTCTGACCCCCCCAACACTAAATAAATAAATAAATTATTAAAAAGTCAGTTCTCTCCTTTCACCATCCCAGCTTCTGAGGACCGAGCTTAGGTTGTCGGATTTGAGAGCAGGCATCGTACCCACTATCTTGTAGCCCCTCTTTTTAAGGTATGACTAGATGATGATGACAATGATGATGAAGAAATAAAAACCATCTCAGGGATTTTTCCTTTCTGACCGCCCAGATCTGACTCTAGCTGTGCCCATCTGTAACTCTCTGGCCATCATCTTCACGCTGATTGTTGGGAAGGCTCTTGGAGAAGACGTTGGTGGAAAACGTGAGTCGGGCTGCTGCCAGTGCCTGACGTAGCCACTCGGGCCTTGATATACGTGGACTAGTTTTTCTCTAGAATCATCCGCCCTGGTTGGGAGAAGAGAGGCTTTCTCTCATCTTGGCCTTTCCTTGCAGCTGTTCTGCAGATTCCTTGTGGCCATCAGTTTCCTTCCCCTGCGCTGTCGGGACAGTGGCTGGGGTGGGACTCAGGGCCGGACTGCCACTTCCACCAGTGCCAGACGTGTTCTGCTGGCGGGGCTGGGCTCTGAGCCCTTGACTGTTCTCTTTACGGCAGAGGCAGTTGTCGGCATGATGCTCACCGTGACCGGGATCACGCTCTGCATCACAAGCTCGGTGACCAAGACCCAGATCCAGCCGTCCACATTTTGAGTGCGCCAGCTCCCACGCCCAGCTCTACCGTGCGTGCACCATGAGGTGCGGGTGTGAGCAGATGGACCTGCGCTGGCCTCTCCAAGCCGCAGCTTCCTCATCTCTCATGGAGATAACGTCTACCTCGGGACTCACAGCAGAACAGCAGTGACAAGATTTTGCAGTTCTCAAGTAGCACTGGAGACTGTCCACTCGCTCTCAGCGACCTCTGCCCAGCAGCTCTCTTCCTCTCTCATCTCAGGCCTGTGGGCCTGCTCTGGACTGACTTAGGGACAGATTTCTGGGGGAGGGATTTTATCAGATTGGCAACTGTAAGAGAGATGACGTGGTTGTGGGTAGAAACGCTCAACTGTGACCGCGGCAGCACCCAGCAAAATGTCTGGCCACTAGCAGCCTTCAATAAATCTGCAGTGAACAGGACGTTACAAACGTTATTTATTGTGACAAACCCACTCACACATTTGAGGCCTCTCTCCTGGGCCTAGTCAGAGAATCTCATAAGGAAATCCACGTAGAACTTGCTGCTCAGCACAGAACAGGAAAAAGACTGGTTGTGGGCTTAGGAGAAGCAGCTGAGGTGCCGGTCCTGTGCGTCTAGGGCAGGCTTCACAGGAACGGGAAGCTGGGGCTGCTGCAAAAGTTGCCTAGGATGAATGGTCCTCGGTTCCCTCCGGAGCATCTGGCTCTGAAGCTGGCAGAGCTCCAGGCCTAGCTGGGTGGTGCAGGGAGAGCCTCATCCACCATCTGTGCTGCCCTCTGGGGGAGATGGAGAGAACGGCGCCATCACCCACAACTTAACGTCCTCAGACCCCCAAGAATGAGAACTGCTGGGCTGCAGAGATGGCCGGGGTTAAGCCTCTCCCTCACAAGCAGAAAGGCCCGAGTTTGGTTCCGGTGTAAAAATGCCAAGCAGAAAGGGTGGTGGCCTGTACTTCCAACCTGGGAAACTCGGAGCGAAGCAAAGAGGAGACAGTGCAGTCCAGGGCAATTCCCAAGGTCATCCTTGGGCCTCCACAGGCTCACAGTGCTGTCTCTCTCTCTCTCTCTCTCTCACACACACAGTCCAGACACACGGAATAAAAAAACAAGCCTTCTCCCTTCAAGTAGGAAGTCAGGGGCTGAGATGTTAGGGTGTCGTCTGCAGTCAGTCAATAGAAAAGACCTTTTCCTGGAACCCAGGACCGCCAGATTCTAGCTTAGCGCTCCTTCCATCTCAAAAACTCCCCAGCGTGACCCACTGACTTCATACCCGGTCCAAAGGCTCCTCTGTGCGGGTGTCTTCGTCCTCTTCCACTTCCTGGGCCCCCGCTGTCTCCTTCCGTGGGTAGGAAGCCCCATACACTCCCTTCACTCCTGATGGGGACAACACAGGCTGGTGGCCAGGCTCAGGGGTCTTAAGCCTTCTTCGCCTTCACCCGCTCCTCCAGCTCCTTTCCCGTCACTGAGCCTGGCTCCCATGCCCCACTGCCTCAGGGAACAGGGGACAGAGGCAGGCTTTTGGTTCCCTGTGAAACGAGGGACCGAGCCACCAGAAGAGCGGCGCAGAGCGATGCCAGCCATCTCCCACACACATCCCCAACAGCAGCAAAGACCGTCCACGGCTCTGCCGAAGGGTGGCCTAGCGTGGACAAGGCTTTGGGTTAATCCCCCATTGTGGGGTGGAGGCTGTTCAGGGCCTTCTCACCTGACCGTGGAGAGAGAGTGGAGAGCCTGTTTCTTGGCTGGATGGGCTGCTGGGGTCTGGCATAGAAAGCAGACGGCTCAGTTTGTCCTTGTTCCCTCGGAGAAGGCTGAGTTACCTGGGCCTTGTGGCCTTGAGCCTACAGAAGGGACACTGAGCTGGAACTGGCTGCTGGTTGTCCTTATCTTTCCAGTGCCCCAGATAGGGCTTCAGAACGCCCTGCTGCCCATGGGCGTCTGGAGGCCTGTGTCCCTCTTGGGAGCCCGTCTGCTCCCTTAAGGCTGCCTATCCAGGGACAGCAGAGATGCCCAGTGAAACGACACTGCTTCCTACCTGGCTTGCAGGCTCGTGGCTGCGCTCCTGTGAGACTCCAGCCTGGAAGAGGATGGAGACCTGAGGTTCCCTTGGCTACACCAAGTGTGCCAGTTCTTTCTCCCAGCATCCAGCCTTACCTATGCCACTCAATAACTGTGTTTCTCTGAACAAGTTGTTTTTGGGGGGTCTTATTTTTGTTTTTAAGATAGGGTCACGCAGTCCAGGTTGGCCTCAAAGTCACTATGTTGCCAAAGCTGGTTTTGAGCTTCCGATCCTGTCCTCACCCTCTACTTTCTCAGTTATTGTCATAGTTAAGCACAGGTGTCCACTTGACTGTAGAGGGTTTGAGCTCTGGGCATATTTGTAGAGAATTAATGGTTAAGCCCAGAGCAAACCTGCAAGAGACTGTCTAGCTGATGGGGAAGGTCCAGCCCATGGTGGGTGGGATTAGGCCCTGGAATAAATCACAGAAAGCTGATTGAGAAAGTGGGCATCCCTGCACACTTAGCCAGACATGCTGGTCTGGCAAATAAGGATCATCCTTCTCTCAGCCATTACGTAGAGATGTTGTGGCCAATTTCTTCGGCCTTGGTGTTGGCGTGAGCTCCCCCGTCAAGCTGGACCGAGAACTCTAACTGGACTGTCATAAGGAAATAAACCCCTTGTTCCCTTAAGCCGTTTGATCAGCAACCATGCAGAGGAACTGCAACAGATATGATTACTGCATGTGCCTCCTGCCCTCCCAGCGGGGAACAGATTGCTCTTGTGCTCTGCCTCACGGATTATTGAAATGCACGAGATAAGATCAGAGTCCTCAGCCCCTTACTCCCCCTCCTCTCACCCCTTCTCCTCATCCCCTTCCTCACCTACCCGTTGCCCATGCGGCCTACTCTTCAGACCTGGCGGATACCTGCAATGAAAAGAGAGGCTTGTAGGAGTCAGACCACACAGACCACACGGTGGCACCTGCGACCCTCCCCAGCCCCCACACACCAGCAGCCTCTGGCCAGGGAAGGGCTGGGCACCAGCAGCTCCAGATAGGGGAGGGCCTTGAACTCCTCTTCTCCTACAGCCACGTAGTAAGCGCCGCTCACCAGAGCAGCCCCCGAGGACAACGGGAGCCCCTCCAGGGTGCAGAGTCTGTGGTGGGGAGAGGGAAGAAGGGCAAGTAAGCATGGTGGATGAGGAGCTGCTTCTGCAGTGGGGGTGTGGCTAGTGATAGAGGAAAGAACGTCTGGGTTCAATCCCCAGTGCTACCACAATAAAGCGGGGAGGGGGGTAAGACGACTCGGCAAGTAAAGAAGGCACCGTGCAGGAAACTGGCGATCTGAAGTTTGATTCCTGAAACCCATTTATTGGAAAGAGAGAATCGACTTTGGAAAGTTGTCCTCTGACCTCCACAAACGCACCATATATACAGCACAAGATGAATATAATCTCTGTGTGTGTTAACAATTCATTTTATAAGGGTGACACAGAGGACCCCAGTGATACGCACTTCCAGGCTCTGATGGAAGCTTGGGGCGAGGGGAGGGGCAGCAGATTCTTTTTTCTTTTTAAGAAGCTGCTTCATGTCCGTCAGGAGATGAGCGTGTGCACCACCCTTCCAGGGTGCCCTCTGGCCTGTGGCTGCCCTGTGGCCTGGTTCTGCCTGGCTCAGAGGACTAGACCAGAGGGACCCTTTCCTGGGGCAAGGAGGAGTTCCCAAGGAAAGCATTCTCCTTCATCCTCAGGAGCGCCCCAGTGGTGGGGCTGTCTTCAGGGGCGCTGCGTCCCCACACTCACTTGTGTACAGCTCCCCGCGGCAACTTGGCCTTCTCATTCAGGAGCTTCAGCACAGCTTCCCAGTCCTGGAGGGCGGCCCGGGGAAGCTTCAGACTAAATGGGGGGCTTAGCAGGTCCCCATTTCTGAATATGCTGAGACAAAGAGTGGCTGATGAGGGAAGAGACCCTTAGGACACTCTATATATGAGAGGAAGGGGGCACCGGGGACACAGGGGGGCCCAAGAACCACTACCTGTCGGCTTTTTTATCTTCCCCACCAGCAGCCAGGCACTCCTGGGGCAACCCTTCCCATTTTCTTGTCTCACTGGTGCAGAAATCCATGACCCTCTGTCCTGATGTGGCACTCACTGGATATAGTAGGGGGTGTCTCCTGGCAGCCACTGTCCAAGGGTCCCATCGTAGGGGCGTCGAGAGCTGGAGGGATCCTGAAACTCAAGGGTAAGGCTGTGGTTAAAGGCTGGTGGTTCAGGGAACGAGGGGGGAGTACAGACAGTGTCTTCACGTGACACGTCCAAGGAAGGATAGTGGCGGACTCTGGGGTGGGTGTGGAGTGCCCCGTGGACATGACTGCTTCTGTTGCTTCCAGGGTGCCTTATCTGCCCCCTCCAAGTGGGAGATGTCCAAAGAGGTGGGAAGAGAGAAGGGCTGGGACCATCCTCAAGGACTCACGGTTCGCCCGCTGCACTTCCCACCTGGGTGTTTTCCTCCAGGCGGTAGATACCTGAAAGGAGAGATAGGGCCCAGGTCATGCTGGGAACCCGAGGCTCTGCACAGCCAGGTTTGTGCCCACCATGGCCAGGTTCCCGTCGTGGTCAGGGCCAGTCCATGAGGATCATTCCACAGGTTGAAGACTCTGCCTCACAAGCAGAAGGTCCTGATTTCGGATCTCAGGTCCCATGTGAAAAAAAAAAAGGCCAGGCAGAAATGGCAGCCTGTACTTCCCATCTCAGTGCGCAGAGTCTGAGAAATCCCAGAGTGAAGCAAAAAGGAGATAGAAGCAGTCCAGGATGATGCCCAGAGTCACCCTTGGTCTTCCACAGAGATCCACAGTGCCCTCTGTCCGTCCTTTGCTTTCCTCCCTGCTGAGCTTTCCCAAATTCTCCCTAGGCTAGGACAGCTGGGACACTGAGTACGGGGTTGGGACCCACCTGCCTAGGTACCCTCTGCGCTAGGGACAATCTTTTTGGACCAGAAACAAATGTTAATAACTAAACCTGCCTTACGATCCTTCAAGTACTGAGTCAAATTAGAAATCTAGCTGGGTGTCGAGGACAAATCATCTGATTAAAAGTTAAAAACCACTACACTAATAAGAAGTAAATAAAGGGGCTGGAGAGGTAGCTCAGGGGTTAAGCCTCCGCCTTGCAAGCAGAAGGTCCTGAGTTCAGATCCCAGATCCCACGTATAGACGCCAGGTGGAAGTGGGGGCAGCCTGCGCTTCCGGTCCTGGTAGGGCGGAGCCTGTGAATCCCAGGGCAGAAGGAGGTGGAGGCATCCATGGTGGTTCGCGAATTCGTCTGTGGTTCTACACATACACAGACACACATATGCATAGTTGAATAAATAATAAAAAAAAAAGTAAATAAAGGTTAAAGCAAAAAAAAAAGTTAAGAACAAGAAGTGGATTAAGTATCCTGCTGTATTTCAGGAATTTTGCATTTATGAGGCAGGTGATTTTATCTCCATTTCTTACAAGATTCAGAGAAGTGATTTGGTCAAGGTCAGGCAGGAAGTGACTAAGCTCAGACTTTAACTGTATCTTGAGGAAACTGGTTCCTTCTCTTCTAATAAAGTACCCTACTTGGGAGCTCAGAGCAAGATTTGGAAGTTCAGACCTCAAATTCTTCTCCCCCCTTGGAACACAGTCATATCCTGCAAAAGCTGGTCCTAACCTAACAGAGTTCAGGATACTTCAGCACAGCAGGGAGGCGGCAGTGGACGGATGAAGTGTTTGGTGGTAGTTGTGGCAGGGCATCTGATCAAGAACTTTCAGAAAAATATTCAACCTGGGCTGGGCGGGTGACTTGGTAGGTACTTGCTCTGCATAAGTTACAGTCTTCAGCATCGATGTAAGAAGTCATGTGTGGGCTTTGCATTCTGCGACCCAGGCATGGGGCAAGAGGCGGCGGAGGAGAGATGGATCAAGAGCTCACTGGTCAACCGAGCTAGTGAAAGGGCGAGAAACATCTGCTTTCGTGAGACCCCGGCTCAAGACAGTAAAGAGTGAGGAGGACATTCACCAACCTGTCTAGGCTTCCACTTATATAGGCAGGTGTGCACACACACACACGCCAAACACATTCAGCCTACGCAATGGTCCCACAGCTGGTCCTGCCTCTGTTGGGGGGGCCCTGGCTATGATGGGCATGAGTCTTGGTACTAGTATCTAATCTGAATTGTAATTTACTTGTGCATAGAACCTGAGGCAGGTTTTTCATTGGGCTTCTGCCCCAGAACAGATATATGTGTGACGCCTGCTGCCCACAAACATGGATACCCACTGTTGCTATGGCTACCATCTCCCTCCCTGGGCTCTTTGGCCAGCCCCAGCCCACTCACTGGAGCTTGTGGAATCGTTCAAAGCCTGCAGCCACGTACTGCCCTCCATTCTGCAAGTCAGCCAGGTCGGTGACCGGGTGGCCATCACGAGGCGTGTAGAGAGCACGTACAGCTAATGGCGCTTGCACGGCTGATGTCACCTCATGAAGGAAAGCATCCATGGTGGGGAAGCGACGGTGAGTCACCACCAGCTGGTGGCCTGGGAAGAAGGGGTCCCCATTTCGGTACACCACTATCCTCTTGGCAGCCATAGTGTCAGAGACACAAAGCTGTTGCTAGGCAACTAGGGCTAAGCTGGGAGCTGTGCCAGGGGTGGAGTCCTGCCGTCGTAGGCAGGCGGAGAAAACCTTAAGCAACATTTTTCTGAATTCAGGGTCTCAGCAGGTCTGTCCTGCCGGGCCTCATGAGAGGATAGGTATGATCACTTTTTTAAAAAGTATTTTATGACGGCAGCGACCTACACTATTGGCCCTGGAGGGCAGAGCCTGGGAAATCCCAGAGCGAAGCAAGGAGGAGGTAGAAGAAACCCAGGATGATTCCCGAAGTCATCCTTGGTCCTCCACAGGGACAGACAGACACACGCACACAAATAAATTTTTTTAAAAAAGTATTTTATGGATTGGAGAGATGGCTCAGGGGTTAAGCCTCGAAAGCAGAAGGTCCTGAGTTCAGATCCCAGGTTCCACATTAAAAAAAAGTAAAGCCAGGTGGAAACAGGGGTAGTCTATAATGGTGGCCTACAGTGCTGGCCCTTGTGAACAGAGCCTGGGAAATCCCAAAGCAAAACAAGATGGAAGCAATCCAGATGACTCCCAAAAGTCACCCTTGGTTCTCCCCAGGGACATACAATGCCCTCTGATACGCACACAACTTAAAGTTTAAAAAAACATAAGTTTTTCTTTCAGGGGTAGTAGTACATGTGTGCAAAGGGAGGTGTGCAGCCAAAGACAACTTCCACAAGGTTTCAACAACATACTGGCGTCTGAGGACCTAACTCAACTCACCAGGTTTGTAAGCAGGCACTTTTATCCCCGGCGGCAACCTGGCCCTGGAGGGCAGAGCCTGGGACATCCCCAAGACATCTCACTGGCATGAGCACACATTGGCATATGTGGGGAGGGCTGGGATGGAACCCTGGGTCTCATGCATATGATGCAAACACTCTACCTATGAGCTGCGCCTCCAGCTCAGTATGACCATGTGAAGGAAGATCTGGGGCTCAATGAAAGGAAAAGGTAGGGATCCCACATGGTTGTTCCAGTTCTCTCCAGAGCTTTGGCTACCCTGAATAGTGGAGCTCAAGAGGGACCCTTCTGGGGGCTGTTCCCCAAGAAGGATGGCTGCCAGTTGGCTCTGGGGTCAAAGCCCTATACTAGCAGGAGACGGCAGGACGGCAGGTTTGCCCTGGCAGAGGCAGGAGGTAAAAACAGACAGGCTCAGATCCCACAAAAAATCTCAATTCCCGGGTCCTCTCGCCTTCCTTTTCTTTCCCCACAGAATCCAGCCTGAAATTTGGATGGAGTAGCAGGTAGAGGATGAAGGGTGTCCAGCTTCACGCTGGCCTCCAGCGGCCAGGCAAGGACAGGGGCGACTGGGCCCAGGCCTGCCTCCCTCTGCAGACCTGCGCTCCTCTGGCTCCCACCGTAACTGACGTCCTCTTCCCTCGGCTGGTGCCCACTGGGCCTCTCCTGTCCAAGTCAGGATCTCAGGCGCCTTCATCTCCATGGCTCCGTCTTCTGCTCTCCCCATCCTTCACCACTGAGCTCACGGGGGATTCCACGGCTGAAATGTCTGTTACCATGGAGCTGACCTCTGATGGGTGCTTTAGTCCCTCTGAGATCCAGGTGATCAGGTTTCAGGCCCGCCAAGGTGCAGTCAGCCTTTGTGTGCCGGGACTGCGGTGGAGGCCTGTCTTCCGTAGCAGGATCCTTACAGAGTGTCGATAGCTGCATCCTCCCTGTTCCGGAGCGAGAGCGTCCAGGCATGCGGTCCCCTAGGGTCTGGGCTCTCAGGAGTTTTTTCTGCTGTAGGCAGATTCCTTGTCCTGGCTGGTCTTGTCCTGTGGTGAACCCGTCCCCTCCAGCCTGGCTGTCCAATGCTGTGGGCAGCTGTGGTCCGCCACTCTTGCAGATGGCCTCCCTGCCCTGAGCCCCAGGTTCGCAGGGCTGTGATCCATCTCTCTGGCAGGAGACAGCTGCACGGTCTGGCTTTGCGGTGGTCCTGTGTCTACAGGACTGGTCCTTCAGGAGGCAGCTTGGGGGCAACCAGGCCTCTTCACGGGCCCGTCCCCTTGGGTCTAGGCACATGCCAGGCTTGTCTCCAGCCTTGTCTGCTTCCGGGGATCTCAGTGCTTGCTTGAGAATTAGGTACTGTCACGAGAGAACAGAGGCTGTAAGCTATGCAGACTTGCTGGGGCGCGGCAACCCTCTCCCCACCTGGCTGCTGAGACAGGGCTCTGTCAGTGCCGCTCAGTGCCTACCTCCTTCCGGCTGTTGACGGCCTGCTGCAGCCACAGCAGTTCCATGGCCAAGTGGTTGCGGTGGTCTTGGAGCTCCTGGAGCTCTTGTCGGCTCTGCCACAGCCCTGGACCTGCAGCTTCTTGAGGGGGAGGAGGAGGAGGAGGAGGAGGAGGAGGAGGAGGAGGAGGAGAATGCCTTGAGGGGTGGGCGCTGGGAACCATCTAGCATGACATGCTCCTCCCCACCAGGCAGAGGACGTCAGAGGAAGGAAATGAAAGGGTGCCACTCATCCAGCACATCCTTGCACTCTTCACCTGAGAGACCGAGACCTGGTGAGGGTCAGGACTTGGTTTGACGTAGGCAGAGAGATACCTGAGTTCTCCACCTTGGAGGTGGGGGTGATACTGGCCTCCTCTTGGCCAGCACCCCTGGTTTTCCTGCCTTGCTCAGCATGAAGCCGGGGGCTGTCATCTCTGCCGGGAAGCCTTCCTGTGTTTGCTGGACTCTCTTCTGACCGCTTCAGCACTTTCTCCCTGACAGGTGCTTTCTCAAGCTCTTTACAGGGGGAGTGGCTCCGGAGTTCCTGCTCTGGTTTTGGTATTTTCTCTGCTGATTTCCAGGAATAGTGAGATTTTGCCTTCTGAAAAAATCAAGAGAGATGTGAATCCCAGGGCTAAGCCCCTGAGGGTATTGGGGACCACCATATGCAAGAGGGTAGGTTTAGGGACTGGGGTGTGAGGTTAGTGTGCTGCCTCTTTCAGTGACTGACTCATCAGGAGGAGAGTGGTCGGTACTCCAGGACCCTCTGTCTGGTTCTGCTTTCTTTTCCACCTCGGGTGTATACTACCTGCGGGAGAAATCGGGGCCTAGGAATCCAGCCCTCAGTCCACTGCAGCGTGCCTAGGTCGCCCTCTATCTCTTGTACAGTCGCCTCATATTCTGCTCGCAGGTTCTGGAACTGACGACGAACCAAGAAGCCCCGGATGTGGGCCTGGCGTGGAAGACAACGAAAAGAAAGAGGGGTCTCACCATGCACAAAGCAGGAGTCTCAGTAACCAGGCAGGGGTTTTGTTTTTTGTCCGGTCAGTCGGCCAGTCAAAACCTAGGGCTCGCACCCTAGGCAAGCACTGTATGCACGAGCCACATCTCAAGCCAAAAGGGGGGGGTTATGTTGGACGATTCACCCCGGGACTGCGTGGGAGGGCAGGTCGCGCGGGGAGTCCAGGCATCTGTGCCCCAGGCTCTAGGGTTAGGGAAGATGCCGCCCTGGACCCTCCTGGCTTTCAGGCCCCGCCCGAGCTCAGCATCCCCCTAGGGGCACCGGCAGCTCGACCCCAACCTGCAGCGCCAGCAGCCTCGGGAGGAACGGTTTGGGTTCCATCCCACGCCAACCGCCCGGCAGAGCTTTGCGCCTGCGCGACGCATGCGCCACTAGCTGGCGCCGCGATGCTGCGCGTGCGCACGGCGCAGGCCCCGCCCGCCATCTCCAAAGCAACCGTCAAGCCCAGGCGACGCCGCCCGCCCGCTGCTCCCCGCAGAGCCTGGTCTCCCAAGCCAACATCCCCGCTCCCCGCCCCCGAAGTTGGGCTTCGGGACCAGGAGGGCAGATCCGGGACGTGTGTGCGAGAAAAGGCGCAAGGAGGCGAAGGAGGACCTGAGCCGCTTTCGGTTGTTTGTTTGTTTTTTTTAATTCCATCCCGTGCCCCCCACCTCTTAGCACCTGGGGGGCTGAGGAACACCCTCCGAGTCCGTAAAAAGTCACAGTTTGAAGGGAACGAGACGCCCCGCGCTAGGCCTGGACCCGACATCTACGCCGCCGACTGTTCCTCTGGCTCGGCGTTCTCGGCCAGGTGCAGCTTCTGTCTGTGCTGCGGGTCAAGGAGCGCACAGCCGGGGATCCCCGTCTTGTCTGCCTTCCATGGAACTCTGCCCGGCCGCACAAGGAGCCCTCTGTGTCGATGTTGTAGTTTACGGGTGCGTGTGTGTGTGTGTGTGTGTGTGTGTGTGTGTGTGTGAGAGTGAGGGATTGAACCCCAGGGTTCACACAGGCAAGCGCAGCTCTCCACCTGCACCACCAGCTCACGCTGTTTCTTGCTAGGCTATTTTGGTCCCTCTCTCCCCATCCAGATCAGACAAGTCAAAATTGCTGGACCTTATTAAGCCAGGCTAAAGTGTTTGAGAGAAACAGAAAGAAGGAGAGGAGAAGGAAAGAGAAGCGGAGAGGAAGGGGGGGGGGCAGAGTTAGGAGGCGTTTACCCTTGTTCCTGACAGAACTAGGAGATACCATCATGTTTTGTTTTAGACAGGTCTGTTTTGTAGCCAGACTGGCATGGAACTCACTGTACACAGCTTCAGCCACTGAGTATGGGGTCACAAGCCTGTCACCTCCACATCAGACTGTAATCTAAATTAGGAAAAAAATTAATGTTTAATGCTGAAAGGGTAGGACAGTAGTATACAAGCTTTGCCAAGAACTTGCAAAGGTTCTGATCGGTATGGAAAACAGACTCCCTACATGTCCCTTTGGGAAATTCTTTCTATATTCCTCTAGTGGCCGGAGCGGTCTATGCCTAGGTCAATAGGACTTGAAGATGCACATGGAGTCCCATGTGACCTCTCTTGGAGGAAGGGAGGGAAGAAGAACCTGACTTATCCGGTGTTCCTCCCTGCGGGAGAAGTGGGACCCTGGGAAAGGATACATGGAATTGCTGAGGTCTTCCAGCTGTCAACAGAGAAAAAAGAGTCCTGTTAGGAGGTGGGGTGTAGAACAAACCTGGGTGCTCTGGGGACCCTCTTCTGGTGGCAGTTGAGGACCTGCACCTCTTGGATTCTTGTACCCCAGCTTTTCACCAGGAACCAGAAATGGTCTTGAGGGCTTGTATCTCCCCCAACCCTTGGAGCCCCGGGATCCAGAGTGCCCAGCGTTATGACCCACGTTGCTGAGCAGCTGGTCCAGGTTTCGGTCGGCCATCGTCTTCTTCTGCTCCTCAGGCAACCGCTCGGAGACCCCATCCTCCTCCTCTTCCTCGTCCTCCTCTCCGCACACATCCAGGCTGAAGTGCAGCCGGGCCAACTTCTCCTGCATCTCTCGCACGTGTTCCAACTGCTCAAAGGAGCATTCCTTCCCTGGACAATCTCAGTGTCTGAGTCCCAGGGCGCTAGCCTGAGACCCTCGCCCTGGCTGCCCTCCAGAGAGCAGGACATCCAGGTCCTCCCACGGCTCCTCTCCACCCAGCCCCAGACTCACCAAAGGCCTGTAGGCGACCTGAATGGAAGTCACTGAGCAGGTTCAGCAGTCCTCCCTCCATCTCATAGACGTCGGTCACCTCTGTCAGGAAGGAGTGCTGTAGGGGTGTGCCGGCAGAGCCACCCCCTCCTCCGGCCAGCACTGGACGGCATTTCTCCTTTCCTGCTCTGGGTAGAGTGGACATGAGCATGGGGATGGAGGCCAGCCATGCACTCCCTGGTAGCTTGTGGCATCTCTGCCCCATCTACCCATGCACGCAGAGAGATGTTTGTTCTGGCCCTGTCCTGGGCACTGGGGTAGACGGAGGGAAAGGAGTGAAGGGGAAAAGAGGTAAAAGTCCTTTACCCTTTCCCTTCACCAGCCCCTACTGCTGATTTCTTTTTTTAAATTTAAATAATGAGGATTTGGCAGGAAGCGGAAGTGCACAGCTGTAATCCTGGCCCTTGGGAGGTGGCACCAGGAGGATCAGGAGTTCAAGGTGATCCTTGAACTAGTTTGAGGTCGGCCCCAATGATGTGGTCACACGGATGGCCGAGACACTTGCCTACCTCCCACCAAAAATCTTCCTGCTCATCTTCCGGAAACTGTTCTGAATTTTCTATCTTCTCAGCCCGGCCTGCCTTCCGCTCTCACTGCAGCCAGAGCTTCAGTTCTACCTCAGTGTGGCTGTGGCAGAGCATGCCTAGCAGGCGGGTGAAGTGCAGATCCACAGGGGAATGCACTCGTTTACTTGCAGCGATTGGAGAAAGAACATACTGTGTTTGGCGGGAACAATATGAACAATCATATTATAAATCAGGACCCAAATCTTACTTATTCGTAGGTTTGTTGTTGTTTGTTGAGACAGTCTTAAACTAGTTCAAGGATCACCTTGAACTCCTGATCTTCCTGGTTCCATCTCGCAAGGGCCAGGATTACAGCTATGCACTTCCGCTTCCTGCCAAATTCTCATTATTTAAATTAAAAAAAGGAATCAGCAGTAGGGGCTGGTGAAAGGAAAGGTGCTTGCACACAAGCCTGAGAACTTGAGCCAGACCCCCAGAACCCACATAAAGGTGGAGAGAGACAACTGTCTCCAGAAGTCCTCTGACCTCTTCTGCCCATGCTGTGGAACGCACACACTCGCATACACACGTCACACATCTACGATGATGATAAATAAAATTACTAAAAAATTAAAAAATTCAGCAGAGAATTCAAATAGGCTGGGGATGTAGTTCAGCGGTAGAGGACTGCTCTGTTAAAACAGGGCTGGAGAGATGGCTCAGGGGTTAAGATACTGTCTCAAAAGCCGAAGGTCCTGAATTCAGATCCTAGGTCCCACATAAAAATTGCCAGCTAGAAAAGGCAGTGGCCCATACTTTGGGCCATGGTGGGCGGAGCCTGGGAAATCCCAGAGCAAAGCAAGAAGGAAGTAGAGCAATCCAGGATGATTCCCAAAGTTACCCTTGGGCTTCTACAGGGACACACAGTGCCCTTTCACACACACACACACACACACACACACACACACACACACGCACGCATGCACACGTGTACACACAAAACAATTAGAAAAGATGAAAAAATTGCTCATCACATGTTCCCTCACCATTTCTTGTTGCCTGCCACTCCAAGACCCTAGAATCTTTCACAGCTCCTGGGGCCTTTCAGGAAGTATCTCTTTTTTTTTTAATTTTTTTTTGTAGTTAATTTTTTTATTATTTATTCAATTGTGTGTGCGTATGTATGTGTGTATGTATGTGTGTGTGTGTGTGTGTGTGTATAGAACCAGGGGCGAATTTGGGAACCACCATGGACGCCTCCACCTCCTCCTTGTTTACTCTGCCCCAGGATTCACAGGCTCCGCCCTACCAGGACCAGAAACGCAGGCCACACCCGCTTCCGCCTGGCGTCTATATGTGGGGTTTAGGATTCGAACTCAGGACCTTCCACCTGCAAGGCAGAGGCGTAATCCCTGAGCCACCTCTCCAGCCCCCAGGAAGTATCTCTTTGAATTGCATGCCAAGCAAACTTCTCAGACTTGAATAGCTCTCCCTCTTCAGTGTGTTGGGTCAGCAGTCTCCTCTGACTCACTTCCTGGCAGGGTTGCCCACTGCTTCCTTTGAGATGCAATTTCCCACTAAGTGGTGTTCCCTTCTCCGCCCGCCCCTGGCCAGGGTAGGCCCTGGCGTAAATCACGCCAGAATGTTGGCCACATCACTGCTTAGCAGCTAAAGACCAAATGCCAGACTGCCCTCCCCCCGCAGCGCTCCGTGCCAGGCCTCCCTGGTACTTACCTCTTGAACTTGGCGCGCTGTTTGGGTGATGGCAGGTGAGGAAGCCCCAGAGCCAGGGAGCCGCTGTGGCTGGTGGGCACGGGGACTCTGCGTAGTGTGCCCGAGGCCTGGGTTGGCTGGCTCAGGCAAGGCTTGGGGCTCCTTTTCTTTTTTTTGTCATCCATTGGGCGACCCGCCACTGGGGAAGGAAGCAGCCCTACCCACTGAGAAGGTGAAGGCAAAGTCATCCAGTCACCCCTGAGAGGTGCCAGGAGGGGCCGCGGGACCTTCAAACTGCCATCTCATGACACTAGGGGCTCTGTGCCCACATGTGTACGAGGCTACAGGCCAGTGCCCAGTCTACTGCTGGAGTGGTGGGTGTGCTTCTGAAAAACCTTCCAAGGCCCGGCCAAAATCTCTGTCTGCTCGTCAGTACCCACCACGGGCCCACCCCTTACCCAGCTGGGGCAGGAGAGGAAAGTTACAGGAGGACAGGAAGTAGGAATCCCAGCTCCTAACGAGGTGTCCTAATGAGGCCCGCCGTTCACCAACTGCCCCCACAGATGCTGACCAACCGTGTGGAAGAGGGGACCAAGGCGAGACTTGGCATCCCTTTTCCTCTGCTCCATGCCCAACTGCAAAACGCAACATATCCCTTGGGACAGTTTCTGGGCAGGGAGGGCAGGTAGCGGGGCTGCCTGGGCCTCCCTACAATTGAGAGTTCCAGAATTAGACCTCAAAATCAGAGACCCCCCCACTTGATAAATCTGAGATTGGAAATAGATCTTGACCACAGACCCCAAGAATGTTAATAGGATGTGATAAGGAAAGAGACAACTGGACAGACCCCTATCATTTTGGGACGGAACAGAACCAACTGGTGAAACTTAAATTCCTTCCCCCTGCACCCCAACTGTTAAAAGTTTGCACCCATAACTCCAAATTAATAGTAATTTCCATCTCGAGGGGAAATTGCTGCTCCCTCGCTGGAGTTTTGGAGAAGCTTCCTGAATAAACTTCATTCTTTGTGGATGAAGCCTGGGTTCCTGTTCTATATCCCTTCCCCACCCTCCTTCTTTCTTCTATTTTCTTTTTTTTTAATTTTATTTTATATTTTTGTGTGTGTGTGTGCGTGTGTGTAACACAGGGTATTGATGAAGGGTGACTTCGGGAATCATCCTGGATTGCTTCTATCTCCTTGCTTGGCTCTGGGATTTCCCAGGCTCTGCCCACCAGGGCTGGAAGTGCAGGCCGCCTGGCGCTTTCCGTGGGACCTGGGATCCAAACTCAGAACCTTCTGCTTGAGACAGAGTCTTAACCCCTGGGCCATCTCTCCAGCCTTCCTTTTGTTTCCTAACAATGGCGGTGCCTGTAGCTGGCACGGCTTTGCCTGCCTTCCAGGCAGCCCCGCCCGGGCCTTTGCTGGGCTGGAGTTCTCCCCCTCATTGGGATCGCTGCAGCCCAGCAGACAGACCACTCTAGGAAAGTTGGGCGGAGACATCAGTGAACCTGCTCGGGGCGGCCGGGGCAGCAGTGGGGCTGGGGTGTGGTGTTCCAAGGGTGGGGTGGGGTGGGGTGGAGGGACTTGTGACCCCGTAAGACTTGAGAAAAGCAGTAGCCCGCTCGGCCTCGGCGAAGGAATCGCTCCGGCTCTGGAGCGCCGCTCCAAAAACAAAGCGTCGGGCGCGTCACCCCACCCCCTCCGCGTCACCCCCGGGGGGCAACTAACCTGCGGTTTTGGGGTCTGGAGGGAAGCCTCCTTGCAAGGGAACCTCAGCCGGCGCAGGCTCTTCCCGGGAACCTGAGCTGGTGAGGGCTGAGCAGGCTGGGTGATTTGCATTTAAAGAGAAAGTAACCCTCCTCGGGGCTCCGGCGGAGCGCGCGTCGGAGGAGCCACTCCTCGGAGACTGAGCTGCTCCTCTGTCCTTACTTCGCGCCCGTACCGAGGGGACCCCGTTTGTAGTGTGATGCAAATTTAACGTGCTTTACCTTTTCTGCCACTCAAAAGATGGTGGCTTGAGACAGGAGAGGGATGGAGGGAAGAGAGGAGAGGGGAGGAAGGAGAGGAAGAACGGGAATAATAGATAAGCACTCGGATCCCAGGTATGCAAGTCCCCCCATTAAGAAATTTGCATGCATTTGACCTTTATACTCTTAAACATTTATTTGAGCGGGGGCGGGAGGGAGATGGACCACGTGGGATACTGGAATTGAGCTCAGGTCACGAGGCTTGCAAGCGGGCATCTTGGCATCTTACCTACCGAGCTACCTCTCCGGCTCCATTGAGGACGCTGATGAAGGACCGCGGCTCTCTTTACCACCTGGTATGGTAGCTGGGGCTGACCCAGCACGGTGGTGCTGACTGGAGGTCAGGTCAATGAGGCAACTATTTAAAGACCGGGCAGAGGTGTTTGGCTCAGCTCCCCAGAGCTGCATGCTTGGCCAGGCTGCTCCGTAGGCTCAAGTTAAATAGCTCTGCACCATACATACAGCCTCTCCCTTACTGCATCCTCTGCTGGTCAACACTGGCTGAGTTGGGGGCAGACAGGTGCCGCTTCTGTAGTTACCTGTGTAGGACTCTCGCCAGGTGATTCTAACAGTCAGATTGCTCTAGAAGGAACAGCTGAGGGTCAGAGGCAAGGAGGACAGCAGGGAGGATCTTTTCCTCTCCTACCAGAATTGTTGTCTGAGCTCCTCCAGCAAAGGGGCAGAAGGCTTAGGGGTACCTGTGGGGTTCCCACCCTCAGTTACTTCACCAAGGTACCTCCAGAATTGGAGCACGAATCTCTTTCCCTTTCAACCCCCCTCCCCCAACTCCCAACCAGGGAATCTTGGAAAACTGTGATCAGCATAGAGGGTTATAGAAGGGAACAGTGGTTCCACGGGGCCACTGAGTAGACACAGAGGCCTGGCAGGAAGGGCATTTATTTTGCCTCTATCATTTGCTGGGCATCCACCACATACTCGCACTGCTTTTTGCCTAACTAACCCAGAGAACAGGTTCTGTGTGAAACCATATGTTACCTTCAACACAGGAGCCTCAGCTTAATTCCCAGTAAGGAGTTAAGAAACCAGCTTAATCAGAGAACCCTGGAGGTCCCTGTGCATTCCTCAGAGAGGGCCAGGGCCACAGCAAGTTGACACAGACCCCACAGCAGTGATGAATGTCCACCTAGCTTAAATGGCCTCAGCCAGCTCGTGCCTAGCTATCTGCTTTCCCTCTGCCTAATTCAAGGACTACTTAAATTCCTGCTTGTACTCCTCCGCTGAGTCCTTCCTGCCTTCTAGGTCTGGCTCAAATTCCCCAACCCCCTACATACATGCCTAGGCTCCAGCTTTCTCCTCCCTGTCTCCTGGAGGGAAGCTTCCCCGCAAGGGAACCTCAGCCAGGCATACCAACTATTAAATGAAATTGCTAAACTTCCAAGCCCCTCCTGCTTTAGAGCACCTTCTGAGGTGGTTCAGTTGCACACATCTGGCGACCCCAGCTCTCCATTGACTTCTGCACACATGCCTTAAATTTTTTAAAAAATATTTTTATGTATGTTGTATCAGAGGGTACTGGGTCCCTGTGGAGGACCAAGGGTGACTTCAGGAATCATCCTGGATCGTGTCTACTTCCTTGCTTTGTTCTGGGATTTCCCAGGTTCCACCCACCAGGGCTGGAAGTACAGGTGTTTTTATGTGGGGCCTGGGACTCAAAACAGGATCCTCTTAACCCCCAAATCATCTCTTCAGCCCTCCTGATTAAACAAAACAAGCCCCTTCTCTCTAACTAGTGAGCTGCCAAAGGGTTTTCTTCCTTTGTGAAGTATCACTAGCTGTGTAGTCGAGTGCTGAGCTCAGCAGTCCACCTGTTTCAGCTTTCAAGTAGTGGGACTGGTTACAGGTGTGTACTACACTTCCTTTTGTCAAATTTGTGTGTAACAGAGGGCACCTGTGCCTGTGGAAGCCCAAGGAATCATCCTGGATTTCCTCTACCTCCTTTTTGCTTCTCTCTGGGATTTTCCAGGCTCCATCTTCCAGAGCCAGAACAAGCAGATACCATTTCCATCAGGTATTTCTACATGGGATCTGGAACTGGAACTTAGGTCCTTCTCCTTTTGAGGCAGAGTCTTAACCCCTGGCCACTCTCCAACTCCACATCTTTTGAAAGTGAAATTCTCTGATGCTCTTAAGTGACTCTGCCACTGGCAAAGGTAGCCTGATCAAGTTAATCTGTCCTGTGCCTGTGATCAACAATGGAAGGAAGGCATTCTAGAAGATGCCCGTAGCTAGGGCATAGTCACTGCTACTCTGAAGCAGACCCAGAAACATTGTGACCACACACATAAACAGAGAAACAATTAAGGCAACAGACTCTTTTATTTTATGTGGTGTAAAATACATTAAGTCCCTGGCTGCTGTGAATACCAAAAGGAGACAAAAAGGAAAAAAAAGCCATCAGCACAACTTGAAACAAATCTGGGTGGCCAGGTTGGATTGTAAAGGAAAGCAATTATAGGGACAGGGGCAGCTTGCCTCCCCCAGGCAGGGTAAGAGGGTGGCCAGGTGCTTGGATGCCCACCTCTGTGCTATGCAAGATGGGAGGGCAAGAGCAGTACTGACAGGCCTCCGCCTCCCTGCAGACACACCGAGCTCCACTGGCCTCCGGGTCGGCTCTTAGCAGGCCCACCGTGATGGGGGAGGGTTAAATAATCATCTACAGAAATAACATTCTTACAGAAAGTGCCTGAGCTCTGCCCATGGTCCAGAAACCTCAAGGAAAACGAGACAAAAAGTGCTGCTGACATGACAAATGCGACACTCTCAATGACAAGGACCTAAACATAAGTTACCATAGCCAAGGGCCCCAGGCCCTGGGCCTCACCTACAGTGGTGCCCTGGAGAGAAAGCTAACAATCTAAGAAGCCAACACAGCTCTTGGTCCTAAAACTGAGGTCACATGCATGGGACTCACCTGGCTAAGGAAGGCACTGGCCCTCACTCATAGACAGGCCACCCCCCTGCAGCTGGCCCAACTTTGGAAAATAGAGCAGCTGTAGTGACTAGTAAAATTTGGTCACTGGAGAGGAAGAGAAAGATCTCCATCCACACACACTGGTCTGGGTGCCTAGAAATGGATGAGGCGAACAGCCAAGGTTATGTCTTAGGGCCACTGGATCGTAGCCTCTCATCACAATAAACTCCCAAAGCTGCACTCCGCCTTCCCCTCCCATGAGCTTTAAGAGGTAGCTGAAGTGAGGCAGGCAATCACATGGGCTATGGTAGGCCTTTCCACTTTTTTTTTTCCCAAGAAGGCAGGATCTGTCTTGTTCCTATACCTTTGAAGTCTAGCAAACCCCACAAGGTCAGCAGTTCATACACCTCCATCTGGCAAAGGGTCTGGGAGGCTTTCCTGCAGGAGGAAGAGACAGGGATCTTGTCAAATACAGGACTTCAAAGACAAGAGACCTTGGGAAATACTTTTCCACAGGATAGCAGATGGCAGTTGGGCAGGACAAAGAAGCCTCAACACTCACTAATTAAAATATGCCAGGGTAGCAGGAAGTAACTGTCAGCCACAAGGCAAAGGGAGACTAATATGCCATCTCTAGTCTAAGCTGCATGATTTGAAAGTACTCTTTACCAGTCTATTTTTTGGTTTTCTAATAGAGTCTTGCTTCCTACTCCAAACTGGTCTGAACTTACGACCCCCCTGGCTTTATCTCCTGAGGGTTGGGATCATAGGCATGCACCACCACAACCTTGCTCAACTCATGAACCTACCCATGTGGGAGATTTAAGGACCAGTCCTGAAAGATGAAAACTTTCAAAACAAACTAGTTTAAATTCTCCAAGAAATAAACCTGTCTTAGTTCTATCACCTCGCTGAGACCGACACCCAGCAATACCCTGCATCGACGACTGCTCCAGAAAACTGCTGCGTAAACTAGCTAATACCCTGGCAAGTGTGTGACAAGAATCTTAGCAGAAAGTTGCCACATTGAACATAGTAATATGTATAGGGGAGAGGAGGCAAGCTCCCTATAGCCATTTTCTGGGGTTGGTCTGTGGAAATCATTGTCTTCCTGTCAGCAAATGGGGGCCTTTCCCACAGGAAGCGAAATCCCATGGTCTCTTCTTAGCTAAGGTGCTACAAAATGACACCAGAGCAATCCTCCAGGACTGCTCTTGGGTGGGGTAAAAACAGACCCATACAGTTGAGAGGGAAGTGGACCTTGGCCCAGCAATAGCTGCATGGAGACAATGGCGATGAGATCAGTGGTGGTCTTCCAGGACAGACCTACACAGGCAAGCTTGTGGCGAAGCCATTAGAAACTATTTCGTTTCTCTTACTCTGACCTTCCCAAACAGGAAACCTCAGCACTAACATGGCCAAGGACTCGGGTGGGGCCGTAAGGAAGGGGCGCTGGAGGCCAGGCACTCAGAATACTGCTTGCAGCACCCTCTTCCTTCTTAGGAGACCTGCAGGATGAACTGTCATGCAAAACACAAAACTTTCAGGAAGAATCCTTTGGGTGACCTTCTGTCAATGTCTGTGCAGGCTAGAGGCACCTGTGAACGATAAGGCTACTAGAAGCAATGTTGGTCTGGTCCTGGCACTACCAAAGGGTAGAAGCAGTGTGTCGGTGGCTCTCAAAGAGTGCACCACCCCACACGGGCACAGACTCCATCCAGGTCCCTTGCCTTAGGCAGGAAGGGGTGCAGCCAACGTTCTGAGTGCCCTACTAAAGTTCTCCCAGGACACTAATCCCAGACTAAGAGAAGCAATGGAGCCTCCAAGGGAGCTACAGAATCTCAAACTGGCCAAGTCCTGCTTATAAAAGAATGCCAGTCCAGGCCTGGGTGTTATCCTGAAAGGGGCCGCGAGAGGTCTGAGCCTCAAACCAAGCAGGAAAATGCTCATCACTTGATCTGCCGGCTCGCTGTGAAGGCAGCTACAAATGACACCTCCTAAGACTCTTCAGCTCACAGAGAAGACACAGGCTTCAGCCGAACCCACCACCCCGGTGCAAACTCACTGTACACTTACAGGTGTTAACGATGTAACTGCATGAGGCCTCGCAATATGCCCTCTCCATATACAAGACTGACCCACAAATCCAAAATCGCAAAGTGTCCATCAGCCAGGGGAGAACACCTGGCTTCAGCACTGGGCTGCTCAGTGTGGGAGCCTTGTATGGACCAGACCTGGCTGGGCTGCTGCTCCCTTCCCAGCATGCCCCAAGCACCATGACCCCTAGGCAGTGGCAGGGGTGGGCTCCTGAGGCCCTGTTTGGCCTGATCCTCCTGTGTTTGGCGCTCCTGGGCAGCTGGTAGCTTCTGTGGCCCCGAGAGAGCTGGGTACTTGAGTCCCAGGGCCCTCGCCACCCTGTTCCTTAGAGGCTGTCGCGGCTTCTGGCCTCGGCTCAGAGCCAATGTCACTGAGAAGGCCCTGGCCACCCGCACTCAGGTCCTGCACCCTCTTGTTCAGGTCATTACGCTCTGTCTGAAGTGCACGGCACAGCTTTTCCAGCCGCTGAATCTTCACCTGCAGACCTTCTAGCTCTTTGTCCCGGAGCGTTTTCTAGGGAGAGAAAAAGGGCCTTCAGAGAAACATTTCTGACAAGGCTAACAATTTCAGCCCAGAGTCAAAAGCTGGGGCTGGGGAGAGGGCTCAAGGTTAAGGCTGTCTCACAAGCAGGAGGACCTGAGTTTGGATCTAGAGTCCCATATAAAAACACCAGGCAGAAATGATGTGGCCCTGGTGAGTAGAGCCTGAGAAATCCCAGAGTGAAGCAAAAAACAAAACAAAACAAAAAACAAAAAACAAACAAACAAAAAAGAGGTAGAAGCAACCCAGATTGACTCTGGGGGTCACCCTTTGTCCTCCACAGGGACACACAGTGCCCTCTGACATACTCACACACACTTAAAAAAAGATGGCCCCTTCTAGTTGCAAGTCCTGGTACAGGGCATGACAATGTATCCTTAAGAATACCTATGGGATGACCTGGGCAAAGTATTTGAACTTTGAGCATATCTAATGAGTGAAAGAGGACTTCAAATTTCAAGCCTCAAAAGATTCAAAGAATGGTGTATCTAAAACATTTAGGAGAGGGGCTGAGAAATGGTTCAGAGGTTAAGTCTTCACCTCACAAGCAGAAGGACCTGAGTTCTGATCCCATATTCCACCTAAAAGTGTTAGGAGGAAATAGCAGAGGCCTCTACATTTGGCCCTGGAAAGTGGAGCTTAGGAAGCTTCAGAGCCAAGCAAAAAGGAGGTAGAGTCCAGGATGATTTGCATTACTGTTAGGTCTCCAAGAGCATACCATACACAGTGCCCTTTGTTACACACACACACACATACACACACACCCACCCCACAAAATAAAATCCCAATTTCTCAAACCAACAAGAAGCAGTTGGCAAATCTGACTTGTAGCTGCTGTTCTGCAGCATTAGTTCCTTTCTTCTATGCTGTAGGTCAGTCAAGAATTAGCTAGGTTGTTCTACACGTGCTGTATGATTTACTAGCATCCTTTCTTTTGTTCCTTTAACTTTTTCTTCTGTTTGCTCCTTGGTTACACTTGTTAGGCCTATCATGGAGTTATCTGCCTTTCTTATGAGGAGACAGATGTTATTCTCAAAGCCTATGAAAACCCCAGTTCTAGTTTATGCCCAGTGTCAGTGACTGGGAAAATACAGAGGGAAGAGCCTGATACATCGTAACCACTCGCCCCAGCCCACGACCTTCTGCTCACCTCCTCGGCCATCTCCAGGAGAGCCTTGTTGCTGCTCTCCCACCGGGAGCGGTACATGGTGGTTTCTTTCTCCAGCTTCTTAATCTTCTTAGTCATCTGTGGAAGGTAAAACTTATCACATCTGTGCGAGTTGATCACTGGAAGCTTCAAGTTCAAATTCTACCACTGATGTTGGTGTTGGTGCAATGCATACTTGGTAAGGCCCTGGCTTTAATTCTTGTCACTAAAAGAAACTAAACCAAAACCAAAACAAACAAGAAAATTCCAAAAACCAAACCAATCCAACCCAACCCCCCCAAAAAGTCTGCTGACTAAAACAAGAAATGCCTCCCTTTTATGTCAATCAGGCATCCCAGAACCCACCCTTTCCCTCCCTCCCTCCCTCCCTCCCTCTCTCCTTTCTTTCCCAGGTTCTACCTTCCACAGCCAGAAATTGCAGCCATTTCCACATGGGATCTGGGATCTGAACTCAGGTCCTTCTGCTTGTGAGGCAGAGTCTTAACCCCTGAGGCCAGTCCAGTAGTGGTTTTCTTAAGGCAGAATCCATTTCTAATTCTGAATGGAAACTGTGCCCTGTAGCAACACTTGGCTTTGAACCCAGTAGTTACCTTTTCCATTTCTTGTTTGAATGTTGTGAATACTTCACTGCTTTTGGAAAGTGTGTTCTGGAACTCCTCAAATTTCTCCGTATACAGGGCAAGCTGTGTGAGAAGGAAGACAAAGGTAAACTCTGGTCAGTAAACTCAGACCTCTCCTTGGCCCTTTTATTTATTATTATTATTTATTCAATTGTGTGTGTGTGTGTGTGTGTAGAACCACCGCAAATTTGGGAACCACCATGGACTATCTCCACCTCCTCCTCGTTTACTCTGCCCCGGGATTCACAGGCTCCGCCCTATCCTTGGCCCTTTTAAACCAGCAGTTCTACTGAGACCAGTTTCCAGGAAGACAAAACCAAAGCCATGTATTTGGAGACATACAATCTCAAATGCTAAATCTGGAAATGGACTTTGGGATGATTTCGGCATATTGAGACTTGGTCTCTTAAAATAATAAAAGCTGAACCAGGTGTGGTAGTTCATGGCTTAATACACCCGGGACTGTTACAAGACTGTGAGGTCAGCCTAGTCTACAAAGTGAGTTCTGGGTCAAAGCTACATAGGGAGACCTTCCTTGAAACCAAACCAAACCCACAAAAGCTTAGGTGAGGTCAATGGCAGTTTGGGGCAGCTAGTCCTAGAACACGGGCCTTGTTTCACTCCCAAGGATGGGGTCTTTCTTACCTGCTGCTTCAGGTGGGTCTCCTGCTGTTTCATCAGCTCACACATTCTCTGGGACTCCACTGCCTCTTTCAGGAGCTATTTTCAAGACAGGACCCCAGACCCTGTCAGAAGCCCCTTTTCGCTATAAAGCTCTGAACCCACTGAGGCTATTAAGTATGCTGTCTGACCAGGTAGAACCATTCCCTCTGTTTAAATTGACACTAACCTACGGCAGAACCCAGCTCACTTCCTTGAAGTTCCTCCACCCCCAAACCCTGGGACTTGAGCCTCACAAAGTCCTTCTCACGCTGGTGCCGCTCCTCTGCCTCTTTCAGCATCTCCTGGGCCTGCTGAAGCTTGGCATCCACTAGCTGCTGCTGCAGGTCCTTGTGTTTGAAGACTTTATCGATATGCTGTGGGAAAGGTGGGAGGAGGAATTGGCTCGTCATTAGTTCCCTTCCTCAGGGAAGCCCCATTCAGAGACAGGGTACTCTGGTCTAACCTCTCTTCCCACTGAGTTAGACCTAGGCAGCACAGACAGGGGGTTATGGATAGAATCAACGCTCCAGGAAGCCAAGCAATATATAACAACAAACTTCACTGACAACCTCCTGAGGTCAGCAGCCACATTTTCTTTTGTAAGTAGGAAGGAAGGTCAAAGCCACATTTTCTTTTTTTTCTTAAAATTTTTTTTTATTTTTTATTATTTATTCAATTGTGCGTGTGTGCGTGTGTGTAGAACCATGGACGAATTCGGGAACCACCATGGACGCCTCCACCTCCTTGTTTACTCTGCCCTGGGACTTACAGGCTCTGCCCTACCAGGACCAGAAATGCAGGCCGCCCCCGCTTCCGCCTGGCGTCTACACTTGGGCCTAGGATCAGAACTTGGGACCTTCCGCCTGCAAGGCAAAGGTTTAACCCCTGAGCCACCTCTCCAGCCCTTCTTTTCTTTCTTAAATAGGGTCTCATGTAGCTCATATTGTCCATAAATTATACAACTGAGGCTGACTTTGAACTCCTTTCTACTTCCACCTTTTAGGTATTGGGATTATACCACCATACACGGCTCAAATACAACATCTGCTAACAACCAATTCAGCTGACAGAGATTTTCTTTATCTAACTTTTTGTTAGATAAAACACTCTACTACTGAGCTACACCACCAGCCCAATTTACCATGCTGAAGACTAAATGCATCTCTCTCAAGGAATGTTCTAGATGCTGGACGAGCTGCTGGTGACTTAGATTAGATGAGTAGGATGAAAATGATTGAGTGCTATTTCAAAAATAAAACACCCTGAAAACTAGTGAACCAAGTGGTAGGCATCCGATTTTTTTCTTGGAAAGTATTTTGAACAGTGCACTGTGGAACAGTTCAGGTCACTGGTCTAAGGTTCAGGGATTCCTAGGAGTGTATGAACCTATCTGGGGTTAAGCAAAAACCACAGAGCCTGGTGGTTTGCATCTTTTCTACAGATGATAACAAATTTTGCCTCAAGGAGGGAGGGAAGTTCTCAGAGGATTTTCAAATTCCTGGAACTGATTCCTCACTCTACTGGCCCAGAAAGCCTAATGTTTCCACAGGGTGAGGAACAAGAAGGGGTATGTCAGGGAGCCTCTCTAGGTCCTGGACACACGGCTACTACACTGGCCCATGAGCTCAAAAGAGCAAAGAACCGACCTGATCCAGAGCACATCTCTGTCTCCTGTAGTCCTGGGAGGTAGCTGCAAGCCCCCAATTTTCATAAAAAGAAGTAGCTCAGAACAGGCAAATGATTGGCCAAAGTCAAAGAATAGAATGCCTCGGGGAGCAGCCAAAACTAGACAAGTTAGTGATGCTGCGTCCTTGCAAATGGTAGGAGCAGCAAGTAATTATTGAACACAAACCCCAAAGTTCATGACTGACGGCAGGTTTAGCTCCTTTCCCTGAAATTCTTACCTCCAAAAACCCTGAAAACTGAAATTGTTTTAAGCTGGCATCAAACTTCACTTGTATCACTGGAAATGAGGTCATTTATAATCAAGTATCCAGAAGTTTCACTGTCTAAAAATTATGTCTGATCTGGAGCTGCTGCACTAAAACCTGTTGGCACATGAACATACTTCCACTTCAGAATTTGGATAGGCTAGTTCCAACAGATCCCTGGCCCAGGCATTTGGGACAAGGTACTGTGATCAAGTTGGCATAAGCAATTCTCTTTCTCCACGCCTCAATTCCTCATCTATGAAGAATGACAATGTAACTCTCTTTTCAAGGGAGGAGGAATGAGATGAAGACTGATAAGTAAGTGCTGTCCCAATCCCTGGCACACACTGAAGCCTCCCTTACCTCCTCGCGAAGCTCATACTGTTCAATCAACTTCTTAAGCCTCTCAGCTAGCTCCATATTCTCCTGACGCAGCTTAGAGTTCCGCTCATTATGCTGTTCCATCTGCAGTTGAATGTCATTCAGTGTCACCTGGAAGTGTGAGGTCACCTCTTTGCGCTTCTCTTCTTCCTCCCGGGCCCGCTGCAGGCCTTCTTCCTGGGGAGAGAAGCAATCCCTGGATCCATCATTCACATCTCCTCAGGCAGCTGCACGAGGATTCTATAAGTAGTCCACAGAGGGCTCTGCCAAAAGTTCCCCCTGCTGCCAAATGCAGGCTCCAGGATGGTATGCAATGAGGTTTCCTAATCACCTCTCTATAAAAAATCAAGTGACATAAGTTCTCCCTAGAAAATAGTAGGCACATATGTTAAATGCCATTCTGCAGCACTTTGAATCACTTGATGCTAGTTTCTAGATTTCAGATTACACATTCCTATTTTAATGTTTTTGTCCTCTGTATCACCCCCCCAGACCAGTATTATAAAATTTATCATTATTCAGGGCTGGCATAACAGAAGAATTAGGAAGTCAGACATTATTGACGGGAGTTATACTGCACCTTTGTTGGAAGAAACTTTGGAAAAACTTATCAAAATTGCAATTTGCATATCTTGACTTGGTATGTATATGTGTGCGGAGGTCCAAGGGTGACTTTGGGAATTACTATTGCTTCTACCTGTATTTTGCTCAGCTCTGGGATTTCCCAGGTTCTGCCTTCCAGAACTGGAAGTACAGGCTGTTGCAATTTCCACCTGGTGTTTTTGCTTGGCATTTTTTAAAAAATCTTTTCACAATTTTATTCATCTATCCATTACATATTTACCCTGGGTGTGTGTGTTAGAGGGCACCGTGTGTCCCTATGGAGGACCAAGGGTGACTTTGGGAATCAACCTGGATTGCTTCTACCTCCTACTTGCTTCACTCTGGGATTTCACAGGCTCTGCCTACCAGAGCAGAAGTGCAGGCCTCCACTGTTGGTGTTTTTTTATGTGGGACCTGGGAACTGAACTCAGGACCTTCTGCTTGTGAGGCAGAGTCTTAACCCCTGAACCATCTCTCTGGCCTAGCATTTTTTTGGGGGGAGGGAGGGAGGATTAATTAGAGTTTATTAGAGGAAAGATAAGAACTCATGGACTCCTTATGCAGAGTGCCGGGAGGGGCAGACACCCTGGAGAACTCATGGACTCTGGGCATGAATGATAGGCAGCTAGAAATGAATTCAGGGACTCTGCATGTGGAGAGCCATGAGGGGCAGGCGTCTTTTTTTTTTTTTTTTTTTGAGGCAAGTCCTTACTAAGTTGCGCCCAGCTGGCTTTGAACTTAGATCTTCCTGCCTCAGTTTCATAAACACATTTATTTATAGTTATTTTCATTATTTGAGAAGGGGCAGAAGGGAAGAATAGAGAGAAGGCATGTGCATGCATGCCACGACTCACAGGTGGAGGGATCAGAAGACAATTTTCCAAAGTCATTTCTCTCCTTCTGCTATGTGGACAGGCTTCCAGGGTATTAAACTCAGGTCGTCAGGTTTGTGAGAAGAGGCCTTACCTGCTGAACTACCTTGCCAGCCCACAAATGTACAGTTTTAAATGATAAATACTTAAAAACAGGCTACAAAGTCATATTCACATCTGAAGGATTATGGCAGTGAGCAGGCTTCAATCACAGATTACAAGTGTGAAAGGCCCACTGATCAGCCTCTGGCGCTCGGCTCAGCAGGTGCTGCGGTAGGATCAGAGTATGTGCAGTGCTGGTGCAGGCTCCTTAATGTTCTCCACCTTTTTTTTGAGACAGGGTCTCATGTCGCCCACTGGCTTGCACTTGATATGGAGCTGAGAATAACTTTAAAAAAGGTCTTGCTAAGCTCCAAGCTAGCCTGGACCTTACTATGTAGCCCAGAGTTTAAGCTACTTTCAAAGAAAAAGCCTACCACAGATCAGTGAAATCTAAGGAAAGCTAAATCTCCCCCAGCACACCTTGAGAGATCGGTTGTGGCGTTGCAGCTCCCGGCACAGGCTCTCCAGCTTGCTGCGGGCCAGGACGGCTTTGCTGTGCTCACCGCGCAGGTGATCCTTCTCCTGCACCAGCTGGCTCTGCTTCTTCTGCAAGAGCTTCATCTGCTTCTGCGAGTTCCGGTGCTCTTCCAACTGGGGACAGAAAGACAGTGAGTTCCTGGTGGGGAACTCTCCTCATGAGGTAACCTGACTCTAAGGATTCCTGAGCTGAACACTGCTTTTTCCTTCCATTCCCATCACAGTAGCTAGACAGAGCCATGCTCAAAGGTCAATAATGTTGTGGAGTTTTGCATGATTCTCCTGGTAACCCAAGCCTTAAGGAATGGATAGTCACTATTACCAGTGAGGTAAAAAATCAGCAGATCCTAGCTTCTGTTTCCAGCTGACTTTGTAGGTAGTGCTGTCAAGGCACTATGAACTACCATATGGTCTCAACTTGCTCAATACCCATGCCTATTCGGACTACTTGTCAATCTATTTCCATCCAATTTAAGTCTCTTGATTCCTTACATACTTCCAGCACTGACTCAGCATTGTTCTTTCCAACATGATTGCAATTCCCATTTGTGATCACTTCAGCTCCAATAGAAAAATCCTAGCTTTCCTGACCTTACTGACTCCTTTCCCTAGCTTGCCTCCATGACTCCATCTAGACTCAGACAACAGAAATAAAATGCAACCCATATATTTAATTACAATCTTCTATGTCAACTAAAAAAGAAAAAAGTAAGAATAAATTTTTTGAGATAGCATCTTGCTATGTAGCCCAGAGTGTCCTTGAGCTCATTATGCAGCCTGAGCTGGCTTCAAACTCATGGTGATCCCCTGCCTCAGCTAAATGTGCAATTACAGGAATGTGCCACCACACCTAACTCTGAGATGCTTTTTCTGCAGGGCAGTGGGGAATGAACCCAGGGAATGAGGAATGCACTCCAGCACTTAACTTTAATAATTTATTCAATATACAAAATTCAGTGATGCTGGACCTTGTGCATGCCAGACTAACACTTTGACACTGGCTATATTTCCCCAGCCTGAAATCAATATTTCAAAAATTAATCAAATTAAAAAATTAAATTAAAAATCAAATCAAAGTGTCCCATACTTCCAGCAGATCCAAATTCAGACTAGTCACATATCAATTAGCTAAGGCTGCTATCTTGGCAGCATAGACAGAGTTTATCATTACCAGGAACCAGATCTATTATCTCAACATAGACAAAAGACCAGTGGCTCCCAGGAATTCTTCAGACCTTCAGAACCAGACTATGACTGCTCAGACAGTCTAGCCTTGTAGACTAGGCAGTTACTGGCAGCCATTATTGTACTATTTAGACCCATATAAGCCAAGCTAATATATTTCCTTTCACTATATATTCATTCTATCAGTCATTCCTTTAGAAAACCCCAACTAATGCAATTATCCTTGACTTACTTCTCTTCCTCCCTTCCTGAGACAAGATCACATACACTACAGGTTGGCCTTCAATCCTGAACCTGTTTCCATTTCCTGAAAGCTGAGATAACAGTTATGCACTGCACCTAATATTTCTTATACGCAGCAAAAAGCAGAGTGTATTACTTAAAAATTCTTGTATGTGTGTATCAGAAGGCATTAAGTGTCCCTAAAGAGTTACTTTGGGAATCATCGTGGATTGCTTCTATCTCCTTTTTGCTTCCCTCTGGGATTGATTTCCCAGGATCCTCCTCCCACAGCTGAAATTATAGGCCTCTGCCATTTCTGCCTGGCGTTTTTACATGGGACTTGGGATCTGAACTCAGTTCTTTTTCCTTTTGAGGCAGTCTTAACTCCTGAGCCATCTCTCTAGCCCATACTTAAAAATTCTTATATCAAAAGTTGATTTTGAATTGGATCAATCTCTTAGAGCTAACTTCCATCTTACCTGGAATTGAGGAAGTAAAGGAACAAGTATTACTACAAAGACGACAAACTAGAGGTGAGAATTACATAGGATAACTGATTTCCTTTGGCAAGAAGTCGTCATGGAGAAAAAAGGGGACACAGAAAAATGAAGAAATGCTCTGGAGTGAAAGGAAAATGATAGCAAACAAGTGACAAGAACTGATTTTTGTTATGTGCAATGGCATTTGTACATCTCCACATAAAAACACACAAGGGCAAGATCACACGATATCAGGGACAGACCCAGGCGTTAAGGCTGACCACCTGGGAAATTCTTTGAGAAATTTCCTCCAAGGAATGCAAAGTTTTTCCTTTTACCATCAGCTCATAAATATCCAGCTGTAAGCTGACCATTTTGGGGATGAAAGGTTTAGAAAAAGGTTGAACAGGAATTGAGCCAGTCACGTATCTCTTACCCACACTCCATTTGGCCAAAGGCAGGGAGGTACAAGCAGAAGGGGATGGGCAAGAACTCACCAGCTCTGCGTACTTCTTACACAGTGCCGCCAGCTTCTCCTCTGGGGTACTCAGTGTGTTCAGCGTCTGCATCAGCAAAGTTATCTCCTTCCCTATAAAGCACAGGGAGCAAAGCATGGACCCCTGCTCGGCGATTCCCTCTAGGTCAGGGCTCATGCTTTGAGTGCTAAGGCAGTATTCCCTGTTAGATTAGCTGCTTTGTAGGGTATTGGTGTGTATGTGTGTGTGGGGGGGCACTGTGTGTTCCTATGGAAGACCAATGAGGACTTTGGGAGTCACTCTGGCTTGCTTCTACTTCCTTTTTGCTTTGCTCTGGAGTTTCCCAGGCTCTTCCTTCCAGGATCAAAGTACAGGCTGCCACCATTTCCGCCTGGCATTTTTACATGGGATTTGAGAACTGAACTCAGGACCTTCTGCTTGCAAGGCAGTCTTAACCCCTGAGCCATCTCTCCAGCCTGATTCTTTTTGTTTTTGAGTGAGAATCTTGCTATGCAGCCCTGGGCTGGCTTTGAACTCACTATCTGCCACCCTCTGCTCCTCGCACCATTACAGGCATGCGCCACCACATCCAGTATCAATGGAGTATAAATTCACAATCACATCCTCCACAGGCTGTACAGTGACAATCACTGCCTTTTCCTCACTGCCTGTGCCCGAGTCAGAAATTTTCTATGTGCCTCCCTTGAATCTCCACTGCATATATGGCACACCAGACTCCTGACTGGCAGCACTGGGAAGTCTAAGAGATTAGCATGGAGACAAAGCCAACCTATGGACACCTTTCACTTCATTCCTACTATTTTTTTTTTTTTTGCATGTGTCTCTCTGTGTGTATATAATATATCAGAGGGCACTATGGGTACTATAGTATCAGAGGACTAAGGGTAACTTCAGGAATCACCCTGGATTGCTTCTACCCCTAATTGCATTGCTTTGGAGTTCCCAGTTCTGCCTTCCAGGATCAGAAGTACAGGCCGGCACCATTTCCGCCTGGCCTTTTTTACATGGGATCAGGGATCTGAATTCAGGACCTTGTTCTTGCTTGTGAGGCAGAGGCTCAATCCCTGAGCCATCTTCTCCAGCTTCATTCCCACTATTTTATTTACCACTTATTTAGCCAGTCAAGAACAGGGAACTAACCAAGTAGCCACAGCCCTTTGGATCAAGTAGACCTTGTATGGTTTAAGATTTCAACCTGTGGCAGCTGAATTTTGTTACTGTAAAGACAGGGAAACTAGGATCCAGGAAAGGAACGAACATGCCCAGGGTCATGCAGTAGGTTAGTAGTAGTGCTGGCCGGCACAGATGTCTATCCTGGCTTTCTGCTTTCCACTTCTGATGGGAGAGTAGGTTAGATTTCAGCCTTCGCTCATGCTCAAGGCCAGGAGAACTTGCATAAATGAATAATCAGCATAGCAGTTTTGTGACCCTTCACTCTTGACTTTGCTTAAACTAGGGAGACCTGCTGCCCTGAGGAGTCCACTATATCTTGGATGAGCAGGCCAACCCATGGAATGACAACTCCAAACTTCCTCCCCTCACCAGTGTTATTAGATGCCCCCTCTCACCTAGACCTTTGGCTTTCTTCTTTTCTTGTGGCCTTCGGTGGTCCCGGTCTCCAGTCTCATCACTTGCCCGGATCTCTTCTGTGCCTGGCTCTCCTTTGGAGGTCTCCTTCTCCCCGTTGACTACGGGAAGGCCTGGCTCGGGCTCCCCGTTCCTGGCTGCATAGGTGCGGGACTTCTCTGTATCTTGAGGCTCGCCCTGTGCTCCCTCCTCACCTGGTCCTCCCTGGGTGTCCACACAGTATGTACTCAGAATGTCTTCCAACTGGCGGCTCAGCTCCTCAGAGACATCACGGAGGGCACCAGACGGCGCTATTTTGGCTTGAGTCACTATAAGAAAGAATACAATGGAGTAACAGACAAGATGCATTAAACCACTGTGTGAATTTTGTTTTGAGGTTCAGTCATTCGCTTGTTAGGTGGTGTCCCGTAAGTTCTTTTTTTTTTCTCCGTAAGTTCTTAAGCCCAAGTTCTTTACAAAACTACATGATCATTTCTACGTACATCCAAATATCTTTATTATGACCATACAGAATTATGTACAGCATCTAGCTTGTACCTTTGGCATGTAAGAATAACAACTTGTAGCCCATCTCCTCCTCCTCAAAAGCCATTTTTGGGCATTTACTTCCATAAAAACTTCAAACACGAAGGGCAATCACCCAACAGTGACAGGCATTTCTAGGGGATATGGCTTTGTTACCATAGGGGATCTCATTTGAACGACACCTGATTTATACCTGGCAAAGCTTACCCCAAGAGTGTTCCAGGGCTACGAGAAGGCCCTAGCACTTCCCCATCAAACGTAAGGATCACAGACTAGGCACCGTTTCATTCTGTATTTCCTCCTCCCATGGTACACTGTGGTCTCAACCACCAACCTAGGAAGCGAGACCAGTACCACAAACTCCTCCCTCTGCCCACTGGAAAAGCAGGGCTGGCACACACCCTCGGTCTTCCCAGGGGCCTGGCTGGTGGAACCTTCAGCTTCTGTCGCAGGAGCCGACTGGCTGGGCCGCCGGGCTCCCTCTGCTCCTGCTTCGGGCTGCCCGGAGCTGCTTTTTGGGGTAGACTGTTTGGCAGGCCCATTCTTTTTGTCTTGGTTCTTCATTATGATTTGCAACGCTCGGTCAGGAGCAGAACCTTTAGGAACAAATACAGTTGGAAATTCTTCGGAGCCCGGGATCAGCAAACCTCAATCAACACCAGGAACACGAAGCTTCAAACGAATCGTCCGGCCTTCGTGGGAGGGGATCGACGGCACCCGGGAGACTTTGCAGCGCCCCGACAAGGCTTTCGGGGTGCTGCTCTTGAGCGCCAGGAACGAGGCCTGCTTCTTCCCTAAGCCACTTCCCGGCACCGCACGGTCCCCCCCTCGGCCGTCCGCGCGCAGGATTGGCTCCGGGCCTCCGACTGACGTGGCGGGACGCTCCGGCCCCGACCCCATCCCCGCCCTCCCAAGCCCCACGTGGGCCCCCGCGCGCGTTCCTACCCACGTCGCGCGCGCCCTCCAGCCGCGCGGCGCTCGTGCGCCTGCGCGAAGCCACGGGCACGCCACACGCGCGGCGCGGGGTCGGCGTGGTTCCCCCGCTGGCCAGAGCGTCCGGCCCGCAGACCCACGGGCGGGCTCGTCCCTCCAGCCGCCGCTGGACGCACCTACACGGACGTCCGTCGGCGTCCCCCGCTCTGGCCTCGCACCGGAAATCCCGGGTAACCGCTGCCCGGCAGGACCGCCCGCTCCCACCGCAGCCAATCAGCGGCTGGCGTCGGCGCGGAGCCTGCTGGGAAGGACGAGCAGAGGGCGGCTTTGGAGGAGGGAGCAGGAGAGGACTACCTGTCCCACCATGCACCGCGGCGGGGCGACTCCCTGAGGGGCAATGGAGGGGCTTTGGTTCTAGAGCCAGATCCTCTGCAGGTGTGAAATGGTGATCGTTCTACCCTGAAAGCTGCCTCAGCATCGTTTCTAGAGCGCAGGAGCTGCGGCCCCACATAACCTTGGTGTCTGGCTATTCTTATACCCTTTTATCAGTTTCTTGCTATGAACTTGTGTGACCTAAGAGAATTAGAGAAAGATGGAGTTCTTGGGAATCAGATGTGTATTCCACTCCTGGCTGAGCCATTTATTTACTTTGATTGGGGCATTCTTTTTTTATATATTTTATTTTGTGTGTGTGTGTGTGTGTGTGTGTGTGTGTGTGTGTATCAGAGGGCACTGTGTGTCCCTGTGGAGGATCAAGGGTGACTTCGGGAATCTTCCTGGATTGCTTCTACCTCCTTGCTTGGCTCTGTGATTTTTCCAGGCTCCGCCCACCAGGACAGGAAGTGTGGGTCTCTGTGGTTTCTGCCTGGCATTTATGTGGGACTTGGGATCCGAACTCAGGACCTTCTGATTGTGAGGCACAGAAGGTACCCCTGAGTCATTTCTCCACTTTTTCTCTTGAAAGTGCACATAGAGGTCAGACTATAACTTTTCAAAGTCAGCTCTCTCTTTCCATGTGAACTCCAGCAATCGAACTCAGGTCTCTAGCTTTGCAGCTCTGAGCTGTCTTACCAGTAGTAGTGTTAGTTCCTCTTGCTTTCAGGTTGTTTTGCATGTGACTCACTGAATTTGTTCTACCAGGTTGCTTCTATTGGGAAGTGCCCAAGCACTTGCTGGAACATGGATGATATCATCTTTTGGAAATATGATTGAGGAAAATAGCTCCCTTTCACTCATCTGGTATTATTAATCTTCAATAGTTTCAGGAAGGTGTTGTGCCTCTTTGAGATCTTTCATGGTGAAATAAAAATATGGAACACTTCATGAGCAGAAACTATGCTGATATTATCTGTATCATTCCAATTTTAGTATATGTGCTGCTGAAGTGAGCATCTGTTTTTCGATGATCCATCAAATTTCATTAGTTTTTTTTTAAGTAGGAGGGTGGAAGTTTGTTTACAAAATTATTTGCATCTTATTAGTGGTCATACAATTGAAGAGAATGTCTGCCCCTGACAACATTGTCTTGCTGTGTAGCCCTGAGTAGTTTGGAACTTACAGGATCTTCCTATTTATATAGGACTGGTTTATAGACTTGTACTAGTACGGGTGGAGAGAACACTATTCTTTATCCTCATGGCCTGTATATGATGGAATAATCTCCAGTAACCCTTGACTTTGAAACTAAGCAGTTTGGTTGTTGCTTGTTCTTAGTCAAATCTCCCCATCCTTTATATTTCTCTCCCTATGTACTTTTACTATTTCCAGGATTTCTCATTTTTGCACATATTCTTTCAAAATACCCTAGTGTCAGAAGACAAAATTCTTTATTGTGTGTGTGCATGTGTGCGTGTGCGTGTGTGTGTATCAGAGGGCACTGTGTGTCCCTGTGGAGAACCAAGGGTGACTTCCTGGATTGATTCTGTTTCCTTCTTGCTTCGATCTGGAATTTCCCAGGCTCTGCCCACCAGAGCGGAAATGCAGGCTATTCAGCTTGGTTTTTTTTCAAGTGGGATCTGGGATCTGAACTCAGATCTTTTCCTTTTAAGGTAGACTTAATTCCTGAGTCATCTCTCCAGCCCCAGAAGACAAAAATCTTTTGAGGCTCAGCTCACAGGTTCACTTACTCTAGTTTACTGTACCTGGATAGATTTCCATGAAAGTATGAAAGTTTTGCCAGTAGAATGATGTACCTGAGGCTGAAAGGTTTGGGCTTGAAGTCTCTTGAAGCCAAAGCCCCAATTACTTCCAGATAAGTATACTGGAATCTCTCAATGGTAATATACAAATCAGGTCCTATCAAATTTCATGCAATAAGGGTATTCTAGGACTACAAGCAAATACAGACACTTGCTGTCTAGCTTTGAAGATAAGAGTTCAATCACTGAGAACCCAAATGGTTAGAAAGAGAGAACCAACTCCTGAAAGTTATCCTTATGTATAAACATAAGTAATGATATTAATGATTAATTGAAAAAAAATCTAGTAAGTGAGCCTGGCAGGATGGTGTACACTTGAGGAAGGAAGATAACAAAGTTAGGCCAGTCCTGAGCAACCTAGTGAGTTTGAGGCTAGCCTGGGCAATTTGAGATCTTACCTCCAACTAAAATTTCAAAGGACTGGGATGCATCTCAGTAGTAGAGCATTTTCTAGCAAGAGCAAGGTGATAGGTTCAATGCCCAGCACTACACATAAATGTAAAAAAAAAAAAAAATAGTAAGCACGAAAAGGTATGCTAAAGGATTTGGCAGGAAATGACAACAGTGACCTTATAGGGCCTTATGTAAAAAAGTTGACAGGAACATGGATTAGATTGCTCTCTCCTTTTTCATAAGACAACATAGCACAATATTAGCATGTGCCAAGTTCAGCATGATAATGAAGGTGATTATACTCAAATAGCCATCCTTGCATGTTCAGCAGAATGAGCCCAGTATTGTAGACAGAACTTTTCAAGGCATATTTCATGATTTAAAAAAAAAGGTTATAGTTCAGTAGTAGTGTCACTTCCAAGTGTCACAAGGGTCCCTTTTTGTAGGTTCATAGTCCTACAGATGAAAGTATCTAAAAAATGAACTCGGAAAGAAATTTGAGGACAATTGTACTGGAATTGAGAGAAACCAGGACTGGAGTTCTTGCCCTTTGCCAAAATGGAAATGGGAAAGAGGAAAGGAGAAAAAGCAGAAGGAAAATAATACAACTTGGCAGATGAGGTGGACACAGGAGAACTGCATGTCCAGAGCCTTTGTTCCTTGTAGTTTTATTGAAGGCACACAGTCGTAAAGTTGGTGAAAACAGTGCCACGCCCTTTTTAAGCCAAATATGTAATACTAGTTTAGCCTTGTAGTCAGCTAAGAATTGCCGTGGATAATGACTCTATCTGTGGCAGTTATTATTTATTGTTTATCTTCTAGTTTAGTTAGCTTTGAGCCAGGAAAGAATAACAGCATCTACTGTTAATTTACCTTTTGATTTTGTTAGCTTTAAGCTGCATTAAAGCCTATGCCGTTGGTTCTTTTTTTTCTTGAATTTATTTTTCTAGTTTTACAAGCCTACTATTTATCCCTGCTTCCCTCCATGACCCCTCCCTTCCCTTCATCAATCCATCCCACTTGCTCCCACTCTCCTGCCTACCTGCTTCTATGGACCGCAGGGTTCCCTCTAGCTTGTCTACTCTTGTGGGGGTTCAGGCCTCTGTGGCATGTGGCAAATTGCCTCTCTTTGGGCATCCCCACTGATTGGAACTTCTTCACTTATCCAGCTTTTGTCCCCAAGGTTTCCACTGTATGTTCTTATCTCTCTTGAGTTCCTCATAATCTATGGGGGCAGGTTGGTATGTCAGTCATTATGCAGATCTAGTAAGGACAAGTCTCACTGCAGTGAGTTGGTTCATTTTCAACCTTCCAATTAGTTACAGCTTGTGGATCTTTTATCATTTACTGAAAGTGGTTGGAAATGAGTTACAAGCAGCTTGGAGATTTTCCATTCTAGTGTTTGAAATTTACTTTGCTTGACTGTTTTTTGTTATTTATCGGTGTTAGGGATTGAAACTAAGGGTTGATACACGCTAGGCAAGTACACAACCATTGAGCTACACCTCTTGCTCCCTTTTTTGTCCTGTTTTGAAGGAGGGTTTCACTGACTAGGCTGGCCCTGAATTCCAATCTCCCTGGCTCAACCACCCAAGTAGTTCAGATTACAGTCCTGTGCCACTAGCCCTAATCTGCATCTTTAAAATTTTTATTCCCTTCCTGCCGGGATATAACTGACCACTGATCATGCCATTTGTCTCAGATAGCTGACATATTGATATTCATTCTCAATGCCTGTAAGTTGCTGTAGAATGCTGTCAGCCAAGCATAATGCAACCTGAGTGCAACCCCAGGAACAGTTGTGAAAAGGCAGATGCAGTGGGACACACATGCCCTTCCAGCATCCCTGTTATGCCATGAAAGCAGGGATAGGAGAAACTGTTTTAGGTAAGAACCAATTCTGGAAAGCTGTCCTCTGATATCCACACGTGCATGTCTGCACTTGTACACATTGGTGCGCACCCTCCACGAACTAAAAAATGTATTTAGTAAAAAAACTTTTTAAAAGAGGAGACTTATTGACATCCCTTTATAGAGAAAGAAAGGGTGAGGAAGGAGTACCCCCTCTTGCATCTCCGAGCAGCTGTGGGTCGTTCTGTCCCAGGAGCATGTTATTTCATCATCTAAGGAGGTGTGAAGCATAAACACAGCGGATTAACTGAACCTATGCTAGGGTGAAATGTTCTGGTGGTGTGGCTGCTTTGAGAGTCACATGATCCTTAAGTAACCCCTGACCTATGTATGCTTTGGCAAGCCAAATAAACTCATTGGTTCACCAAGTTGGACTTTGATAGAATTGTACTTTTTCATGCCATTGGTGCCGTTTGGGATGAGTAGATGATTATTCACATTCCCCTAGGGAAAAAGCTCAAGTAACAGAAAATAGATGGCTGCAGAGGACTTTTCCTGCCTAGGATCCTATCTTCCTATCATTAGAACACTCAGTACTATGTTTGAAGCTCTGATACCAAGAAGAAAAAAAAATTATAGCAAGAGAACAATCAATGAATGCTGGAGAGAGCAGGATGGAGGGACTCCCAGGGACAGAAAGAAACTTAGGGAGACGATGGATGGATGTCCACTTGATTGTATTTTGGTGCTGCATATGTCTCAACTTGTCCAAATGCACATTTTAAACACACAACTTATGGTATGCCAATCATATTTTAATAAAGACAACTAAAAAAAATCAACAACAAAACTTTGGTCTGGCTAGATACCTCAGAAGGTAAGATACCTGCTTACAAACTTGGCAACCTGAGTTTGATCTCTGGAAGCCCAGATGGTAGAAGGTTGTCTTCTGACTTCTATCTGTACACCATGGCAAGTATACGTCTTCTCAGCCTTTCTCAATAAATAAAAAAGCAAAAACCTCTAGAGGCTGGAGATGGCTTAGTTGGTGAAGTTGCCACACAAACAAGGAACCTGAGTTCAGATCCCCAGCACCCAACATTTTTGGTAGGCATACCAGTGTGCACCTTAATACCAATGCTGGGGAAGAAACATAGGGTCTCTGGAGCTTGCTGGCCAGTCAGTCTTGCTGAATTCTGGGTTCAATGAGAACTGTCACAAAAATAGGGTAGAGAATGACCAAAGAAAACACCTGACAAGTACTTTTTTTTTACTTTAGATTTTACTTTCTGAGGCAGGAGTCTATACTACCTCTCCTGAATTTGAACTCTAGACCTAAGACACCCTCTTGCTACAAGCCGGGACTACAGGATAGGTCTCCATTCTCCCACCAGGATTTAATGACAAGTTTAGAATTTTTTTTTGTGTGTGAGATGGGATCTCACCTAGCCCAGGCTGGCCTTGAACACAATAGTTACTTGAGGATGAATGTGAGCCTCAGTTCTTCCTGCCCAGTACCTGGTTTATGCAGGTACTGGGAGGTGTATATTCTCAGTTTTCTTGTTTGCTTTTTAAAAAAGGTTCAGTCTAGGGTCACTCCAAAACAAAGAAGACAATTTAGAACTTTGCAACAGGTTTTTATTTTTGCTTTATATCTATTTATTACAGTGTTTGAAACCTAAAGAAATACATTTTCTCTTCAAATTTGGATGTGTATATAAATATCATTTGTCTGGACTCAGCACACTCAATGAATGCCTGTGGTTTCTTGGCCTATTTCTGCTCTGAAATCATCAAGTTTGTCTGTCTACCCAGGGGCCCTGAGAACATGAAAAAATATAGAGTTTACAGTTCTTAGAAAAATAAAAGCAAATGAATTTGGAAAGCAAAACCAGCAAGGAGGATTTAATTCACCTTCCTAGGGTCCTTACCTGGAAATCCAAGCTGTCCTTGGGGAACTTTGGGGGAACATTCTGTGTGCTGGATAGCTGAGACCCCTTATCTCCTTTCATTCAATAGGTCTAAAAGGCATTTCCCACAAAAGCTGGCAAAAAAGCCAGTACCCAACTTCAGCATCTCAGAGTTCACATAGTGTGGACCTCTAGGAACCTCTGAATCAGAGTTTTCCAAGACGGTCCCAGTCAGTCTTAGACTCTGAACTGTGACTTCCTTCACAGCTCCCTGGTGGGCATGGCATATAGCCCTTTCCTCAAACCTAGAGGTTAAAAGCCAGATGCACATAGGAGAGCAGGACTAGTGTGTGTGGGGGGGGGGGTTCTGGCGTGTGCTAATGGAAGCACTCTATGTGGTTTGTCAGCTCAAGCCCTTGAACCCGCAACACACAAACTCTCTCCCACAGTGTTCTGGTTCCCTAAATTTACTGCTGCTGCTTCATAGCTAGCTTTGGTCCTAACATAATCTAGGCTTGAGAGAAAATACCCTCTCAAAAGGAAACCAGTTTTCATTCAGATTTTGTTGGAGTTCACTCAAATTCTTTCCTTGTATTGTCTTTCTCTGGGGTGTGATTAGGAGCCAGCACTAGGAGACTGCATTGTTCTGAAGGCCCTGACCAAGGAGCAGCCAGTGTCTACCACGTGGATCTTTCTAGGGCACACCCTCACTTTGTTGGCTTAACAAAATAATATAAAAATCAGAACAGAACAAAATATTGGATGAGGTCGGTACAGACTGTACAATCCTAAACGGTCAGGAAAACCTAAGCAGTTTCAGTCTTCTCCTTGCTGCCTCGGAAGCAGTGCTTTGTGGACGCACTGCTGCTGTCAGAAGCATTTCCTACAGCGCAAGAAACCCCGCACTACCCAGCCTGCCATCACCCTTCTTCCCTGCAGGGACTTACAAAAACTGGCTTCTGCCTTTGATTCTGAGCCCATAAGAGGAATATACTGAACACTCCAAGAGGATGGATATCCAGCTGAGTAAGCCTAGGGGAGAAAGGATAAACCAAAGACTTGAGGCCTTCAAACAGGGTCATGTGGGCTGATGAGGAGTACTAGGTCTTCCTTGCTTTACAGAGTCTATGCCTGAGGACCTTTTTTTCCTCTCTCCTAACTACAGCAGCAGCTATAATCTGTGATTAATTCCAAAATATATGGCTCCAGCCTCAGTAGACCAAGTTATACATTTTGGACAGTTCCTTTAGCCTGGCAATGACCATGTAAAATTAACACCTAAGCCAGAGACTAGAGTCCAGGTGGGAGCTGTCTGAACAGTAGCTCTTCACAGCCAAAAGAGGATGAGACAGAACAGATGACTTTCCTGCCTCCATAGGCTGGATAACTTTCATCTGTGGACAGAAAGGGCAGTAGGGATAGTTGATGAAGGGAAAGATATGGTTTGAGAGAGGTAAGAGGGAAATCTCTAAAACTTGTGCTTATACTATGCCAATAGAATTCTGGCTTTAAAGCAGCAGTAAAGTGAACAATAATCTTCCACCCAGTATAGGACCCAAACCTGAAGCTAGAAATGTTGTAGGAAGAGCTAGAAAAACAGGACATTAACATCTCATACTAGGATTTGGCTCCAAGTTAGGGACTTATCTGTTGCTTGAGATATTTAAAACAGATCTCACTAAACTGTTCTTCCCTTCAGACAAGGGTGATTCACAGTGTGGAGGGCTTTCCTTTGAACTAGGGACTAGTTTGTTATGGAAGAAGCAGGCCAGGTGAAAAAGGTTCTTGCCTCCTGAGAACTGATGAGCAGCATTTGACTCACCAAGGTTCTACAATTTTTTTCAGTGTAATTTGCCAAAAACCACTCTCCTCAGAAAATAAATGTGGAGTGAGGCCTCAAAATTAAAGGAGAGGGTGAACTGAAGACTAATGACCAATAGCATGAACCTGAACTTTATATCTCTAAGTCAAGGTATAGATTTCACTTGAGCCAAAAGGGGCATATAGGAATGGGTACAAGAACAGAATTGTTTCTGGGGAAGGAAAAAGCACAGGCTAGAGTGGGATACCTTTCACTACTCACAATAGGGTTGCAGGACATGACAGACTGCATAGTTGGTCTACACTTAGCTGAACTTCCATCATCCCACCCACAATACGGGCTTTATTATCATATGTTACCCACCAGGGCATACGCAAGCAACTGAGGCACTGCACTAGCTCTACTCGGACAAAGGAAAGGCATCTGGATAGTGGTTGCTACAAGACAGGGAAATCTAATCAAGGACTCTATGGAAGAGAAGATACCAATAGTTGTCATGAAAGTGTTCGGGCTGATGCATTTCTATGGTAATAAGAGGGGCAGCTGTGTATTGTAACTTATAGCGACTGAGATCGAATTAGAGAAGGGAGACTGCTTATTGCATTTCCCAATATGAGCAAGATGCTCAGAAGGAAGGGCTAGAGTGGTGGCCTTCACCAGGCCCTGAAGCCCTTCTGCTTCATTCAGGTACTGGGATAACCTGGACAAGCTGACCTGCTTGATAAAGGTTCCAGAGGTAAAGGTTGGTCCCAAGTGGTGGCCCAGAATCCAAGCAGAGAAGGAAAGGACCAAGCTCAGTCCTTGTGAGCAGGGAAGCGTCTACATCTCTTTTTGGTCTTCCTCACAGTATTCTACTCACAGACGGCTCTTCCTTCTAAGACCAATTAAGATTGACCTACCTAAAATACAGAATATAAAAAAATACAGAACTTTCTGACATTCTCTCCTTTGGAAGTAAAATATACATGATCCAACTATGGAAGAGGAAGAAAGGCCAAAGGCAGGGATTCTGACTATCCCAATACATGACACACTCCAACCTCCTTTTAACTTATGGGTCACCAGAGCAAGGACTTTCTCCTCAGGAGAAGGAAGGACCACAGCCCCCTGTCTCGAGCTTAGGAGAAAACATAGCCACTCAGAGCTTAGTTCAACTCCGAGGGGAGTTTTCAAGTAAACAAATGAAGCTGGGTCGCACCATTTGGAAGGTGGGCAGGCAACAAAGGGTCAGTAGCTACACATGGGAAGTCCCATGATTCCCCCTTTCACTCCCACTGGTGTAACTGCCCCAGGAGAGTGAGGGGGTCTTCCCAAACTAAAAGGTCTAGGTACAGGGTGAAAGGGAGAGAGGAGGGATCTTTATCTCTTAGTGGCCTCCCCATCAGCCTCTATTCCCAGACAATGCTGGGATTCCTAAAACCAGCTTTTGGGAAGAGCAACCTTAATACAAGAAAAATGTGCAAAAGAAAAAAAAATTAAATAACTCAATCCAAGCATACAAGATTAATATTCTGTCAGAGCAAGAACACTTTGTTTTGGACTTCTCCCTTCCCCTCCCACCTCTGTAATATTCCATCTGCTCAAGTACCCAAGATAAGAGTTACATAGATCAGGGCAGAGGACTGGGAAGGACTGAAAGGAAAAAAAAAAAAAAAGAGAGAGAGAGAAGGAAGTCACCACTAAGAAAAAAGGGGAAAAAGGTGCAAATTGATTACCTCAGTCCTCCGTTGTCTCCCCTGGGCTCCTGGGTTAAAGACATGTGTGCAGCCAAAATATAGTGTAAGGAAGAAAAACCCACACGTCCCCTTCTGTCACAAAACCCAAGTGTGAGCCTCAGATGGTCGGTCTGTCCAGAGGGTGCTCCCTCCAGGGAAGGGGCGGGGCGGGTCAAGAGCACAGTCTCCAGGGCAGCAGGTACATGGTGGCTGGTCGGGGTGGGGCTCTTCTCCCACCCACCAGAGGGCTGCTTTTCCACTGGCTGGTGGTGCTTCCCATCCCCTCCCCTCCCCGGAGGCAGACATTATAGTTGGAAGCCCTCCATGGGGGCCTCGGGCTGCTGGAAGATGAACTGCTGCTGCGTCTCATCCACCTGGGGGGCAAGGCTGCTATCATCGTCTTCTACACCAAAGTAGTGTTCGATGAGGTCGAAGGCCTTCTGATAGATCTCCTGGTTCTCATGGCTCTGGAGAAACTCGATTTTATCCAAGCCTATAGCAACAAGAAGAAAAACAAAGTATGAATACTTTTCATTCCCTGAGGCATGAGTTTACAATGTCATAAGATCACATCACTCTTTGGTTTGAAAGAAGAGGTCCAGAGAGATGTTTCAGTGGTTATAGGCACCTGTGCACAAACCTGGAGACCTGACTTAAATCCAAGGAGCCCACAGTGTAGAATTAGAAAACTGACTTCTCAAAGCTGTTTTCTGACCTTATCCAAACCTTGTTGTGTGTGCCTGCTCCCTGCACCTCACTTCATCTATCGAAAAACAGAAAACAAAACAAAACTTCCCCCAAATTACAGAATCCCAAAGGAAAGACTAAAATAGTAGAAAACATTGACGCCTCTGTGTCTGGGGAGGTAAGTCACTTGGTAAAGAGGTTGATATGCAAGGATAAAGACCTGAGTTCGATCTCCAGCACCCATGTTAAAAATTGGGTATGGGCTAGTGAGATAGTCAGTGATCGGCAGCTCAAATCTGATGGCTGAGCTCAGTCCCTAGATTCCCAAGTGCAAGGAAAGAATGGACTCCTGAGAAGTTGCTCTCCTATCTGTACTCACGTGCAAGGCATGTGAACACCACACTCTCACTCTCACACACATGATGATGATGGTGCTCTGAGTGTCACGACAGGCACTTGTAACACCACTGTTGGGAAGGTGGAGAACATGTCCCTGGGACCCACTGGTCAATCATAGTCTACTTAAGTGGGGTTATGTCTCAAAAACAAGGTGAAAGGGTCTTGAGAAACAATACCCAGGGTTGACCTCTGGCCTCTACATATACACAGTACACATCTTCACATGTACACACATATGTTCTAGTTTTGGTTTTGCTCTAAGCTAGATCTCAGCAAATCATTGTTTATCTCTTCTCAGAGATGAGTGGTGAATCAACCCAGCACTCTTATTTATTTATCTTTTAGTATATTTTACTCAGTAGAGAAAGAAATAGAGATGCAGGCACATTTTACAAGGAATCTATGGAGGTCACAGGACATAGTTGAGGAGTTGGTAGTCCCTTTCTTTTCAAATGTTTTTGTACTACTACTACTGCTGCTGCTGCTGCTACGTGTATGATGTGTACATGTAGTGTGCATATGCATGTGTCGTGCTGTGCATGTACAATTGAGAGGACAACTTTAAGGAGTAAGTTTCTATCTCTTCAGTGCTGGGATTACAGGTGTTTGCCACAACACCCAACATTGTATTACTATTATTATATTATCACCTTTACGTGGACTCAAGGGATCAAATTCGGGTTATAAGACTTGCATAGCAAGTGCTTTTAGCCCAGTGAGCCATTTTGCCAGCCTCAGGAGGGGGAAGGAACTGATGAGACAAAAAGCCTGGGTCTGAAAGATAAACAATCCAAAGCTAGCTCTATCTAATCTAGCTAGGGTTACACCTATATGCTGGTTATACCTATGGCAAGATCTGAAATCCCGTGGGTTGTATAACTTGCCTAGAATAGGAATTCTTCACTTAGAAACATAGTTTCATGAAATATATGGATGTTCTCTAGCATCCTGCCCCTAACATATACATATGTGTACCACACTTTGGAAGCCAGCAACTTATTTAAGGCAGAGATGAGGTCAGAGAGAGAAAGAGAACTTACCATAGGCTTCCTCAATGAGGCCACAGTAGGGATTGACCCCTGAGCCACTCCGCTTGCCTTCTTGCTCTCCAAGTCGCAGGATATTCTCTAGACCATTGAGGGCCACTTGCACAATCTTTGAATCCATTACAGTGAGTAAGTCACACAGGGGTTTGATACAGCCCAGTGACACCAAGTATCTAGAGATCAGAGAAGAGGCAAACTCTATCTTAATTGCAGGACAAATAAAATGCTTTGGCCTGTGAGTCTCCCTCATATATTCAATATTCTCAAAAGCCCACATTTATTGAGTCTTGATAACCACTCATTCTTTATACCAATCTCTCACTTTCCCATGATAATGACATACTAACTTAGCTCACTTCATATAAGCTCCTAACATTGCCTTGGCTACATATTACCATTTTACACATACATTTCTTGATTTATTTTTTTTTCTGTCTCCCTGTTTCTATGAATACTTCTATCCATAATCTACCTCTTTTTCTAGCTCAGCCTCTACTATTCCCAAGTCAAACTTGGAAATATCTTCATATTTCTGGCTATTGGATCTTTCCTTATGCTTTTCCCAATCGAACAGGTCTATTTTATTACCCTATATTTATATTTCAATGCTTAACTCAACAACTATTCTTTTTATCCAAAAGTGCTATCACACACGCACACACACACACACACACACACACACACACACACACACACAATGCCCCCCTCAGTGGTTATATGTGAAGGGCAAAACACTTATTCAGTTTCCACTATTTCTATGAATGTTCAAAAGCCACTTTTATTGAGTCCTACCTTTGGTTGCTCCTATTGAATGATTGTCTTTTTTTGGACAAATAGTTAATAACTGAAAATTATGCCAATTCAGTTCTCTGGATGGAAGAAAGAGGTATAGCAGGGATAGATCCTCTGCCATAGATTTTCATCATAGTCTACAGGAACCTCCTCCAGACTCCAGTATTATTGGAGAAGCTGAATGCCTAATGCAGTTGGACTAGGGGGCAGAACTATCTTCATAAAAGCAGTTATCCACAAACTCCTGAAAAGATGAAAACTCATATGCTGTTTAAAACACTGGGAAAGGAATGCGATACCTGATCTGCTCAGGGGTTCCTCCTGATGTGGCATTGGTGATGGCCCAGGCTGCTTCTTTCCTCGTACGGAACTCTGCTTTCTGAAGGATTTCGATCAACACAGGAAAGATATTTGCATCTATAACAGCCTACAGGATTGAAGAAGGAAGATGGAGAGAGTCACTTTAAAAAGAAAAAATATGAGGGCTTGGAGAGATGGCTCAGGGGTTAAGACCCTGCCTCATAAGCAGAAGGCTCCAGGTTCAGATCCCAGGTTCCACATAAAAATGCCAGGCGGAAATGGCAGTAGCTTACACTTCCAGCTCTGGTGGGCAAAGCCGGGGAAATCCTAAAGCGAAGCAAGAATGAAGTAGAAGGAATTCAGGATGATTCCTGAACTTGCCCTTATCTCTCCACAGGGACACATGTGCCTCTGATCTCTCTCTCTCTCTCTCTGCCTCTGATCTCTTTTTCTGCCTCTGGTCTCTCTCACAAACACACACATGCACACACTTTAAATGAGTGAATAAAGTTAAAAAAAAATGAAAAAGTATGAGAATCAAGCATGAGGGGCAGGGGAGGGACATGCCTATAATCCCAGAATATGGGAGGTAAAAGCAGGAGAATCAGGATTCAAGGTTATTTTGGAAGCCAGCTAGGGGCTACATGAAACCCTGTCTCCAAAGGAAAAAAAAAAAAAAAAAAAAAAAGCATCTTTCCCATTTCCCCTGTCTGAATATTCTTTGCTCATACAAGTGACAGGGTACAGAGGAACCCACTTTCTACTGTCATTGGCCAACTGATCATACCTGTTTCTGTTTGTTTTTTTTCCTTGTGGTATTAGGAATGGAATCCAGACCTTGCATATCCTAAGCAAATGCCCTGCCACCAGTTAAAATGGCAGGCCCTGACCCTAGTATCTTTTTTTTTTTTTAATTTATTCAAGTGTGCATATGTGTGTGTGTGTGTGTGTGTGTGTGTGTAACCATGGGCGAATTGGGAAACCATCATGGACCGCCTCCGCCTCCTCCTTGTTTACTTTGCCCCAGGATTCACAGGCTCCACCCTACCAGGGCCAGAAGCACTGGCCGCCCCTGCTTCCGCCCGGCATCTATACGTGGGTCTAGGATCTGAACTCGGGACCTTCTGCCTGTGAGGCAGAGGCTTAACCCCTGAGCCACCTCTCTAGCCCCCTTAGTATCTTTTTTATCTTCTTTTTAAAAGCGTATGTGGGGTTGGAGAAATGACTCAGGGGTTAAGCCTTGTAAGCAGAAGGTCTTGAGTTCAGATCCCAGATCTCATGTAAAAATTCTAGGCGGAACCTGCACTTCTGGTTCTAGTGAGTGGAGCCTGGGAAATCCCAGAGCGAAGCAAGGAGGTAGAAGATGATTCCGGATGTCATCCTTGATCCTCCACAGGGACACATAGTACACACACACACACATTAAATAATTTTAAAAAGTCACACACACAAAAATAAATAAAAATAGAAGCATATGAGTATGTGTGCATGTGGGAACTGGGAATGATTTTTGTGTATATTCGTGGAGGCCAGAGGGTGACTTTGATTGTCTTTACTATAGCTTTCCATTTTTTTTTTCACCATTTATGATATTTTATCTGCAGATAACAATTTACAAGGTCCCTTTCGCATCATAATTACACTGATCCATCTTACTTTTTTTTTTTTTTTTTTTAATTTTTTTTTTCTTTTATTTATTCAATTGTGCGTGTATGCATGTGTGCGCGTGTGTGTATGTATGTGTGGCTATGTACATATGTGTGTGTAGAACCACTGACGAATTCAGGAACCACCATGGACGCCTCCATCTCCTCCTTGTTAACTCTGCCCCGGGACTCACAGGCTCCGCCCACCAGGACCAGAAGCGCAGGCCACCCCCCGCTTCCGCCCAGCGTCTATACGTGGGATCTAGGATCCGAACTCAGGACCTTCCGCCTGCAAGGCAGAGGCTTAACCCTTGAGCCGCCTCTCCAGCCCCCATCTTACTTTTTGAAACAGGGTCTTTCGCTGAACTTGGAAGTTGGTCATTTAGAATGCACTGGCTGGCCAGCCAGCCCCTGGAATGTGCCTGGCTCATCCTACCACTGCTGGGGTTACAGACTTGCATTCCCACATTGGCCTTGACATGGGTACTGAGCATCTAAACTCAGGTCCTCCTGCTTGTACAGCAGGCACTTTACCTGTCAAGTTGTCTCCCTTAGGCTCTTAACCCTAATGTCTAAATAGAAACAAATGCTTTCTTTGGAGGCAAACGGCCCACTAGCTCTCATGTTCTAATGCTTCTCTGTGCTTCTCTAATGCTTCTCATCTGTTCTACCTGTATTTGAGCCCTGTTGCCAGCAGTGATGTTTGAAATGGTCCAGCAAGCTTCCTTCCGGATCGACTCCTTAGTGCTGCTCAGCAAGTGGAGGAGGCAAGGGAGGGCTGAACAGTTAAGAATGACCTATGAATATAAGAAATAAAACAATCAGTATTTGGACTTAATCATTTAAAATGCATACACATCAAGACACCAGAAACATGGCCAGTTAGATGGCTCAGAAAGTAAAGGCACTCGCCACACAAGTCTGACAACCTGAGTTTGATCCTCAGAATTCACATGATAGGAGAGAACCAACCATACAAAGCTGTTCTCTAACCTCCACATGTATGCAGCAGACAAAGTGTTCTCTGTAATATACACTACATACTCAATAATAAATAAAATACCATAAGCAGAATTAAAAAAACCCAGAAGAATAGGAGAAAACATTTGCAAAACATGTACCGATAAGGCATTAACCAGGGTATACAAAGAACTCTTACTAATTGTGAAAAACTTCTTAAACAGCCCAATTAAAAATGAGTAAAGAGACTTGAGTAGCTATTTCATGAAAAAAGATAAGCAGATAGTACACACACAGCAAAATTATAAAACAGATATGCAAAATGGTATAATAGTCCTCCAAAAATTTAAGTATTACAAATATGCCATGTTGTCTAATAATTCTGCTTCTGTGCATATACATTTTGTAGAGAAGTTAATGTCATGGTTTGAAATGTGTCCCCCACAGTCTCATGTATTGGACAAGGTCATGGCACCTTGAGAGGTGGAGCCTTGCTGGAAGAAGGCAGTCACAAGGGGTGGGCCTTGAGGTGGATTAGTCCCACCCTACCTCCAGAAGAAGTCTGCCTTTATAGCAAGCAGTCTGCAGCTCTCAGCCTTTAAGATGTCTGCAGTGACTTAGCCTCCTCCAACTTTGGCCAGCCAGCCATGCAGCCTCTGCTTTGAAAGATTGTTTCTCTTCTCTGGAACCCTAAACTGAATAAATCTCCCTTTCTCCCTTAAGTTGCTTCACTTTGAGTTCTCTCACAGCAATAGTTAAGAGTAGCCGTTACACAGCCCAATAAAAAATGAGTAAAGAGACTTAATTATTTCATCAAGAAAATGCAGATAGCACACACACAAAGTTATAAAGCAGATATGCAAAACAGTATAATAGTCCTCTGAAAAAGTTAAGTATTATAAATATGCCATAGTCTAATAATTCTACTTCTATACATACACATTTTTTATAGAAATGAAAGTAGACACTTGGTACATCAGTGTCCACAGCAGCATTATTCACAATAGGTAAAAGTCAGAAAAAAAAAATGTCTGCAGGCAATGGATATATTTGAAGATATTTGAATGGAACGGAATGTTATTTAGCCTTTAAAGGGGAAGTATTAAACATGCCACAGCATGGATCATCTTGGAAATCTTATGCTAAGTGAAATTAACTAGATAAAAAGATAAATACTATATGTCTCCACTCATATAAGGTACCTATAGCAATCTACTAGAATTAAATTACAAATCAATAAGAGAAATTATAGAACATACACAAACTCATCAAAATGAAACATTGCATTATTGAATGAATGGATCATTAAAGAAATCAAGAAAGAAATATCCAGATTGCTAGTTTAAATTCTAGTTTATTGTGCCTTCACTGCTGGTACTATTTTATTTTTATTTTATGTGTGCATGTTAGGCATATATACATGTTATTTTAGGTTTTATTTGAGACAAGGCCTTGCTGTGTTACCAGGCTGCTTTCAAAGTCTCAAAGATCCTTCCAACTTCAGCCTCCCTAGTAGGATGTGCTTCTCTGCTTGATTACAGATGTGTGCTACCACATATGGCCTGGGAGGTTATTAACATGAGAGTATGAGGTAATGTCTATGTGACCATAAAGGTCTAGGAAGGAATGGTGGATCCCAAAGTTTTCAGTGTCTCATGGATGGTCCCTCTGGCAGCACATATATACTAAAACTGGAATGATACACAGATTAGCATGGACCTTGTACAAGGACGATGTGCAAATTCTTGAAGTTTTACTTTTTTTTTTTTAAAGATCATGGCTCAGACCTACCAGTCTTATAATGTCCAAGGAAATCCAGTATTTCATTCAGTTTTCACAATTACCAATTGGATATTTTGTTTTCAATTTATATAAGGCAAAAAGAGAACTATGTTGCCTACAATTACACATAAGGTAGAAGAGCTGGAGTTTTTTATTTAAGTCCCTGCTTTTTCTACTAGATTATGCTGTATCTCATTACACAGGGAAGGCTGTTGCCCATCTGCAGCTCTCTACTTAGCTAATGTGAATGAAGATCCTGTACTCACTCTTCATCCTTACCTGGGTCTGGATGTCATCCCCAGTGACAATGTTACCCACAGCTCTCAAGGCAGGAGAAGCCACTTTGTAATCATTGTGCCTACAGAGAAGGAAGAGCTCATCAGTACAGAAGCAGCAAACCATATTCAGCGCTGCTGACGAACATGGCAGCAGCATTTTCATGGCTCCAGACCACTGGATAGGTCAGGCATCAGCTGTGTGCATGGGAAAGTGATGGTTGAGACAGGCTCAAGGTGGCCTTCACGCGTGATCCTCCTGCTTTGGCTTCCCAAAGCCTAGCATTGCAGGTATGCACAAACATGCCCAACTTTGGATGTAGTTCTTTGGTTTGGGCTTAGAGAAGCTTAGGGAACTTCTACTTTCTTTTTTTTTTAATTTTTTTTTCATTATTTATTCAATTGTGTGTGTGTATGTATGTGTGTGTAGAACCACAGACGAATTCGGGAACCACCATGGACGCCTCCACCTCCTCCTTGTTTACTCTGCCCCGGGATTCACAGGCTCTGCCCTACCAGGACCAGAAACGCAGGCCGCCCCCACTTCCTCCTGGCGTCTATACATGGGGTCTAGGATCCGAACTCAGGACCTTCCGCCTGCAAGGCAGAGGCTTAACCCCTGAGCCACCTCTCCAGCCCCGGGAACTTTTACTTTCTTTGAGAGCACTCACATTAGTAGTTCTACCAATCTCCGGCACACTCCAGAGTCTATGACTGCCTGGATCTTCTCATTGGGACCATCGGATAGGTAGGAGAGGGCCCAGCAAGCATCTGCCAGCAAGTCCGAGTCGCTGCTGAACAGTAGGCGAGACAATACAGGCAAACAAGGAGAGACCTGTTGGAAGCAGAGTAATGAGGACTCACGAGGTGAGAGGGCTCTATCAGCTCTATCACTAAGCCTAACATTGTCACCCCCGCTCCAACAAGTAATTCTAGACCTTGGGAATCTCTTTACTACATTTAACCTTCAGGTCTACCTCTACACTTTCCCAGGTACACAGGATCTCCTTCAATGACAACTGCCTTTCAATTTCCCATGATTAAGATTCTCAGAGCACTCCCCCTCAAAACTTAAAAACTTCTGATAGAATCTGTGATCACGCGGGGTTTGGTAAGCAGTTCTCACCTTTGCAAACTCTGGGGGAGGGTTTTTCCCTCGGCAGAGGTTTGACAGAGCCCAGACTGCATTCCGCGTCATTGTCAGCCGTGTGGACTTGGTAAGGAGTCTGAAGGAAACAGCAAAGCCATACCCTGAGTACTGATGTCCTAGAATAGGCAGTTGTCAATAAATCTTGGGGGCAAATCCAAGCAGACCCCTGAGATTTCTATCTTTGGCAGCCTGTTTTTCCTGCTATGGACCAAATCTAACAGACCTCTGCAGAGGACTAGGTCCAGCTGTGGCTAGATAACAACATAGATTAAAAAGGACAAAACACAGAGCTTGATCTTTACTGATCCTGTAAATTTTAGTCATTTGGTTTTTTGCTTTTTGAGATAGTCTCCCTATATAACCCAGCTTGGCCATGAACTGACAACTTTCCCGCTTCAGTGAATTTGCAAACTTGAAAATCATGGGATTTTTTTTTCTTTGAAGACAGGATCTCCAGTACGCCAGGCTGCCTTGAACTCACTAGAGAAGCCAAAAATAATACTGAACTCCTGATTCTCTTGCCTCTGCCTCCCAAGTGCTGTGATTTCTCTCTTTCTTCCCCTTTCCTCCTTCCTTTCAGCAACTTGATTGTGAGTTTCTGAAGTTTGAACTTTGCAAATGACAATGTCATGTAAAAGGTTACAACAAGTCTGCAAGGGTATAGAGTTAGAAGACATAGGAGAGGAAGTCTACATGACCCTTCATAGGGTCTTTTTTACTTTTATCTTTTATTTATTTTGCATGTGTAAGTGTGTAGAAGATGGCACTTGAGTTTATATGCATACCATGGCACTAAAGGGAGTTCAGATAACAACTTCTGGAAGTCAGTTTTCTCCTTCTAACCATATAGACTTCCAGGATTCACACTTGGGTCACAGGATTGTGAGTAAGAACCTTACCTGCTATCTCATCAGCCCTCTACTTCATTTTTTGAGATTTCTAACTAAACCTGGAGTTGGCCAATGAGCTCCAGGAATCTGTCTGTTTCCAACCTCTGTGCCTGGGGAGGTTGGAACTCAGGTGTTCACAGTTACACATTAGATACTTTACCAACTGAGCCATCTCCAACCCTAATGTGGTCTTGATCTATGATGTACAGTCAAACTGCCAATACACTCACACACATACACACTATCAATACCTTCTGTATACAGACGAATTAGCCCTGCCCTTTCCTCTGGAGTTTAATAATGACATGAATATGACTAACATCAAGTTCTGCAGTACCATGAGGTGAGGAACAAGACCCTCCTTGATACAGACCAGGAATATAAATATTTTTATTTACAAAAGATACTTTTTATTTTGATGATCAGAATGGATTTTTAGGGGCTGGAAATGCGGCTCAGCATTAATAAATGCTCGCCTGGCATGCATGAAGCCCTAAGTTCAACCCTCTGAACTAAACAAAACCAAATAAATTCCCCTAAAGAATGCATTTCTAGAGATTTTGTACTTACTTCTTATCATCTTATGGTACCAAGTAAGACCTGCCACATGGATGCCCTGTAAGTGCCCCGGGTGCAAACGATTGCAATTACTCACGTTAACAAAGGATTGAGAATGGAACAGTTCAAGACATAATCTCGGCAAACGGAACTGTCTCCAGCTATGTTTCCCAGAGCCCAGACCGCCTGAAAGAGGATAATGGAATTGTCACTCAAACAGCCTGATGACCTTGTTGAGTACTTACAGTCATGACTAGAAAGCACCACCACAGTGAGAACAATGCCAAGGCTAGTGAGACTAAGTAATGTCTTTACTGAGTCCCTTGCTCTATGGGGACTTTTCCTGGCTGGATGCTGGTTCTGTGGGGAAGGCAGGCTGCCATCTGTACTGAGGCCAGAACCGAATCAGGACCCAGTCATCCCATCACTAAGAAAAGGAGAAAGTGACCAGAAAATTTCATTCTTGCCGCCATCTTGGAACATATCTCTCCATGTAGTAAAGGAGAAAAAATTGTATTACCACTGTCTATATTTAAGCAACTAGCAAGAATCTAATTGGAGAAATGGGAATCCTATCTTTATCACTCTAAATATTCCAAGGGCTTTAAGAGTATCATGCCAAGAACTAAAACAAAAACCAAATATATATTTTTATTATATTACCAGTACCATCAATAATTTAGCCATATGTCAGCATTACCTGTTCTTGTACATCTTCGAAGTCTGAGTTAAGCAGCTCTATAAAAATGGGGACAGCTCCTGCTTCAATGACAATTTTGGTTTGCTGTGAAGTTCCAGAGGCAATGTTTGTTAGAGCCCAGGCAGCTTCAAACTGAAAGTGAGATTAGATGTGATTAAGAAGTCACTCTACACTGAGTATCTGTGCAGCAGCCTCAAAACAGTAAGTATCTCAGTCCATAAATAAAACCAAAACTGAACACAAGCCTTTCCCCACATTCTCTATGAAGCAGAAGGAGTAGTAATGTGGTGCAATGGAAAAAGCAGAGGAATTGGACTTCTATGCTCCAGGCATAATCCTGCACTGCCATAGCACCCGGGCTACTTACTGGTTTACTGAGCATCACTTTATCATTTCTCAAACTAGTATAGGAGATGTCTTGCATCTTTCTACCTTTCTTCCCCCTCTCTCTTCAGCGTTTCACTCTGTAGCCCAGATAGGTTTGAACTTTTGGGAGTCCTCCTGCCTCTGCCTCCCATGTACTGGAATTAAAGGTTTAAGGCTCCCACACCTGGCTCTGGTACAGTCACTTTTGTCTGGGTTTCTAACAAGTTCCAATGAATTTATTCAATATCCATCTCTGGAGAAGACAAGGTCACAGAGTATAAATGAACTGAACCAGGTAATATAGATTGGAAGTGGATTAGACATTCTGATTTATAAGACAACAGTCAGTATGTTACATTCTGGAACTTGTGGAATTTTAAAAAACTACCTTTCTTCTTCTTTTTTTATTTTTTGTTTGAGACAGAGCATTGTTATGTATATAACTCAGGCTGGCTACAAACCTGTGGTAATCCTCCTGCCCCAGCCTCTTGAGTACTGGAATTAAAGGGGTGTGTAGTTCTGTCTGGCTTAAATTTTTTAATTAACAAACAACAATATTTTTTCATCACGTATAATACAATGTTCTGAGGCATTTATATTATGGAATGGCCAAACATAGGTCATTAACAAATGTATTACCCACATAATTAGTGAGACTGTTTTAATAAAGATAAGTCAGCTCTTTTCCTTGAAGCCAAGACTCAGAGACCACTGACAACCTCCCTTAAATGTTTCTTCCTATCTCCTGTCTTTGTCTATCTTGGCTGAAGAAACACCCACTATAATTTCTGGAAGACCTTTCACCACAGCTCCTTGATTTTTACCTGTAATGTACAATTCTCGTTTCTCTTCAAAAACTCCACAAACCGATCAACTACTCCTGGAGTATTGATAACTTCATCTATTGGAGGACTTGGTTCTGGAAGGGGGAAGAAAAGAGATGAAAAGTCAGGAGAGGTTCTGGCAGATCTATTTGCTGGGATGACTTCATGATATTACTGATAGAGACACTTCTGACCATCCAAAAAAAATTCCAAAACTCCTTTCTGCTTATCTACAAACTATATAATATAGTTGGCATGTTATAAGTGTAAAGATAGGTATACTCATTTTTGGCTTAACAATATTGGCATAACAATAAGGGAAAGGGATAACTCGAGGAATGAGTAATGTCAGCCTATACATTATCTATCTACCTACCTATCTACCTATCTATGTATCTATCTATGTATCTATCTATCTATGTATCTATCTATGTATCTATCTATCTATCTATCTATCTCTATCTGCTACATTTCCCTTCTATACTTTGAATTTCCTCCTTGTTTTTTGGGGGAAGAATGACTAATACACTAAGTTAAGAAGTAGCTTTCCTGTCATATTCCCATTTTGTTTGCCTTTTTGTAGTGCTGGGGAACAAACTCAGGGTCTTGCACATCACACACAAAAAATTTTTCGCCTCACACCCACGAGGCCCCACCATTTCCCCTCTTCCACCCGGCTGGCCTGGCGGGGGATTCGGCAACACAGAACTATTACTGTATGCCACAAAGTTCCAAGTACTGAGGATATAATAATGAGTAAACCACAAGTTCTCACCGTCAAAGAACTTAATTCTAGTAGGGAAAGCTAGTCTGTTGTTTGAAAGTATTAAGCAGTTTGCTCTCTGTTTTGTTGTGCATGTTCTACATCTGCACATTTCACCAATTACCCAAAAAGACACTAAGAGGTGGATATGGTGGTGAATGCCAAGCACTGGAGAATGAGCAGGAGGATCTTGAATTCAAGGGCAATGAATGAGACTATCACTCAAAAACAAGTAAATCATAAAAGAAAAAAATGTATCTGTACAGATTCCCCACCTTCTGGATCATTACTTTCTAAACAATACACTGTAACAGACAGGGTCAAAGAAGGTTTCACTAAGAAGGAAGAAGGGGGGAGCTGCTACGGACCACTTGGGGGCAGAGGCTATAGACTGAGGGAATAGCAAGTACAAGTAGGAATGTGCCTGACTTATTCAAGGAATGCCACGGACAGTAGAGCTACAGCAGAATGAGGAATAGGTAGTATGAGAGGTCAAAAAAAAAAAAAAAAGCAAGAGCTTTAAAAAGAGCTTGAAAGGAATCAGGCTTTATACCTTTGGAGAGAAGTTTCCGGAATTTCTGTGTGGTTGCTAACTGTAAGTCAGAATCATCAGAAAAGAGCATCTCCACCATCTCTCTTGTGATCACACTCTCCTAGAATATAAAACAGCTTTACATTCTTGAAAACCAACACAGAGCCCCGTAACAGCACATAATTCTGTTTTTCTCAGAAAGAGGGTTTATCAGGCTGAGGACATAGCTCAGCAGTTATAGCATCAGTCATGTAAGCCAAGTATGAGAGTTAGGATACCCAGAGTCCATGGAAAATGCCAGGTGGATGTGGCATCCTGCAATTCTAGTCTCGAAGGCAGAGACTGGGAATTCCTAGAAAATCTGGTTAGTTAAACTATGGGTGAGCACCAGTATTTGACTAAAGACTATACCTTAAAATAATATGAATGGGGGCTCAGGGGTTAAAACTCTGCCTCCCAAGCAGAAGATCCTGAGTCAGATCCTAGATTCCATGTAAAAATGCCAGGCTGGGGGATGGAGAGGTGGCTCAGGGGTTAAGCCTCTGCCTTGCAGGCAGAAGGTCCTGAGTTCGGATCCTAGACCCCACATATAGACGCCGGGCGAAAGCGGGGGCGGCCTGCATTTCTGGTCCTGGCAGGGCGGAGCCTGTGAATCCCGGGGCAGAGTAAACAAGGAGGTGGAGGTGGTCCATGGTGGTTCCCGAATTCCTCCGTGGTTCTATACATACACACACACACACACACACACACACACACACACACACACACACACACACACGCATACACGCACAATTGAATAAATAATAAAAAAATTAAAAAAACAAACTTAAAAAAAAAAAATGCCAGGCTGAAATGGCATTGGCCCTGGTGGGCAGAGCCTAAGAAGTCACAGAGCAAAGCAAAAAGGAGGTAGAAACAATTCAAGGTGAATCATGAAGTCACCTTTGGGCCTCCATAGGAACACAAAGTACCCTCTGATACACACACGCACACACACACACACAAATAAAGCTAAAAAGAAAAAGGAATATGATTGGAAGAATGATAAAGGGTGAGTCTCATGATCAGCCTTCTGCCTCCACATACGTGCGCCCATACACATGTAAACACATACACAGGCACACATTCCACCCCCATGAAAATGGAAAAAAGACAAAGGCTTATATTTTTTCCATGTTTGCTTCAAGCTGAAATATCTGAAAGTGATTGTAATCTCTGGAATAACAGATGGCGCTGTCATCAGAGATGACATGTACAAAGGTCAAGGAAGAACTCAGTATTACTGATAAAACTACTATGTGACACAAATCATTTCATTTCTACTCTGAAGAGCAGTCATATACCACGCCTCAAGGGCTTACCCCAGTTGTAGAGCTCACATAGGAGTCCATCAGTAGACTATCAAACATGGCAGCTTCTTCATTAATCAGCTCCACATTTCTCCGTTTAAAAAGCTGAAAGTAAAGTGATGGGACAGAGGGGACATTACTCACAGAACCACAGAAAACAAGAACCCAAAGCTAAATAACAACATATAAAAATGAGATCTAAATGACAAGGAAATACTGGATAGAGTAAGTGAGGCCTCAGGTTGACCTAACTGCATCACTGTCACATCCACAAAAGACTTACAACTAGGAGGAGGAAAAAGGGGCTCAGAAGGAGAGAGGGGTAAGAAAGAGTAATGGGAGATAGAATCAAAAATAATTATATACATATATGAAATTGACAGATTAAGTTAAAAAATGTTTTTGAAAGTTAAAAATATGCACAAGGAGCTAGAACTAAAATGCTACTAAGGAAGATATCTAATGTTGACCTCTGGCCTCTACATGTGCATGCAAAAATAAAGGGGAAAGAGAGCGAGAGCGAGAGAGAGAGAGCGAGAGAGAGAGAGAGAGAGAGAGAGAGAGAGAGAGACAGACAGACAGACAGACAGACAGAACAACTGGCCTGCAAAGTAGATAAGCTTAACTTTTTCTAAGCAGTGTGCAAGGTGAAGGCCAAGTACAGCAGCTGGATAGTGTGTCTGGGAATACTCTTGGGTGAGAAACTCACCTGCTGTTCCCGCTTCTGCTTCCGGAGCTGAATGCCCTCTTCCTCCCGTCTTCGCCTCATTTCCTCAGGGTTTAGGGCATTGTTCTTATAGCTCTTCATTCGATAGTTGTCTTTCCCTGGGCTTGCCATGGTCTCTAAAGAGGAAGATATAAGCACACTGTCAAAAGACTTAGTCATAGGGTAGCATTCCTTTTTGTTGTACGCCAATCCCTGCCCATGGGGACCACATTTTCTCAAGCAGTAATCCCACTAACTAAACCAGACATCTCTTGCCACTGCAAGTCAACACACATGTGAGCAAATAGTCTTTTTAATCAAAATAAGGTTGTTATATAGGTGGTATTACATCAATTGGTGTAGGCATAGTAGTTGAAAGTGTGGGCCCTGAAATCAAGTTGTATGGGTTCAAATCTTGGCTCTGCTACTTATTAACTAAACACTGAACAAGTTCTTTCAATCTTGATGCCTTAGGATTTATCTTTAATACAATCTCATTTCTACTGTACAGAGTAGTTACAGGTTGGGTAACTCTTATTCCAAACTACTTAAGAAAAAGGCTTAGGATTTCTAATTTTCAGTGCTCACCCTGTATAAAAATCAAACAAATCAATATGTCTGAAGTATTTCTAAGAACAATGTACTAGAATAAATGCTCTGAAGTTATGATTATTTGTTTAGACAGCATGTGACCTGTCTAATAAACTAAAATGTTATCAAGCAACATAATACAATACATATTTGAACACCCATCACTAGACCTAAAGAATCAGACCATACCAATGTGCCACAGTCTAGCTGTGGGCTCCTTCTACATCCTTATCTCCATGTTGTTCTCTCTGCCTTCATCTTTGTTACTGGACACACAAATACTACTGCGTTCTAATTTCTAAAACTTGTTTTATCACCACAAAATGAATTCTAGAAATGTAAATAAATAGGTAAGTAAATATAAATATAACATTTCCCTCATTAAAAAATTATCTTTTGACAAATATTTTATTTATTTATGAGAGAAAGAGAGAGCAGATACATGCCATGGTGCCCAGGTGAAGGGCAGAGGCTATTTCTCTACTTCCACCATGTGGGCTTCCTGGGATAGAACTCAGATCTGTAAGCAGATGCCTTACCCACTGAGCTATCTTGCAGACAGACCAGTTAAAATTATCTTAAAGCTAATAAACCTGCTAGGAAACCTGGTGACCTAAGTTCTATCCTAGAACCCATATAGAAGGAGAGAACTGACTCCCTCAAATGGTCATCTTACATTCACATGAACAGTGTGGCACGCCCACCCAATACATATATATCCCATTATAAATAAATGTAAATAGATATTTAAATAAATGGGTTGGGGGCTGGAGAGGTGGCTCAGGGGTTAAGCCTCTGCCTTGCAGGCGGAAGGTCTTGAGTTCGGATCCTAGACCCCATGTATAGACGCCAGGGTGGAAGCAGGTCCTGGTAGGGCGAAGCCTGTGAATCCCCAGGCAGAATAAACGAGGAGGGGGAGGCGGTCCATGGTGGTTCCCGAACACACACACACATGCACACACACACACACACACACACACACACACACACACACACATACACATGCGCGCACTCGCATATACACACAATTGAATAAATAATAAAAAAAATAAAAATTGAGTAGACATTTTTTCAAAGATATATAAATTGGGGCTGGAGAGATGTCTCGCAAGCAGAAGGTTCTGAGTTTGGATCCCAGGTCCCACGTAAAAACTCCAGGTGGAAACATCAGCGGCCTGCACTTCCAGTCCTGGTGAGCAGAGTTTGGGAAATCTCAGAATGAAGCATGAAGGATGTAGAAGCAAGCCAGGATGATTTCCAAAGTCATCCTTGGTCCTCTACAGGAATACACAGTGCCCTCTGATACACACACACACACACACACACACAAAATAAATAAATAAAATTAAGAAAAATATATAAATGGCTGACATATATGCAAGGATGCTGAACATTATTACTCAGCAAATGCAATTCAAAGCCACAATGAGATAAAGTTGATGAGTAAAGTAAGAACAACAAAACAAAAAGCAGGAGCTGGTAAGGAGATGAAGAAATTGAATCTGATAAATTGCTGGTATGAATGCAAAATGAAGCTACTGTGGAAAATATAGCAGTTCATTAAAAAACTAAACAGAGAGGCAGGCATGGTGGCACATGCTTGGAACCCCCCAGAGGCTAAGAAGAGAGGATTCAAATTCAAGATTAATCTGGACTGCCTAGTCAGACCATGTCTCACAAAATAAAAACAGGGTCAGTGAAATGGTTTAGTGGGTTGAGATGCTTGCTGCACAAGCCTAATGACCTGAGTTTGATCTCTGAATCCAATGATAGAAGATGACAAACAAGAGTTGTTCCTCTGACCTCAATTTACACAAGTGTGATGGGTGTATGCGTGCGTGCATGCACATAAAAAACAGAAGATAAATAAATTCTTAAAAGACAAAAAAAAATCCACCAGAGGGATTGCTTCTGGGTGTGGGTTAGAGGGTAAGCATAATGAGGAACATGTAAGTGTGTGTGTGAAGTCTATAAGGACATCTAAATGGATCAGAAGTAGAAACTCAGGAGAGGGCACTGAATTCTGAAGCTATGGATACTTTGAAATAGAAAGGTACCCCTGGTTTTTCTAAAAAGTAAGAACAAATCTATAGGAACAGCGATGTCTTAAAACTCTAAGCCTTCATATTCATGTGGCAAAGCCCACCCAAACAAACTTACTGCATTAAAAAAAAAAAAGTTCTAAGGAACTCTAGTGACATCTCACAGGGTCTCTGGGTAGCCTGATGCCTGAACACTAACAGTGAGATTACTAAAGATAAGACTTCAGAATGCTGCCCTTATTACCTGACACATAGTTTTTCATGACTGAGCCTGTGTTATCTGAGAGACTGTCCACTTCTTCAAGCAGTTGAAAACTAAGTTGAAAGGGGACCCAGACTATTTCTTCAGTTACCATGGTGATAAGAAACCATCACAAATACCTACTTATGACTTCACTAGAGAAGCAGACAGAAAAGAGCAGACTGAAGGATAAATGTGTACAGAAGCACATCTGGAAAAATCTATTACAAATATGCATCTAAATTCTAAGAGTATTTACAATTTCTTATTTAAGAGTGCCCCATTTTGGGCTGGGGAGATGGCTTAGTAATTAAAGCCTTTACCTCACAAGCAAAAGAACCTGAGTTCAGATCCCTGACTGCATGTTTAAAAAAAAAAAAAAAGCATGGCAGATTTGGCGGTGGTTTGTAATTCCAACCCTGGAAGGGAAAGGTTGGGAAACCCCAGAACAAAGCATTAAGGTAAAAGATCATCCAGGATGATTCTCGATGTTGCCCTTGGGCCTCCACAGGCACACACACTCAAGTGCCCTTTTGCACACACTGCTGAACACACATATACACACATGCAAAAAAAAAAAAAAAAACAAGAAAAAAAAAAAGCATCTAAAAAGAATGTTCCACTTCAGGAGCCAGCTGATGCAGGTAAAGAATGCACCTCTGCCAAGCCTGAAAGCCTGGTTCGGTTCATACACTGTGGAAGGCAACAGCCACTCCTTCAAGCTGCCCTCTGATCACTTGTGGACTTTGGCATGTGTGTGCACCTCCTACTCTCACTTTGACCACCACACAATAAAAGAGAGAGACAGAGAGAGAGAGAAAGAGAGAGAGAGAGAGAGAGACAGAGAGAGAGAAGAGTGCTCCATTTCACCAATCACATCAGGTTTTTAGGAACAGTACAAATGTTTCTTTTACATTGAATCCTCTTTCAAAACTACAAGTCCAACCAACCAAAAATCTAAGGTAAATGTGTAGACCAACAACTACCATATAAAAATTAACATTAAAATGCTCCTGCAGTATAAAAGTCAGTTACAATGCTGGGACTTGAAAGGTAGAAGATACCACATAATCATACAATTCAAAGATGTTCTAATATTTAACTGGCTTGGTTTCTTACTAAAGATAAAAGAAAACAAACCAGAGCAGCATAAATTTTGTTTGTCTCTTTCCTGGTCTACCTCGTAATGTCTATGGTCTATACAGTGACCTCCAGATTAGCCAGAGCTACATAGGCATAGGCATTGACAGTAAGAGCAGACAGAGAAAAAAAGGTCAAGATTTCACACAACCTAATGTTTCATTTTAAGGACTTGAAAAACTACAAACCAATTTCCAAATTAGCAGAAGGGAAAAAAATAACAAAGATCACATCATTTAAAAAAATGTCATTTCATAACAGAGTAAGCAACAGTGAAAACAGAAAAATGGGGTTACATGAAACTAAGAAACTTTTCACAGCAAATGAGCAATTAACAGAGCAAAGAAACCTGGCACGGTGTCTCACATCTGCAATCCCAGCCCTAAGGAGGCTGAGACAGTAGGACTGCAGTTTAACTCCAGCATAGGTTACAGTCATTTTTGACTCAGTCTGGACCTCTGAGTGAGAGCTTGTAAGAAAGAAAGCAAGAAAGAAAAGAAAATAAAGAAAAAAGAAAATTAAAGAAAAGAGAAAAGAAAAGGAAAGAAAGAGAAGATAAAGAAAAAAGGATAACAAAAAAAGAAAAAGAAGAAAGAAAGAAAGAAAGAAAGAAAGTAAGAAAGAAAGAAAGAAAGAAAGAGAAAGAAAAGAAAGAAAAAAAAGGGAGGGAAAGAAGAAGCAAAAGCAAGAGTAAAGAGATAATCTTCAAGTGGGAGAAAATTTTAAAAAAACTAAAAAAAAGCCATCCAAATTAAAAATGGGTAAATAACAAATAAATGCTTCCTAAAAAGAATTAAAAATCAACAAATATATGAATTTTTTTTCTTGGGTATATAACTAGGAATGGTATTTCTGGGTCACACAGTAATTAATTAACCTTCTGAGAAACTGCTCAAGTATTTTCTTTAGTGATTGCACCACTTGGCATACCAATACACAGTATGATGTCTCCATTTTCTCCATATTTTCGCCAACAACTGCCACTGTCTTTTTTTTTAATTACAGCATGTGAAGGGTGTGAAGAGGTATTTCATTATAGTTGATTTGCTATTTTCTATGATGACTAATGATGCTGAACATTTTTTTTTCATGTACTTGTCTATTTCTTTTTGTGTGTATGTGTGATACACGTGTGTGCTTGCATGTGAATATGGAGGTCTAAGGTTGACATTGTGTCTTGTATTTTTCTCTGTCTTATGTTTTGAGACAGGAGCTTTCTATTTTGGCTAGACCAGCTGGTCAGCAGGGCCCTGGGATTTGCCTACAACCTGACCCTTTAACACTGGTGTTACAGATGAACACCACTGGGCCCAAGCTTTTACATGGGTGCTGTGGTATCTGATATCTCAGGTCCTCATGCTTGAGCAACAAGCATTTTACCTGTTGAGCCGTTTACCCAGCTTCTGCTAGCTATTTCATTTTCAGAGAATGTGAGCTCAAATCCTTGGTTTCATGCCATCCATATCCCAGTCCAGGCACGTGCCATTGAAGGCAGTCCAGATGAAACTCATAAATAAATAAAGATGTGGGAAGCAGACAGGGAAGGTTTGCAGTGGGAAATTATACAGTGAGTTCATATTTACGTGGGAGGGGAAGAAAGGCAGAGATAGCACAGGCTGTGTTGTGATGTGTAGAGGTCAGAGAACAATTTTCATAGACTGGTCCCTACTATTATTTGCAGTGGGAAAGAATTGTGAAACAGGGATGAAAATGACATACATTTCTTGAATTTTCTCTAATTTAATTTTCTTCTCACCTTTTTCTTCTCTCTCGTCAGGGTCTTACTGTATCGTCAAGATTGGTCTTGAACTTGTGGCAATTCTCCTGCCACAACCTCCTAAAAGTGCAAGGATTATAGATGTTGAGCTGCTACACCTGGCTTCCTTTTACTTTCTTAACCTGTCCTTTGACACATTAAAGTTTTAAATTTTGAGTAAGTACAATTTAGACATAAGCATTTTGTTGTTGTTGCTTCCCTTTGATGTCACATTTAACTATGGCATAATCCAAGGTTATGAAGATTTAATCCTAAATTTTATAGTTTTAGCTTTACCTTAAGTTTTTCTTTTATACAGTGAGTTCATATTTACATGTGGGAGGGGGAGAAAGGCAGAGATAGCACAGGCTGTGTTGTGATGTGTAGAGGTCGGAGAACAATTTTCATAGATTGGTCCCTACTATTATTTGGGCTTCTGGGAATTGAACTCAGGAGGTTGACAGATTTACCAGCAAGCACCTTTACCTGCTAAGTCATCTTCCCAGGTTAATTTTTTGAGTTAATTTTTATATATGGTATAAGTTAAAATATGGATACCTATTATTTTTAAGCATTATATACAGCAATTAACTCATTACAAAGTTAAAAATAAACCAGTGATCCACATAAGTCTTTTCTTTTTTTTTTTCTCCTTGTTTGCTATTTATTGAGACACTGTGTAACATTATATAGTCCATGAAGGTTACATACTCATCATCCTCTGGCTTCAATCTATCAAGTGTTGGGATTACAATATGTACCATGATACCTGGCCACATAAACTTATCTTCAATTAACTTCTCTTTAATGAATTTTTTTGTTGAGATGCTATTAATGCTAATGATTTTTATAATTAAATAATCTACTGCAGCAGTTAACTTTTACTATATAACAAGTTCCTGTCTTGGGTTACACTACTTACTGTCAAGTCCTATTAGTAGAGGACATGTTAGGTAGTGTGGCAGACAAAGATCATGATGTTCCTGCTAACAAGTCAACTAAAAGATTTAGCTACTAAACCCAGACTAAAAACCAGATCTTGTATTTAAACAATCTTTCATATATCCCAAGTCAATCTCTATTTTTTTTTTCTTTTTTGAGACAGGGTCTCATGTAGTTCAGATTATCCTTGAATTTGACATGTATTCTTTATCCTCCTGCCTCTACTCTCCATATCCTGAAATTACAATTTTGTAAAACCACACCTGTTTTTCAATCTATAATCTTGTTCTTTAGGTAAATTCATATTTGACTGATAATGATTTATAAGGACCTTTACTTAGGTTCATGTAGAATCCTCATTTTATTTATTTGCTTGTTTACTTATTGAGTCTTGCCCTGTAGCTGGCTTTGGATTTGAGTTCTTCTGCCTCAATCTCCCCAGTGATGGAATCACAGGTGTGTACCTCTGTGCTTGCTTTAGAACTGGGGACACTGAGTATTGATTGCAGATTCCATTAACAATAAGTGAGAGAGCTCAATCCAGATCTTCTGGCAATTAATGTTCTCATTACTACTTATACCTTACTTATCAGCTTAATCAAGCACAAGGGAGCACTGCTGTTTCCTTCTGATTCAATTTCTTAAATAAGGTGTGGGCTAGTTCTTGACATGAACAGAGAATAAGAATGTCGGCTGATATAAACATATACACAGAAGCAGAGTATTGTAGAGGTTAGTAGGTAATCATTTGAAGGCTGTCACTTCAAAAGAAAAAAGAAACTAACCATTTGCAGTAACTTATCCAGTTTGTTTTGAAGCTATGTATATTTGTGTGGTGGTAGTATTAATGATACAAATTTGCAACAGGGTAAAACTAAGATAAATCAGACTTAAGGTTTAAAATCTTTTTAAAAAGTTCAACATAGGAATGGAGAAAATACCTATGAGGATTTACATTAGAAAGAAATGTCTTGTACTGAGAGAAGGCATCAGCAGGGATACTGGAAACATGAGTTACATGTGAAGAATAAAAGACAATGATTTGATTCCTAATCTCAATACTTAGAATGCATAATTTGAATGTTACTCATTTTTATTTAAATTTTCTTAAATTTATCCTACCTATTGAGAATTACAGTGAGGATCAAATAAGAATAACATGAAAATACTTTGAGCATAGTAAAATATTGTGCTTCTAAAGTAAGATAGGTTTAGAAATGCTTTTTAAATTCCTTGAATTTCTTTCAGATCTTTATGACCAAGAACAACTATAAACAAGAAAACTGCATAAAACAGTTCTGATAGGATGAGCCTCTCATGTGGCATGTCAGAAGTGCCAAGACAACAGGAGAGACTCCTTTTCTACTGGACAACTGGGTCAGTCTATAATGGCCACAGAATAAGGATGCTTGTGTTCCAGCATCACCGGCACAGGACTGGGCAGAACAATGAACACTCTAGGAAACAAAGCTGAATTTATAAACTAGATGGTTTAGCTAAAAAAGCTACCAGAGGAAAACTGCACATATAACTTCATTCAAAGCTTGGCGTTTAAGTCAGTATGACACAATGAGATGGTGAATTAATCAAAATGGTAGTCCTTGTTCTCTATTTTTTAGATTTATGCTTATTTGTGTGTGTGTGAGTACATGAATGCACGTGCACATGTGTGCACATGAAGGTCAGAAGTGGTACCAAGTGTCCTCTTCCATCACTCTCTGCCTCTTGGTTAGGCTAGAAGTGAGAAAGTCCTAGTGATCCTCCTGTATTCACCCACCTCAGAGCTGAGGTTACAGTTGTTACATGGGTGTTACTGTCCAAACTGTGGTCCTTATATTGTGGAGCAAGTGCTCTTAACTACTGATCCACTTCTTCAGCCCTGTCCAAATTCTTTTCTATTTATTTATTTATTCATTTATTTTATATGTGTGTGTGTGTCTCTCAGAGGGCACTAGGTGTCCCTATGGAGGACCAAAGATAACTTTGGGAATCATCCTGGATTGCTTCTACTTCCTTCTTGCTTCGCTCTAGGATTTCCCAGGCTCTGCCCACCATGGCCTGGAAGCACAGGCTGCTACCATTTCTGCCAGGCATCTTTATGTGGGACCTGGGATCCCAACTCAGGATCTTATGCTTTTGAGACACAGTCTTAACCCCTGGACCATCTCTCTGGCCCCCATCTGAATTCTTTTGAATAGGATAACTAAAGTAGGGACTAAAGTAAAGCAGGGAAACTAAAGAGCTGAATTTCTACTTAAGTCCATCCAAAAATATTTATTGAGCATCTTCTCAGCACTTATATTGTTCAAGCCATGAAGACACATACATATGTATAAATATATGTCTCCAAATGATCATCTCAAAGCTGACTCAAACGGGAGTCATTACACTTAGTTTAGAGTTGCACACTAAGAATATAAAAGATAATGAATGTAAGTATGCAATATTGCCTTGAACTGGGTCAAACTGGTCAGGGTGGGGTATAATTAGGTAGGAGAATGGTATATGGCCTTCTAAAACTTTTTTTTTTGAGACAAGATCTCATGAAGTCCAGGCTGGCTCTGCACACATCTCCCAAGTGCATGCACTGTGATGCTGGCCAAAACTCAATCTTTTTTCCTTTTTCAAAAATATTAAGAGTTTCACAAATTTTTGTGTTATCCTTGTGCAGATGTTGCTAACACTCTCTGAATTATTCAGATTTTAGTGTATGTTCTACTAAAGTGAGCACGAAGACTCAATCTTAAGCAGTCAAACTTATTCTTTACTTTTGTGAGCAGTACTGACACTAGTTTCATAGAAAAAAGACAAAACTGTATGCCACAAAATCATGGTGTATAGAATGGTCATGACTGGAACTTTACTCGTGTGCTGGGCCTCAAAGTCATATGGCAAAAGTAAATGTGAAAATGCTGCCATGTTGGTGCTATCACATCCATCTTCAGTGCCATGTCAGTTCCCTGGGCTTTGGTAATTATTAACCAAAAGTTTAAAATTTCACAATGAAGAATTTAAAGAAGATGATTTTTCAATGGTTTTATTTTTGCTGGAAAATAAGTTTCAAATGACTTTTAAAAATTCAAATTGGTTGTGGTGGCACAAACCTGTGATCCTGGCATTTCAAAGACTGAGAAAACCTGAACTACACAGAAAGATCCCTATTGAAAACACATTGCACTGTTTGTACTTTTACATGAATTGTCAGACTGAATTATAATTTAATATAGTCCAATTTATATAAGCAAATTGTAAATAAAAAACTGTGGTGGCAAACTGTATTTCCAACGATTCAGAAGGCTAAGGAGGGTTACAAGTTCAAGGTCTGTGTGGGCTACAGAGTGAGTTCAAGGCCAATTTGGGTTACTTAGTAAGACACTGTCTCAAAACAAAAAAAGAAAGAGGCTAAGGGATTGACAAAGAGCTTGTCACTCAATCCTAGCAGCCATGCAAAAAGTTGCACGTAATAGTGAATGCCTATGATCCCAGTTCTGGGGAAGTGGAGGCAGGAGGATTCCTGGAGCTCATTGACCAACTAGTCTTACTGAATTGGTGAGCTCCAGATTCGGTGAGCAATGCTGTCTCAAAAAATAAGGTGGAATGTGACAGTGGATGACCACACATCTGATGCTGACCTCTGGTCTCCACACTCAGGTACTCCTTTGCCCTCTGCATACAGAGAACCAGTCTGTAGGAAGGGAACAGCTTACTACTTATACATGTAATGCAGCAATTCAATGTTTCAGGTAGCCAAATTTTTATTGGACAAAACCAGGGACTGACTATATGGTAGAAAAAAATGCAGAGGAAATGTTGGCCACATTTCCCATTGACACATACAAAGATTGATAAAAAATTAATCTCATTTCTTAATGAGAGAACAGGTGTCAGAGAGGAGAGCTTACCTATATTTGTTTGTTTACTTGTTTGTTAGTTTATTTGTGTGTGTGTGCATCAGAAGGCAATGTGTGCGCTTTTGGATGGCCGAGGGCTAGTTCAGGAATCATCCTGGATTGCTGTACTTCCTTTTTGCTTTGCTCTGGGATTTCCCAGCCTCCTATTCACCAGAGCTGGTAGAGTTTAATCAAAAGAACCAATCAGGGGCTGGAGAGGTGGCTCAGGGGTTAAGCCTCCGCCTTGCAGGCGGAAGGCCCTGAGTTCGGATCCCAGATCCCACGTATGTAGACGCCAGGCGGACGTGGGGGCGGCCTGCACTTCTGGTCCTGGTAGGGCGGAGCCTGTGAATCCCAGGGCAGAAGGAGGTGGAGGCGTCCATGGTGGTTCACGAATTCGTCCATGGTTCTACACATACACATACACAGACACACACACGCACACATACACACGCACATGCACACAGTTGAATAAATAATAATAATAAAAAAAAATTAAAAAAAAAAAAAAGAACCAATCAATCAGGTATGATGGAATGTGCCTGAAATCCCAGTACTGGGAAGCTGAGACAGCATTGAGAGTTCAAGGCCAGCCCTGGGCTACACAGCAAGATCCAGGATCAAAAAACAGTAGGTAATTGTACTGGTTATGTAAGCCTGATGACCTGGAGGTTGGATCCCCAGAACCCATGTAAAAGTCTGACACAGTGGCACAGGTGTCTATAATCCCTGTTCTGGCAGATACACAAGAATCCTGAGAAAATGGAAAGCCAGCTAGCTTGGCTTACACAGCAGAGAAGAGACCATGTTGCAAAAAGGATAGAAAGCGAAGAACTATCTGAAGACTGTCCTCTGACAACCTCTGAACACCATATACTTGGGCAACTTTTAGGTAAGACACCATCTTAAAACATAAAAAAAGGGCTGAGGGCTCCCTTGTCCTCGCGGAACTCATGTCTGGAGTCTGTGAGTTCTTTTCCAGCTTCTTGCCCCTCATGGACTCCATGAGTTCTCCAGGGCTCTCTTGCCCCTCACGGGTTCATATCCACGAGTTTCATTCTTTTTCTCTAGTAATAAACTCTGCCTTAGTCCTCTACACACATTCTAATTTCAGTCTTTAACTCCCAAACACAAGAACCTGGACACATAAAGACTCCAGGAGAGGGACCCTGCATCATTTGGGGAGCACAGCCAGGAGATTGGCCCTGGATCAGAAGAAATGCAAGTTTAAGGACAATTTGGGCAACAGATTGAGACCCTATCTCAAAATAAAAAATCAAACAAATAAATACTAAAATACAAGAACCAAAAACAATAAAAAAAAAGCCCTGCTAATACAATAGATGACACACATAAATCAATGTGGAAAGCAGATAAACGTTCTTCTGTTTTATAGTTCTTACCAACTATAAAATTGTGGAGAAACAAGAGATTGAATCAACAACCAAAAAAAAAAAAAAAAAAAAAGGCTGAGAAGATGGCTCAATTGGTAAGAGTTTGCCACCCACACATGGGGACCTGAGTTCAATTCCTAGCACTCATCTAAAAAGCTGAATGCAGCAGCGTGCCCACATACAGACCCAACAACGACACAGGCAGAAAATGCTGGGGAGGATGCCTTCCCCTCATGGTACTCCACATCTGGAATCCCTGAGTTCCGTTCTTTCTCTCCTCTAATAAAGTCTACCTTAATTCTCTTAAAATTTTTTTAAAAAAGGAAGAAGAAAAAAAATGCCTGGGGATACAGTTCAGTGGTAGGTGTTTGACAGCATGTATCAGACCCTAACTTCATCAACAAGAAAAGAGGAGGGGCTGGAGAGGTGGCTCAGCGGTTAAGCCTCTGCCTTGCAGGCAGAAGGTCCTGAGTTCGGATCCTAGACCCCACGTATAGACCCCGTGGGGGGTGGCCTCCGTTTGTTTCTGGTCCTGGTAGGACTGAGTAGTTCACGAATTCGTCCGTGGTTCTATACACACACATACGCACATATGCATATGCACAATTGAATAAAAAAAATAAATAAATAAAAAAAATTAAAAAAAAAAAAAACAAGAAAAGAGGAGAAACACTGATAAAAGGATTAGGAATCAGCGCAAATATACCATTAGATTTTCAGGTCATAACTTTAGTGTCATTCCTGATAATTTACTTGCTACTATGGTCACATCCAAATCTAGTCACTAACAGTGGCATCATCCTGGATTGCTTTTACCTCTTTTTGCTTTCCTCTGGGATTTCCCAGACTTTGCCCACCAGGGCCGGAAGTTCAAGCTGCCACTGTTTCCACCTGGCATTTTTTTGTTTGTTTGTTTGTTTTTAGGTGGGACTGGGATCTGAACTCAGAACCTTCGGCTTGCAAGGCAATCTTAATCCCTGAACAATCTCTCTAGCCTTACTCAAATTTCTTAAAAACAGTTGGCCTCTTCTCTCTCATTTTTAGCTCACTTCACTTTGATCTTATACCATCAAAGTTCTTTTTGTAAAAGCTACTGATTAAGTACATGATACTAAATACAACAGGCTTTTTCAAATTTTGTTTTTTTTTTTTTTTGGCAGTATTCAATCTTGCTGACCATTTACATTTTGAAATACTCTTCCTTGTTTTTCTGAGCTATACATTATTCCTTCTTTTTTCCTCAAATTCTGTTTCTTTCTTTCCTCCACATTAAAAGTGATGTAATTGAGGCTCTTTTTATTGTTCAGTGGAGAAATTAAATCCAATTTTGTAAACCACAGCCATCTACCACTGGGCTGTATCCCTGGCCCAATTCTCTCTTTACAACTCAATCCCTGTAGACACATTTTTTTTTTTTAGGTGCTATCTGTGATTTCCATGGTTTTAGTTATCAGATACATAGACACAAACTTATAAAAGATCAAATGTCTATCTCCATTCCCAGACCTCACTCGACTTTTATATCCATTTGTGTTTTAAATGCCTTTCCCTTGATATCCAAACTTGTCTCAGTTAACAGCACTGTATCACGTATTCTACTACTCAAGCCCACAGGCTCAGAGTCATGCTTAATCCCTTTTCCCAGCTACCAAAAGACATCTTAGGCCCTGTTGACTCAGATTCCTAACATTTTCTCCCTATACTGTTGTGTGTGTGTGTGTGTGTGTGTGTGTGTGTGTGTGTGTGTGTATGTGTGTATGTAGTGGTATGTATCACTGTGCTCTGTGCTTACATGTGTGTAGGTGCGCACGTGCGTACATGCATGTAAGTGTGCACACATGGAGACCTGAAGTAAATACTGGAAAACATTCTTTATCACTCTTCCAGCTTATTCTTTTTTGAGATAGGTTTCTAATCAAACCCAGAGCTCACTGATAGGGCTAGTTTGACTAGTCAGTCTGATCAGGGGGTTTCTCAATCTCTGCCTTCCAAAGATGGAATTAAACGCAGCTGTCATATCAATCTGACTTTTTATATGGGATCTGGGGATTTGAACTCTAGACCTTTGGCTTATTTAGCAAGCACTTTAACTGCTGAGCCATATCCTCAGCTCCAGATTCCCAAATTCCTAACTTCTATTCCTTACTATTGCCATCTTAGTCATGTCTGTCATCATCTCTTCCTAATTCCTAAGACTATCATATTGGTAAAGATTTTATTGTACTTTCCAAAGTTCAAATACATACATACATATATATTTACACAAGCTTGAGTGTGTATGTAAATACACATATAACATCAGAGCACTTCAGCAGACAGGGAATCGGGATCTCAAATTCATCTGCTAGTCTCCATTTGACTTATTTTCATCCAATTGTCCACTAAAAAGTAATGCCTGGGATATCACCACAAAGATGACTTTTTGCTTTGTATTCAGCTGTATTTGAGGCTTAAAGTAGTCCTTGATGTTAGACACTGAAATATTTGCTGCAAATTAAGAAATAACTGCATTTCAGACAAGTTGTCAAGATGTCTTTCTACTCTCCCCTCAAAGACAAAAGATAATTAATTTAACTTTTTAATTATTGCAATGGCTATCACACAGAAAGTACTTTGTGGCTGGGATAGAGGTGCATGCCTAAAATCTCAGCATTGGAAGGCTGAGGAAGGAGGATCATGATTTAAGGTTAGTCTGCACTATAGACTGAGATTCTATTACAAACAAACAAAAAGTATGGGGAAGCATCTTCTTGCAGGAGAGAACTGACTTTCAAAGTTGTCTCTGACCTCCACCTGTATGCTATGGCATTCTCTTTCTTCTTCTCTCTTAAACAGACAAAAAGATTTTTTTAAATAAAATATATTTGAATATTTTTAAATAATGGTTTAAAATAAAAATATAACATTCATCTGCATAGCAATGTTTTCTTTTTTAATAATAAGTGACTAATAGCTATCAGGTCTTGAGTATTTATTATACACTAAGCACTACGCTGAAATGCTTTACAGATGTAGCTCATATAGTTTCCTTAACAACCTTATTACCCTGTTTTAGAAATGAGGCAAGAGATTCTGGAAATGAAGCAGCTAGCATGAATTATTCAGATCAAAATATCTGTAATATAAGGAAATGAAAAGGGTTATATGAAAGTTTAAGAACAAAGTCCTAGAGCATTCAAAAAGGTTTACTTCCAATATGGAAGACATGAAGTATGTGATTTGTTTTGTGATAGACTCCAACTAATGATCCTCCTACTCAGTCTCCTGAGTGCTAGGGTTACAGGCATGTACAACTAGGTATACCACATGCTGCTCACAAGTATTTTTGGGCATCCAGTATTTCACTGAATCTTCACTAACAACCTTAAAAATAGCATCATCCACATATTCATTTTAAGAAGCATGAAATTCAGCAAGGTTAAAGACTATACATTTTTAAATTTAGAAACTTTGATGACCTGAGTTCAATTCCTGGAAGCCCACATTGTAGGAGAGAACTGACTTCCCAAAGTTGTCCTCTGACCTCCTCTGACCTCCACCTGTGTGCTATGGGATTCTCTTCTCTCCCAAACAGACAAAAATAAACAAACAAATAAATAAATATTTTTGAATTATTCTGTAATAATGGGTTAAAATAAAACATAATGTTCACCTGCATAGCAATGTTTTCTTTTTTAAATATTTTACTTCTTCATGAAATAGAGAAAGAGAGAGGGGACAAGTGTGTATTGTCACACCTGTGAAGGTCAAAGAACAGCTTTGGAAGTCGGTCCTCTCCTTCCGCTATATGGGCTTCAGGGACTGAATTTAGACAGCCCTATTTTCTTTCTTCTTTTTTTTTCTTTTTTAAGATGGGGTCTCACTATACAGTCAAGGCTAGCCTCAAATTCATAGCAGCCACCCTTCCTCAACCCTCCAAGTCTGGGATTATTAATTTCAAGTCTCCACTACCCTGCTGGACTACATTTGCATTTTTTAAAAAAGTGTTTTGAGTCTGACATGGTGTCATTTGCCTGTAATTCTAGCACTAGGGAAGCTGAGTTAGGAATATTGTGAGTTTGAGGCCACCCGGATCTATGAAGCAAAGTCTTATCCCTTAAAAAAATTAAAAATTTGTTCTACTTTTTAAAGTTTCTGTTAAAAACTAAGACACTAAAGTTGGAGATACAGCTCAATGGTAATAATGCCTTTGTATCATACAGAACATTTTGGGATCAATTCCTTTTAGAGAAGGGGGGAGAGAGAGAGAGAGAGAGAGAGAGAGAGAGAGAGAACTAAGCCGTAAACATTCACATTAGGTATGGAAGTATAGCTTAGTCACATTAGGTATGGAAGTATAGCTTAGTTGTAGAACACTTACCTAGTCTATAGACATAATATCCAATATTGAAAAAAAAATCTATTAGCCTAAACCTACAGTTATGATCATGGGTATTACTGTTGGCATCATCTACTGGCACATCTTATCTCATTGGAAAATTTTCAGGGACAGTAGTTTTTCAAGCATGCAGCTGTTATCCCTTTGGTAACAGTGCCTTCTGGAATATCTCTTTAAAGGATCTGTCTGGGGGCTGGAGAGGTGGCTCAGGGGTTAAGCCTCTGCCTTGCAGGCGGAAGGTCCTGAGTTCGGATCCTAGACCCCACGTATAGACACCAGGCGGAAGTGGGGCAGCGGCCTGTGTTTCCGGTCCTGGTAGGGCGGAGCCTGTGAATCCGGGGCAGAGTAAACAAGGAGGAGGTGGAGGTGTCCACTGTGGTTTCCGAATTCGTCCGTGGTTCTACACCCAGACACACACACACACACACACACGCATGCGCACGCACACATACATACACACACGCGCACACACGCATACATACACAATTGAATAAATAATAAAAAAATTTTTTAAAGGATCTGTCTGAAGACTTAAGGAAGATCCATCCATGCTGGTTTGCTTTTTCCTTATTGATTTGCAGAGTGTACCATAAACATTCTTATTAATGAAAGTCTCCTGGCCCTAGGATCCTATTTTTCCTTTTCTTTTTTTATATTCTATTTATTTGTTTGAGAGAAAGAAGCATGACACGGTACATGAGTAGAGGACAGATGGCAAATTTCAGAAGTCAGTTCTCTCCTTCCACCATGTGGGTTTTCAGAGACCAAACTCAGGTTGCCAGGTTTGTGAGCAGGTGCCCCCCTGTCCATTTATCCATTTTTTTCAAAACTGGTTTTTTGTTTTTTTTTTTTCTTTTCAGTACTAGAGATGATATCCAGGTCCTTGTACATGCTAAGCTAGTACTCTGCCACTCTCCAGCCTCCTCCTCTTTTTACAATATACAATAAACATTTTATTATTTGAGAAAGAGAGAAAGTGAGAGAGAGAGAGAGGAAGGAAAAGGAATAGCTGTGTGCCATGGCATAGGCGTGGAGGTTGGAGGACATCGTTTCGGAAGTCAGTTCTCTCATTTTATATCTGGGCTCAGGGGATCAAACTGAGGTCACTAGGTTGGCACACAGGCCCCTTTACCCACCTTTTTTTTTTTTTTTCTTCCAGACAGGGTGGCCAGAATCATGTGTTTTATCTGCCTTTCCTCCTGAGTGCTGGGATTGTACACTAGCACAGCCAGGCCCAGTTTGGCATTTTCAAACAAGGTCTTGCTCTCTAGCCTGGCCCTGGGCTCCTGGGCTAATCTCATTTTATTCTCTTGAGTAGATGCGTGCCACCATGCCAGCCGAATGATTTCAACCTTTAAGAGTCTGTTTAAGGTCTGCAAAAGCATTTTCTTCACTATATGTTTCACTAGGCAACTAGAGTATTTCAACTTAACTTTCATCTGACAGGACTACCATAATTGCATTGTGCTATTTACTGAAAAGTCATTATGTGTAACTATTCCATGACTTTGTGTCAGTTAACTTTTCTGCTTGTTTCCGCAATAAAACATGAGAACTTGAGAATTAAGAAATGTTATGCAAAGTTAAAAGATGGTTACCCAAAGTATTTAAAAGAGTGTCTACCACCCAGGAAGTTCCCTGTAAGCACTGGCCATTACTAATATAGTTTCCCGTCTTTTCTGAACCTTTCACATTTGGGTGAAACTGACAAATAATACATATTTTTAAAGCAAACAAATCATTTTTAAATAAGGAAGTCTCTCAAGAAGTTCCCCAGGCTTCCTTTCAGGTCTAATTATTCAACACTGTCTAAGACAATAGAATAAGAATGCCTTGCATACCCAGTATGCAAGGTAATGAGAAGTTGAAATCTTTGTCAGAGACTGCCAGTCAGAACAAAGCAAAGTCTACAGTTATAATCGTCACTGATACAGAGCTAATGACAATGAAATCACTGTAAAGGTTTGTTAAGAGTAGCAAGGTTTGGCACAGAAAAAATAGTACAGAGTATAAGCCAGAGGACAGCACACTTGAGAGGCAGTGAAATCCAGCAGGTTCTAGATGAAGGTAGGCTGTGTTAAAAGCAGTACACAAAGGGCCGAGATTACTAGCACTAGGCTAGACTAGTACTAGTCACCAAAATCTTTAGTATCGTTGTAATGGGGTTAACTACCTTGGACCACTCCTTGGGATTAAATGTATCTTTTGTTAGTTGATCCCTGAGGAGGAGCAGGGAAGTTACCTGACCCTATAAACTAGAAATTCTCTCCAGGACCTTGGTCAGATTTGTTGTGGCACTGAAAAACTCTTCTTGCATTCCTCCGAAAAATTCTAATTTTACTTAACACCTTAAATGTTAAAGGTTTATGAACAGGATGTAGAAAAGTCTCACTCCTGGCTGCTTATTAACTCTTCTATCTTCTCTAAGACTGTTGTTTTCTCAATCTGTAAAAATGAATTTCACTAAGCTTAATAAATATTTCTCTTTGGAGCACCAATTTAACTCTTTACACAGGCCTATCAATCTTGTCATTTCCAGTTGATTACTGATATTACTGAAAGTGGAAAAGAATGTTACAATATTTAGAGTCTTTATTAGGCTCCCGTAACTGCTATCTCATTTAGGTTCCAAACACCTTAATAACAACATACCTTCTTGCCTTCTCTAGAGATGAGGAAGCTCGGAAAATGAGGAATATAATACTTATCATAAAATGTGCTAAATGCTTTTTATATACATTATTTCAGCTACCACTTAAGTGGATGAAAAATAGGAAATAGCAAACCTGACAAAAATACCACGTGTGATTCTAAAGTCGCTGTCTGGCTGCTTCTGGGAATAATTTGCGTTTCCTCAGGACGAGAGATCACACAAGATTTCAGAATCTCATTTAGGCACTGCTCCCTCAATAGCCAGGGCCAGCGATTCCCTCGGAACCTTTTCAGAAGTTTCGTTTAGACTAAAGATTTCAAACTGGGCCCCTAACCAAATAGTACTCCTTGACAACTTTATGTAGGGTGAAAAGCCTCCTTTCCTTCTTCCAGCCTAACCACTAGAGGGCCAGACCATAAAAAGCAGCAGTTAAAACACTGGAACTCAGAGTGATCGCCCTGGTGTAGTCACTATGTGACCTTGGGTGACTGACTTTACCACTTCGGACCTCAGTTTTCCCATCTGTAAAACAGGGACAGCGGCCTCGCTAGGTTACAAATAAGGGTAAATAAGGCACGTAAAGCAGGGAGACCATTACCCGCACAGCGCATCGCGATCGGCAGACTGAACAGTGCTGACGGATGCGGAGAAACGACCCGCGCGGGTTTTGCATCCAAATTCAAAGCCTTCGCCATCGTTATTCTCTAGATCAGAGATCTTGGCATCCGGAGTGCTCCCGAAAAGATCAACAGGTCTCTGTCCTTTTCTCTCCCCACCGCAGCGGGCCCAGACGCCCCGGCCTCCGACCTGTCTGTGCCGCGAGGTTTCCTCACCTTGCGGGGGGCTGTCACCGGGTCCCAGCGAACCACCCCATTTCCGCTCCGGCTCCCGGCCTTCGGGAGGCCCCGGGCCGCCTGCTAGCGGGCAGCCCCTGGCCGCGGATCCGAGGCGGATGCCCGGCGCCCCCCGGCTGGGGACCCACCCTCGGCCCGCGGACGGGGACCTCACCTAGCCCGGAGGCGCGCCGACCACTGACCGGCGAAGGCTCCGTGGGGCGGCTCCAGGCCTGCCGCCCGCCCCCCGTCGGCGCGGGGCTGAGCAAGGGCCCTGCCCGCCGCCCGGCGCCACGCGAGCTCCGGCCCGAGACCACCACGTGGGGACCCCCAGGCGTGCCAAGGTGGCTCCGAACCAGCCCCCGAGGAAGGACGGCTTCCCCGTGCGGCCCTCTCCGGGCCCCAGAGCAGCCCGAGGGGCACTCCCGACCTGGTTTCCCTCCCCAGACCGAAAGGCTCCGAACAGCTGCGGACCGCAGACAGGCCGACCCCGCACCCCAACACCTCCGCCCATCACCCACTGGCCCGGCTGCCTCACTCACCCATCGCGGCTCCGCTCGCTCACACTTGGCGGCGGCCGCAGCGGTAGCTTCAGCGGCAGCTTCAGCAGACAATATGGCGGACCTGCCGGACGGCAGCCTGAAGCAGACAAACATTTCGCCCTGTACGAAACGCGTTCTAACCCTCCCACCCAACCCTGTCGGGATTAGAGCAAAGGCGCGGGTTTAAAGAGATCGCAGCTGCTAAAGTTGTCACGTAGAGATGGCTTTCGGAGGACATAGCCAGAGGGAGACTTGCAGGGATATGCATTTAAAAAAGGAGTATCGAACTCTAAGCTGTTTCTGCTATTATTTCTTCTTTTTACGGTGAGGCTTCCTTCCCCAGAAACTTTTTCTCATAGAAACTAATCTCTTCCTTTCATAATTAAGCCAAATTATAGACCTTGGACTAATAAAGAATTAACTAGAGGGAAAGTGATTTGCCTGAGGCTTTAGAGATAAGGAAAGGGAGAAGTCAAAACTCTCCACCTCTCGGTCTCTCTCCTGCTGTCTCTTCTGAGTCTCTATTGACCTTGAACTTCTGATCTTCCTGCCTTCACTTCCCCAGTGCTGGGATTACTCTCCATCTGGCCCTCAGCATCTGCAGTGCTGGGATTATAGAAAAAAGAAAAAAAAATGAAGTTAGGGGTTAGAGTCTGTGAAAGTACATACTTAACATGTTCAAAAAGTACCAGCACCAAAAAGTAAAAAAGAGATATCTTTGTAATACACTTGATAGAGTTATTCTATGGAGCCATTTTTTATTAATACATTTTTATTATTATTTCAGCTCATACAAACTTATTAGGTACACCAGTTCCCTCCCTCCCTCCTCCTCCCCCGTACCCCCTGCTCCCCCTCCCCATGGAGCCATTTTTTAAAATGTAACTTTTTATGTATTTGTGGGGGGGGGGGTAGAGATAGAGAGTGCACTGTATGCCCTGTGGAGACCCAAAGGTGACTCTGGGAATCATCCTGGAATGCTTCATTATGGGATTTCCCAGGCTTCACCCACCAGAACCAGAGATTCCACATGGTTTTTTTTTTTTAACATGAGACCTGGGATCCACACTCAGGACCTCCCGCTTGTGAGGCAGAGTCTTAACCCCCAAACCATCTCTCCTGAAGCCATTATTTATTTATCCTTTCAACAAGCTACTTGAAGGCAGAAGTTAGTTCAATATTATTTACCATTGTATCTCTAAAACTTTGCACAGTATCTAGACAATGGCCATTGAATGAATAAATAAGCAGGACAGTGAGTTACAGAGTCAGAGGTGTGAGCTCCCTTTTTAGTAATGAAGAAATTGAGGCTCTGAGTCCAGGACTTTGGGTCCTTTTTGAGTGTTAGTCCTCCTGTCTTTCACCTCAACACAGAGGAAGACAGGTCATGTCTTCCAGTCACTAGCTCCGATCTCTTGGAAAGAGAATGAAGGACTTTGTATCTGGTCCTCAAGACCTGTCACAACAAATTTCAAACTCTCCTTAAATGCCCAGTCCATTAAGGGAAGCAACTCAAAAGTCAGATTCTAAGATGCAGGTTCAGGAACAGTAACACTGTAATTTCTTTCCTACTGTCCTTGCTCTAGGTCTGATTCTTCCTTCTGCTTTGTCTGCCTCCTTACTGGTCTCCTGCCCCAAGTTCCCTATTCCTACCCATGTCCTTAAAAATGACATGAATGCCATTCCTTTGCCTAGCAACTTCCCCTTGCTTGCTCTTACATAATGCCCAAACATTTCAATTTGACATACAAATGGGGCCTTACCAACTTCTTGGGTAACTCCCTACCAGGCAAGCAGGCTCCAGCTGTGTTTGAAAAAGTTCCAACTACTTTTTCCCCAATAGACTCCTATCTTCTCTTGCATCTTTGCATATACTGTTCACTGTGCTTTGCCTCCCTTAACCATGTGATGAATTATGCATTTTTAATATCCAGTTCATTTACCACCTTCTCCAAGAAGCCTGTCTTTCAGGTCAGAGTATCTGTCCTCTTTGTTTTCTTTAGCACTTCACATTCTTGACTGGTTCATCTTGGGTGTCCATTTCTTCCTATCGTCTGATGAGGGGATGAATTCTTTCTCCTCTCTGTAGCTATCCTAGTGTTCAGCATCATGCTGCTTTGTAACAGAGGCAATAAAACTACCTGTTGAACTGTCCATCCCCATTCACCAGAGCTCATCTGCATATCCCATGGCCCAAAGGGCTGAGAACACATGCTCCATGGAAGGGAACAGCTGACTGCATTTAGTCCATCCTGCTGTTTCCATTTAGTGCTCGGCCCTGCTTGAACATGCCCTAGCCTAGACGAAGGCCTCCTTCTCCCTATATAGCATCCCTTTCTCCTTCCTTAATCTTTGCTGTAAGAATCATACTCTGCTTGCCCCTCCCAACACAACAGGAACTCAATCCTACGTACTAATACATATCCACTTTGCTCTTGTTGGGATGCCTTTCCTCCACCTGCCTACTATGCAGTGACCAAGACAATTGTCCTCTCCTCCAAGAAATAGGCAGCATCAACACTCACTACTGCCTGCTGATCTCTACACTCATCCAGGGTAGGAGCGTCATTGCTTGGTGCCCAGGTTTGTGGTGACTGCGTACTGGAGAATCGAGACATCGTATTCTCTGAGGAGTGTCTTTCCACGGGTGCTTTTAATGCCCATCTTCGTAGCTGTGTTATCACACATCGCTAGAGCTGAGTTCCAATGGCATGTAGGAGTGACACAGCATATCTTCTCACTGTTGTCAGAGTCAAGCTGACAAGGCCTGAAAGCCCATAACGGGCAGCACAAGCACAGCTACGGTGGCCTCTGGCATCCGCTCTCTCGTCCACCGCGGGAGGCAGAGCCCTCTGAAACCCTAAGTGGAGCTTCCCAGCCCACAGCCCCACGCCTCTGATTCCTGCCTCTAAGGCAAGAACAAGGGAAAGAACCACAGGACACAGGCTTGTTGGGAGTATAAAAATAAGACTTTTTTTCCTCTTATCACATCAATTATCAAAGAAAGAAACGTATGTAACAAAAATACAAAGCTCTGGAGGAATTTTTTTTTCTTTTTTTTTTGTTGTTGTTGCCCCCCACCCAACCCTCCCCAACAGCCCCTGGCCAGGGGGCCCCTGGGAGAAGCCTGGATGCTGTCCCTGGGATCCCCTTGGTGCTTAGGAGAACCGGTGATCCAGGTCTCTCTGGGGGCTGGCTGAGTACGAGTAGGCTTTGCCCAACACCAGGCGGTCCCGCAGCAGCTTGAAGAAGGCGTAATAGTTGCTGAAGAGGATGAGGGCCAGCGAGATGGTCTGGTGCCACTTTTCAGACGACATGAGGGAGTACAGCTGGTAGACAATCACGGCGCCCTCCAGCAGCAGGAGGATGTTGAGGATCCTCAGGGGTTTGCTGAAAAAGAACTATGGAGGAAAGAGAAGGTAGGACCAGAGGACATGCTCCAGAAACCTGCTTCTTGGATGTGGGGGTCTTGGTGGACTAGTTAAGGGGACCCCTGCTTGGGTGGGGAGGAAGGTTTTGTGGGGTTGGGTGTGAACTCTGCCACCTCATCTGCCTTTGCCCGTGGTGCTCCAACCAACACGAGTGCTACTTCCACATGAGCTGTGTAAGATACTTCTAGAGGGGGCTTGCCTGCTATTTCAAACTCTTTTTCTGGTCTAAAATCAAATCTGGTCTAATATTCTTTGTCATGTAATATCTTTTGTTTAGTGTTGAGTCTGAACAAATCAGAATCACTTTTTGTTTTTTGAAGTGCTAGGGACTGAACACAAGTTTTCATGAACAATGGGTTCTATCCAAGTAAAATTAGACTTTACATCACCATCATTAGCATAAAAAACTATCTACTTTGTATGAAAATATTTATACTGAATACCTTCTACTTCCTTTGTAGCCTCCTTACTTAGAGTGGAAGCTTATAAGCATTTTAGAAGAAAACAGCGTATGGAACTCAAGAAAAACTTCCTGCTGTGCCAGCAAGACAAGCTCATCAGGTAAAGGCATCTATGTGTAAATCTGGCAAACCTAAAACCTAGCAGCCAGATTTTAATCTCCATAACCCACTTGGTAGAAAGAGACTTGTGAAAGTTGTCCTCTGACCTCCACACATACATGTATACCTCTCCTATCTTCTTAATAAAATTTAAAAAAAGAAAAAAGTTTTTGCTAAGTTCAAAAGTCTCAATTCTGCAGAGCCAAAATACCTAGACTTTAAGAGGTGTTTATGAAACGGGAGTAGTATCAGGAGATGGACAGTCCAGAGATAGCTCTGCACAGAGAGGCTTCGAGTCTCTGTTCAGATCCCTTCTTTCTGGGAATGAAGATAACAGCTCAGATCAATGCTTTCCCATATGTGATCCTTAGTGTCCCAGGTTCCAAAAGCTCCTTAGAAGCTTCAATGGAGAGAGTGGGGCATAAGGGAGCTTATAGCTTCTTCAAATAGAGTACTGTCATGAAGTCCACAAGTTGGACTTTGGTCTCTGTGTTGGAAAAATGGATCCTGACATAAACAAAATGGAGACCAACAGCCTAGTTGATTTTGAATGACCCTTTTTCCCTAACTCCTGTGTCTTTAGCATCAGTTTGCAAGACTCCCGGTAAAGTACCCTTGAATTGAAACAATGCCTACACATACAGCATGAACGAGCCAGCTTTCACTGCCAAGAACTCCTTCTTCTAGTGTATGATCTTCTCTCCTGTGTTCAATGCTCTCAAAGACCTGCCTCCAAGGAAGCAGCAATGATATGCTGTCCTGGAGCTGCGCATGTTCAGTCTTCCTCTAGGTCAGGCAAATACTAACCATCATCTTCCTCCCCCTACCCTCTTATTCTATCCCTACCTACCCCCTACCCTCCAGATCAGGCTTCTACCCTCCTTCCCAGAAAAGAAGACTCACGTGGAACCGGAAGTGGGAGACGTCCGAAGGGATGGCCACGTTATAGTGGCCGACTGCTTTGTAGACATTCTTGCTGTGCTTCACCAGCACACCCTGTGGCCACATGCATTCTTCAGTCCACCTGGAGGCAAAGTCCAAGAGACGTCTCTGTCCCCAGCTCACCCATGAAAACAGGTACCAGAAGACTAGGCAGAGGATGGTCACTAGGGCTATTTCCATTTCTGTCTCTTAGACACAGTGACCAAGTCTAGAGCTGAGAATTTACATGAAAAGCCCTTTCGCTCTCTGCTTCACCTGTAACCTTGTATGAGACCACACACAGTAACTGAACCTGCCCATATTCAGGCCCTTGGATATGACATGGCGTCTTTCCCTTGACTTCCACTGTACTCTTCATATATCTAATTAAGTCACCCCTCCGATTACACTGACCTTCTTGATGTCCTGTCCTTCTGGCAAGTTCTTCATCTTTCAAAATTTAGAATCCTGCAGAAAGCCTTTCTCGAACTATGAAACTGAGCATCCTGGTACTATTTCCCAAATTTTTTGCTACTGATGATCCACACTCTCCAATGTTTGCCATTTATTTGTTTCTCTGCCTGCAGCCCTTCCTTTAGGAAAGGGACAGTGTCTGACTCATCACTGTGTCCTCAAAGCATGCCACAAGGCCTGGCAACAAGAGACTGAGTAAGACCAGTGAGTTCTTTTCCACTATCCTGTGAGATTCCAGGACCCTAACGGTCCTGGGCCAGGGATGAGAACTTCAGCCAACAAGCCGCTCACCTAACTTACACTACTCCCTCATTAATGCATTCACTTAAAAATTAGCTATTATGTTACACACAACCACAAGGATGCGTCTCACAGATACAGCAATGAATGAAAGAAGTTGGACACCAGAGTATCTACTTACGATTTCATTTCTATGAAGTTCTAGAATAGGTAAACCCACTTTACTTATGATTTCATTTATGTGAAGCTCTAGAATAAGGAAAAACCAAACTATGGTGAAAGAAAGACAGTTATTTTATATGTGTGTGGAGGAGGTGTTACTGGGAAGGACCATGAGGAAATATTATAGGGATTAGAAATATTCTGTGCTTTGATAGATGTAGATTACAAATAAATATTTATAAATATATATGTATATGTATTATATATGTGTGTATATTACAAATATACATATATAAATACGATACATATATCAAAAGAATTATATAATCTACAATTTGTACATTTCATTATATGTAAACCTTACCTTCAAAAAACGTACACACGAAAAAATATTTGCAGTGTACTCATCCTAAGCCTGGTACTCTGGTTGGAGGAGGCTGAGTGCCAGGGATCTTTACAATCCTGGAGTGACCGCCAAAGACTAAGGAAACAGAAAAAGGCAGCAGCAAGTGCAAGGAGAATGGTATGGGACAGAGGGGAGCACTCCTTTATACGGAAGCACTGAAACCTTTTAGGAGGTCAGGAGAATATTCCTGGAGATAGGAAGGAGGACAGAACTAAGAACTAGGAAAACGAGGACAGAAAGGACAATCCAAGTAAAGGATTAAGTGACAGATGAGAGTATATAAGGACCCAAAGAGGTTTAGTTTGGCTGTTGCCAAAGAATGAGCTGGGATGAAGAAGTCAAAGGACTGGCAGGCTCAAGAAGTCTTGCTCTTGTGAACCTCAGTGACAGGCAGGGTTATCCTCACATTTAGCTTTGTTCTATCTTTCTACTCCTTCTTCCCTCCAGAGTCCGAGGCTTGTTCAAGCCCGCTTTTGGTCTATTTGGCAAGGCCAGCCAGTTTTTGGGACCACCTCAACAAAACACAAACAGGATCTTGACTGACGAGGACAGTCAATATAAAGGAATCTGCTTTGTGGCCTCCGCTTATGGTTTTGCTTCTTGATTAGGCCTTTCAGGTTCTGTCCTTGACCAGAGACCCACATATGATTCAAAGGTGGTCTCTGCTTTGTCAGCTTCTGGTCCAATAGGCAAATACTAAGTGTAATTGGGACAGTAAGCAGTCGGATAAAGAGCCATAGAAGTGCTAGGCAGCAATGATTGAGTCTAAAAGAAGGAAAGCCCAGCGTCTTAGGGCTCTTACATAGGTTTTGCTGCTTCTGTTCTGGGTACAGTTCCACCCTGCAACTAGTCTTTTTACCTTACTTATTTGTGTGTGTGTGTGTGTGTGTGTGTGTGTGTATGTGTGTGCGCGTGCATGCGCGTGACTATCTTCTCCAACAAGTCCATAAGTTTGTGAAGAATTTCTTCTGTCATTTCCTTCCTTGGGTAGGGTTCACTATGAGCTAAGAGTCCATACACATCCTGTACGGACCAATGTTCTGAAAGCATACAGGTTTTTCTACTGTCCAAAGTCCTCTATGGTTCCCCTTAGTCTGTAAGTCAAAGAGTAAGCTTCTTTCCTGATTGGAATGCCAGGCCTGGGAGGGAGCAGGCAGAGTCAGTGTATACTTAAAGGAGTAGGGAATGTAATGGCTAAGGGGATGAATGAGCAGGTGAGAGAGTACTGAAGAAATGAGTATATACATGAATGCATGCATAAGCCAGTCAGTCAGTGAGTAAACAAGTCGGTGAAGAGGAAGTCAGTAGGTCTGTGCCTGACCATTTATCCCCCTCCTATGTGCAGTACACTGCAAGCTCTTCGAGGACAGGGAACAAGTCTGTTTTAGGCTCCACCACACCCTGGACACATGGCCTAATACACAAATAAGCTTAATAACTATTTGTTGGCTGTCATGGTTTGAAATGTGTCCCCCACAGTCTCATGTGTTTGGCAAGGTCATGGCACCTTGAGAGGTGGAGCCTCACTGGAGGAAGGCAGTCACAAGGGGTGGGCCTTGAGGTGGATTAGTCCCACCCTACCTCTAGGAGAAGTCAGCCTTTGCTGCAAGCAGTCTTACAGCTCTCAGCTTCCAAGATATCTGTGGTGACTTAACCTCGTCCAGCTTTGGCCAGCCAGCCATGCCACCTCTCCTTTGAGAGACTGTACCTTCCCTCTGGAACCGTAAGCTGAATAAACTTCCCTTTCTCCCTTAAGTTGGTTGACTTTGGGTGCTCTCTCATAGCAATAGTTAAGAGTAACCTTTACAGAAATTGGTACCGGATAGTGGGGTATTGCTGTGAGATAAGAACAGCTGGTACCATAAAGTGAAGTTGTTTGTGAAGCTGAGAAAAGTTAGTACCCAGAAGCATGGCCAATACTGTGATGTGGCTAGCGTGCCTTTGGAACTGTTTGTTGGGAAAAATACAGAGAACTTTGGGACTTTGTGCTGAGAAAGTCTTTGCGTCTTGGCGGTTGGGTCAAAGGGACCTTTCTGTGAGAGCTCAGAGGAGAGCAATGCTGTGAGAGATGCAGACAGTGGAAGCCCAGCTTGTGATGGTCCAGAGGGAAACAGAGACTGTGTTTGCAATTGGACGAGTGGCACATGGTGCCATGTGTTGGCTGAGAATTTAGTGCAGTTTTGCCCTAATCCTGAAAGCTTGCCTGAAGTTAAGCTGGAGTGCTTGGCGGAGGAAATTTCAAAGCAATGTAGTCTTAACTATGTGATATGGCTACTTTTTAGTTGTCTTTAGAGTCGTGAAAAAGAGCAAAGAATCAGGCAGAAAGAAGTAAAAACTGTAAAATCTAATGATGAAAAATACAATGCCAAACTTAAGAGTCAAACCAGGAAGAAGCAGAGAACAAAATGGCTGTTGAAGAGATTAGTTCCATTTGTAAATCAAAGCCTGCTCTCAGTTTGGATAATAGGAGAGGCCCTGGCTTGAGGGCAGGATCCTCAAGGAAGGCTCCTACTCATAAGAATACAAATCCTTTCAGAAGACTGGAGCTAAAGGGTGGAGTTCCAAAGCAAGAGTTGGTTTCTCTTACCAAGCAACTGCCCAGGAGTGAAAGAGATGGTCAACCTAGAAAAGCAGAATCAGCTGTGATTCAAGGGGGCCAGTCTTGGCAAAGTCGTCCATGTGGTTCTGGTTTTAGAGGCATCAGTGATGCAAGAGGGAGGAGATCACGGAGTCCTCCTCCAAGATTTCAAATATTGGCAGAATTCAGGCATCATGAAGCAAGAAGCCTGCAGTTTAGAGGCCTAAGAAGGGCAGTTTGTGCTGTGGAGTTAAAGCCTGGTTTGCCATTGAGAAGTAAAGATGTTAGAGATTCCAGACACAATGTGGGACACCTGCCAAGGAGAGCTGTATACCCTGGGAGGAGTCAGCTCAAGAGACCAACGAATTGGAGGGGTGGAACCAAAGCCCTTTGGAACTGAGATGATTTCAACAAGAGGTTCACCTGTTGAACTTGGAGCTGATTTGGAGTTTGTCTTGCTGGTTTTCAGTCTTGTTATAGACCAATCTTTCCTGGATATGCCCCCATTCCTTCCTTTTGGAATGGGAATGTTTATACTGTGCCATTATATGTTAGAAGTATGTAACTTGTGTTTTGATTTTACAGGAGGCTTTGGACTTTGGACTGTTGGGACTACCATTGTAGTCTATGAAGACTTTTAACGTTGGACTGAGTATGGTTTATATAATGAGAAGGCAATGAGCCTTTGGGGGCCAGGGGTGGAATGTCATCGTTTGAAATGTGTCCCCCACAGTCTCATGTGTTTGGCAAGGTCATGGCACCTTGAGAGGTGGAGCCTCTCTGGAGGAAGGCAGTCACAAGGGGTGGGCCTTGAGGTGGATTAGTCCCATCCTACCTCTAGGAGAAGCAGCCTTTGCTGCAAGCAGTCTTGCAGCTCTCAGCTTCCAAGATGTCTGCGGTGACTTAGCCTCCTCCAGCTTTGGCCAGCCAGCCATGCCACCTCTCCTTTGAGAGACTGTATCTTCTCTCTGGAACCGTAAGCTGAATAAACCTCCCTTTCTCCCTTAAGTTGGTTGACTTTGGGTGTTCTCTCACAGCAATAGTTAAGAGTAACTGTTACATTGGTCAACTGAATGAATTAAAGAACAAGAGGCTAAGTGACTCCAGATCCAGGGAGAGAGGGCAGAAGAGCAGGACGCGGGCAACTTACGGGTGCTGGAGCACGTTGGAGCAAAGAGCTGGGTCCACCTTCTGCCAACAGCCTAGATGGGCAGCAGCTTTGTGCAACAGGTCACAGTAGCTGGCAGGAAGCAGGTGTTGCATGAGGATCACCGAGGTGCTGATGGACACCAGCAGGAAGAGCTCACAGGACCAGCGCTTGTCATAGTAATGTGTATTCTGGGGAGAGCAGAAGGTAGCTTAGGCTTGGCATGCCCACAATGACGACTCCTCCACTTGCCCTGACTCTGCCTGACTCAGCAGCTAGGGCAGTTCTAGAGCAATATCAGGCTGGTCTGAAACTAATGATAACAAAGGCAGCTCAGATCTGGTGTCTCATCCATTTCCTTTGAAGGAAAAGTGCTCCCTCTACCCCTTACTCTGAGCCAGAGCACACGCGGAGATCCGAAAGAGCTGAATTCAAATATTGATTCTGACACTCATCACCTATGTGACTTTAGGCAAATCATTAAACTTGTCTGTGCTGTAGTTTCCTCATCAGTTAAGTGAGGAGGATAAGAGGAACCACCAGCCGCATATAAAGGCACAAGAAGGATTTTACACATGAACGTTTCAGCAGATTACAGGTGTTCCACATTGAGTCCTCCTAACCACAAACCTTTGGAACAATGTTCACGTCCTTCCTGCCCAGGAGGCTGTGTGACAATGAGCACAAGCTGTCGAATCACTCACTGTGGACAACCCTGGCTTCTCCACCTAATGACAAGCAGGTTACTGTGACATAGACCTGTGTCAGAGCAGGCACGGACACACAGAGTGTCCCTCACTGACTGGGAGAACGTGTGCAGGTCACTTCTTTTCAGGGAGCATTATTTTCTTCCTAGGTCTCCAGAAGAGAAATCCCATCAAACCATCCATCAGGACTGGGGAGATGGCTCAGATGAGAAGTGCCACATAAACATGAGGAACTGAGATCTATGTTCCGGAACCCACGTAATAAAGCCAGGTGTGGTGGGCAGAGTGTCTAGTATCAGTGCTGAGATGGTGGAGATGGAAAGAGCTTCAACTCTAGCCAAATTGGCAAGTTCTAGTTCTAGATTTGGTAAAAGATCCTTTCTCAAAAAAAAAAAGAAAAAAAGGTAGAGAGTAATTGAGGAAGACATCTGATATCAACCTCTGGCTTTCCTTCACGCATGCACATGTGTGCATGTACAGAGAGAGAGAGAGAGAGAGAGACAGAGAACTATTTCTACAAATAGGGCTTATGGGGGTGGGGGAGCAGGCAGCAAGACTCTTTCCTTGGGTGAGCTATGTACCTTCACAAACCAGACAGGCACAAAGGCCACGTAATAGGCACTCAGCATGGAGCTGACAAGCACTTCCTTCATACGCCAGTTGAAGTCCATCTTGAGGAACTCCACTTCATTGCGAATGAGGCTGGGCGACAGGCAGCAGGCATGGGTGGGCATAGCTTCGGGGCCATACAGCTGTCGTGTGTGCTGCTTCCATGTCTCCCGGAGTGTTAGCAAGTAGTCCCGACTTCTTGCCAGGCCGCTGACAGCCTCTCGGGGCCCCATGGAGGCCATATGGCTGAAGAGGTTTGTCTTGCGAAGATCATAGTTCAGTTGCAAGAATGGAATGTACATCCCAAACCTGCTGGGGAAGACAGTGGTGAGGGCAGGCCAACCACAGGCCAGGATTCCAGTCCTTAACCCCAGAGGGAATTCTGCTTTTTTTTTCTGGGTCTCAGGCCTCCTGGATGCTAGAAGGGAAAGTTTGCTTATCCTCCTATCTTTCCATCTCCTATTCAATGGTCAGTGATTCAACACATGTCAAAGCAATGTGTTGTGCATAATAAGTGACATTAAGGGTACGATAGGAACAAGAGATTAAACACATCCAGGCACAGTCTTGTAAACAGTGACAATGGTGGCAGCTCACAGGCACTGGGTACAGTCCATGATCCAAGCTGAGTCTTTTATATGCACCTCTTTTGTCTTAGAAGAACAACGGGCATTAGGTATTAGGTACAATATATTATTTTGTCCTCTTTTCAGCCAAGAGCTGTGGCTCAGAGCAGTATAGTAAATTCTCAAAGGTTACACAATTAGTAAGGAAGAAATAGAGGCTGGGTTCAGATTTGGTTGTCTCATACCAAAGAGATCAAGACCTACACTAAAGTGAACTAACAAACGAAAAGGAAAAAAATGCCAATTAAAAGCATAAGATGAATATGATAGCCACGCCAATAATCCCAGAATGCTTGAGGCACAAGGATCTCCAGTTCCTGGTCAGCCTGGACTATGTAGTGAGACCTTGTTTTATATTCTGTGACTTACACTTAGAAGTGGTGTATATGAGAGATGGCTGCTAGTTTGTAGAGGAGGGCAATCCAAGAAAAAAAGTCTTTATTCTGTGCCTGTTACATGCTAGGCACTAAAACATATCCTTTACTGGTCCAAATATCCTCTCCCCACCCCTAAATAACTCCTTTAAGCAAGGATGGAAATAATTAGTTGAGGGGATTATGTAGTACGTAGTTGGTACTACATAGGGAGAAAAATCAGGCAGACCTATAACCTGGAAGAATACACCTGGTTATCTCTACTCATACAGTCTGACCTGCAAATTCAACTACTACACATTGAAAATATTCAGAAAAGATTTTTTTTTTTTTTAGAAAGTCTCACCTTTGACTCCACCTGTAACTTGCTATGTACTCAGGTTAGCCTCAAGATCTCCCTGCCTCTGCCTCCTGAATGTTGGGATTACAAATGTGTGCCGCCATGCCCTGCAGAAATGCTACATTCTTGATGATATAATGATAGTCAGGCCTATGATGGTGACTTGTTTCTAAACTGAACCTGTTCAGTTTTCATATGTTATTATTCTCTAAATGATAGCAACTTTGTACACAGGTTTTATATCATATTAGCTATTAAAAGCAATCTGGAGGATGATGTGCACAGGATAATGTGTGTAAGTTATCTGTATCTGTGCCATCTCACATACAGGATTTGATTAAGCATCTTGGATTTTGGCATCTATGGGATGTCCTGAACTGAGTCTTCCAGGATGAAATCCTTTTTACTCAACTTGGGGCCTCTTAATTTCTTCAGATCTCCAGAAAGGGGTCCCAGGTTGCTCCTGGATTAAAAATAACATTAGTACTGTATTTCTTTCTGTGTGTGGTATATACATGCATTCATACATGTGTGGCAGATATGCTCAGCCATGTACATGCATGAAGAAGTTGGAGGCTGATATCGAGTGTCTTCTCTCTACCTTGTATTTTTAATATTTTATTTGAGAAAGAGACAGAGACAAAGAAGAGGTATGAACATGCATGCCGCTGTGTATGAGTGAAGGTCAGAGGACAACTTTCAGAAATCTGTTATCTCCTTTCACTGTGTGGATTTCTGGAGATGAAACTTTTTCTACTTTACAGAATTCTTCTGATTTCTTTTAATATTCACTTTAATTTTAATTAATTTTACTCCATTCATACTGGCCTTAAAGTCACAATCTCTCTGCCTCGCCTCCCGAGTGCTGGTATTGCTGTACAATTGCTGAAGAAATGCCAGTTCAGCTGCAGGAACTTTCCAGAGAGCAGGAATAGAACTGAGCCAGCAGTAAGGGTATCTATGAGGAATGCTGCGGCTGGCATTCAGAAAGATAAAAACCGGGCTGAAGAGATGGCTCAGGGGTTAAGATTCTGTTTGGAAAGCAGAAGGTCCTGAGTATGAATTCCAGGTCCCAAGTAAAATAGGCCAGGCAGAAATGGTGGCAGCTTGCATTTCTAGCTTCTGGTAGGTGGAGCCTAGGAAATCCCAGAGCAAAGTAAAAAGGAGGTAGAAGCAATCCAGGATGATTCCTGAAGTCGGCCTTCTCAGAGCCCTTTGACACACACACATACACACACACTCACTCTCTAAATAAATAAATAAAGTTTAAAAAAAAAGCCAAAAAGCAAGCAAATAAAAAACCCAACCTTACAGGCTTCCAATTTCCCTCACAGGGGAGTCCCAGGCCCTCGGGCTGGAGTGGCTAGTTAGGAGCAGGTCCGGTTCCAGCAACTCTCCCCACACGCAAGTATATTTCTTAACAACAGTGATTTTTTTGGGGGGGGTGGTTCCCAAGAACAGCTATGTAACATAAGCTTCACTGGGCTTTTATTTTCCAGTCTACAAAACAGGAACACCATCCTCCCTGGGGTAAACCTAAGTAAGAGGAACACAAGAGGACAACCTTGGCTGAGCCTGGTGGCACACGGTAATCTTGGCATCTTGGAGCTGGGTGAGGAGAATCACTTGAACCCAGATGTTCAGGCCATCTGGGGCAACACGGCTGTCCTCTGACCTCCGCAGGCGCACCTACATGTGTTCTCAGATTCTCTCTCTCTCTCTCTCCTTTTCCCCCTCTCGAAAAAATAAAAATGTATTTTTTAAAAAAAAGATAGAATATTCTATTTCCTTAAGCCAGTTCATGGAAAATACTATCATATCATACAATGAATGTTTACTAAGGAGATATTTTACTTTATTTATTCTAAGTGTTCAGAATCTAGTATCTTTGGTTCAGATGAGTCTCTTAAACATGCTCAATAAGCATAGGCGGTTAGTGGCTACTGAACTATACAGCAGAGGACTATGTTATATGTTATATGACATCCTGGATGTCGGGCCTCCTCTTCACAGCCTTGAAGTGGACACAATGTACAGCAGATGGACACGAGAAGCAAGGCTGAACGAATGACTCCGGAAAGATCGACAGTTCTTTATAAAGTCAGCTCTTTCACTCCCTTACTCACTGCCTGCAGCCCACCCTGCAGGACTCTTAAAAGAAACTGAAGAAACCATGTGAAACCCCTTTCTGGCCCATGTAGGCACACGTCCTGACGAGCAGCATGTCACTAAAGCCTAACTCGTGCTGTCCATGCACTGAGAACTTCCAGGCAAGCCTTCCAATCTCTGAAACATGGGAAGAGGGAGAGAAAAGTAACTTCTGCTTATCTAACTTCTACATAGACAACCAAAGAAACCATTGCACTTGGAAAATTAGCAGTATGAGATAGAAAACTTGACACAGTGGAAAGATAAAACTGAACAAACACAAGAGATTTTTAAAACAAGAACAGCTGTTATGAGAAAAGAACTATCCGAAGAGGTCTACGAGATGAAAAGTATAGCATACCAAAAGTTTCTAGGTTAGAGAAAGAAGTCCTGGAGTACTGATTGGATGAACAGCAGAAGTCCCATATGGGACATATAAAACTTCAAAAAGTGAAAAACCAAGTCATCTGCAAAGGAATTGGAATAAAACTGGCATTAGATCTCTCACTAGCAACATTGGAGGCTAGAGGAAATGGGACAATATTTTCACAATTCTGAGAAAACAGGAAATTGAACTTTGAAATCTACATTCAGTCAGTCATCAGTCAAGACTCGGAATGTGTAATCTCCCAGATCCCCACTGCTAATAATTGCTGATAATCCATTCTGGAAAAACGGGGAAAACAAGGAAGAAGAAATGGAATACAGTGAAGAGTGGATGGAACCTGAGAGGGCAACCAAAGGAAGCCTTCAGCTGAAAGCTGTGCAGCAAGTCTACGGAGCAGCCACTCCAGACTGGAGCGGGGGTGGGGGATTCAGGTGGGATGAATCTAGGGCATAGGTACATGTTTGACAGGTTGGATAACTTGAGGGTAGGTTCAAGGGCCATCATTATTTTGATCACGAGAAAAAAGAATTAGAAATGCTAAGAAAAGTAAAGGCTATATATGGAAGTTACTGTCTAAATGTGAAGCATGCTAAAATATGATATGAGAAAATAAGAGAAACCATTTGACTGTGAGATTAGCAATGTTCTTTTCAAGAATTCTTCTAACTCAGGAACCATAAGCAATAAATGTTAATTTTGTACACACATTAAGGCTATTGACTGCTGTTTTATTTTTAGAATTAGCTTTGTACAGAATGGCAAGCTTAAACATGATGATATAAGAGAATGTGAATGTTAAGCTTGATGATATAAAAGACTACAGTTACCAGAAAGTGAGAGAAGGAAGAAAAGAAAAAAGGTGAATGGATAGAGTTCCTAATCTAATCTTGCATAAAAGTGATTAAAAACGCTACTGTTGATGGAATAAAGACTTTTTTTTCAATATCTGAGATGAACCCAAAGTCTTGCACATGCTAGACAAGTGCTATACCTCTAAGCTACATTGCCAGTCTCTAACATGCTTTATTATTGACATAGATAACCAGTAAAAGCTAAAAATAACTATCAAATAATAAGAACAGAAGGGATAAGAGGGTGAGCTATATCTTCATCTACCTCTACATCAATGTGCATGTATATGTGTGATGTATGTATTATGCTTCTATATGCACTGAACATTTGTTCAGGATATACAAGAAACTCGAAATGCAAGTCATTACCTTTTGGAAGGAAAACTTCCAAAGGAGGATAGAAGACGAGGATAGAATTCTTCATTCCACACTCTTGTATTTTTTTTTAAATGTCATTATTATTGTGTGTGTGTGTGCACATACACAGATATTTGTGTGCCACACATGTATTTATAGAGGTCAGAGGGCAACTTTCGGAAGTCAGTTCTCTCCTTCCAGCTTGTGGATTCTGTGGACTGAACTCAGTTGGTCAGGCTTGAGTGCAAGCACAGTTACCTACTGAGCCAACTTGCTGGTCCTCTTATACCTTCTGAACTTGAATTAATGAACCTACTATCTGAATAAAATTTTAAGTAATAAACAAAGGTACAAGGATATAAGATTAAGGAGATGGCTCAGTGGTTAAAGTGCTTGCCATGTAAGCAAAAGAACTGAGTTCAGATCTCCAGATCCCACATAAAATGCCAGGTGAGGAGCCCGCCTAACCCTATCCTGATCCTGCCAGTCGTCTTCTGCTCCCCTGCTCCTCATGGAACTTCATGTCTGGAGCCCTTGATTTCCTTTCTTTTCTTTCTTTCCTCTAATCCCCTTTCACTGCTCTCCCACTTCAATCCCCAGGACACAAGAACTCAACATTTTGGAGCAGCCATCAGATGGCTCTCTTGCCTCTCTCAGAATCAATGTCATGAGTTCCATTATTTCTCCCTTCTAATAATCCTCAAAAAAATGCCAGGTGAGGATGGGAGCTCACCTGTAACTTTAGTCCAGGAAGGCAAGGTAAAACCTAGCAATTCCCAGAGCAAACTGCCTCACCAAACTAGCTTTGTAGGCATGTTCTGAGTTTAGAGACCCAGAAACAAACAATCAAAAATAGTAAGGTGGAAGACCGATCAAGAATAAGTGCTGTTACTACCTTCAGAACTCTAACTGTGTATGCATACACAGTCACTCACACATGCACACACACCTACTCACAAGGAGACATGCATATACCGACATGCACTACCTCACAGATACCTAGTAAAAAACAAAAAGGTTCTAAGAACCACTGTAGTAACTAAAAAAACTTAGAACCAGAAAGTGGAAAGCTTTTTTTTTTCTTAGACCAGGCCTGACGTAGTCCAGGTTATCAACTTTGCTATGTAACTGAGGTGGACCTTGAGCTCAAGATTCTCCTGCCTCTCCTCCCGGGTGCCGGGATAGGCACGTACCACCACACTTGTTAGGAGAGTGATTCATAACATGGGACTGACATTCTGTAGAATGCGACTGGAGGCCATCTTTTCTCATTATATTATTTATTATTTATTCAATTGTGTGTGTATGCATGTGCGGGCATGTGTGTGTGTGTGTGTGTGTGTGTGTGTGTGTGTGTGTGTGTGTGTGTGTGTGTGTGTAGAACCAGACGAATTCAGGAACCACCATGGTCGCCTCCACCTCCTCCTTGTTCACTCTGCCCCGGGATTCACAAGCTCCACCCTACCAGGACCAGAAACGCAGGCTGCCCCCACTTCCACCCGGCGTGGGGTCTAGGATCCGAACTCAGGACTTTCTGCCTGCAAGGCAGAGGCTTAACCCCTGAGCCACTTCTCCAGCCCCATCTTTTCTCATTATAAACTTTTTAATGACACACTCCTGTTCATCAATGAAAACAAATAACAAGTAGAGTGGAATATGGACCTGGGTGATCTCTGTATCCAAAGATACAAGCAGAGCAGCCACTGACTTACGGCAAAGTGCTGAATCAACTACAAATAATTTTATCCAGTGCTACACTTTTGAAGGGCAACTTACTTTTATAACAAATGAAGTAGACATATTTTTGTACAGTTATTCTATTCCTGGGAACCTATTATAAAGCAATATTATATGTGTACAAAGATGGTGGATGTGCTATGAATAAGGAAAAGATAGGAACTCAAAAGTTTACAAATAAATACAAATATCAAATTGTGAAAATTTTATATCATAGATTAATTATGAGGCCATTCTTGCATCTATTGCCATGAAAAAAACTCCGAGTTTTATAGATAAACAAATGCTACAATGTCATGTATAGTATATTCGATCTTTGAAGAAAACGAGTTTACCATAGGGCATGGTGGCACACACCTGTAACCCCGACAATCAGAAAGTAGAGGCAGGAGGATCAAAAGTTCAAGGTCTTCCGCAACTACATAGAAAGTTTGAAGTCAACCTACCTACAGGAGACTGTCTCAAACAAACAAAACAAAACAAAATGAAGAAGCAACTGGCAAGACAGTCCAGTGGGCGGGGCTTCTTCTCTCAAACCTGGCCACCTGGGTTTGCTTCCCAGAAATCCGAAGGTGAAAAGAGAAATTTGCAGAAGTTGTCTTCTGACCACTCATATACAACAGGGCATGTTTGTGTGCATCTTCTCTCTCTCTTCCCTTTCTTTCAAGTAAATATGTAAAACAAAATATATCTTTTTTAAAAAAGGGAAACAAAAATCTTTTGTTGAGAGCTGAGGATGTAGCTTAGTGGCAGAGTATGTGTACAGCATGCAGGAGGCGTTAGGTTTCACCCTCGGTACCATAAAATTACGAAGAAAAAAAAAGCTTCTTAATGTTTTTATAAGACACATGTCAGTCATAATTAAAAACTAGAGCGGCCGGCTGGGGATGAACTCAGTTGAAGGAATGCTTGCCTGGCACGCAGGAGCCTGGCTGGATCCCCAGCGTCACATGAACTGGGCACAATGACGCGCACACGTCATCCCAGCATGGGAGAGGTAGAGGCAGGAGATCAGAAATTCAAGGTCATACTTGGCTACACAGCAAGTTCAGGCTAGGATATTAAAAACAAAACAAAAAGAGTATATAAACAACTGTGACAGAGCACCAGTACTAGTGCCTTCTTAGTCATGCAGGGCAGGGAAACAGGAGTATCTAGCTCTGGAGGTTTCCAAGCACCAGAGCTGGCCCAGCTGCAGGAAGTTCATGAACCAAAAAGGGCAGGGTTGACCATGACTGTTAATGTTTAGACAGACAGGAACCAGCCCCTGGTAGCCAAATCAGACACTTTATCAAAGTCCTCCTTGACTCTGGGTTAGAAAGGACCTCTTCTGAGGTCCCATCTCACCATCTTAATAGAATGAGGGAGTGACCTAAAATGCAATGAGACAAACCCACACAGGCACATGCAGACAGACATGCACACAAGTATGCTCCATCCACAGACACCCACAGAGACAGGCAAACATGCATGTGCTTGCCGGTGCACAGACTTGAGGAAGTACTAAGAAATTACATAAAGAAAAAGAGAGAGAAAGAGAGAGGAGAGAGAGCATAAACCAGAGCAAGAGAACCAGAATGAATGGAAAGGCAGAAGCACAAGAGCAAGCTCACACATTCCCATTTGAGAAGGTTAAGTATACATAAGATCCGAGTTCCATTCCAACCTCCGTTGGTGGGAGGCTAGGTATTACACCACCTCAATTTCCTCTGTGAAAAGAAGGCTAACCATTCTGATCTAGGGGATGCCCTCGCACAACATCAAAGGATATGCTGCTAGTGGCCTGCAGGTCTTCCACATGTGGAGACCTGATAAGCCAGCCTTCCTAAGGGCAGAATCAAGGGCCAGGTGCTAGGCACTCAAGGGTGATGTGAGGGGTACTCACGGATAGCAGAGGAAGAGGAGGTTCAGGAAGGAGTAGGTCCTGAAGAGGTGGATGAGGGATCGGCACAGACTCCAGCCTGTGGCCGTGAGAACGGTGAAGCGGGTGAGGAACAGCAGGATGGAGCGAAAGAGGGAAACCTTCCCCCTCTGAGAAGCCTGGGTCAGGGCGAGATAGGACGGGATGCGGCCTTGGATGGAGGTCACAAGGGCTATACCCATATCCCACCCAGCATGACCTTTGATCCCACCCAGGGTACAGGCTGGACAGAATCTGGCAAGGTGAATCTTTCTCTGTGACAACTGGTAAGTTCTGAGTCAATGGGATGTCATTACTGTTCTTCAAACAAGACCAAAGGGAGCCCTAAGAAAATGCCTCAGGGCTGAAGGGCTGGGTATGTCTCCTTGGCGCCCCAGGGGAAAAGGGGAGTCCCAAAGTCCCTGGCTGGCCTCCAGGACCCAATCACCTCCTTCACGATGGACCCAATGAAGCGGCGGCCCAGAACAATGGTGGTCACCATCAGCAAGTTGAAGTCGATCAGGTGGAAGTTCTGTCAGGGCAGAGGCCTGGGGGTCACGCGAGCCCCTTGTCCATACGTAGCTTCTCTTATACCCACCTCCTCCCCCTGCCCAATCCTTTCCACAGAGACTGTCCCCATTCTCTGACCTTCATTGGCCTCCAGCTGAGTCAGGCCAGGGAATTACCTAGAGGAGTGGAACAGGACCCAGAGAAGGGAAGTGGGACAGTCCCTGGGGATAAGAGAGTGGTGTGTGAGCCCTCTTTCTCTCAACACCCATGCCCCTGTCCCTACACCTTCCTTCTCACCAGAGTTCTTTCCACCACTGAAATACTTATATGTTCCTGTAACTTATTTCCCAGACAGAACTTAGGACTGAGTTCTTTTAGTCAAAAATCTATCAGATTTTACTCTGCTACACTTACCACACTCGGTATGGTCCAAAACACACTAAGAATATGCAAAAATCATTAGCTTCTTGTTCCTTCTACACCCATCACGGCCAACCTGGAGCCAAGGACCAGCGGTGGCTGGTAAGGTCTGTTAAACTGAAACCAAAGCCACACACACAGACCCAGCCCTGGCTAAACACCTACCAGGGAGGTGTGGGAAGGTGGGTGGGAGGGTGGATACCACCACACTGTCTTGTAGATGTTGATGTAGTGGACAAAAAGGGCTATGAGTTGGCAGAAGAAGAGCTGTAACTCGAAGAGAATGCTGGCCTGCACTGGCAGCTCGGGGATCTTGCAGTGTTGTAGAGGCACAACTGTCTGGGTGGCCAGTGGAGGGCTGGAGAGGCCTGTCCCAGAACTGGTCCTAAAGGTGGGAAAGAAGTACCATCAGGAGCTGACTTGAGAACCTCACCGCGAGAAGCTTCTGGGCAAAGGATTATGGGATTCCATCACGAAAGCAGCTCATGATAAGGACGAAGTCTTCCTAATCTTGCTGGGCAAACAGGAACCCAAAAAGCCTTTCCTGATTTTGTTCCAGTTTTCCAATGCTTCCCAGGAGGGAATTATAAAGTTTATTTTACAGATGAGGTAAAAGGAAGCCCAGAGACAGCAGGCAACTTGTGAGTCACCAATAATCAGGAGTGGAACTGTGACTGGCCAGAAGGCCCGAGGGTTGAATCCACCAGAGCTCACAGTATCTGTCCAAGCAACCAAGCAACCACCCTCCGCTGAGCTTGATTCGTGGAAGCCCTACCCACCCACCGTCTAGGAGGTCACATCCTAGCACACAGCACCGTCCAGCCTGGTCCATCCTGCCACAGGAAGGGATGAGCTACAGAAACGGTTTACCTGGTGCGAGAGCGGACACTGGTCACTGATGCACTAGACGTGTGTCCTCCACCAGAGCCCCCCGAGGATCCTGGCTCACAAAGCGGATTTCGACAGTAAGATGTCCTGTTGGGACCTCTTCGTCCTCCTGTGGGGCTCAACATAAAGCAGATGCTCGAGCCAGAGGGTATGTATCAAGGATAAGAGCAATGATCCTAGCTGGTATTTCATTTTCTCATTCAAGCCTATAATATGACCCTGCCCACTTCATCTTCTGCCAGTCTCTGCCTCATATCCTATCCTACCCTATGCTCTAACCATTCGGCTTTTAATTTCCTAAAGAAGCAAACCTGTCCCTTCTTGGACTTGCTGTAATTTTTATCTGGAAAGCCCTCCATGACTGCTATTTTTCCTTGTGTGTGGGTGTACAAGATGTGAGTACAGTCCAGAGGTGAACCTCAGGTGACATTCCGCAGGATTTTTCCATAGCGTTTTTTTATTTTGCTTTGTTTTGTTTTTCAAAGTGGGCCTCTCATGTCCTAGGGCTAGATTAGCTGGTCCAGGGATCAGCCTGCTTCCATCTCCCTAGCACTAATATTACAAATGTGCCCCCCACACCTGGCTTTCTTTTACCTGGTTCTGGGAATCAAACTCAGGTCCTCATGCTTACATGCCAAATACTTTACCAACTAAACCTTTTCTCCAGATCTCGCTGCCTTCCCTATACCACCCCCCTCCCCCGTCTCTCTCCCTCCATCCCCCTGCCTCGTGAGTTCTCATTCTTTATTTCTTTTCACTGTTGCAGTGCTGGAATGAGCCTTGCTCATTCTCTACCCTGAGCGACACCACCAGTCCTTACTGCAATTTTTGCAATGGCTGCCCCTTCACTCTACCCTATTCCTCTATTTTTCCCACAATGCACTCTACGAAATTAATTGTTTGTATTCACTTGTTAAAGGGCTTATTGTCTCTCCCATTAAAATGGGACATTGAGGTCAGTAACTTTTTTTTTTTTTATTCAACTGTGTGCATGTGCGTGTGTATGTGCGCGCATGTGTGTGTGTGTGTGTGTGTGTGTGTGCATGTGTATGTGTAGAACCACAGACGAATTCGCGAACCACCATGGACGCCTCCACCTCCTCCTGCCCCAGGATTCACAGGCTCTGCCCTACCAGGACCAGAAACACAGGCCGCCCCCGCTTCCGCCTGGCGTCTATACGTGGGATCTGGGATCCGAACTCAGGACCTTCCGTCTGCAAGGCGGAGGCTTAACCCCTGAGCCACCTCTCCAGCCCAGTAACTTTTTTTTTTGAAGTAGCACCTCACTATGTAACCTGTGTTAGTCTCAAACTCGCAATCCACCTTGCTCGGTCGCCCTAGTGCTAGGTACAGGCATATGCCTCATGCCTAGAGGATGCTGTTTCTCTTACCCCAACATCCTGTTGATATATATTGATAAGTGAATGAACACAGCTAGGCAGGGTTTTCAGATTGGGAAGCAATGTCAGAGCAACATCATCAGGATCTGAGTCCTGAGCTCTCCTGAATACAACCTTCTCGAGTGTTACAATTTTGGTCAGCTTTGACACAACTTTTTCCTCTAAACCCTGGTATCTGGCTTATATCAGCACCTTAGTGTCTCATAGGCAGGACCGTAAGAACAGTGCCAAGGATGGGTTCTGGGGAAATGTTGTGATCCAATACATGGACTTTGCAAGCTACATCATTAGGCTTAGTGGTCTCAGGCACCATTCTGCACAAAGATCCTAAGCACTTAAAGTTATAATTTGCTCATACTCCTCATGGCAACCCAGTACTCTCCTGTCACATGGTGCTCAAGCTTCCTTCTGACAAGGCTCCAAACAACCTTGTTCAAGACCTCTGACTTCAAGAAACCCCTACACCGGAAGCACTGTTTATACACTATTATATTTGGTCTGGAAAACCCCTCATAAACTTCCTCAGCCTAGAAGCTCTGCCCACACCCACTCTCCTGTCTTTAGAAGCTCTTGCACCCACGTAGAGCGTCTCAGTTCACAAACCCCGCCCACACACAACTGTCAGTCCAAAGACCCCGCCCACAAGCCAATAAATGCACTGGACTCAGAGGCCAGGCTCCAGCCTGGGTTCCCTTGGGTCTGCAAGGTGTCTTCTTGTCGCTCATCGTAATCCCCTACAGTCCAGAAAGTTCCCTGCCAGACAGGCGTCTAGAGCCCAGAAGCTCCACCCTTACTTAGCACGAAGCCACACCTTCCCGCGATTGAGACCCCCCCCATTTCCAGCGGGAATAAGAGGGTCCTCAGTAAAGCACAAACCCAACAAGAGCTTTGCGGTTTGGAAGCCCCGCCCACCACCCAAAGACCCGCCCCCACAGCAGAGGCCCCACCCCACAAAACGACGGGAGGGGGCGGGGTCCCTCTGCGCCCACATCCCCTCCCCCTCCCTTGGCGGGGACCCAGTCCGCGTGGAGCGGAGATTAGCGGCTGGGCCACCCTGACTCCCACGCCCGCAAGCTCCCGGGCCGAGCCCGCTCCGCCCTGCTCACCCATCTCCTTCCCCCGGCGCTCTCCGCTCCGCCGCCGCAGCTCCTGCGGGCAATATGTCGGAGGCGACGGCGGCCGAGAGAGGACTAACCGCCGCAGCCCAGTCCCCGGGTTTCAGCCGCGCGCGCCCGCCTCGCCGCCGCATTTGCATACGAGGCGGGCCTGACGCCGGGAGCGCGCTTCTTAAAGGAGCCTGCGGGACAAAGGCGGTGCTGGCGCGCTCTTTGTCTCCGCTTCCACGCCCTTCGGCAGCTGCAGCAGGGGATCCAAGAGGCAGAAGAGCCCACGTGCTGTTCTTCCCGCTCGTGCCCCTCCCGGCATCTGTTGAGGCTTCTGGGAGAGATCAGGGTGGCCTCTCTACTTTAACTGAGAAGCCCACGGGCACTTCAGATTCTACGCGCTCCAAGCTGAGCTCCATCTTTCCTTTAGGTTTTATCGTCCACCCCACTCAAAACCTAGCAGTCACATTTCTTCGTCCTTACTCCAATCTTTGACCTAGTCTGTGACCCTAAGCCCTACGAATTTCTCACATTTAACCCCGGCTGTCCGTGTTCAAGGCCATTACCAATCGGAGCCTTGAAATCATGTTTCTTGGGCAATAATAGTCATCTACTGTAGTTTTACATTTATTTGTATATATATGTACGCGCATTACACGGGTAGCGTGCGAATTCAGAGAACAATTTTGGGGGCGTTCTATCCTTCCACTATGTGGTTCTGGGGGTCCAACACACCTCATCAGTGCTTGGAAGCAAGAACTCTTTAACCAGTTGAAATCATCCCAACGCGATCCCCCAGTATCACATACTTCCCCTATACTCTCCCTGGTGCCACACAGGTATTTTTGGGGGGAGGAGAGGGAAGACAGGGCCTCATGTAGCCCTTGCTGGCCTCCGATTTACTATGGAGTGGAAGACCTTAACTTCCTTCTTCGATTCCTTGGTGTTGGAATTACAAGCATGAGCCACTATGCCAGTTTTACGCGGTGCAAGAGATAGAACCTAGGGCTTCATGCATGGCTGGACATGCACAACCACTTTACAAGTTGTGAATTAAATGAGATAATGTGTGCAGTGCCTTCTGTTTTCATTGGTGTTAGCCTTCACTGATATGTTTGGTAAGGACTTCAGAGGAAGTAATTCTGTAAATGAACAACAGTTGGTACAATTTCTTCTTTGCAAGACATAATATCTTATATTTTGAGAAGGGGGTTGAACCTAGGGTCTCATGTATACTAGTAAGAGCTCTACCACCAAGCTATATGCCCAGCTTTATAAGCAGTTGTGTGTGTGCGTGTGCACACGTACTACTGTCAGCAGAAGCCAGCAGAGGTTGTTGGGTGTTTTCCTGTATAGCTCTTCACCTTGTACAAGCAGCCTTAATCATTTTGTGGCTCTACTGCCCGGCACACAGCAGATGTCAATGTTTAGCGAATGTATTATATTAATAGAGGATGTACAAAGCTTATAATTAGGTAGGAGGAGACAGACTTAAGATTTATAAAATTCTGGGGGCTGGAGAGGTGGGTCAGGGGTTAAGCCTCTGCCTTGCAGGCAAAAGGTCCTGAGTTCGGATCCTAGACCCCGCGTATAGATGCTGGCGGAAGCAGGGGTGGCCTGTGTTTCTGGTCCTGGTAGGGTGGAGCCTGTGAATCCGGGGGCAGAGTAAACGAGGAGGTGGAGGCGTCCGTGATTCTACACACACATACACGCATACACACACAATTGAATAAATAATAAACTTAAAAAATTAAAAAGATTTATAAAATTCTGAAGGGACTGATGGTAAGAGAAAAGGGTGAAGACTTGGAATTTAAGTAGGGTGGACAGAGCAGACCTCACTGGGGCAAAGAATCAGCAGCATGAGGTATCTGGAGAGGGGGCATTCCGAGTGGTTGGTAACTGGGTGTGGTGGCTAGCAGCTGGTGGTTCCCAGGATTTGAGAGATGGAAGTAGGCGTTCTACTGCAAGCTTGAGGCTAGCTTGATCTGAGTTTCAAGCCAGCCAAGCTTTACATAGGAAGACCCCATCTCAAAGAACGAAAATCTGGAAAAAGATGTAACGAGAAGTCTGGTATGACTTGGGCAGATCAGACACAAGGAATGATCTGTGTACGGCTGTGTAGTGTTGACTGTGTTGGAAAATGTGGTCTAGTGTGCTCTACCATTGAGCTGCACCCCAGCCCTACCCTCTTGAGGTAGTCCAGGTTTATAGCCCAACTCAGCCTCCCCAGCAGATAGGAATGCTCATCATACCACACACACATTCCATTAAGCACACACACAGCTCTTTGAGGATAACTGCAGCAGCATAAGGGGAGAAACAGGGGACTAAAGCATATGGCCATGATCTTAGAAATCCTCATAGTTTGCATCGAGACATGTGAGGTGAAACATGCTAAAAAACAAAACAAAAAAAAAGGTCAACAGGATTTTGGAATATGGAAGAGATTGGAAAGGATTCCATATGATTAGCCTAGACAAATGAAAATATTAAGCTCAATTTTGCATAAGTGTGTTAGGTTACCATCTAGGGGTGTAGCTCAGTACTGGAATACTTGTCTAGCATGTTTGAGGTTTGACTCTCAACACCACATACAACAAAAATGACATATTTTACAAGGAGACTCACAGGGAGAGAATGAGCATCTCTGGGTCACTAAGTAGAGTAAATTTCAGGATTGAGATTTGTCAAAGAAATTCTGATAGCAAAAACTGGTCTCTTTTGAGTGATGAAATCCCAGAATCTAACATCCGCCATGTAACGGACAGAAAGTGTCAGCTCAGGTGAGCTGAGGTTATGGCAAGGGAGCTCTTGAAGGCAGGCAGATTGGGAAGACATGATTTCAGGAATTGTTTCATTCTCCATTCAAGGATTTTTGGAAAAAAGAAATTCAACAGCTTTTGACACCAACCTGGTACTTCAGCACCTCCAGAAACCACATAGCAGACTTATTTTCTGGAATGTTCCATGGAAGACTGAGGCCAAACCAGTTCTGGGAATACATCTAAATCTAGTCAACATTTTTTAGTAGCTACTTCAGAGATGAACACCTGCCACTCATTAATACGGAAAGAATTCATTATCAAACTGTGAACCAAGTTGCGAGGTAGGTAAAGCATGAAATGCTTGGTGGGGAAGACAAGCTCAAGACCCCAGAACACATAAAGTTGGGCATACTGCCATGTATTTGTGGTTCTAGTGCTCCTACGGCAGAATCTGAAGTTCCTGCGTCATCTAGCCTGGCATATGTGGTAGCAAAAAATGGAGACCTTGAGATAGAAGGCAAGATTTTCACAGTGCACGCACACGCAAGACAAGGCTTTATGGGAGATTATCAGACATGGCATCCAAGAGATGAGTGTTCGATGTTTTCAACAGGATTAGTCCCAGCAAGGAAGGGAAAATGTGCTTTCACTTCTATGGGAAAGTAACAAGGACGTGAATTTGGGAACTGCCTGTGAAGTCAGAGGTAGGGAAATGCTTCTGCCAATGTAGATGTTGGATATGGCAGCACACAGTGCTTTCTGAATTAACTTAAGGACATGTAAGCTACTCAGTATTTGGGAGCAAAGCCATTGATGACTGTGGCTTTATCACACGTAAAAACAGGTGTTGTCTTTACGTCCATCCTACATTCATTCATTCTACCACAAAATAAAATAATTTTCCTTTGGGGAATTATCCTTCCTAGTCTTTGCAGTTTGGTGGACCTGCCTTACCTTGTAGTTGCAAACCAAAGTGTTGCCTGCCCTCCAGGTTAGTTCATGCCTTGTAAGGTTGAGGGGAAGAACTAGCCGTTTTGTCAGGTTACATGAACAGTCCTAGTGATGTAAGCTAGAACTATTGAGAAAGAAACTTGTATTTCCCTTTACTAAAACAGGAAATAGAATATAAAATTGGGAGCCATAGTTGCTTATCTTATCCCTTTAGGAGCACTTGGCTGACAAGCACTACTCCTTCACATGTATAAAAGTATTACCAAGAAATCACTCCCCATCATTTGACCTCTTGGATCTAGCTGAACCTGAAGCATCTATGGATTTTCCTGTTACAAGAAGCCAGCTTATGGTTAGTATCTGAGCACTTCGATGGAAGAAGTTTATGTAAAGCATTCTTGGTTTGGGCCTCTCTCCTATAGGTTCCTGGAGGAAATCATTCCCAAGAGCAGGGTGTTCAGCTCCTTTCTCCAGATACACCTAAACTTCTTTGTGGCCTTTAAGTTCTCGTTGTACCACGTCGATACATGTTGTACCATCTCCTACACGTTGGATATGGTACCTGGGCTTTGGGCCAAACCCATCACTGGGGTTCAGGAATTGGTGATCTTTCTTGATCACGGTATGGTGAAGGCATGCCCCAAACTTAAGGAGTCTGTTCTCTAGAGCTCAGCAGTTTTCAACATGGACTATGCAGACCTTTGTGGGAGACAGAACTGGAAACATAAAGCAACTTCATGGAGTGTCAAATTTTATTTAATGAAAATGAAGTCTTGAGGAAGGATTTGGAGGGGGAGAGGCAGGATTTCAGCATAGGTCCTGTGGCCTGAAATTTCCAGTCCTACTGCCTCAGCTTCTGTGTACAGGAGTATAGGTACACACCACTACACCTGAGTCAACATTAAAACGTGGTTGAGAGCACCTTTTTTGTTGCATGCTTGTGTGTGTATATGTGGAAGCCCAAGGGTGACTGCTCTACTTCCTTATGGCTCTGCTCTGGCCCCATCTTCCTCTGGGACCAGAACGGAAGGCAACTACTTCCACCCCCCAGTTTTACATGGGACTGGGGATCAGAAAGTCAGGTCCTTTTGATGATGAAAACTACTGAGCCACCTCCCCTGCCCAAAACTTTTAACTTTAAAATTTAATACTCACGGGGGAAGGCAAGAGGTCATGTATCTGTCATGGCACAGGTGGAATTGAAAAGACAAACTTTCAGAGTCAGTTCCATCACGTGGGTTTACAGCTCAGTATGAGGTCAGGTGTGCTGGCAGGTAGGTCCTTACCTGCTAAGCCATCGTGCAACCCTACGGCCAGATCTGTAAGGAATGTGTCCTGCAGCCACTCCAGATCTTAGGGCACTTGCTCCTCAGAAAGCTTGGTTTTCAGGGGTTCAGGGGTCAACAACAAAGTTTTGGGGGGAGAGGGATTCATGTAATTTATCTCCTAGGACATTTTAAACCCCGTGTATCTACTAATTCCCCATATACCCTCATTTCAAGGCCACACATCCACATTCTTATCAAACTTTATCTTGTTACATCTTAGGTAACTTAAGATAATACAAGCAAACTATAGAATACTGAAAAATACTGCATTTCTTTAGTGTTAAAAATGGTTTTCATAGACAATATATTTGGAATTGGGAAGGTTATAAGAAAACTGGATGATCACAGGTCCAGAGGTAGCTTTGTTCCTGGTGGGTGAATCCATCCGGCTTACAATTAGAAAAATATGTTCAGTTCAGATCATTCCAGAATCTGAACGGCACATTGTGAAAAATTGGGAATTCCACGTATAAACATGTTTGCCATTGGGAAAACGAATGATAGTGAAGAGATGGCAAAAACACGTCAGGAGAAATGGAGATGCTGTCAAGAGGTGAAGATTCTTTCCCCTTAGTTCCCTTTTCTCCTTAGTTCCCTTTTAACTAACTATTCCCTCTTCAGAATGGCCTTAACTTGACTCATACTTTTACTTCCCTGCAATACACATCTCAATCACCAGAGGGCAGCCCAAACAACGAAATAGGAGTTTCCAGAAACAAGGAGCTGGAAACAGGTACTGCAGAAGCTCTTAAAACCGATCAGGGCTCCACGGTAATGGAACATAGAATTGGGTGGGACCTGATGCATGACTTCAAAGTCGACAACCAGCCATGTGTAAGGTACAGTAGAAGGATTTACACATGTGTGCTACATCTTGGGAAGCTTGTTTTTTGTACATTAGGTCATAAAGACTCATGGACTTCGGATGCCCTGCAGCACTCTCAGACAATGAAGCTGAAGCTGGGCACATGACTATACCTGCCATCCCAGAACCTAGAGACAGCACAAGGTCATAAAGCTTGAAGCTAGCATGGTCTAACGAGAAAAACAAGCTACGGTTCCAGTATGAAGAGGAGAGAAGAGGAGTTAGACTACATCTGAGTTAATATTGAGGTGGCATTGGGATTCCAGGTTCTAGGTCAGTGAATAGGTATGGTGGATGCTTGCATTCAGGAGACTAGCCTGGGCTCTATAGTGATACTGTTTAAACAAAATAAAAAAGGCGCTATGGCCTAGCTTCTGTTAACCATAATTCATTAGTACAGCTTAGGCTTCATGAGATTTTTACAAAGCTTTTTACCTTTTCCACTTACCTGCACAGAGATGAACCAGTTGTTTTTCTACTATAGATATTAAAATGAAGGCCCAGAAGCATTTAATGACTTACCCAAGATTAAACAATACCCAGTGCCAGAGACGGCCTGGCAGCAATAAGGGGACCAAGAATGGGAAGGCAAGCAGAACAGCCTTTAGAGTGATGTCTGGCTCAGAGCCAGACCCCATACCCACCTTCTAGGGCCAGATCTGCTGCTAGGCCCTGGGCTGCTGTCAATCCTGTTTCCACACTTCCACCCTGGTCCCCAGAGAGTCCATCACCTTGGCAACAGCCAGAGAAAGGTCCTTCTAAAATATTTATGGCTCAAACAGTCTGGAGTCATGGGGAAAGCTGATGTCATCCTTCTCAGTTTGCAGATGACTGACATGCAGAGCAGCTGGGCAGGTGGGTCAAGTCCCCTTGGTCAAAAAGGTCCCTACCGTGCTAACTGGAAGACTGTAGAGACTGTATGACTGAACTTTTAAGACCCATAAGCCTAGAATAAAGAAAGAAGAAAACTTAAATGTTGAGCAATATTGTTTGAATCCTATACTAGGAATCATCATGGATTAAACAGACCCTGAAAAATACAACTGATGAACTAGAATTTCAATCTGGCTATTTGGCCTCAGCTCTAAACTTTGCTGTAAATTCTGAGGCTCCTGAATGATAACCTGGGGATTTGTACCGTCCAATTGCCTGGACTGAGAGCCTCTTATGCAAACACAGTGATAAACACCTAACTTTGCCTGGGACTTGCTCAGTTTTAGCCCTGAAAGCCTCACATACCAGAGATTTTACTGTTAGAAAGCACCTCTGGCTGTCTGACAGTATCTTTTTCTAAACTAAGGCAAATATTTATCCACTTCAAGCCTCAGTTTCTGCATCTGTAAAAAATATTAAGTGATGGGCTGGAGAGGTGGCTCAGGGGTTAAGCCTCCGCCTTGCAGGCGGAAGGTCCTGAGTTCGGATCCCAGATCCCACGTATAGAAGCCAGGCGGAAGCGGGGGCGGCCTGCGCTTCTGGTCCTGGTAGGGCAGAGCCTGTGAATCCCGGGGCAGGAGGAGGTGGAGGTGTCCATGGTGGTTCGCGAGTTCGTCCGTGGTTCTACATACACACACACACACACACACACACACACGCACACACACACGCACATGCGCACAGTTGAATAAATAATAAAAAAAAAATATTAAGTGAAACGTATAAATAAATGCTTAATATGGATACCTGGCACATACAATGAAGACACATACAGCCCAGAGACTAAATAGTTTGTCCAATGTAGATTAACTGATTTCAAAGTCCCTTTTCATTGTAACTCTGCCCTTGCCAAGAACACAGCATAAATACAGACAGGTTCCCTCTTTAAATTGCATTTCCTCTTGATTTGTTCGGACAAATAACCAGAGGACATCATGGGAGACTGACTGGAGGTCTTGGAGGTCCCTAATCTCGCAGGAAGCTCAATGGGCACATGCATTAGGAAACTAAGGAGTATCAAGAATGATGTTACAAACTTCAAGAGAAAAGATTAGAACAAAACACTGGCTTGAGGGAAAGTTGGGGCTAAACATGAGTGCAGGGCTTCGCTCTTCCCAAAACTGATAGAAGCTACCAGAATGGGACTATTCATCACTTCATCAAACCTTTATTGAGCTCTTCAGGCAGGGAGTGGATACTTTTAGAAACAGTACAGAAGCGAAGCACAAGTCCTACCCTTCAAGAGCTTTCTGGACAAGTGATCAACAACGAAGAGAACAGGCTTAGAGGTTAAAAATAACTTTCCCAAAGTAAATGAACCTTCTCCTTCCAGACTGACGTACATAAATACAGGTGTGACAGGCAGGAGGAGTAAGAGGGTGTTCTAGTCACTTCTCAGGACAGGCAGGCAAACTGGGAATGACACAGAAGCTGCCCGTCTATTCTGATCTAGAATGCCATGCCCAGGATTCAGTTAGTCCTTTACAATTAAGTCTTGAACGGGCTCAATCTCCTAGCCCTGGGACCTCCACTTTGGGCCTAAAAACCCTGCTGGCTTTTTGGGTAAAGCAGATCAAGAGGTGGGTGAAACAGAATTGTTGAGCTCCTCTCTTGAGTTTCTACATGCACAGGAAATGCCCTCAGGCCAGCTTTTACACAGCAGGTAGCTCTCCTGGTATTCAGAGTCCTCTGAAGGCTGCAAAGACACAAAGTGAAAAAATAAGAAACAGGAGGCTGCTCAGCAAGGAGCTTTGCAATCTTTCACCTGGCCAGGAAGCCTCCCTTACAACGTCCCCTTCCCATAGCTCAACTCCATTGTGGCACTGAGTACAGAGTTCTAGGTACACAGATGGGTAGAAAACACATGTCTATAGCCTAAGAGCTCTTTCTGCAGTTAGTCAGGTAATCATGCAAGTCTCAAACTTCGCTAACTATTGCTTCACTAACTATTGTTTGAGTGGAGCAATCTGGAGAAGAATGACTACAAAGTGAGTTGGAGGCTGATCCTGACTTTTTTTGAGATACTGTCTCAAAAAAGAAATGCCAAGAAATCAAAACACAGCCATGTTTATGCAATTTATCCTGAAGGCTGGGCAGACTTGTTCAGAGACAAGGTTTCACTCTTCAGCCTAGGCTGGCTTTGAATTGGCCACGTAACCTAAGCTGCTCTCAGTTGTGTGATGTCTGTCTGTGTTGAGTATACTATCTGAGTACTTATTATGAAGTCTATGTCTAGGCCCATCTCAAACTTTATCTGGCTGTGAAATTTAAGCCCCTTCTAAACACAAATCTGTCTGTCCATCTGTCAGCTGACTAAAGTCCAAACTGGCCTAGAAGTTATAGTTCTGCTTCTGTCTGCTGAATACTAAGCTGTGACACACGATACCCAGTCTGTACATGAGAGGTGCTGTGAGCAGAGCACTAGATGAAAATGCCGCTCAGAACTATAACAACGGAATAGCGCAGACTCTAGCCCAAGGTTTGGAAAACTTAATTCTGTATTTTGATGAACATTTCTGCTCCCTGTTTTGTAACAAAAAAGTTTAATCTCCTGCTTGGGCATAGTCATGTTGGACCCCAGGTAGCAATCATGTTCCAATAGTTCTAAGGTACAGTATTTAACCATAGGACTTTGTTGCTAAGCAGCCTACAAAAGAAAGGACTGTTTTCTAGGTGGGAACAAAAGACAGGGTAGTTAGGGAGTGTAGTAATAATTCCTCCCTTTCTCCACCAACTGCTGCTTCAGACAGCTGTTTCCAGCCTGTCTGCTCCATGTTATTAAATATGGAATTAATGTTATTAATATTGAATGCAAGAGGTACAGGTGTATCCAGAGGCAAGAATTCTTCAGTAATCTATAAACTAAACCAAAGGCCCATTAGAAACATTCAAGGTTGGTAATGTGTGGCTATTCTATTTACATTTGGAGGCCAGGGAAGTAGAAGTTTAAGATATGGGTTTGAAGCCAGCCCTTTAATCCTGTGAGCCTCTAAACCTCTACACTTGGTTTTCCGTTCTATGTATCAACATAGGGGCCAGTGAGGTGGCGCAGCAGGTAAAGGGACTGCCCTCAAACCTGACCACCTGAGTTCTATCCCCGGAGGCCCAGATGGTGGGAGAGAGAACTATGTACCAACATAGACGTCTACTAACCTTGCATGATCACTTATGAGAACTAAACAGGATACTGGCATGATAAAAATTCCCAGCAGAGAATGAATGTTTCTGGTCAATATTTGAACAAAGTTTGTAAAGCAAAGCCTTGCTTAAATCCTAAAGGAAAAAAGGTGAAAGCTTTGGTCTTGGGCTGGATTTACAACTCATTTGGTAAACTGTCTAGCATGTATAGGTCCGAAGACTTGGTTTCCAATATCAAATAAATACGCACCGTAATCCCAGCACTTGAAGAGTGCAGGAAGAAAGATCATAAGTTCAAGGTCATCTCCAACTATGTGTCTGGCTCAAGGCCAGCTCGAGTTCCATGAGATCCCATCTCAAGAATCAGAATTTTGGGCTGGCTTTGAGGGTTCAGCCTGCACAGTTGCCTGCGTGCAAACCTGGTGACCTGGGCTTAACCCCTGGAGTCTACACGGTGGAGAACTGGCTTCTACAAGTTGCTGTCTGATCTTGACATTTAATAGCCACAGTATACACACACCTGCTTTCTCTCAAAAAAAAATTTTTTTTTGAAGTGATTGCTTGTATCCTACACTTGAAAATCATCAAGGGCACATCAGATGAAAACATGTTATGTATGCTTCTTCTCCCTGTCATTAAATTTTTAAGTAACAAATAGAAGGGGGGAGGGAGAAGAAAAGAGCAGGCGTTTTGGTCTCATTTACAAACATCACAGTGAAAGAAAAGCAAGGAAAACTATTAATATGGCAAACTCTGAACATATATCCTTGTACAGCTCAAATACCTAGCAAGAAAAGAGATCACTCTTATGTAATAGAGAAAGTAAAAGATGAGAGGGAGGCTCCAGCCCTAAGTGCTCTGGCATGACAGAGATACCACAGTATGCAAAACTATCTTCTCTTGGCTCATTTTCCTTCCTTTGCCAGCACAGTGGCAATACAGGTGTAGTTCAAGTTAACTCATGCTTAGGGGCTCATACAGTCTTAAACTTTAGCTTTACAAAACACATCCCTAATCCATTCTTCTAACCAATGTTTATTAGATGCTTACTATATGTCACATTCTAGTTTTGGTGAATGAACCTAGCTAGTGCCTTATGAATCTAGTTATGTGATTTAACATCACTCAGAGCAGTTATCTTCATTTATTTTTCTTTGGGGGGGGAGTAGACTGTCTACTTCCTATGTAGAAGAGAATGATCTTTAAGCTGTGATCCTTCTGGTCTCCAGAGTAATGGGATGTACCCCAAATCTGATTTATACAGCAAGAGGTATCAAAACCAGTGCTTTGTGCATACTAGTCAACACTCTACCAGCTGAGGTTCATCCTGGTCTTTGAGTCCTTGCTGAAGGTTTCATATACACTACACATTAGCTCATTCTGTTTGCACAATAACACTGTGAAGCATAACAAAAATTTCATTTTACAGACAATAAAATGGAGACTTGGAGATAAAACACACTTAAAGTTCCAAAACCTTAATTTGGAAAACACCAGAAATTGAAATCCATCTGCTTAAAGACATAATAAAAGTGTGATTTTTTTTTAAAGTGTGATTTTTATCTTTTTCAGCATGGCAAATTCTTACCTGTCCTTTATTTATTTATTTTGGGAATTAAGGTGGAGTTTATTAGAAAAGAAAACAGTTGGAACTCATGGACTCCACACGTGGAGTGCCATGAGGAGCTAGGGCGCCTCCAGGAGAAGCAGAAATGAAACAGAGGGGCTAGGGAGCCCATGAGAACTCACAGTGCCTAGGCATGGAATTCATGAGGAGCAAGGAACAAGAAACAGACTCATGGCACTGGAGTGCCATGAGGGGCTAGATCGCCTCCAAGAGAAGTAGGCAGCTGGAAATGGACTCATGGCACTAGAGGGCCATGAGGGGCTAGATCGCCCCTTAGCTGTCCTTTAATACTGAATTTAAGTGCTGTCTTTTTCCTCCCATAAGCCCTAAGCCTCTCAGATAGCAACTCTAGGCTTTCTAGTATTCAGTGCTGCAACAGAATACAGTATTGTGACTGTTCAGGATGTACCCTCTCAGACTGCACTGAAATGCTTGAAAGTAGGACGATAAAGAGACAGACCTGAGATTCAGTAGAGCAAGCATTCAGGCCAGGTGGCCTCAACAATCTTTACTGTGTAAGCAGTACTGTAGAGGAAGTCTCCTTCTAGGAGAAATGATTCAACAGGTTTGAGATGTTTGTGACTGGCAGGAGTAACTCCTAAATTCAGTATATAGGCGAAACTAGACTGCGAAATGAGTGTGACAGAATCTCAGTTCTGCTGTCACACAGGTGTGTGACTTTAGGTAAGGTATTCATATTTTCTGGACCTTAGTGTAATTATGTATAAAAAATGAGGTAATATCTACTTTACTGGTGGTGGAGAAAACATGTAATAGTGACTAGACTAAGCCTTTTTTGTCCATATGCACCTTGTATTTGATGGGAAAAGCTAGCCTGTCACTTTGACAGCATTTTCCTTAGCAGTATTTCATATAAAATCTTCAATAAAGAGTTCCTGAAAGAGATCAAATATTATCCTGTAGATCGGCAGACCCTTCCAGAGAATGAACTCTGGCATATAACAATTGTCATAGTTAGGCACAGGTGTCAACTTGACTGTTGAAGGTTTGAGCTCTAGGCACATTGGTGGAGAATTAGTAGTTGGGTTAAGCCCAGAGCAAACCTGCAAGAGATTGTCTAGTTGACAGGGAAGGCCCAGCCTATGATGGATGGGACTAGGCCCTGAACAGATGAATTAAAATCCTGGGAGTCAACTAAGTTGGCATCCTTTTATACAGTTGGCCAGACATGTTGGTCTGGCAAGTAAAGACCATCCCTCTCTCAGCCATACCTACAGATTGTGTACCAGTTCCCTTGGACTTGGTGTTGGCATGAGCTCTCCTGTCAAGCTGGACTGAGAACTGTAACCAGATAATCCTAAGAGACAATAAACCCCTTGTTCCCTTAAGCCGTTTGATGGCCATTTAAGAGCAACCTTGCAGGCCAACTGCAACAGAGATGCATCTGCTCCAATTTGGTATGGAACCAGTGTAAATTACTTCTCTTGGTATCAGTTACCCTTTATGGAAAAATAAGGACACACAACAGGCATTCAAATTGAATTTTTTCTCTTAGCCAGGCAAAGCTGCCTACTTTCCCTTCCATATTTTCTCCTTTTTAACTGTGATAGGTTCTCTCTGTGTAGCCAAGACTGGCCTGGAATTCAAAGTTCTTTCTTTTACTTCTCACAAGTCCATGTGCCATCAAGTGAGGCCAGCTCACATTCCCATTATTTTGGCGGTACTGAAGACTGAAACTGGGGCCGTAGGTAAGCACTGCTATCACTGAACTATATCCCCAGTCCTCTTTTGAATGAGACAAGTTTTTACCGACTCTTATTTCAAATGGTCCTCCTTCAGATTCTCAAGTAGCTGGGATTATAGCCTGCACGCATGGTTCTCCCCTTCTTTGGTTTTAGTGTATGTGTATCAGAGGGCACATGTGTCCCTGTGGAGGACCAAGGATCACTTAGGGAATCATCCTTCTACCTCCTCCTTGCTTCCCCTTGGGATTTCCCAGACTCCACCCACCAGATGTGGAAGTGCAGGCAGCCACCATTTCTGCCTATTTTTACATAGGACCTGGGATCTGAACTCAGGATCTTCTGCTTGGGAGGCAGTTTTAACCCCTGAGACATCTCTCCATCCCTTTCTCCCCTTCTTTTAAATTTAGTAAAGGTGTTGACTTTGGCATCACGTACACTAAAATTGGATACAGAGAAGTTAGCATAGCCTCTGTACAAGGATGACATGCAAAACATGCAAATTTGTGAAGTGTTCCATATTTTAAAGATGGTGAGTTCTGTTGTTGGACAGGTCACTCCACTCAAGATAGGGCAGCCACAACCAGAAACCCATGACAATGGGACTTGATCTCACCAGACCTGCAGAGTGTGCCCATGAACTGGTGCGGACCCTTATGGGAAAGGGGTCAGACAAATGTACAGGAGTATCCATACCAGTGGGCTACCCAAGAAGTGCCTCTCTTGTTTGCCACAAAGGCCTGAGAACAGAAAATACAGAGGGAACCCAGGACCCAAAAAAACCATAGAACAGAATAGAAGGGAGTAGACTGGGCTCATATAGGAATGAAAGGGAGGATGGGATAGGATGGGAGTGGGAGGAGGAACAAGGAAGGGGGTAATGAAGGAGGCAAGAAGCATGTGTATAAAAATGTTAATTTAATAAATTAATAAAAAACACAAGCCTTAAAAGAAAAAAATTTAAATTTATTTAGTGAAGATCAGTCAGTAAATAGCTCAGTGGGTAAAGGTACCTGTTCACAAACTTGGGGACCTGAATCGAATCCCCGGAAATCAGTATAATGGGAGACTGGACCTCAAAATTTTCCCCTCACTTCCACCTGCACCATGGGTATGCATGTGTTCTTTCTCTCATCTAACAGATGATTAATTTACTTCACTATAATAACCTTGTATTAATCTGAATATACCCATATAAAAAGACAACTAAACATATATATTGTGAACGTAAAAAAAAAAAAAAATCTACCCCCAAAAATTCAATTCTTTGAATTACAGATTTATCACTCAAACATCTTAGCCATCTAAAGCCAGTATTCAACTTAGTCGTTTCTCAGGTCCCCATAACTAACTTTGTTTCCTTTTTCCATTTTCGTGCTTATGTATGAGGTGGGGGTACATGCGTATGTGTGTAGAGAGAGCCAGGGTTAATGCTGGGACTCATGCTCAAGTGTTTTTCACCTTGTTTGTTGAGGCCCAGTCTCCAAGCAAAGCAGAGCTTGCTTACAAGCTATTCTTGCCAGCCAACCAGTCTCCATCATTCAAGCTGTCACACCTACCTAGCAGTTTACATGAAATTTGGAGTTCTGAATTCAAGTGCTTGTTTGTGTGAGAAGTGTTTTAACTGCTGAGCTCTCTCCCCAGCCCTCATGACCCTCCTTAAAGCCTCCAAATCTCAGAAGCTTCAGGCTAAAAGTCAATTTTCACTCTTGAAGGCTGTCTGTACCTTTAATTCACTCTAGTTAAGTAAGAGCTTAGCTCCTCATACTAATAACTAACCTTAATAACGCTAACACTAATATTCAATAGAAAGGGGGGAGGGAAAATCAGCCAATTTTTCAATGACTTCTAGAACCAGTTAGGTTTGTTGCTATAAAAGCCCCAGCAGGGTGATCTAGCCCCCCATGGCCCTCTAGTGCCATGAGTCCATTTCCAGCTGCCTACTTCTCTTGGAGGCAATCTAGCACTGGAGTGCCATGAGTCTGTTTCTTGTTCCTTGCTCCTCATGAATTCCTTGCCTAGGCAATGTGAGTTCTTATGGGCTCCATAGCCCCTCATGGCACTCTAGTGCCATGAGCTGTTTTATTTCTGCTTCTCATGGAGGCACTCTAGCTCCTCATGGCACTCCATGTCTGGAGTCCGTGAGTTCCAACCTTTCTCTTTTCTAATAAACTCTACCTTAATTCTCAAAAAAAAAAAAAAAAAAAAAAAAAAAAGCCCCAGCAATTCTAATTGGGAAATTAAACTAGAGTTAGAACTTTCTGAGGAAAATCAGAGGTACCCCGATAAGTAAAGGTGGCTGCCACCAAGAATGACAACCTGAATTTGATCACTGGAACTCACAAGAAGAGAGAATCAAACAATTGTAAGAGAAAATAAAAGGGGAAGGGGGTCCTAAGGAAAGAAACACCAATATTTACTACATATAACTGAATTGATTACCACCATCTATTTTAGTTTACTTGAACTTGCTATGTAGGGTAAGGGTAACTGAAGTTCTGATTCTTCCATCTCCATTTCCCTAGTGACCTAGATCACAGGTGTGGACCATCATACCTGGTGTTTACTGTCCTTTCTATGTAGAACATCTTTAGAAATAATTTTCCTGACTGAGAAATACAACTTTCCTGAACACCTTAACTATAAGGTCAACATGGTACATTCTAACAATAATTAACTGTTGCCTATTAGCCATTTACAGTCACTTAACCTCATTAAGTCACTTACTTCTATAAAATATAAGCATTACTATAATGTATATTATATACATACATTACTATACAACTGTCTTTGGCTGACTGATATATGATCCCCTTTCCTAACCAAAATTTATCTTCTTTTTTGGATTGAGACAAGATCTTGCTCTGCAGTGTAAAGTAGCCTTAATTCTCCTGCCTCAACCTTTTGAGTGCTGAGATTACAACTACCAGACACTGTCCTACTTCCTTCCTAAGAATGTTTCCTTCCTAAGACTGGTAAGTTAAGGGCAATGGCTCAAGGTATACCAACCAGATATTCCAACAGAACTGGAATCCTGAGAAGAAGCAAACACAGGGATAGCATCCCTACTCCAGGAACAGTGAACAGCAGCAGCTCATATCCTTATGGTCTACGACTGTTGTCTCAGTTCTCTGCAGTCACTGTGATTCCAAGTTTGATATTTTGAGTCTTCCTAACATCTATTAAAAATGCCCTATTACTTGCACTAGCTTAGAACAAATAAACTCAAAATATAACACTGTTTCATTAGGTTACCTACAGAATAAAATAGAATTCAAGAGATGTGAATTGACACTATGCAGCCTTAATCATTAGACATAAACTCCTTATGAAAAAGTGATGCTGTAAATATGGTACAAATGATACAGGAAAGATCTGCCTGTTGACTACCTTCCTGGTGACCTCCTAGTATAACTGGTAATTCAACAGTCTACCATCCTCAATTGACAGTCACCTTAACATACCTGACATGGGTCTTCACTACCCATTCTATTCCAGGAAATGCTTCAGGAATTTTCAATCACCTGAAAAATTGAGAAATAGGAGATGAGTCTTTTGAAGAAGTTTTAAAGACATACAAAATAAAAGATAAAGAGCTCCTGCATGCAATTTACACATTACAGGAAAGAAACATGCAACTTTTAAGAAATTTTAAGGTAACATTTCACTGTGAATATCAATATGGTGTCCTAGGGGTCTCATCTTTGTACATTTTTAAACAGCTAAGCAGAAAGCTTTACTTTGGGGTACAGCAGGAGGTCTAGTCTACAGTCATTGAAATTTTACAATGTGTCATTTAAGATGTCAGACTTTGTGCCCAGGTTACATTACAGTTCACTTGTGATGGGCAGGATTATTAAGAGTTATGGCTAATTTATGCGGCAGCATATGGTTTTTCTTTTTACAGCTATTTTTATTAAACAAGTTTTGCAAAGTTTTAACATTAAAATTAACAGCTAAAGAATTGTTTATGCAAGTTGCTGTAACAGTTTATATAAAAGAGAAATATGTGCTATTAAAATCAGACATTTAGGTTACCTTTGGCTTTTTGCGATGCATGTTAGCTTTACACATCCTGATTCTCTTGCGATAATTTTCCTTTAAAAAGGGGGGTATAGAGTGATCTCTTTTCATCAAAACAAGACATAATGCCCTGAAAGCTGACTTCAAACCATGGTTGAAAATTCAGTTATTTACACTTTATCACAATCTATAAATACATTTTTTGTTGGTGTGTTTTAAAAAAAAAATGTCCATCATGCACTGCTGCAGGCAGCTTGGCACTTCATACAAGAGGATTTTTCACCCCCGAGCAGTTTAAGTGACATTTAGGGAAGGCATGCCTGGGAATTAATAAAGGAGTGGAAATTGGGCCAATTCCATTGCATCCTCTCTTGTTCTTGCAGGAAGGAATTCAGAGTCTATCATGCCAGATCCTGTCCCAGGCTAGCTGCATTTTTAACAGTACCCCTAGAATTGGAAGGGATACCCTTAAAGGCACCCAAAGTTTGCTGAATTGTCATATCTAAAGATGGGGATTATCAACATTTGAGCTCAGAGTTTTGGTGTCGCGCTTTAGGGCCACCTATGGTCCTATGAAAAGTACAAGGTGGGTGGCTGGCACTTTACTTCTATGTGAAAACCAATCCAAGTTTTGGTTAGTTGGGCGTTTTTCTCCAGAAATTAAAATTTTTGAAAGGATTGAGTAAAACTGCTTTCAACAACTTCCAGGGGGTGAAAAAGCTTTGGTTATTTTTAAACTAAAACTTAACAACTCATAAACTTTTTTTTTTGGTAAACTTAAAATAAAATCCCCACCACCACTTTTAAGAATGTCTCCAACTTTTAACAAGCCCATTAACTTTAGAGTTAATTTAAGTTTATTTGAAAGAGAAAATTATTTTATTGTCCACCCAAAAAAATGACAATTCATCACATTTACTTTGATTAAAAAAGGACTAAACTTTATTGACAAACTGCTGCAGACATTTTGACATAAGTTTAAGCTACCTATTTAGGCAGACTTACACATGTAGCAGTTAATCTTCGGAGAACAAAATGGGAGGACGGTACAAATCCATCAGGACTTTAACTTATGTACAAAGTGGATTTTGATTCCTTTTCCATTCAGCTGCAGTGTCCCTTTTTATATCATGCTAGTGTTGAGACATACTTGACTGACTACAGTTCAAAACTGACAATAGTCGACTTAATGAAAACCATCAACTTTTGGCCCGGTGTCCAAGTGAGCTTTTCAAGGAGTGCAGAATCTCATATGGACAAAATACTTTCGCTTTTTAAATACTGAAAATATAATTAGTACTATTACTCAAAGATTATAGCTAAAATGTTCTGCATCGAATTCAATTCAGGTGGCCGGCTCCTCTCCCCCAACCAACCTCTTCAAAACCTACTTCCCCAACTAAAGTATCTCTCAACACTGTATGCCTGGGGCTAGATTTCAAAACCCACATAATGAAAAAGTCAGTTTTACAAACCTAATTTTGTTGCTGTTTTTAAAGTCAATTAATGTTAAAGATTGCATCAACTATTTAATTCATGAGGATCTTTCATATTAAAATTTAGCCTTAAGATTCACCGCCATGTGCTTTTAGAGGAAATGTTTTTAGAGACATCTGAACTCACTTTTACATGGTGGTACCTACTGCCGTTAACATTTGTGATTTTAAATCTTAAACAGCCCTGAATTTTGAAATGTAGCCTAGTTTGGGATTCTGCAACTACAACTTTACGGGATGCCTCAAATCAAAACTAAGAGAAAGTTAACAAGCCTTTACTTCAGAACCTGTAAGCAAGCAATGCCACTTTTGAAACTAACAGGTTTTTTTTTTTTTACTCACTTCTTTTTTTTATTATAAAAGGTACACTGTTTATATTTAAACAACAAAGAAAAAAAAAGCATCTACACACTTAAAAAATTAATTCGATATTCCTAAATCTATTTTTAACTCATTTTAAAATACTACATACAGAAGCCAGAATGCAGAGTTAAGAATGGAGGAAGATGGGGAGAAGAAGGGACCACGAAGAAAAACACATAGACAATTACTTGTCTGTTGTGGGTAAAGCAACAGGAATCCTGGGATACAAGAAATCAGTAACAAGTTTGCTCATAACTGATATTTTCCCCTCCTGTTTGTTTTTAATAGCGTCCATATGGGTGCTCTCTGTATGCTCCCTTCACTGGCCTAGCTGGGGGGGCCTTCAGTGACGGCCTGGTCCCATTCCAGTCATCTTGGCCTGTAGGGAGAGCAAAGACAGTTTACAAACCACATGCCATTTTGGAATAACCAAGAATAGGTCATTATCTGTCATACATATCACCAACACTGCTTTTCTTCCAGTGTTCAACATCTCCACGGTGGTCTTGCTTTCCACTGTGCTTGATGTTCCTTAGCAGTCTGTTACCAAAAGTCCACAATTTTGAGTAGTCAGGTAGAAACGAACTCACAAAAACTGGTTTCGTCTCTATAATTCTCTCTTAAACGAGGTTCTTTATAAGCCAACATCCTTGATCACCAAGTCCTGCATAAAACCTTGCTTGAACTGGGTCCTTGTACGTCAGCGGAGAGGAGGGCCCAGAGGAGAATCAGGCATGCACAAGAAAGGACTCTGGGAATTGGGGCAGGAGGTAGGGGGGGATGGGGAGGGAGGAGTGAGGGGAGGGGGAGCAGGAGGTTTCAGGGGGAGGAGGAGGGAACTGGTGTACCTATTAAGTTTGTATGAGCTAAAATAATAATAAAATTATAAAAAAAATAAAATAAAATAAAAAAACTTCCGTGACACAATGGAGTCACTAATCTCAAGTGTGTCTCTAAAGGCCTTTCCTATTCCCGCAACAATTTGGCAGGAAGCTTCAGGCAAATTGGCAAAACTGCTAAATTTTCAGATTGCAGGCAGGTAGCCCCTTTCCATGCAATAGCAAGTCATTCCTCCCTGTGGAGAATTTTTCTCTGGCTCTCTTGGAGAAGCAAACAAAAGCCATATTAAATGACATGACATCCTCCATCAAAAGACCTGGTACTCCTAGTTGTGGGGAAAGAAGCAGAAACAAATGCTGTACTTCCAAAGAAATTCCACGGTTCCTTTCTCATGCATGGCCCATAGAAACCAAACAACAATGCTAATATCCTCAAATGATTTTCCTTTGTGAGAGCAAAATCTACAACTGACAGCTCATGAAAATAAACTATGTTTAAGCTTATTCTTCCGATTCATTCCCATACCTTCCCATGGCTAATTCATTACTGAGGTGTTTCTACAGAAATGTCTTTCACCATTAGGTCTTAATTTCCTATGTGGATGGTAAAGTTGTATTGGTCTCAATTTACAATTCTACATAACACACAAGACCCATAATTTACCAAGAGGCTTCTGGATATAAACAAGATAGAGTAACTCAGAAGCTAAAACACACTGACAGAATAACTAAGGCAATAACATACTAGGAATAAAGGGAACAAATGAGAGAGAGGGTCTCATTCTATAGCTCAGGCTGGCCTTCGCAACTCAGGACGCAGCTTAGACTGACCAAAAGCATTCTGTCAGGTTTTAGTATCTTGAGTACCAGTGACACAACCTGCCTTGTTTTGTTTTTATTTTTTTTTCTGACATAGTCTCATGTAGCTTGAACTCTTTATAAAAGCTGAAATGATCCTGGGATTCTCATCTTCTTGCCTCCATCTCTCAAGGATTATAGGCATGAGCTGCCACGCCCAGCTATAGCTAATATCTCAAGTCTTTTGGCACAAAAATACAGAAATGCAGCTTTAATCAAACACATATAAAGTCTCCACTATGCTGATCACTGATAAAATAATCAGCTATATCCTCTGTGGATGTGTAGAGCAATACGGTATCATTAATGGCAGTTAAAACTATTTAGCAAAAACTGTTGGAAAGGGGGGTGGAGAGGTGGCTCAGGGATTAAGCCTCTGTCTTGCAGGGAGGAGATCCTGAGTTCAGATCCTAGACCCCACGTATAGAAGCCAGGCAGAAGCAGGCGGTGGCCTGCGTTTCTGGTCCTGGTAGTGTGGAGCCTGTGAATCCCGGGGCAAAGTAAATGAGGAGGTGGAGGCGGTCCATGGTGGTTCCTGAATTCGCTTGTGGTTCTACGCACGCACGCGCGAACTCACACATACACGCACAATTGTATTAAAAAAAAAAACAAACTGTTGGAAAGATATTTTTCAGGGTAAGCAGTTGATAGGCTACCTCAAATCATGACCAGGTATTGGAATCTCAGCTTCTGGAGCACCTAGGGGACTTGTCTTTCTAGGTTGGTCTCATCAACTGTTTAAGAGCTGAGCTCCTTTGCTAGAGACTTGAGGGTTGAAGAGATGGCTCAATGGGTAAAGGTTTGAGTGCAAACCTGACAACATGAGTTCAATTCCTGGAGCCCACATGGTAGAAGAGGTGGTTAGACATGACTTCTGAAAGTTGTCCCTCTGATCTCCACATGCTCACTGTGACACATGCATATGCACTCTTTACTGGCATGTGTACTTTTTTCTAGGAGGCAAGAGATTCTAAGCTCAATGTTTAGCACCGAGTAAAACCAGATATGGTGGCACATGGCTGTAAACACAACATTCAAAGCAGAACTAAAGGACATTCCAGCTATGCGGCAAATTAAAGGCCAGTATGAGCCACATGAGACCTTGTCTCAAAATATACACAACACCACCCCCCCCAAAAACAACAAAAACCAAAACATTGAGTTGAAAGGTCTCCCAGCTAGCAAGAAGTTTGATGTTACTAATGGTTCCAGCCCTATAGGCTTGGATTTGATTTTAACAGCATTATTTGTCTTTTTTACTGTCTAACCTGCTCTGACGAGTTGCTTGCCACCTGGGTCCCTTTCAGCTGGCATTTCCTGTGCACTGAGATTATTAGTAAAATACAAAATTATTTTTAAAAATGAGAAGGAGCTAAAGAATAGAGCTGAATAAGCAAGCAAGTTCTTAATAATTGTCAAAATGACCTTAGTATCAGCAGCCAACATTCGAAAACAACCCAAGTCTAGATATCGCCTGCCTAATGTAGAAAGCACAACTGCTTTAGACATGAGCTCTACTTTAATAAACACAACACTTCTAATGTCACAACCACCAACACAGTGGTCCTTCAGTGAAGGTTTTACCTCACATGTGCTGACTGGCCTGACTGACCCATTATCGACCAGCATTCTCCCAAGCACTTACATTTTGCCATAGAAATAAAAACATACCATAAGCTTCGTAAGAATCTTGAACTTCCCCATGTCCATAGTCATAATATTCTGACTCCCTGGAAAACAAAGACAGAATATTAAAAAGTTATACAGAAACTATGTTTTCCTTTCACCTTTTTTTCAAATACTTCCATAACTTAGTCATTTTATTAGTGATAAAATAAAGGAGAAAACGTTCACTCAGCCCTTATTTAAGGCCCCAAGTTATTTCCAAAACATGTACACACCTTGTGTATTCCCAAAATAAAGTTTGAAATTGTAACAAGAAAAAATAAATATAACTTTAACTAAACAGTAAAGTCTAAATTGAGAACCTATAGTACAACAAGCACGTATCCATATAACTCACTAGAAGAGAATGAACAGGAAAAGAGCTCGTTTATTCCTACTGTACAATGCTGAGACTCTTTTTGCATCAATTACAGGTAAGATACATATACACATTCAAAATGATATTTAGAGAAATTCTAAAAATGAAACAAACCCTATCAAGGTAATGGTAGAAAGCTTCTGGCTTCTTCTTAAAATTTTAGGTAACTCTAATGTGATGGATTTTGTCTGGTTTGAGACTTGGTCCCAACTATCCCAGGCTGGCCTTGAACTTTCTATGTCTCCAAGGTTAGTTTTGAACTCTTAACCCTATGCCCATCTTATGTGCTACAATTAAATCCAGAACTCAGGATGTCCTGTCAGACAAGCATTCTACCAATGGGACTATATCCCTGAGTTGCGTATATGTTCTCTCCTTTCATCACGTGGCTTCTAGAGATTGATCTCAGGTTGTATTTCTCTGTTTACATGTGAAATTAAAGTTCAGGAACCTTTTTCTAAACCTTCTATTCCAAGATCTTAAATTACAATATAAAAATTCAGTTATCCAGAGCTCCCTTGCCCCCTTCCTCATGGGACTCCATGTGTGGAGTCCATTAGTTTATTTTTTTCACCCCTTATGGAGTCTGGGAGTTCTTGGGGACTCTTTTGTCCCCTGTGGATCCAAATCCTTGAGTTCCATACTTTCTCTCCTCTAATAAACTCTTTCTTAATCCTCAAAAAAAAATTCAGGCTATCTAATTTTCAGGCCCAGGTTTATGCCTCAGAATTGTGAATACTTTCAACATGTTAAGATGGACTACTTTCTGGGTTTGCGCTGCCTGAAGGTTTCAGTTCTACAACTCTACCCCTCCATCTCCAGGACTACACAGTACACTTCTACTTCTTGACTCACCCTTGACTCTGGCTGTAATAGCCTTCATATCCTTCGTAACTCTGTTCTGCATATGTATCATCATAACCCTGGAACAAATAGAAGATCAGAAATGCACGGAGTAAAGAAGGCTAACTGCAACCCATGTAGGTATGATATACTTCTGAATGAATAGGTCATGAAATTTTCTTCAAAAATGTTGACACTCAATGTGGAATAGTAAAGGAGGACAACAAAACAAAATCCAAATAAATACAATAAGTCATAGGACAAGAGTGGGTAGCAAATACAGTTGAGCTTAAATATTAGTAAAATGTTATGCCAACTCATTTCTCAGTTTACACAGAAAGTAAATCTTAAGATGAAAAAAGAATATCTTCCTAGTTCAGAACTCACTGCATAAAAGGGCAAATTCCAAATCTTTTATGTAGTCCTTTCTACCTATATAAAGGGTCAAAATCCTATTATGTATGGAAATAGTACACCGCTCAAAACATTCTTACATATTCTTCATATGTTTCTGGTGCAGGAGGTGGAGGCAAAGGTATTCTCTGGATGCCTGTTGTCCGAGCTCTTGGGGCTGGAGCACCTCTCACAGTAGGTGGGGGTGGTACTCCTCGAGTCACAGTGGTACCTCTGGTGATGGAGCCTCTTACGGAGGTTCCACGGACCAAAGCACCTCGGGGTGGTCCAACACCACGGCCTCTATAAAAAAGGAAATTAATTTTTAATGAACAGGTCATTTTTGTGTTTAGAGGTGTTCACAAGTTCTGGAGCTAATTAGATTCTGATGGCTTGATGTGGCATTATTGATTCAGTGAGGCCCTAGCTCGGCTCCTGAACCCAGGAGGTCTGAAGTCCAAGGTCCGGCCACGACAAGCCTGAACCAATTGGGACATGTAGAGGAACCATGCAGGCGGAGGGATGAACAACCAATGGGAAGTGGGCATCTAACTGCCTCTGCAATGGACACCCATTAAACATAAATGATTGTTGGCTGTCTCGCCCTGCCCCCTGTAGAGATAGCAACACCTGACCCTATATAAGCTCAAACACTTCCTTAAATAAATTGAGTGTGCACCGAACTCGTCCACTGCCTGCTGCTTCTCACCTGACTCCCAAGGTCTGTGGTGACTCCGCCACCACTCGCCCCCTCGCCTCAACCTCCAAGGCTCCTGCTGAATTTCCCCCTCCTTTCCCCAGCTGGCCAGCCAGGCAGGGACTCTCTTTCCTTCCCTTCCTCCCTTCCTTTTTCTTTCTTCTTTTTTAGTTTCTTAAGATCTGGTAAATCAGAGCCTTTTCTCTTGGTTGTTATCACCCTCTTTTCTTTCTTTTTGGGTTTGTAGCCTAGAATAGGCCCAGCAAAACAGCTCAGTAGCTGGTGATCTGAGTTTGATTCCTGAAAGTCCACACGATAGAAGAAAAGTTGTCATGTAGTCTAGGCTAGTCTTGAACTCACTATGGAGCCAAGGATGACCTTGAACTACTTCTGCAATTCTTGCTGCTACTTCACAAGTGCTGAAATTACAGGCATGCACACCACACTGAGTTTTTGCTTCATGAATAAGCAAGCATTCAACCGAGACACGTCCCTAGTCTTCAACTAGACTATTATCAAAGCACAGAAGAAGGTGGACATGAACAAGTTAAGGACCTGCAAGAGGAGAGTCTTAGTTCCACAGTGAACCACTGCATAAATATTAACCACAAAAAGTAAAAATGGTAGGACTTCCCAAATTAAGTAACTCCAAAGTTCACAAGGACTGTAGCAAAACTGTGGTGAAAGTGTCTAAGACCTACAATTTATACTAAATACAACATACAAATCTTTAGACCTCCTCCCTAAAAAACAAATAAGACCACCACTACAAGAGAGATGGTTCTAACAGCCAAACTTACACTCCTTTCTTACTGCTAATTTTTACCTGGGAACAGGTGGAGGAGGAGGTGCAGCTCCCCGGCCTCTCACTGGTACCCCACGTCCACGAGAGGTCTCAGGTACTCCATTCAAGTAGGACAGCTCAAGAAATTGCTCCTGGCAGATATCATCCATCATATCCTAGAAATAAAAGATTAAGAATATCGAATAACATCTCCACCTCCTCAAAGTCATCTGGCCTACATGAACTTTAGATGCTAAAAGAGCTTTGAAAGTCCAAATGAAGCCTTAGATCATTAATTCTCTGAAGTCAATTACTTAGAGGAAGTCTAAATGGCAGACCCTTCACTATTCAGTTACAACTCTTCAAAATGCAGTCAGTGACTAGCTTTCCTGGTCGTTTCTCTCCTCTCTTCACATAAAGTGTCTTAAACCAAGCTGAAAGATTTATAATTCAGAGCCTGGTCTATCCTCACATTTTCAAAGGAATACCTTTGAAAAGAATTCCTTTTTCTGGAATAAAAGTCACAACTATTAATGGAGCCCTATAAATCGAGTACTACATAATCTTTCTATAGATTTTTGCACTTAAATATTTATTGTTGGGGGAGGGACTATACATTTCATGGTACATATATATGGAGGTCAAAGGACAACTTGCAAGAGCGGTTCTCCCCTTCCATTTAGCACTTATCTTCAACAAAAGGATTTTGGGCAGCTCTCATTTTATAATTAGGAAAGACAATTCGGGGAATCTGAATCAACCAGACTATGGATATAAAACTATTAAGGGGAAGTCTCAATAATATTTGAATTTAGAATTGCCTGTCTCTAAAGCTTAGGCTTTGAATAGAACAAAAGCCCTAAAATAAGAGTCTCTTAAGCTTTCTACTGTTGCCACTTCTTTTCTCAAAGTATCATGTAATTCTCACTACCCAGATACCGGTGACATGTTTTTTTAATTTTTTAAAAAAATTTTCATTTACACACACACACACACACACACACACACACACACACACACACAAAAAAAAAAATTTTTCATTTATTTCTGTGCATGTGCCTGTGCATTAGAGGACACTGTGTGTCCCTGTGGAGGACCAAGTGTGACTTCAGGCATCAACCTGGATTGCTTCTACCTCCTTTTGGCTTTGCTCTGGGATTTACAGGGCTCTGTCTGACAAAGTAGGAAATACAGACCACCACCATTTCTTTTTCTTTTTAATTTTTTTTATTAAGATTTATTCAATGTATGTATGTGTGTAGAACCATGGGCAAATTCGGGAACCACCACGGACCACCTCCACCTCCTCGTTTACTCTGCCCTGAGATTCACAGGCTCCGCCCTACCAGGACCAGAAATGCAGGCCGCCCTCGCTTCCACCTGGCATCTATACGTGGGGTCTAGGATCCGAACTCAGGACCTTCCGCCTGCAAGGCAGGGGCTTAACCCCTGAGCAACCTCTCCAGCCCAACCACCACCATTTCTATCTGGCATTTTTACATGGGATCAAGAATTCGAACTCAGGTCTTTAATTCTTGAGCCATCTCTCCAGCTCAGCCCCTGATGACAGTTTATAATGGCTTATCTTTCTCACAGATTATGAGCTCTTCAAGACACCCATCCCCTTACATGTGTGTGAATATTAGAAGTCTAACTGGACATCTTCCTAAATCGCTTGCAGGGGGGAGAGGGGGGAGGGAGGGGAAGAGAGAGAGAGAGAGATAAGTACATGCTATATTGAGGGAGGTCAGAGGAAAACTTTCAAAAGTCAGTTCTCTACTTCGACTATGTGGATTTCTGGGGATCAAGCACAGGCTCCACTTTTGAGAGTTGATGCCTCACTAGCCCATATGACTTACTTTTTTGACACAAGGTCTTTTACTGAACTAGAGAGTTCAATGTGTAGGCTAGAGTGGAGTCAGAAATTCTTAGAGATCTTTTGTCTCGGCTTTCCCAACACAGCGATTATAGGGACTGGCTTTTAAGATGCTGGCAATCAAACTCAGGGTTTGATTCTTGCATGGGAGATGTTTTACCAACATCAGACACAAGCACAGTATTAGACTATCTACCTGATATTTAATAAGCATGAGACAAGCATACTTAGGTGTAGAAAACTAAAATGGTAAGCTATCTAAGAAAACCCAGAGAAAACTTCTAATCTTCCAATGGTATAACAAGAGTTCAGCTCCCAGATTCCACTTAAAAACATCCTGTGGAAATGGCTGCAGCCTGCACTTTTGGCCCTGGAAGGCACATGTGGGAAACCTCAAGGCAAAGCTGGAAGATACAATTTTAAAAATGTTATCTTAGATGGATACAGCTTCAAAAAGAAAAGATTCTAGGACTAGAGAGAAGGCCCAAGGGTTAAAACTCTGCCTAGAAAGCAGAAAAACCTGAGTTTAGAACTCTGATCCTATGTAAAAACTCCAGGCAAAAATGATGGTAGCCTAGCTTTATGACCCTGGGGGGCAGGGGAAATTCCAAAGGGAAGCAAAAAAGGAGGTGATTCCCAAATTCATCCTTGGGCTTCCATAGGGACATACAGTGCCTTGTGACACAGACACACACCCACACCAAAAAAAGTTAAAAAAAATAAATGACTATAGTTACTAGAGCAATAATCTCCTTACCGCTCCATTTCTCCTGACCTTATACATCACTGCTGCTTGAGGTCACACTGAGCATCATGTACCTACCAATGCTGGCTTACTACTGAGATTTCTCCAGTTGTCACATCAAGTATTTGAGGAAAACCAAATACATAGACATCTTTTTCAAAGATTAATTTAGAAAGAAACCTTGCAAACCTATTCTACTGGAGAAACAGGCTAGAGACAATAGATAGCGTTCCCTTTGCAATGATTTAGTAATTCAGGTATCTCTGGATATTTCAATATGGCACTTCCAAGAGAACATTCTTGAAGAAAAAATTAACCATCTGTGAGTTTTTCTTTAGCATATTTTTTTGGGTGGGGGTAATGGCCTTGAACTTGTTTCTATCTCAGATTCCCAAGTATTTGGAATTACATGTGTGTGCAACTGTATCCAGGTGGTTCTAGAATTTTTAAATTAAGTGTTTGATGTTGTTCTGTGTCCTACTGAGACCTTAGACATTTTTAGAATGCTTGAGTTTAATAAGCATTGTAGGCACACAATGTCTATGAACTTCTGCTCTACCAATTCTCCCTCTGTAAGTAGAAGGAAGAATTTACTTCCATTGAGTTTTAACTGCCTTACTTAATATTCAACTGTCAAGGACTGTAACTCACGCCCTCTAAATTTTATTGGTAAGGATGAAAACATGACACTCATTATTGTTAAACATAACACTTATTATTGTTAAACAATATTGCAATTCCATGCCAACGTTCCACATTCATTCTTGATAATTCAACTTTCAACAGCTTAACTCTGACATCCACTGAACCTTACTAAAAGGTGAAAGTATCATTTTCTACTTACTCAATAGTAACACAGATTGAGTACTATGCCTGAAAATCAGAAATGCTCCCAAAATTATAAATATATACCACAGTGGAAAATTCCTGTCTGTCTCAATTAAAACACAGCCGATGGGCTGGAGAGATTACTCAGGGATTAAGACTATGCTTTACAAGTAGAAAGATGACTTTTAGATCCCATGTAAAAATGCCAGGTGGAAATGGTGGGAGCCTGCATTTCCAACCCTAGTGGGCAGACCTTGAAATCCCAGATTAAAGCAAAAAGGTAAAAACAATATAGAACGATTCCTGAAGTCACCCTTGGCCTTCCACAGGGGCACATAGTTCTTTCACATTAAAATAGAAAACAAATTAAAACAAAAAACACAGCCACACTAAATAAAACTTCGTAAGGGGCACTAGGCTGTAGTTCAGTTGACAGAGTACTTATCAAGCATGGACAAAGTAGTCCTGGTTTAAACAGGACATAAACCAGTCTTGGTGATGCAATGTAATCTTTACACTTGGGAGGCAGAAGCAGAAAAATCATAGTTTCAAGGCCATCCTCAGCAACATAAGGAATGCAAGACCAGACTAGTGAACACTATCTTTCAACAAATTCAAGCAACAAAGAATGATTTGTTCAGACTGCAATCCCATCCCCAAGATACCTCATTTATAGTTATATACTTATACATATTATATATAAAAATATACATCAACTATGCTTCATATATAACATACATACAAATATTCTAGAAATCTGAAAAAAAAAATCGCTGAACATTTTAACAATTTAGATGGGAGATAACTTGTAATCTGAGCAGATGAAAATAAGAAAGACATGTTCTAGCCTGTTCCAAGTCTCCTGAGCTTCATTTATACTCTTAAAGGATTTATACACCATCAATGTTAAGCATGCAACATATTCCACTTCTAAATCTAATTATTTGAGTAAACCTTTACCAGGAAAAGAACCCTTCAGGCATCACGAAAGTGATTCAGTATGTAAGGACATCTATGTGCAAACTTGGGGACCCAAGTTTGGTGATCCCCAAAAGATCACATAGTGGAAGAACCAACTTCCAGAAGTTGTCTTGAACTTCCTCACACACATGCTTGTGTGCATGTATTCTGGCTCAAATAAACAAAAAAGAAATTCTTCAACATGCCAGGTTAGAAATTAATTTATCAACATTGAACCTAAGTCATAAGCTTCTTACTGCCAACTCTGGATTCAAACCATCTAGCACACAGATTCCTCAAGTACATGAACCTACCTTAAAATTACTTTTCTAACACTACTTCCAGGTTCCACAGTAGTACCATAATACTGATTTATATTTTGGCTGGAGGGATGACTCAAGGGTTAAGACTCTGACTCAAACCAGAAGAAACCTGCATTCAGATCCCAGATCCCACTTTGCTGGCCTGCACTCAGCCTGGGAAACCCCAGAGCAAAGCCAAAAGATACAGCCAGGATGATGATTCCTGAAGTCACTCTTGTGCCTTCACAGAACTGCTTGTGCATGCACGCGCGCGCGCGCACACACACACACGTTAAAAAAAAAAAAAAGGAACTGAACGAAGATGCCATTAAATCTTTGTTAACTAGACTGTTAACATATTATGGAACCAAGATATTGACAATGGATACTAGTACACATTAATTAAAACATCATACAAGGAGCATAATGCTTTGAGAATGAAATTTAAGTAATGGGAAAATCTTAAAAGCAAAGAACAAAAAAATGCAGAGACTGGTTAAGAGCCTCGCCTTCATGATAGCATGATCATTTGTGCAAGTTCAGGAAAAAGCATCAACTTCCTTACTGGAACTAGAAATTTCTTGACTTCTTCCATGGCATGGGCCATAAGAGCATAAGCCTCACATGGAGGTCCAAAGACTTCGATGAAGACATGCAAGTCCATATTCAAATGGGCATATTTGGGGTCTCCACCTTTGCGAAGTTCTTCCTCCTATGGAAAATTCAGAAACATCAAATTATGCAATTAAAGAGAAAAAATCTTTTATCTTCAAGCTAAAGGGACAGCAAGAAATAGTTTCAACAAATAAAATGAAGTCTATCTAAGAAAAGTAAAACAAGTTCTAGGAAATATAACTTACACAACCTGTTAAGCCTTCTGTACTTGGTTAACTTGTCTCTTAAATCACTGGGGAAATTCACTGGAGCTCTTATTACAAAGAATAAAATTTAAAACCTTAAGCATCCCAGAAAATAACTTGTCAATTAAACCACATAAAAAGAAGTCCAAAACAGCAAATTTCTAGAACACAGCAGGTAAGCCTTATCTAAAGAACTGACCCTACAAGGGGTAAGGCTGTTATGTTGTGGTGTGAAGTTTCTGGTCAATTAACAAAAAGTATATTGTACATGGAATCATGGCATCAAAGAGAGAGATTCTCCTATTGTTGGGATAACTCACAGTACCTTTTAAGATTATTAACAACTCTAACATTCCTGATAGCTAAAGACAAACCATCTAAATCTCCAAACTCTCCTGTATTCACGACACTACTGATATCCTTTTTCAGAAAATGGAAAAAGATCCTGTTGTTTACATCTACTGTCTTTCATTTAAGTTTTAGGATATTGAGCTCCTATTTCAAGTTTTCATAAGTAAGTTCTATTTTAAAGATGCTATTCTTAATTCTACCAATACACAGCCAAAAGTCAGGAAGAAGTAATCACTGGGGCATGTCGAGGCTCTTTCAAGATTGTCAAACAAGCACTTGCATACAACGAAACTTGAAGTAATCATATTTTATACACACACAAAATGTTTGCTTTCATAAGGTATCCAGAAGAGAATGGGAAGCTAGAAGGCATTCGGCAATCACACTGTCTCACTACCTTTGCTTACCTTTGCTTTGTCTCTCATTGAACCCTTTCCCAACACAGAGATCTTTGCACCAGTCTCTTCCTGCAGTCTTTTGATTGTGTTCCCTTGTGGGCCAAGAATCTTCCCCACAAAATTGAACTGTCAAGATAATAAAAATACATTTAAAAAATCCAGATTTTTAAATATACAAATTTTTATGAAATTTCCACATATAATGTAATTTGACCCTGTAAAGTAAGCAAAGCATTGCCATACCATTTTATGTAAGGATGCGCTGAAACTGAAGTGTCACAGATTAGCTTATCATTAATTATGTGACTAGCAAGTACAGTTTTTAGACCTGAATTTAGATTTGGTGCTTTCTCTAGCTCACTGCAACATCTAATACTTTAACATAAGCAAACATTTCAATATACATTAACTTCTTGCTAGAGATCAAACCCAGACCATAAGCATGCTAGGCAGGTACTTTACTACTAAGTTATATCCCCAGCCTCACACACCTTGAAGATAGAAGAGAACTTATACTGCACCTCACACTTTGGTAGGATGTTCAGTAAAATAAAAACATTACTTTCTTTAAAAAAAAAAAAGAGTAGTAGGCCCAACAAGTAGCTCAGTAGATAAACCTTACTTGTCGAGTAAAACTGGTTACCTGAGTTTGATCCCCAAAACCCATGTAAAAGAACCTTGTAAAGTTGTCCTGACATGGCACACACAGCAACGTGAACACATACACAGTAAGTAACGTTTAAGAAAGCCTGAGGAATGGGAAAAGGAAGCATTTCCTGACGATAAACCAAAAGATAAAATTAACTTCATCTATTCAAAGGTGTTATATTTTCTTAGATTTAATTCAAGCTCAACCTTTTGACAGAGGGCGACTCTAATTATATTTCCTTTCGGACAACAGCTATGCTGTTGGCTGTAAATTTTATTTCAAGTGCCAGAAACACACTCTGAAGACAGTTGGGAAACAGGCTGACACTTCGCGATCTCGTTGCGCCTCCTCTTACCTTTGGGTACTGCTTGACAGGTATCAGCACCCGCTCTTTCAGCTTCATGTTCTTATGAGAAAACAAATCCAAGTAATTTTCTTCATCATCTTTTTTTGAATCGTCTTTCTGAATCTTCTCAATTTCTAAACAGAAAAAGAGAACGTATTTCTGCTCTGGTAAATGAAGGTCATTGCTAAGAGAACTTAAAATAATATGGAACACTGTGTAATGAGATCAAACAGCTCAGAGGAAATTCTAGAGATGACTAGATAAAGGCTATAAGCTGCAAGAGGCCAACTAGAAACCCAGAGTCTACTTCCAATAAGAGCAGCCTACATACTTATCTGAAACTTCTGTGTCAGTCATTAAGATGTTTCTTTCTTATTTTATTTTTTGTATTCGGAGGGCATTCATTGTGTGTGCTTGTGGAGACCTAAGGGTGACTTTGGGAATCACCTTGGATTGCGCCATCTCCTCTTTGCTTTGCTCTGGAGTTTCCCAGGTTCTGCCTTCCAGGACTAGAAGTAAAGGCCACTGGCATTTCCACCTGCGATTTTTACATGGGATCCTCGACTCAGGACCTTCTGCTTGCAAAGCAGAGGCTGAACCCCTGAACCACATCTCCTAAAGAGTTTGAAAGACTCAGCGGGCAAAAGGGCTGCGTAGGTAAAAACACCTGCTGCACACACCTGCTAATCTGAGGTCAATCCCTGGAATCCACCATCAAAGTAAAGAACCAACCCTCAAAAATTGTCTTCTGACCTGCACACAGGCACTGTGGCACACATGCCAAAACCCATACACATACATACACAATGACAATAAAAATTACTGTTTTTTTTTTTTTTTAAAAAAATAAAGTTTAGAAGACCTAGTTTTTATTCTGCCACTTGGATCAATTTAGACAAATTATTATTCTGAATTTTGGTTTCCTATTACAGAGGATCTCTACCTAAAGGCAGAATAAAGGCTAGAGTGGTAGAGCATGCCTGTAATCCTAGAGGTGCAAGAGATTGAGGTGAAAGGTCAGATTTCAGGCCAACTGGGGCTATATAAGGCCCTGTCTCCAAAAAACAAGGCTGTGAATGATGCTCAGTTGGAAGAGTGCTTGTTTAGCATACAAGAAGCCCTAGGTTCCCTCCCCAGTAAAGCACTAACTGGGTATGGTGATGCAGGCCTTTAATCCCAGCACTCAGGAGGTGGAGCCAAGAGGACCAGGAATTCAGGGTCTCCTTCCTTGGCTGCAAATCAAGTTTGAGGCCAGCCTGGGTTAAATGAGATCCTGTCTCAAATGAGAAAAACCAACCAATCAAATCAGAAATGTAACATGTACATATGCTTGAAATTTATTTCTTAGAATAGGCTTAACATATAATCATTACCTATCCCAAATTCAACCATGTTCAAAACAAGGAAATACAAAAAGGAAATACAAAACAAGGAAATACAAAAATACAAATAAAAAAACTGCTCTACTAAGTTATAACTGACTTCAATTTACCTAGCCAGACTAGACTCCTCAGCTAGCTAGCGCTGGGTTTAGAGACCCAGCTTCAAAGAAACAAAGTGAAGAATTTCCACATAATGTATGCTGACCTGATGCATGCGTACAAAAAAATGCATGGATCCTACATATATGTGAAAGCAGAAAAAAAACTGCTACCTTTATAAAGAACTGCATTCATTCATTCACTAAGTAATTTAAAGTGTGTTGGATCTTCCTATGAAGAGGCAGATGATAGCAGATGTCAGCATGATCATTAACCAGCATAGGCTACAAGTCTTGCAAAGCATAGGAGATACAACAGAGCAAAAGTCAGACATGGTTTCCACATGATTCACTGTCTACATACTGTAATTCTCAAGTCTACAGTGCAGCAATGAAGTGCTGCTGTGATAGTTCTACAGTGCTCAAAAATTGCAGAGTCCATTGAGTTGTACAGTTCAATAGTCATGAAACTTTCATGCTCCAAAAATCAGTGGAACACTCTAAATGCAGGATGTTTTCCTCATAAAATACATCATACAGCATCTGTATGTTCTATGATTTTTTCAATTTCTACATTTATGTGTATACTGTACACATATATGAGCATACATGTTTACATGTGATCACACATGTTAGGCACATGAAGGACTGAGATAATCCTTGATCACTCTTCCACCTTTTCCCTTTGAGACTGGGTATCTAATCATACTCAGAAAACACTGACAGGGCAGCCAGCTTGCTCTAGGGATACCCAAGCTTCACCTTCTGTGGCTGGAATTAAATTATAATTAATCCCAGAATCATCAGGAATGTGAAGGGCTTATTAAACGTGATTTCAACTCCAGTAAAGGATTTATGCTAGTAATTTGCATTTTTAATAATTTAATGGGTGATACTGATATTGTTGGTTCAAAGACCATTGAGTTACTACTACATAAAAACACTTTGTCTCTAACATATTCTGCAAATCTATATCCTTAACAGTTTTTTAAATAAATTAAATCCAGCTGTGACAAAGCACAAGCAGAAACAAGTTTACTTTGATACACTTCAGACTTGTTTATTAAAAAGCCAATTTCAGGGCTGGAGAGATGCTCAAAGTTAAGATTCTGCCTTATAAGCAGAAGGTCCTGAGTTTGGATCCCAGTCCTGCATAAAAATGCCAGGTGGAAAATTAGGTAGCCTGAACTTCTGGCCCTGGGTGAACAGAGCCTGGGAAATCCCAGAGCAAAGCAAGGAGGAGGTAGAAACAATCCAGGATGATTCCTGAAGTCACTTGGTTTGCCATAGGGACACACAGTACTCTCTGATAAACACACACAAGAACTAAACTAAGCATAGCTAAGCACTAGTTTTCTGACATTTAAAAATGTTAACCAATTGGGCTGGGGAAATGGCTCAGGGGTTAAGCCTCTGCCTTGCAGGCGGAAGGTCCTGAGTTCAGATCCTAGACCCCACATATAGACGCCGGGCGGAAGGGGGATTGGCCTGCGTTTCTGGTCCTGGTAGGGAGGAGCCTGTGAATCCCGGGGCAGAGAAAACGAGGAGGAGTTGGAAGTGGTCCATGGTGGTTCCCGAATTCACCCGTGGTTTTACACATGCGCGCACAAACGCAAGTGCGCACACAATAAAAAAAAAAAAAAAAAAAAAGAACGAACTACATTAAAAAAAAAAAAAAAAAAAAAAGTAGAAGGACCTGAGTTTGAATTCTGGATCCCATGTAAAATGCTGAGCAGATGGAAATAAGGGCAGCCTACACTTCCGATCCTGGAAAGTGGAATCTAGGAAACCCAAGAGCAAAAAAAAAAGCAACCCTGGATAATTTCCGAAGCCACCCTTGGGCTGGACACTATGTCCTTCATACACACAGACACACACAAAACCAAAATGCTAACCAATGTACGTATCCCTCACTATACCTCTACTTCTATAAGAACTGTGGTTCCCAAGTTGGTACTATAGGAATGTTTCCAGTGAAAACTGCCAATGACAGTGCTCTTCATATTCCAATTTCATTGCTTAGAACATAAACAAGTTTACCTTACACAGATTAATGACTAAATGCTTCATTCAACACCCTATTTGTTTACTGCTTTATTGTTGTTAGATAATGACCTCCACTACTTTCCAACTACTTTAAAAACCAGCGCCCCCCCCCATTCTACCATATCTTACTACACACGTCTCTCCTTGAACTTGCAGGCTGAAATTAAGTACTTTATTCTCAAAAATTAAGAAAGACATCTAGTGTCAACTTCAAGCCACCATATGCATAAGCCTACAAGTATGGCAAGTATATCCTCCAACACAACACATATCCACACACAAAATAAAATGGCAGGAAACACTCAACACTGACTTCCGGCCTACACACATACACTAAATGGAGGGGGAACATAGTCAAGGTAGTTAGTACATCTCCAATTTAAAACTAGGAAAAAGGGACTGGAGAGATGGCTCAGGGGTTAAACCTCTGTCTCACAAGTGGAAGATCCCTGATCCCATGTAAAAACGCCAGGTAGAAATGGCAGCGGCCTATACTTTGGCTGCGGGAAGACAGTGCCTGGGAAACTCCAGCTCAAAGAAAAAAGTCACCCTTGGGCCTCCACAGGCACAAAGTGCCCTCTCATACACATGCAAAAATAAAATGGATAAAATAAGGGAAAAAAAGAATTAGGAAAAAGGCAAAATAATCCTTGTTCAAGTACCAGAACAAGGATTAAAACCTAGGCTTTTTCAAACTGCAAATCTCATGCTTTTCCTTATGAGGGGAAGGGAACACTTTAAGGAAGAGCTGACTTACAATATTAAACAAAGTATAATTTATACCCTCAGACACTGCCATGCAGCCCTAAAGGCAATGAAAAGATTTCACGGATGCCTTGGATTATCAAGTACCTAATTATCGTTGTCCCCTTTTTCAACTCTGTATTTCTTCAGCCTTATTTTCCTGGGAGCACTAAAAATGGAAAACCAAATCAAATCAAACCAGCTTCCTAAAAGTAGCTTACTCTCTCTAAATACAGTGTTGTGCATGTCTGTAATTCCAGCACTCAAAGAGGCTGAGGCAGGAGGACTTCTGTTATGAGGTCAATCTGGGTTACATTAGCAAGACCTAGTCTCAAAAAACAAAGAACTAAAAAGGTGCCTAACCAACCCTCAGGCAAAAGTACTTTTCAGACAACGTTTCTAAAACTGACTCCTCCAAATAACCTTTGCCTAAGCCTTTGGAGACCTTGGATGTCCCAAGAGTCAAAGAAAGAAGAGCTAAGTTATAAACAACACAAAGAGGTGACCCATTTGCTTTCTGGCCAGGCAATTATAACTAAACATATTCAGTGCCTTTGATGTGTTAGGGGTTTGGATTTTTTCATTGTGTTTATGACCAGTATCATCTTCATTTAACAGTTAAATAAATTTGAATTCAGAAAACTAATAACTCGTCATAAAACTTGTTATCCTTAAACCCAAAGGCACTCTATACTACCAGAGTAAATTCAACTAACTTTATGGCATTTCTATAACTTATGTTTCTCCCTTTCTTTACTATGTAGGTCTTGTCATTCATTGTTTAAGATTCCAAGAATGGGACTAGGGAGAGCACTAAGCTGTTAAAGCAAAAGACTGGAGTTTGGGTGATCCCATTTAAAAGTGCCAGATGAATATGCTGCCTTATCTGGAAATCCCCAGAAAGAGCACAACAGCCAGACTAGCCCTGTAGGTGAGCTCTGAATTTGACCCAGACTGAAAAGAATTACTGGTATAAACCTTGGCCCTTCACATAGTATGTCCACAAACACATGAAAATGGAAAACAAACTAAAAGATTTCTAGAAAAGGACATAAGGGTATTTTGTTTTTTAAATAGCATGTTCTTTTCTCTGTTATGGATTTTTAAAAATTTACTTTTTATTTTTATGGGGAGGGGCAAGAGGCATACATGTAGAGATCAGAGGACAACTTTCAGGAGTTTGTTCTCTCCTCCCATCATGTGGATGCCAGGAACTGAATGAAGGTAGACAGACTTGCCCAGACATTTTGTTAGCCTTTCCACACACACACAAATGTATAATACACATACAAATGTATATAAATAGGCAACACACACATATAAAATTACCAACTGATCAGGCCTAGCTAAAAACAGACTACTATGTATATCCCATTAATTCACCAACATTGGATAAGAGCTGCATAAGGAACAAGGCATCCAGAAACAGTGTTCTAGGAGGGCAAGACCAACTCAGCATATTCACCCTGCAAGATCAGGTATCATGCTGTTCTCTATTCTGCTTTCTAGGTGCACTTGGTTTACACTCTAATCACAGCATCTTTTCTCCTTAGCAATTTCTGGGAAGCCTATCCTACGACTGCTGAAACTGCACCTGCAATTCTTAAGACCATGTCTGATACACATTTACTAAATGAAAGAAATGTCTCCCTGAATGACTCATCCAAATTTAAGGTATTATTCCCTTTTACAGCTTATCTGTTGGCACCACCTCGTGGGATGACAAAATCAAGCAAGAACACTTAGCCCAATAGGTTCTTAATTTTTTTTCTTTTTTTTGGGGGGGGGGGAACTAAGGGATCCCATTGAGAATATAATGGACGAAAGCTACAAACTAGTTCTTCAAGAAAAGAAACAGGACTGGAGAAACAACTCAGGGGTTAAGCTTCTGCCTAACAAGTAGAAGGTTCTGAGTTCAGATTTCAGATCCCTCGTGTAAAAAAAAAAGCCAGGGAAAAATGGTGGCAGCTTGGGAAGGTGGAACCTGGTGAACTCCAGAGCAAAGCTAAGAGGAGATAGCAGAATCCAGAGTAATTCCCAAAGTTACCCCCTCGGGCCTTCAGAGGCACACTCTGACATGACACACCCACACAACAAACAAACCTAAAACTTGTATCAATTCTACCTTGGCCCCCCATCCCTGAAGTCCTTATGATGGAAGGATAGAACCCATTTCTGGAAGTTGTCCTCTGGCCTCCACCTATGCACCATGGCATGCATGAATTCTCTCTCAAATAAATAAATTTTAAAAAATCCCACAGATCCAGGGCACCTACCCCTCATGACACTCTAGGGCCATGAGTCTGTTTCTAGCTGTTTCTCCTGGATTCCATGGAGTCCACGGGGTCCCTGAGTTCTCCAGGGCGCTACTCATGGCGGGTATGACTTCATATCTGGAGTCCATGAGTTCCGTTCTTTCTCTCTGCTAATAAACAGTACCTTAGTTCTAAAACACCCTCACAGATCCAATATGCCTTTCACCAGCTCTCCCCATAACATTCTGATTATAACTCCAAAATTAACATTAATGTTAATTGATGGCTTCATTAATGGTGTCACTCAGATTTCACAAGTTTTATACTTACATGTTTAAGCCTATGGAATTTAACCATTCATGTGATCACCACCATCGAGGTATAGAGCAAGGGGCATAGTTCAGTGGTAGAAATCGCTTGCCCAGTATGTCTAAGGCTGGAGATTCTATGCCCAGCAGCACAAAGAACTAATATACACAGATAACACCAAGATTCTGGTTTATTTTTTAGAGAAAAAAATTGTTGATATAAAATACACTTGGGCTGGAGAGATGGCTCGGGGTTAAGACTGTGCCTCACAAGCAGAAGGTCCTGAATTCGGATCCCAGGTCCCATGTAAAAATGCAAGGCACAAACAGCAGCCTGCACTTCTGGCCTTTGTGGGAGGAGTCTGAGAAATCCCAGAGCAAACAAGAAGGAGGTAGAAGAATCCAGGATGATTTCTTAAGTTATCCTTGGTCCTATACAGGGACACACAGTGCCCTCTGATACACACACACACACAAGCACGCAAATAATTAAAAATTAAAATAAAATACATTTATAAAATGTCCACAGAAGACTATCGTTTCTCACTGCTATTAAATTTATTGGGGGGAAAAGAATTTATTGGGAATGTTATTCACATCTGTCACTAAACATACTGTAAATAATGAATTATATTCTAAAAACAAATGTGACCCATTCTCAGCAATCACTGGTATGATTAGTAAGACTATACCATCACATCTGGCATGTTTCTTTACTCTCATGTAGTGTAGCAGAATTCAGAGTATAACTATACATGGATGATACAGAACATTCTTCTGAATTCTGAACAGTTCTATCACCAAGATCCCTTATGCTCCTTTTCTATAGACAATCATTTCCTTCTCTTAGCATTGATATCCATCAATCTTTTCACCATCCATCAAGAATAGGAAGAATCTGCATCCAGGAACTCAGTGAGACTTATTCTTACTAGACCTGCATAATGACTGACATACCAAACATGCCTTCTAAAGACTATCGAGGAACTCAAGAAAGATAAGAACATACAGTGGAAACCTTGCGGACAAAAGCTGATGAGTGAAAGGAAATGTCGCCATGAGTGGGAAAGCCCCAAGAGAGTCAACTTGGCATGCCACAAGGCCTGAACCCTCCACAAGAGCAGACAAGCTAGAGGGGAACCCATAGAAGCAGGCAAGCAGGCAAGAGGATGGAAGAAAGTGGGATGGATTGATGAAGAGAAAGGAGGCGGATGAAAGGGAAGCAGGGCTAAGTACGAAACATGTTTGTAAAATGAGAAAACTAAATTAAAAATTAAAGAATGGTGAGAGTCACATGTGATGCCACTCAAGAGACAGATATAGGAAGTTTACAAGTTCAAGGTCAGGCTACCATATGTAATGAAGAGACTGTCCTAAAATATAGCACTTGAGTTTTCAAGAATGATTTTTTAAAAATTATTATTATTGGGCTGGAGAGGTGGCTCAGAGGTTAAGCCTCCGCCTTGCAGGTGGAAGGTCCTGAGTTCGGATCCCAGATCCCACGTATAGACGCCAGGCGGAAGCGGGGGCGGCCTGCGCTTCTGGTCCTGGTAGGGCGGAGCCTGTGAATCCCGAATTCGTCCGTGGTTCTACACACACACACACACACACACACACACACACACACACACACACAAACACACACACGCAATTGAATAAATAATAAATTTTTTATTATTATTATTTATTCAACTGTGTGCATATGCGTGTGTATGTGCCCGCGGCGTGTGTGTCTGTGTGTGTGTGTGTGTGTGTGTGTTTGTAGAACCACGGATGAATTCGGGAAACACCATGGACACCTCCACCTCTCCTTGTTTACTCTGCCCCGGGATTCACAGGCTCTGCCCTACCAGGACCAGAAACGCAGCCGTCCCGCTTCCGCACAGCGTCTATACCTGGGGTCTAGAATCCGAACTCAGGACCTTCCGCCTGCAAGGCAGAGGCTTAACCCCTGAGCCACCTCTCCAGCCCCGAGAATGATTTTTTTAATCCAGTGTAATTTCTTTGCAATGTTAAGTTGTTGCATTGGCCAAAAATTCACTTCTGCTGTTGTGTATTTTTTTCCCCAATTTGAGCTGTGCCATAGTTAGATATAAATGTCAACTTGACAGTTGAGGGGTTGGGTTCTGAGCACATGTGTGAAGAATTAGTAGTTAAATCCAGAGTGAATATGTAGCAGATTGTCTAGTTGGTGAGGAAGGCCCAGCCCATGCTGGGTGGGACTAGTGCTCAGACAGGTGAATTAAATGGAGGGAAGTGGCTAAAGAAGTTGGCACCCTTCTGTATACTTGGCCAGACATCTGGGAAGTAAGGATTGTATCTCTCAACCACTATGTGAATAAGGTGTGGCTAGTTCTCTTGGGCCCATGGTATATGGGGATTCTCCTGCCAAGATGGATTAAGAACTGTATCATGGGATGGAGATGGCTCAGGAGTTAACTTCTGCCTCATAAGCAAAAGATCCCAGATACCATGTAAAACTACCAGGCAGAAGTAGCAGTGGACTGTACTTCGAGCCCTGGAAGGCAAAGCCTGGGAAACTCCAGGGCAAAGCAAAAATCAAGTAAGTAACACAATCCAGGGTTTATTCCTAAAGTCATCCTTGGGCCTCCAGAGGTGCACATAGTGCCTTCTTCTACACACTTAAATAAAAAACACCTAAAACCATACTATCATAAGAGAGAATAAATCCCATGTTTCTATAATCTGTTTTGTCATGATTCTATTAGAAACCATGCAGAGTAACTACTACAGGCTGCTATGAATAAAGTATCAGTTGACATTTATGCTAAAGTTCTCAGCTTTAATTTCTCTAGAACGCCAAAACACAGGTTATATCTTAAAACATCTTCAGTTTTATCAAACAAGAATAAAAAGGGGCTGGAGAGGTGGCTCAGGGGTTAAGCCTCTGCCTTGCAGGTGGAAGGTCCTGAGTTCGGATCCTAGACCCCACGTATAGACGCCAGGCGCAAGGGGGGGGGGTGGCTTGCGTTTCTGGTCCTGGTAGGGCGGAGCCTGTGAATCCTGGGGCAGAGTAAACAAGGAGGAGGTGGAGGTAGTCCATGGTGGTTCCCAAATTCGTCCATGGTTCTACACACACACATACACACACACACAATTGAATACATAAAAAAAAAACCACCCTGCTTTATCGCAGATGTATGTTTAATATTTTGCCTTATTTTAGTTTTTTGGTGGGGGGAAAAGAGAAAGAAATCATGCACATGCATGCCATGCTGCAGTATAGTGCATGAATGGAGATCAGAAGACAACTCTGTGAAGTCAGTTCTCACCTTTCGACATGGAAATCAAACTCAGGTCACCAAGTTTTTGAGCAAGTGTCTTCCTGAGCTATCCTGCCAGTATAATGTGTTTTAAAAAGTACTTGTTTTCTCCAGGGATCAAACTTTAGTTACCTATATGCAAAGAGGTGCTTTCACCCACTGAACCATCTCTTCAGCCCACTACTTTTGTATTCCATAAAAATGGTGCTATAAAGAACTACCTTTCCACCTAACATTAAATTTCAAGATTTCTCCAAGTTGTTTCATCGAACTATATAGGGTATTCATTTTCACCAGTGTACAAATATTTTGTCAATCTGTCACATAACTTAAAATGATGAAACAGGCTGGGGAGATGACTCAGGGATTAAAGCCTTTGCCTTAAAAGCAGGACCTGAGTTCAGGTCCCCAGATCTATGTAAAAATATGGTGGGGGTATGGCCCTGAAGGTGGAACCTGGGAAAACCCCAAAGCAATAAAAAAGTAGAGAAATCTAGGATTCCTTTAAGTTACCCTTGAGCCTCCACAGACACATACAAGTGCCCTCTGGTACATACATAAACACACAACACACAAAATAATAAAATGGTGAAATGAGCTATACTATATTGTGAACAAGGCACACTGTGTTATGAATGAGATATCCATATGCAAAAGGTTCTTTGGGCACATAGGTAAGAATGGTACTACAAGTTTTTCTTTGTGATACTGAAGATTTAAACCTAGGACTTCACAATTTGACCAATAGCAGCAGAGTCTAAACTCAAATTCTATTTATAGTTTCACATCCAAAATTGAATCTATATTCAATCCCTCAGAACTGTGTCAATATTTCCCACTTCACAATAAAAATATGTCATTGTCTTCATTAAATAGTATAAAGCCAGTCTAGACAGACTCTTTGAAGAATGGGGGAGAAATGAGGGGAGTCAGTGATGAACAAGCAGACAAAATATCTCTATCCTTCATGGCTAGATTTGACAGTTATCATAAACAGTGTCGTATACAGATATGCAGTTATATATACACCTAATAGTGCACCGGAAGCTAATAAATACAAGATAAACTGGAACAGGTCAGAGCAAGCTGTGTGGTTGGTGATCAGGAAGGGTGGTCTCATTCTCAGTACTTTATGAGAAATGGGCAGAGATACTTGACAGAGCCTAAGTTTCAGGCTGTTCTCTAGGTTTCTGCATCTATGCTTCATCTTCACTGCCATGTTAGCACACTGGACTTTCCCATGTTTCCTTTTTGGTTTTTGTTAGTTTATGTGAGGAAAGGAAGAAGGGAAGAAAAGGAGGAAGAACGAAAGGAAGAAAGGAAAGGAAGTAGAAAAAGGAAGCAAACATGTGGAGATCAGAGGACAACTTTGGAAATCAGTTTTCACCCTCCACCATGTGGGCTCTGGGGATTGAACTCAGGTTGTCAGGTTTGACAATAGGCACTTTCACCACCTGACCCAGCTCACTGGAGCCCATATGTTTTCTTGTAGTACTTTACCCAATTAGAGGGACAGAAACATCAGGTGTGTGACTCTAGATGCAGACCAATTGTAAACCTTGTAATCTCTGTGCCTTGGGCTACTCATTTGTAAAAGTAGAGATGATTAAAAGTAACTTCCCACAAGCATCATGAAGGTTAGACATTTAATGTGAAGTACTTAGCCCACTGTCTGAGATGATAAATTATCACCCACATTTCCTTACATGCATCCTTTCCAGAGCTTAACTACTATTCTTCAACCTTCTAAGAGTTTCATTTTTTTAATCTTTCCTTTTCCTGGACTGTAATCCCAGTGCATTTAGGAAGAAGGCAGAAGGATAGCAAGTTTGAAACTACCCTAGGTTATATATAAACTTGGAGGGCATTCTGGGCTACAAAATGAAACCTTGTCTCAAAACACACAAACGAGCAAGCAAGCAAACAAATAAGGTGGTGGAAGAGTGCCTGCTTAGCAAGAGGACCAAAAGTTCATAATTGTCTGGCTTATTGAGTGAGTTCAAAGCCAGCCTGAGCAATTTAGTGAGACTACCTTAAAACAAGGGGAAGAAGGAGAAAAGCCATCTGGGTATAGTTCAGTGGTGACTGCTTGCTTAGCATGTGCAAGGCCCTAGGTCCAATCCAAGTGTTAGGGAGATGGGACTAAAAAAAAAAAAAGACTGGGAAATGAAAGGAGACATGTGTATATAACATACATGTATAATCCCAGCACTGGCAGAGGCAGGATGAGCACAAGTTTCAGGCCTGCCAAGTCTACATAGCAAATTCCAGTCCAGCTAGGACTACAGGGCCAAGACCCAGGTATCGAAGAATAAATATTAAAATCCAGTACTCAGAAACATCTCTATGCATTTCAATTTTTGTCTCAGTGAGATATTGTCCTAAATCTCATTAGTTTGTGATAACAAGTTCTATCTAGTGATTACAAGCCAAAGGAAACTGATTTTACACCTAAGTTTGTCCTTACAACTTGCCACTCCAGGCTGGAGAAACGGCTCAGTGCGTGAAGGAGCCTGTGAAGAAAGCCTGACAACCTGTCCAGTCATAGGGAGGAAACAGGGAACCTGTCTCCTGACCTCACAAGTAGAACGTGGCATGTGTGCGCTCTCTTGCTCACTCTCTTAATTAAATATTCTTTAAACAGTCCCTTGATTGGAGTTCAAAAAAAAAGTTACTTACAGATGAGGTTACTGAGATTTAGAAAGTTTCCCAAGTAACTAAGGGTCAGTTTCCAACCCACTCCAACAACTGAAAACTTTCAAGTTATTTTAGCCTATATTTAACCTGATAAAGATTTAAAGAATTAACACTGACCACATGGTGTATTTTCAGAAAAAAAATCCACCTGATACCTGCTATTTGCAAGACAATTTGGGAAAAAAATATGAGTCTGGAAGGTTGCTCATCAGAATGCTTGCCTGACATGCAGCAAGCCCCAAATTTGATCTCTTAGTACCACATAAACCAAGTGTGGTAATCTCTGCAGTAAGCAGAGGCAGGAGGATCAGAAGTTTCAGGTCAATTTGAGCCACATCAGATTGGGGGGGGGTTTACTGGACCATAAGATTCAGGTTTGTGACTGGTTCAGCCACGCACTCTCAAAATCAGTTAAAGATTCAAAATGGCTATGAAAAACAGAGAAAAAGGAAATCTAGTTAATTTGACCATATTGGGAAGAGACTTATTCTAGTCCAATTGTTTCTTCAAAGTCTGAGCAGGAGACAAAAGTAGAAAAAAAAAGTCTGAGCAAAAAAGTTAGATAGCAGAGGATATGCATAACTAAACAGTTCTGCTCCAGGTGTGTTCTGCCCACTATCCTGCAAAGTTGTCAGTGTGTGAATCTTTTGGAAGACAAATTCCTCTGGTGGCCTCAGCCAATTCCTCTTTTGCTCCCAAGCATGAGATTCCTGGGGAAGTTTCAAAATGTGAGGGTCCATTATTTCGATAGCTGGACAGCCAGAAGGGGAAAGGAGGGCCAGGTGTTATTTCCCTACTTTCTGTTTTACTATGCGTTTCAGAGGGAGGGAAAAATAACAATACAACAATTATTGCCCTCAAGGAGCCCTCAGCACACAACAGACAGACATGACCATCTGAAAGTGTTGCAGATGGCAAAGCCCTCAGCTGAAAAGTAAACAGATGATCTAAATGTTCCTGTGCTGGACCACGTGTTTTGTTTATTCAGCTTGAAGGTAAAGCCCTCTTGACAGTGCAGTGAGATGGAGAACAAAGGGAGGAAAATGATATGTTCATAATGCACTGTCCACTTTACCTGACAGTCCAACTACCCATTCAGAAATAAAAGAACTACTTACTATAGCGATGTTTTAATTAGAAGCGAAGGTCAAACAGATGGCTTGGGGGAAAAGTGTCCAAGTCGTTGGCGGTGCTACCAAGAAAAGAGCTGGCCAGCCTACAGACAGAACAAAGGCTATGCCATTCCTAATCTATTTCATTACCCTAGCAAAAGCTCAAACAACAAAAAGACCATGCTTTTCCGATGCAAGCATTGTACAACTTTTAATTTTTGTTCACATTGTTCACCACAGAGAACCTGGAGTCCCTTACCTCCCTTTACGGGTCTCATCTCACCGTTTTCTGGTTTACCTTCCCCCTTCTTGAATGAGGCCGAACACACATTGCAAAATAAAGGGGAACAATCTTCAAGCTCCGTGCCAAATCGCACTGGATCCGTCCAAGTCGAGAAAACTGGTTTGGGACCGCCTCAAACCCCGATTCCCACACTGCTCTCGCCCGAGAGTAACTCACACTCCGGTGGCCGCGGAGTCCCGCGGGCGCGCCGCCCAGGGCCTTTCGGCGCGCGCCCGCCCGGCCGGCTCCAGGTCCCCCCCGCAGCGCTCCGGCGCCCCCGGTCGAGGCGTTCCCTGGCATCCGGGATCAAAAAGGTTTTCCCTTCGGAGCAGCGGGGAGAGGTTGCTTTCTGGAAAGATCCGGAGCGCGGGGCGACCGCTCGGAGGGGGAGGGACCGGGTCGGGAAGCTACCGTCTAACGCATCCAGCGCTCCGTGCTAGGCGACCGCGAGGCGGCCCCCAAATCCTCTCTCGCGTTCGGGGCCCGGGTGGGAACGTGGCGTGCGGCATCCCCGAAGCGGAGGATGAAAAAGAAGTCCCGATCCCGGAGTTCCGAGGGGGCGGGAGGAAAGAACAAAGGCCGCGGCGGTGGCCCGGGCGCCCCGAGAGCCGCTTACCTGCCGTGAGCAGCTGCATGGCGTGAGTGAAGGACGGGTCGAGCGAGTCCTTCTCGGCCATGAGTTCCGGCAGGTACTTGTTCTCCGCCACCATCTTGACCGAGGCCGTGGCCGACGGGGGCAGCAGCGGGGTCGGCGCCGAGCCCACCACGGTGGCGTCCGGACCCGTGGCCGAGGGCGGCAGCAGCGGAGGCGGCTGCGTGGCGGGCGAGCCCCGAGCGCCCCCCCGGGCCCCTGCTCCGCCTCCCCGAGACCGAAGAGGCAGCGGCGGCGGGCGAGACGGCGCCTGACGCACCGAAGGATGGGCACCCGAGGGGTCCATGGAGCCGCTGCGGCCCGAGGACCGGGTCATGCGCGCAGCAGGGTCGTCCCGGCGCTGCATCGGGGAGGACGTGCGGCGAGCGAGCGCGGAAGCGACGCGACGGCGGCCGAGGCCCGAGCGGCGGTTGGCGGGGGTGGAAGAGAGGGAGCGACGGCGACCGAAGCCGACCCGAGCGACCCAGCGAGAGAGCACCGGAAATGAGGCGCTGCGCCTGCGCGGGCGCTGCCGGCACCGCCCTTGGGTTTCTTCGCCGAGAACAAAGTCCCCGGCCGGACCGCGGCGCCTGCGCACCGCCGCGCGGCCCGGGTTTTCCCTGCGAGCCCGCCGGCCGCGCATGCGCGGGTGCCCGAGGCCGCCGAGCGTTTTCTGGCCCACGTGACCCGGCGCTAGCGGTACACGTGTCTCCTCCCACTTCTGGCGGAGCGCGCCCAGGAGGCGGGGGCGGTGGAATGTCTTTGTCTGCGCGCGGGCCCGCAGCGTGTGGGGCGGGAGACCTGTTACTCGTGCGCCACGCCTCCTGCAACGGCTGAGCCTCGGGGACTAGCGGGGACGGGGGGACAGGGGGGAGAAAAGAGGGTCCCGCCACTCCGGGAAATGAGAGAGGGCACGCAGAGAGAAAGAAAAACCGAGACCCGAGAGAGGAAAGAGGGAATGCCAAGCGTGGGAAGAGGTCGGAACCGCTAACAGTCTGATCGTGAGATAAGTGGAAGGAGTGGGGAAAGGAAAGCCTGCAGGGAGAAGTTGAGGAAGACTTGGAGGCTCTTTGCGGCAGATTTGAATTTCCTAGGAAACCTAAAAGGCTGCAGAGAAAAGGGCTGCATACCCTAGCATAGTATTCATTTCCCGAAGTTTCCAAAGTAGTAGGTACAAATATATTAGCACGGTGGAAACGAGTAAGTCTTTTTAAAAGATGCATTTTAGTTGGAGTGTAACAGGGCCCTCGAAGCAGAAAGTGGAGGAGCACTGAAACTATGAGTCATATTTCATGATTAGTTTAACATAAGCTTGAAGACTTTCATGTACAGAAAGTTTTAAGTAACGTATAAATTTTTATCATTTACATACATGTTAATATACTCTTTCCTACCAATTGTGCTTGACTCATTAAAGCCAGCCTTTGAAGGTGTTAAAAGTCGCCCCAAAATATGCTACCTTGACATACTGATTATCAGTAGGCAGGTAATAACATAGCCGTCTGAATTTCCTTTATCTAGAGGCAGAGTCTTCAATAAGAACTCACATCTGTGAGCCAGCAACATTGCTCAGCTGCTAAAGGTGCTTTTGGTTAAGCCTGACAAAGCCGGCATTCCATTCGCAGGATCAGCACAGTGGAAGGAGAGAACCCACTGCCATGAATTGTCCTCTGATCTATGCCTGTGCACCATGTCAGGCATACATACAACATAATGTGTTAAGAAACAACTCACAGCGGGCCTAGAGATGGCTTACTTAGCTAGTAAAGGTGACTACTAAAGGCTGACATCCTGAGTTTGATCTCCAAAACCTCAAAAAGGTGGAGAGAACTGACTATAAAAAAGTCTTCTGGGCTGGAGAGGTGGCTCAGGGGTTAAGCCTCCGCCTTGCAGGTGGAAGGTCCTGAGTTCGGATCCCAGATCCCACGTAGACGCCAGGCGGAAGCGGGGGTGGCCTGCGCTTCTGGTCCTGGTAGGGCGGAGCCTGTGAATCCCGGGGCAGAAGGAGGTGGAGGCGTCCATGGTGGTTCGCGAATTCGCCCGTGGTTCTACACGCACACATACATACACACACACACACACACTAAATAATAATAAAATTAAAAAAAAAGTCTTCTAACTTTGGTATATTCCTGTACACATGTATACACAACATTAATAATTTTTTTTTGCTTCTGTGTCCATGTTATGGGTATATCCATATGTATAAGTGGGTTCACATGTGTGCTGTGTAGAAGTTCAAAGTTGACATCAGGTGTCTTCTTGGATCATTCTCCATTTTGATTATTAAGGTAGGGTCTCAACTGAACTCAGAGCTCACTAATTGTGTAGGCTTTACCTCCCTATGCTGGGATTACAAGTTACCACACCTGGGAATCCAAACTCTGGTCCTCACACTTGCATAACAAATGTCTTATCCGTGATCATAGTTAGGTACAGGTGTCAACTTAATGGTTGAGGGTTGGAGCTCTGGGCACATTTGTAAATAATTGAGTTAAGCCAAGAGCAAATTTGCAAGACACTGTCTCGTTTAATGGGGAATGTCCAACCTATGGTGGATGGAACTAGATCCTGGACAGATTAATAAAATACAGAAAGCTGGTTGAGGAAATTGATATTCTCCCATATACTTGACCAGACATGCTGGTCTGGCAAGTGAGAATTGTCCCTTTCTCAGTTGGTTATGGGTATGGTGCATGGACTGTGAACTGTAACTGGACTATCATAAGAGAATAATGTAGGGAACGCTCAAGCCCGAGATCTCCGTTTCCTGAAGATGGATGCCAAGGGCATCCCTTGCCGTCTCAGTTTCAGTGTGCCTCTTATTCCAGCATAGCTCTGTGCCTATGCCAGCATAGATGCCAGCCTATGTGATATAGTCATAGGCTGATTCCTGTTGACCTTCTCCCAAGGGGCAGGGATGCATCTTGTCCTGTCTCGAACTGGGTTCAAGGGCAGAGGTGTTTTTTACATATTCCTTCCTGTTCTAGATATTGATTAGCATACGTAAAGGATGGGCACCGAGCTTTATCATTGTAATTGTATCACCACGTTCCTGACCTATCAGCAGCCTGTTTTTTCCAACCTGTATGGAGTCATTAGGGCCTATTAACATATCTAAGGATTGGTGGGGCTGTATTGATGGTGGTGGTCCACCTGTTGTGGACTTTGCACCTGCAGTCTGTCACTATTGACATCATCACTGTGCAGTGTATAGACTTCACTCCCTATTTCATGATATATAAGGGATTAGGTTCCATAACTTGACTTGGTTTTTCGGCTTTTCCAAGATCCCTTCTTGACCCAGTCTGACTTAATTCTTGCTGAGCCCACTCTGATACCTATCAGAATTGCGAGGTAAGCATACTGGTCATGGGACTCTGTAAATGAGACTCTTGTTCCCTTGAGCTGTTGGGTGGTGATTTATCAGCAACAATTCAGATGAACTGCTACATCCTATAAGCCATCTCCCCAGCCCTAAATAAATTTTTTGATTAAAACAAAACAAACAAAACAAAACACTTGATATGTCATGAATCTTCTTCCCAGGGAGCAGGAATGTCTCTGCACATGGTTTCTCACAAACTATTACCCATTCTTTTTTTCATGTGCATGTGTCTTATGCATGTTTGTATGTGTATGGGTGCATATGTGTATGTGTGTGTGTAGATCTGAGGTTAATGTTTTCCTTGATTGGCATCCATCTTTTATAGTGAGGCAAGGTCCCTTGCTAAACCTAGAGCTTGCTGACTCAGCTAGTTTACTTAGCCAATTTGCTCCAAGAATCCCGTCTCTGCCTGCCATGCACTGAGATTACAGATGAGTTGTTAATATCTGTCCAGGATTTACATACGTTCTAAGTAATCGAATTCAATAACTCATGTTTGTGTAGCAAGTATTGAACCCACAGAGCCATCTCTCTAGTCCCTGTTTCTTGTTTTATAAAACAGGGTATCTTAAGTACATAGCTCAGGACCACTTTGAATTCCTGATCCTTCAGCTTCTACCTCCCAAGAATATGCACTGTCATACCTGTTTTGTGTAGTGCTGGAAATTGAATCTAAGGTTTCATGCTCGCTAGGCAAACACTCTATTAACTGAGCCACATCCCCAGCTCCATTTTTGTTCTTCTTTTTCTTTTTCCATTTTCATGTAATATGTGTGTGTGATGTGTGTGAGGGGGTGAATATTTGTGTGGAGGCCTGAGCTTGATATCAAGAATCATGTCACTCATTCCTGCATCTTGTCTTTTAAGGCTGGATGTCTATCTAACCAAACTCAGCTTTCTGATAAGGCTAGTCTCACTAGCTAGCTTGCTCTGGGAATTCTGTCTTCACTTTGTGAGGCTGGAATTGCAGGCAGGCTACCTGTGCCTGCCTAACATTTTCATGGGATCTGAACTTGCCTTTTTGCTTGTGTGTGTGACAAATGCTTTAACTACTGAGCTATCTTCCCAGCCCCTGTTCTATTTTTGTGAGATTGGGTCTAACCATGTAGATTGTACTGACCTCAAACTTGCAGTAACTTGTCTACCTTTGCTTCTCGAGGTGTCAGATTACAAACATGAGCCATCACCTGGGCCTATTAGCCATTTTCCAGGAACCTTCTTATCCTCTTCCAAAAGTCACTTACTCGAAGGACATCTCTTCTTCATTCTTTAACCATTGTACCCATTCCAGAAAGCTATCAAGTCAAGGGACCCTTGCTCTTTCCCTGTTTGTCATGTTTGAACATTATTTTAAGCATTTTTACATTATATCTTAAGATCTGTTAGAATCAAGATCAAAGTCCAAAAGAGAAATAGCACAGTTGGGTGGTATCATGCCCCAGTACATCTTGTTGTTTGAATTTTTTCTTGAGGCTGATAAATGATCTGTGTCAACTATCCCATTCTATAACCAGCTTGTTCTTTCATGGAAGATTTGTTTTTGGGCACTGTAATATTTCTCAAGTGCCCGGCCTGTGTTTGTGTGGTGTGGACACTTCCTGGGGAGATGCCTCACAATTGTCTTTCCACTCCAGATATGAGTTCAATGACCTGCCAAAGTAATGATCATGCCAACCAACCAGTTTATTGGGGTTGCTTACAGGAGTTAGGGATAGCACGTTGTGGAGGTCAGAGGATAACCTTCCACCTTTACATGGACTCCAGAAATGGGACTTGGGTTGTTAGGCTGGAAGAATGTTCCAGTTACTCTTCTGTTATTGATATAAATATATGACCAAACAATTTAGGGAATAAGGAGTTTATTCTTGACCTACAGTTTCTCTGTTACAGTTGATCAGTAGGGCAGAAAAATTCATAGCAACATCAGGAGCAGAAGGAACCAGCCATACTGTATTTATAGAAAAAGAGGCATATTTTGGCACTTACTGAATATTTTGGCACTATCAAAATAATGAACCAGCTTGCTCCATCTTATCTACCTTCCCAGGGAATAATTCTACCCATTATGGGCTGGGTCTTCCCATATCAAATAGATAATCTCCCACAGTCTTTCTCTGGGTTTGCCTTAGCTAAGTAATTCTCCACAGGTATGTCCAAAAGCTCAGTTGTCAAGGTGGCATCTGTAAGAAAGTACAGCACTTTACCTTCTGAGCCATCTCACCAACCCTTTGACTTTTACTGTTGCCAGTTGCCCATCAGCCACTGCAAACAAGAAAAGGTCAAAATATTCTGTTACAGTACAAACTAGATTTGGATTTGAAAGGCCAAAAGACTGAAAGTTTCAGTGCAAAAAGAACATAATCTAGAGTAACTCCTGAGACCCCATGAGAACTGAGGTACTTGAAAAAGAGCCAGGGTACCTGTGCTATGTTCTTTAAGGGATCTCAGGAGTCATGGGCAGTGTGCTTTGAGCCCCTTTGTTGTTGCTAGAATTGTCAAAAGACAAAGAAAGGGGCTGGGGAAATGGCTCAGGGGTTAAACCTCTGCCTCAAAAGCAGAAGGATCTGAGTTTGGATTCCTGGAAGGTAGAGCCTGGGAAATCCCAGAGCAAAGCACTAAAGAGATAGAGCAATCCAGGATGACTCCCAAAGTCACTCTTGGACCTACACACACACACATACACAAAGACAAAACAAATTTAAAGACCTAAACGTGTGTGTGTATGTGTGTGTGTGTGCGCGCGCGCGTGTGTATACTAGAATCAGGCAGCATCTTTTTCCATAAAATCAAATAAGTATTCCTTCATAAAAGAATGATTTCTGATCACTATTATAAAGAATGTCATGCAAGGGCTGGAGAGGTGGCTCAGGGGTTAAGCCTGTGCCTTGCAGGCGGAAGATCCTGAGTTCGGATCCCAGATCCCACGTATAGACGCCAGGCAGAAGCGGGGGCGGCCTGCGCTTCTGGTCCTGGTAGGGCGGAGCTTGTGAATCCGGTGCAGAGAAACAAGAAGGAGGTGGAGGCGGTCCATGGTGGTTCCCGAATTCGCCCGTGGTTCTACACACACACACACCACACACACACACACACACACACACACACACACACACGTGCACGCACACACACACAATGGAATAAAAAAAAAAAAAAATAAAAGACTCTGTCTTGCAAGTAGAAGGTCCTGATTTGGGATGTTAGGTCCCACGAAAAAAAAAACAGGCAGAAATCCCAGAGTGAAGCAAAAAGGAGGTAGAAGCAATCCAGGATGATTCCCGAAGTCATACCTGGTCCTCCACAGGGACACACAGTGTTCTCTCTCTCTCTCTTTCTCTTTTTCTCTCTTTCTCTCTCTCTCTCTCTCTCTCACACACACACACACATAAAATAAATAAATAAAATATAAAAAAGAATATCATGTGACAAGTGCCAAAGTATAAGTGAAAATTAAGTGCCACTCAAGCTCAAAGCATAAGCTAGATTTTTAGCCACAGGAGAATGATCTTTGGAAAAGAGAAAGTGTAAATGAATGAACACAAATGAAAATGTGAGAGATGCTTTCAGAGACTGGGACAAATCCAGTTTCAGACAGAGAAGGAATTGGTAGGTTGGTTGAGAGAGCAAATTCAAGAAGAAGGGAGATGAGATGCAGAGGATTTATAACTCCCCTGCAACTCCTTTCTGCTGCCATCCTTGAAAATCCTGCCAGGGTAAGATGTTACAAACGGCTGATATGTCCTTGTTCTGTAATGAGATGCCCAGATAGAGGTACCTTGAGCTGAGGCTAATAAAACTTTGATAAAGGCATGTCTGGAAGGAGCTGGGTAGTGGTATTTGTGGGTTTTCTAGACTGGCATCAGTAGTCATATGTACATCCAAGTATCATGTGTAACTTTCAACATATGCAATTTAAGAGAAAAAGAAAACTAAAAAAAAAAAAAAAAAAAAAGTCCAGATTTGTACCAGACTTATATTTTCTTTCTCTCTAGAGTAGAGATTGGTGTGAGAGTATGTATGGGAGTGGGGGGAGGGGAGGGTCATTTTCATACTGAGAATGCAATAGTAATCTCTGAGGCCCTGAGATACCACTCAAGGGATGTAGGGGTGGGGGCCTCCTTCGGGACAGGAAAGAGTAATAATTCCTGCCCTGACAGTCTAGACATCTGGAGTTCATTTTTGCCTGGACCACAACACACTCCAGGTTCCTCTAATGCAAAAATTGATTTTGGAACAAGGCGAATGAATTTCAAACCCAGCTTGTTGCGCACCCTTATAACAAGCACAGCCTCTCAGAAACTCCGTTTCCTTCCACAGGCTATGAGGAATGATGCCTACCTCGCAGGCTGTTGTGAATTTCAATGTCACCCTCCTGACAGTAGATCTTGTAAGGAGAACCGATGAGGATGCTGGTGCCTTTGGTGCCTGATGAAGATTTGGGGGCGCTCTACTTTGGTTGTGGATCTGAAAGCTCTGCTCTCTAATCTGTATCCTTTCCCCTGACTTTCAGCTGGACTATGTGTTGGAGGAAGCTAGGTGGGGATGTCCTGAAAAGGCAGTTTTCTTTTACCCAGTTTTCTTCCTTAATCTAGTTCCTGGAGTGTAGAATGCAGACAGTAGAGACGGAGTGGTCCAGATGGGGAGAGTTTTTGTGGCTCGCCAGCTGGGTAAATGACTTGTTTAACTTTGTTGGGTTTCCTCCTCTTTGATAAAACAATATCTACTCTCAAGGCGCAAAGAGGGAAGGGCTGGCAATTAGTAGATGTTTAATAAGTCATAGTAACCTGGTTCCTTGTTGTTATTGCTACTGGGAACTTTTGTCTGGTGACCTTAGACTTTCATTCTCACTTGGGTCTCTAAGGTTGGGGCTGGAAGTTTTGCTGTTTGCCTCTAGCCACTTGGCCTGTATCATCTTCTTGGTAGGGTAACCCGTCTACCACCTCTGCATTGCAGTAAATTCCTGAGACACACAGGGCTTTGGCTCTACATTGGAGAGTTTCTCTTCCAAATTGCTCGTCTGTTGAATCTTGAATGCTTACTTGGTGCTAAATATGCAGTGTAAGAAGACAGGAGTCAGGAAGAGAGGCCCGGGTCTCACAGAGGAGACTAATGGGTTACCAAGCCAACATGTGGCTTGTGATTACAGTACTGGAAGGCTAAGGCAAAAGATTACAAGTTTGAGGCCGGCCTGGGTCATACAGTATATTCCAGGGTCAGCTGGGCTACATAGCAAAACCCTATGATATGGACACTCTTGTGGTAGAGGGCTGGAGGTGTAACTTAGTGGAAGACTTGCCTCGCATGCACAAGATCCTGAGCTCAGTCTCCAGTATGCCCCCCCTCAAAAAAAAAAGATTGTGGTGAGATGTACAGAGAGCTGTGTGTGTGAATGCACGGGAAGGCCTGATCAACTCCCCTATCATGGGGTAGAAAGTGGGGTGTTTGAAAAGTTGTCCAGTAGAGTAAGGACAGGGTATTTCCATGTTTCGATTGCAGCAGAGCTTGGTCCCATGCTAATCTTTGTGCCTGGAATGGGAGTCGTTTATGTATTTAGGAGACATTATTGTGTGTGTGCACGTTCGTGAGTGCCATGTGTGTGTGTGTGTGTGTGTGTGTGTGTGTGTGTGTGTGTGTGTGTGTGTGTCTGAAAGAGATGAGATAGACAGACAGACAGACAGATAGACAAAAAGACAGAGCATATGCCTAGAGGTCAGAGGACACTCTTGGGAGCCAGCTCTCTGTCCATTCTGGAGATCAAATTCCATTCATCAGGCTTATATGACAAATGCCTTTACCCACTAAGCCATCTCACAGGCCCTTGTATGATATTTGAACTATTTTTTGAGAGTCTCTCATTCATTCTCTCTCTCTGCATGTGCCAGTCCTGCTAGCCCAATCTGAGCTGCTTGTGGAGCAGCTTTATAGAGACCAAGCTAGGATAGAGTAAACATCTGTTGACAGAATAAATAACTGCTACACAAAATGCCACTCTGACCTTGCCTTGGTGAAGGTTACTGTCCCTCCCCCTGGGGAACAGTATTTCCAATTCACTGCACAAGCTGGTCCTAATATTCCTCCATGCCTTGCTGCTCTACCTCCAAGATAAGTCTTAAATCCTATTGTTCACCCCTCAAACATCTCAAATTCCATCTGCATTGCTGTCCTCACTGCCTCTCTCTGCCCTCGTCTGGGGTGCCAGCATTTATGCCTCACCCAAACCTGGCATCTTTGACAGATTCCCCATTCCTATATTCAGTTCATTATAGTTACCTCAAAAGTTACCATATTATTTTCAAAATCTAAGTGTGGAGTTAGGTGTGGTAGTTCACATCTGAAATCCTAGCATTCGGAGGCTTTGAAGCAGGAGGATCCACCCTAAGTTCAAGACCAGCCTGGGCTACATAACGGAATTTCAGGCTAGTCTGGACTACAGATCAATAATGCTGACTTAACACAAAGCAAAGCAAAACCAAAAAACAAAACAAAATGAAACCTCACCCGAGAGCCTGGACAGACGGATCAACAGTTAAAGCACTCATTACACAAAAGGACTGGAGTTTGGAGCCCCAGATCCCATGTAAGGTGCCAGGTGGGTATGGAATCCTGACTGTAATTTTAGCCTTGGAAGGGAAAGAATGTCTCTGGTGGTGTTTTGTTTCTTAATATTTTACTTGCTTATGAGGGACAGCATATGTGTTCCATGTCACACAGATAAAGGTCACAAGACAACTTGGTGGAAGTCAGCTCTTTCCTTCCACCACGTGGGTTTGCAGGGATTGTGCTCAGGTCACCAGGTTTGTCATCCTTACCCCCTGAGTTTTCTCACCTGTCGTGAAAGAATGCTTTTTGATCATTGTAATGACTCCCCAGAGCAAGCTGCCTATTGGTGAACTGTGGGTTTGAAGAGCCCAAAAGAATAAGAACAGGTATCTCAAGTGAAGAAGGCGAAAGAGCAACTGATTTTGATTCCTAATACTAACTTTGAACCTCTACATGCACACACATGTAGGTGTACCACCATACACGCAAACACAGGTACATCTATGCATGTACCGCCACACATACACAGCAGCAACAAACGGAAATGGAAAAAAAATACCCAAAATGTATGTGTATGTGTGTATGTATGTGTGTGCACCTGTATGTCACCTGTGTGCATGTATGTACACCATGCGTATGAAGGCCAGAGGTCGACTTTGAGTGGCCTCCTCAACTGCCCTGCACCTTATTTTCCAAGACAGTGTCTCTCACTGATCCTGGAGCTTGTGAGCTGGCTAGAATGACTGCAGCAAGCCCCAGGGATGCTCCTACCTTCTCCTCTGGAGCACTGCTCTCAATTTTCTATGTGGGTTCTGGGGATCTGAACTTGGGTCCTCATGCTTGCACGGCAAGCACTTTCCCCACTGAGCCGTTTCCCAGTTCCCTTAGTTCTCTCTTTTTTTTCCCCCTTAGTTCTCTTTTGAAAACACACACACACACACACACACACACACACACACACACCACATCTAATCTTTTCATTGGATAAAGACCAGAATCCTTGTAATTTATCTGACCTGGCTCTGCCAGCAGGGATAGCTGCCCTGCCTGTCCTTTTTACTTCATCTCTTGCTAGTCTCCTCCCCAACTCCAGTGCTCAGAAACCCTGACTTTTTTTTTTTCAGTTCCTCAAATAAGCCAGACTCCTGCTTACCCCAGACCACACACATGCTGATTCCGAGCTTAAAACTCAATCACCAGGGTGGCTGAGATGACTCAGCAGATAACTTGCCGGCTTGCAAACCTAGCTCCTAAGTTTGGTCCCCAGATGTCCATAGGGTGGAAAGAGAAAATTAAATTCCAAAAGTTGTCTTCTGGACTCTTCCTGTGTACCCTGGCATGTATGTGCCCCCTTATTTCACAAATAGGTAAAATAAAAAAAATTTTAAAATGCCCTCAATCACTGCTCCCTTTCCTTGTCCAGTTCTGCCCTGATGCAATTTTACAGCTTTGATCACTTTTTAAATTTTATTTATTTATTTATTTATTTGAGAGAGAGAGAGAGAGAGAGAGAGAGAGAGAGAGAGAGAGAGAGAGAAGGGAGGTGCGCATATGTATGTCAGATGGAGATCAGAGGACAATTTTCCTTCCACTATGTAGGCTTCCAGGGATGGAACTTTCAGGGATTGACCAATGAACCTTGCCTGCTATCCCACTGGCTCAGCTTTAGCAATTCCTTTGTGTGTGTGTGTGTCTGTCTGTGTGTATGTGTGTGTGTGTATGTTTGTGTGTCTGTGTGTGTCTGTGTGTACCAGAGGGCATCATGTGTGACTGTGGAGGCTCAAGAGTGAATTCCAGAATCCCCCTGGATTTGCACTACCTCCTCTTTGCTTTTGCTCTGGAGTTTCCCAGGCTCTGCCTTCCAGGGCAGGAAGTACAGGTCTCGATCATTTCCACCTGGCTTTTCGGTGGGACCCAGGATCCAAGCTCAGGACCTTCTGCCTGCAAGCCAGAGAGGCTTAATCCCTGAGCCATCTCTCTAATCCAGTTTCAGCAATTCTTACACATCCTTCAGAAATATCTATATGTCTTTTAAGGAATATTTTATCTATTTGAGAGAGAGAGAGAAAGAAGAAAAGAGAGGTGTATTAGTTAGGGTTCTCGGAAGAACAGAATCTCTAGAATGTAATATATAAATAAGTTTATTAAATTAATTCACAATAAAAATAGTGTTCTTTGAAGCAACCACCTGTAGCTGCTTTGTTCTTAACCAGAATGTCTCACAAAGCCGAAAGATCCAAGAAGGTCTCAAGCCTCTACTTAGCTGGAGGATCAAAGATGCGGGGCTCAGATGGTGAAGAACAGCTGGACTCCAACTTCAGCTAAGGCCTAGAGATCAGGCTCCAGAGGCAGTGGGAACAGCGGCAAGGTGGAGCCCTGAGCCAGTCAAAGGCAGCAGTGACAAAGAAGGCAACGACGCTCGTCGTAGAGTGAACCCAACAGCAAGTCGACGCAGGATAAGGGAAAAGCAAGTCCCTCTTTCTCGCACTTCCTATTATCCAGTCCACCACTGGAAAGTACCACCCGCTATGGGCTGGGTTTTCCATATCAATCAATCAAATACCTGCAGACTTGTTCAGGGGCCTGCTCCAACCATCGATTCTCCACAGCTGTGCCCCAAACAGTCTGCAGCCGTCGAATTGACCCTAAAATGTAACCATAACAGAAGGGGAACACATGCATGTCGTGGCACACAGGTAGAGGTCAAGAAGACAACTTTCAGTAGTCAGGTCTCTCCTTCCACTCTGCATGTGGGCTGCCAGGGCTCAGACTCAGGTCACCATTGCGAGCAGGCACTTTACCCGCTGAGTTATCTCAGGCCTCACGTGTCTGCACCTCCTTATTTCTGCAAGGGCAACTCAGCTCAGCCCTCACTGTTGTATATGTTCATCTGTTCTTGCACCTTCCTAATATATCCCATTGTATTTGTTTGCTTGTTTTGCGGTTCCGGGGATCAAACTCAGAACCTCTCACATGCTAAGCAAGCTCTGTAATTCTGAGCTATGCTCAAACCCTATTCTACTTTTTTTTATTAATTAAAAAGTTATTCGTTGACAAATTTATAAATATATTATATATATACATATATAAATTATATATATATAGCATTTTGATCATGTCTACCCCCTTGACCTTGTCTTTTTCAGGCTGAACCTCTCCTTCTTCCCTGCAATCGCTACCTTTTCCCTGTAGATGGCACTGCCTCCAGTTCTCCAGGCATTCATATGAGGAGTTGGTCTCGAGAAACATTTGAGTTATCCAACAGGTCCTGGAGGGTTCATTGTAGCTGTGGAATCAGGAAAAGAGAGCTCAAAGTAGGATGCAGGCAGAAGGCAATGGCATCCAGGGGAAAAAAAAGTTCACATGCAAGTTGGAGAATCTTAGACTCAAGGAAACTTGTGGATTCAGTCAGCCTGAGCCCATAAAGTCAGGCTTGGAGTCAGGGAGCAGGACTGTCTTCAGGAGCTAGGATCCAGCACTGACATTGGCATTTTTCTTTGGGCTCCATGAGAAGAGAAGCAGATTAGGAAATTGACTGATGCTAACTAAAGAAAAAATCAGATTGGTGCTTTTAGTAAGATAAAGCTACCTTCTGAGCCCAGCCCATCCTGAACTCTTCATCCTGCCTCAGAAAAATGAAGATTGAATGGCACCATGGTCTTCTCTGCATTGGGAACAGTCTGGCGGTGTTGCTTTTTAATGCTTTTAAGACAAGGTCTCACACTGTCCCTATGGCTAACCAGGAACTTGCAGCAATCCTCTTGCCTCAGCCTGTGAATACAGGGATTACAGGTGTAAGTCACCATACCTGGTGGTTATTTTAATAACCAAATAACTTGGGCACGGTAAAAGAAACATTTGCACACTTGTGTGTGTATGCACTGTGGTATGATGTGTATGCAGCGTGATGTGTATGTGGTGTGGTGAGGTGTAATGTGTGTGTATGAGATGTGGTAATGTGCATGTGGGGGTATGGTATTGTATGGTGTGTGGTGCTGCTTGGTATGGTATGATATGGTAGGGTATGACATAGTATGGTGTGGTATGTGTTGTTGTTACTGTTATTGTGTTGAGACTGGATCTGGCTTTATAGTCTGGTCTAAGCTAGACCTCATAATGCTCCTGCCTCCATCTTCCAAATATTGAGATTGTGAGTGACCCAAGAAATTGCTTGAAACACTTGCTATGTTGCAGACACTGCACTAGGTTCTGAGATTCAGACATGAAGAAGGCTGGTGGACATAGTCCCACCTTCACAGTTGATACCTACGTGCTCTGGGAAATTAGATATTAAAACATGTCAAGTGTTTGAGCTGTGACTTGAAGGGAGAATAAAATCTTGCTGTGTGGGGGGGTCTGCAAACCAACAAGAACTTATGTGAAACGTAGGAAGCTGGAGTGGGAGCGATAGGAATGAAAATCAGGCTTGGGTCAGAGGAGGCAAGGATGTCCTTTCCAAACCATCCAAGCCAACTTTATTTGCAGCAAGCATAAGTATTTAAACCAGGGAAAAAACAGGAAATGGCACAGCTAAATTCTTTACAGGATTATGTTAAACATACACATTGTAAAGCTTATCTAGGCTAGCAAGAAAAAGCAGATGTGACATCTAGTTGCTACAGGGGGACAGACATGTCTCCAGGCAGAGTTGCCTGGTTACAATGACTTTATTACATAATCTTGTGATCCATAGATAACATACTTCAATGGTCTCAAGATGCACAGGGAAAGAATTCTAGAAAGAATACCTTGGCACCGAAAACCGGTCACAAGTAGAACAAAGGCAGAGCTGGTTGGGGGGGGTTGCTGCCCCCCACAGAAAGAGAACCCTGCAGGAGGCTGCTTAACCCTCACTAATGGGAGCGTCTCAGCCTGCAACTGTCCATCTCAGTCATGTGCCAGTGCACGCTCAGGGAGCAGGCTTAGGCCTTGGCGCCCCCACAGATAAGGATTGGGTTTAGGACATGAGGGGAGTAGAGTGAGGGGAATGAACTGGAAGAATGTACAGGAGATTGTGAAATGCAGAATTCTTGGGCTGCAGCGATTCTGCAGAAGGAAAGCGATCAAAATTATTTCTGCCCTAAATTGCCTTTTAGCCTCAATGCTTGTTTGTTTGTTTTTTCTCCCTAGAAACCGAATTCTCTAAAGAAGAAATATTTCAAAAGTAGGGTGGTAAGATAGCTCAGCAGGTAAGGTGCCTGTTTGAAAACCTGGCACCCTGAGTTTGATCCCTGGAAGCACACATGGCATACCTCACTCTCTCTCTCTCTCTCTCTCTCTCTCTGTAACAAAACAATTAAAAAATAAATATTTCAAGCATAACTAGAATGAAATGAAAACACTGTCTAAATAAGTGAGGTCCTTTGAAACTATTTTTAAAAATATTATTTATTGAGGTTGGGGAAAGAGAGATGGGGTGGGGGGAGAGGGCAGGTCTATATTTGTCAGGGCTTATGCGTAGAGGTCAGAGGACAACCTCTGGAGTTGGTTCTCTCCTTTTACTACATGAGCCCCAGGACTCAAACTCAGGTCAACAGGTTTGCACATTGGGGCCTCTTCTCAGTGAGCCATCTCATTGATGCCTAGTTTTAAAAATATTTAAATCTTTAAAACTTTTTTTAATTTTAAAATTTTATTTATTTACTCTGTGTGTGTGTGTGTGTGTGTGTGTGTGTGTGTGTGTACAGAGGGCACATGTGTCCTGGACGGACCAACAGTGACTTCGTGCATCATCCTGAATTGCTTCTACCTCCTTCTTACTTTGCTCTGAGATTTCCCAGGCTCCGCTCACCAGGATTGAAAGTGCAGGCCACCGCAATTTCTGCCTGGCATTTTTACATGGGACCTGGGATCCAACTCAGGACCTTCTGGTTGCAAGACAATGTCTTAACCTCTGAGCCATCTCTCCAGCCCAACATTTTTGTTTTTTATTAATTTTTGGTACTGGAGATTGAATTCAGGTCCTTATTAGGCCACTGAGCTATGTCTCCTGCCCAATGAGGTAATCCTTTAGAAATCAACCCAACACTCCTGAATTTACACACCAGAATGAAAGGTTTATGAATTCCTCTTTACACATTCTCTTTACACTTTTATCAAAATCTTATATCACATATTATTTTTCAATTTTTAAAAATATTTTTATTCACTTGATTTTTTAAATTATTTATTCATGTGTGTGTGTGTGTAGAACCAAGGATGAATTCGGGAATCATAGTGGATTGCTTCTACCTCCTCTTTTTGTTTACTCTGCCCTGGGATTCACAGGCTCTGCCCACCAGGACCAGAAGCACACACCCCACCCCCCCACCCCCACCCCCCGCCTGGCGTTTGTACGTGGGATCTGGGATCCGAACTCATGACCCTCTGCCTGCAAGGCAGAGGCTTAACCCCTGAGCCATCTCTCCAGCCCTAAAAATATTTTTATTTACTTGAAAGGGGGAGAGAGAGACAGAGAGAAAAAGAGAGAGAGAATGCACTCCAGGGAAAGTGGGTGGAGACCAGAGAGAACGGCTTTCAAAAGTCAGTTGTCTTCTTCTACCATGTGGGCCTCTGGGGATCAAACTCAAATCACCAGGCTTATAAGCAGTCACCTTACTCATTGACTCACTGGCTATCTTGCCAGCCCTACTTTTCAGATTCTGACACAAGGTCTCATGCATCCCAGCTTGGCCTCTACTTCGATGTGTAGCCAAGGGTAGACCTTGATTCCCAGTCCTCCTGCTTCTGCCTCCCATGTGCTATCATTATGGGTGTGCACTGCCAGTCTGGTTTTCTGTGGCACCGGGGGAATCACATCCAGGGGTTTTTGCACCCAGGTAACCACTCTACAGACCAGGCTATTTCCCCAGCCCGTATTTATTTTGTTGTTGCTGTTGCTGCTGCTGCTTATTGGTTTATTTTGCTTGCTTGAAATAGGGTCCCACATAGCCCACACTGGTCTTGCACTTGGTATATAGGCTGGCCTTGAACTCCCAATCCTCTTACCTCAGCTTTCCAAGTATTGGGATTACAGATGTCAATTGGATGTTGATTCTTTTTTTTTTTAATGCACTTTTTCTTTTATTCAATTGTGCGTGTGTGTGTGCGCGTGTGTGTATGTGTGTGTGTAGAACCACAGGTGAATTCAAGAACCACCATGGACTGCCTCCACCTCCTCCTCTTTGTTTACTCTGCCCCAGGATTCACAGGCTCCGCCCTACCAGGACCAGAAACGCAGGCTACCCCCGCTTCCGCCTAGCGTCTATATGTGGGGTCTAGGATCCGAACTCAGGACCTTCCACCTGCAAGGCAGAGGCTTAACTGCTGAGCCACCTCTCCAGCCCCTGGATGTTGATTCTAAAAGCTAAGATTCCCAAATAGTTTGTGGGCACTTAGAACACAGGAGGACAAGGCTGGACACACCCACTCAAAGCAAATGCTTCAAGACAGCACTTGCTTTCTTCATATACACATTTCTTGAACCCACGCATTCACTCAGTAGGTATTTCTTAGACACCTCCTTGAACAGGCGCCCCACATTGTTCTGGATGTTGCAGTGAATGAACAAGATGGACAGGATTTCTGCTTTTGTGCTGTTTTCTGTATAGAAGAGACAGATACACGCCAAGGAGACAAGCAGGGTGAAGATAAGTTTTAGAAAAACAAGGGGAATGGGTTACCTATCAAGTTTGTATGAGTGGAAAAAATAAATTTAAAAAGTTATTACAAAAAAAAGTTTTAGAAAAACAATATGACAGATACTGTGGTAGAGTAACTGAGAAGAGGGAAGGCTGGATAATTTAGGTAGGGTGCCCAGGAAAGTCTCTTTGATGGGCTGTGATGGAGAAGCTGCTAGCAGTAGCAAGTACTGCCAGAAGAGCCTGTTGGACAAAAGGAGTGTGTGTGCCGGCCCTTGCCGCAGTTCCCGGCATATTGCTGATGAGTTCACAAACAAACAGCTTAAGGGGGAATAAACATAGGGTTTTATTCTTTCTTAGGATTGACTGGCTGCATCTCTTAGTCCAATTTAACAGGAGAGCCCACATCAACACAAGGGCTGAGGGAACTGACCATATAACCACAGAAAGAGGTACAATCCTTACTTGCCAGACCAGCATGTCTGACCAAGTATATTAACAAATGTCAACTTCCTTAACCAAGTCCCTCCATCTTATTCACCTGCCTGAGGACTAGTCCCGACCATTCAAAAAATAAGGAGAAGACTGATTTGAGGAAGACACCTGATGTCAACCTCTGGTCTTCACACGTATGCACAGACACAAACATGAATACACACAGGCACATGTACAGACACAAATGCATACCCATACAGGCACACACAGACATAGGCAAACACACATACACACATACGCAAAACATGTACTTACCCACAAAAATAAAAAAGTATGAAAAGGAGTGAACTAGAGTGCTTGCCTAGAATGTGTGAGGTCTTTGGGTTAATTGCCTGTACTGAAAGGCTGGGGGAAGAAAAGGAAAAGACGCGGTCTTGAAAGGAAGAAAGAATCTGGCAAGATATGAGAACTCACACGTAGTCGGCATGTCTGGATCTTAGAGATATCTATCCTGTTTAGAAAGAAATCCGTTTAAGTTGATTTTATTTTATTTTTATAAACCTCTGGAGTGTGCATAGGGAAGGCATTCCAAGGTTTCTCGGCAGCAGGATGACATGGTTCAGGGTCTATTCAACTCTCAGCTGCATCTCCCTAATCTCCTCAAGTCAGTCTTCATCATCACCTGTCTGGCTGAGACTTCCAGCCCGACACCAGGCTCGGTGTGTACAAAAGCAAAATACGCAGGCTGAACACCTCCGTTCTCCCTAATGCAATGAACGGGGACCGCAGGAGGGGGAATCAAGATGTTTTCTCTGAGTAGTAGAAGAGGCCTGTTTGGAAGTTACCAGAGACTCCTGAGAATCTCTGGTTTTGGACCACAGAGCCAGGGGAAGGTGTGGAGAAGAGGTCGGGATGTGATGAAGCTTCTCTAATGGACTTTCAGAAAATTCTATTTATCATAGAAAGGAGCCCGTTAGCTGATTATGTCCCAATCAGCTGACCCTGGACGGTTTATCCCTACCCTCCAGGCATATGCACATTAAGGGGCTAGCTTGTTAGTGCAGTTGATCTGCATTTCGCCACACACCTGTGCTATTAGACATTCTCCAAAGACAACCACTTGTGATTCTGAGCTCTTCTTTGTCCTCCTCCTTTTCTCCTTCCCTCCCTTCCTTCCCTTTTTTTTTTATTTTTTATTTTATTTTTTTTAATTATTTATTCAATTGTGAGTGTATGTGCGTGTGCATGTATGTATGTGTGTGTCTGTGTGTGTAGAACCACGGACGAATTCGGGAACCACCATGGACCGCATCCACCTCCTCCTTGTTACTCTGCCCCAGGATTCACAGGCTCCGCCCTACCAGGACCAGAAACGCAGGCCGCCCCCGCTTCCGCCTGGCGTCTATACGTGGGGTCTAGGATCCGAACTCAGGACCTTCCGCCTGCAAGGCAGAGGCTTAACCCCTGAGCCACCTCTCCAGCCCCCCTTCCCTTTTTTTAAAAAAGTTTTTTTTTTTTTTAAATATTTACTTACCAGAGAGATGAGGCATGGGTGGAAGTTAGAAAACAACTTTCAGAAATCAGTTTTCTTCTTCCACCGTGTGAGCGTCCACCAGGGATGAAACTCTGGTTACCAGGTTTTAGAGCAGGCTCCCTACCCACTGAGCTCTTGGGGGTCCCCTTCCCTCTCCCCCTTTTCCTTTTCTTTCTTCATCTTCACTTTTTCCAAAATGTTGATTCTGCTGACCGTGAAACGAGACAACCCACAGGCCAAGGAAGGCTTCCTGCAGATCGCTGGCTCTCAACAATCCTGGCTTGTTTAGGTGTGTCCTCCTCAGGAGACTTTGAGGCCACCCTTGCTCGAAGAACACAGGGAAAAGTCAGTGTGCTTCTGGAGATAAAGCAGACAAGGAAGGACGCCCAGTTCTCCACTTGCCTGGGGTTCCTGACCAAGTGCTGGGGATCAACATGCAGGTCAAACAGCTTCGAGGCCTGTGTCTGGAGCGCCTGTCTGAGAAGTCCTCTCTTTGGGCCACTACCCTCCGGAGCTCACATCTGTTCCAGATCTGTTCTTGGTTTAGGCAGGATTTCTCCAAGTATCTCCGTAGAGTCACTTAAGTTTTATAACAATCTCAGCTCAAGATCATCAGCCTGTTACACGGCTTCTGAGATATTATGTATATGGGCACCTACACGCACTCGTGTCTTAGATACAGGTATCAACTTGATTCAACTCTGGGCACATTTGTAAAGAATTAGTAGTTAAGCGCTGAATGAGCCTAGAAGAGATTGTCTTATTGATGGGGAAGACCCCGCCTATAGTGGGTGGGGCTAGTCTCTGGGCAAGTGGATAAGGTTGAGAGAGCTGGTTAAGAAAGTTGGTATTCTTTGATAGACTTGGCAAGACGTGCTAATCTGTTTTTGTTTTTTTAATGTGGGACCTGGGATCCGAACTCAGAACCTTCTGCTTGTGAGACAGAGTCACAACCCCTGAGCCATCTCTCCAGGCCCCCAAGACGTGCTAATCTGGCAAGTGAGGATTGTCCCTCCTTAGCAGTGGCTATGGTGTGACCAGTTCTTCGCCCCCTGGTGTCGGTGTGAGCTCTCTTGCTGAACTAGACTAAGATTTTACTGGACCGTTCATAAACTGGAATAAAACTCCTTGATCCCTTAAATAGTTTGGTAGTGAATTTATTGGCAACATCTAAGCAAACTACAACAACGTGTATTATGTATTCAGAGGTTCAAGGCCTATGTCGAGTGTCTTCCCCAATTGCTCTCCACATAATTTGGGGGAGGGGGGCACTGTCTTCCACTGAACTCAGAGATTCATTGGCTTGACTAAGTGTCCAGTGAGCCCCGGCGATACTCCTATCTTTGCTGCCCCAGGACTGAGATTATAGGATGTGCTACCCTTGGCCTCTTTCTCTTTTACGGATGTTGGGGATCAAACTCGGGTCCTTGGGCTTGCATGATGGCGAGCACTTTGCCCATTGAGTCATCTCCCCAGCCTCTGAAATACCACTTTTGATGAGACAGGACCTCCCTGTTTTTCTCAATGCGTTCCTCTCCAGGCATTGAGAATCACAGAAATAGTGAATTGTAACCAACATCAACGTGTATTTAGCATTTTGAATTCTCCCAATAGACCTTTGAGGCTTGCTCTGTTAGTCCTGTTTTTTTACAGTTGAGAAGACAAAAGCACAAGGAGGCTGAGTCCTTTACTTAAGGTTATCAGGGATTTGAACCCAGATTTAAGCACTACACTATAGGTATGACCAATTTAAATGCCAAGAATTGGCCATAACTCCTTACTGCAGTTATTCTTCCTTTTTGGGGAGGGGGTTTACAGTTGCAGAGGAGATACAGTCCATGATGGTAGGGATGCTGTAGCAGAAGGCATGGCTTGGAAGCAGAAGCAGAAGGTTGGTTTAGGTTACTGTGGACATCATGAAGGCACAGGAAGCAAGAACTAACTAAAAGGAAGCAGGGTGGGGGTATCGGCCCTCAAGCCACATTCTTTATGATTCGTCTTCCTTCAGCAAGGCTCCACCTCCCAATGGTACCACGGTTAAGGATTCAAACACATGAGCCTGTGGAGAACAACTCAATTCAAACCAGGACATCCCCTAAAATGACACAAATTGGTAAATTTTGATTCTACTTCTGTCAAATTTTACATACTTTTATTGAATTCAGAGGTTATACAAGTTTTCTACGAAACAATCCATAAAAGCTTAGTTTCTTTATATTATTGCTTGACTTTAATAAGTTACTTTATTCTAAAAATTTTAAATAACCACTTGTTGAAGCTCAATTTAAACACTTGGGCGTCCTTTCTTAAAGTTTATCAAGTCTTTATTAGGGGGAGACTTTAAAAAAAAAGGCTGGGGGGCTGGAGAGGTGGCTCAGGGGTAAAGCCTCCGCCTTGCAGGCGGAAGGTCCTGAGTTCGGATCCCAGATCCCACGTATAGACGCCAGGCGGAAGCGGAGACGACCTGCGCTTCTGGTCCTGGTAGGGCGGAGCCTGTGAATCCCGGGGCAGAAGGAGGTGGAGGCGTCCATGGTGGTTCGTGAATTCGTCCGTGGTTCTACACATACACAGACACACACACACACTCACACACAGACACATACGCGCGCACACATACACACGCATATGCACACAGTTGAATAAATAATTTTAAAAAAAAATTAAAAAAAAAGGCTGGAAGGACAACTCAGGGGTTGAGAATCTGCTTGCAAGCAGAAGTCTTGTAAAAATGCCAATCAGGAATGGCTTTGGGCTGCACTTCGGCCCTGGAAGGTAGAGCCAGAGAAACCCCAGAGCAAAGCAAAAAGGAAATAGAAGCAGAGCTGGATGACTCCCAAAGCCACCCTTAGTTTTTTATAGGGATACACAGTGTCCTCTCCCAGGCTCCGCCCACCAGACCTGGAAGTGCAGGCTGCCACCATTTCTGCCTGGCGTTTTTTACATAGGACCTGGGATCCACATTCAGATCCTTTTGTGTTCAAGGCAAAGTCTTAATCACTGAACCATCTCTCCAGCCCAACACTTTTTAAAGGACTTAGTATTTGCCAGGTTCTATTAAGCCTTTGAGGTTCCACTTTACAGACCTGAAGAAATTGAGGTTCAACACAAATCTGGTTCTTGTGGTCCAATGACACTTCCATGCTAGTTGAATGTAAGATATCAGATCAGATCAAAGAGCAGGACCCACTTGTCACTTAACTGATGTGTGACAATGTCAGATCCATGGGGAAAAGGAATGGACAGTGACTCCAACCATGTGTAGACGCCATGAATAAGGAGAAACTAATGCAAGGGAGAGACTTAAGAAATAGGAGTTTTGGGCTGGAGAGATGGCCCGGGGCTTAAGATTCTGCCTCATAAGCAGAAGGTCCTGAGTTTGGATTCCAGGTTCCACGTAAAAACGCCAGGCAGTCTGCATTTCCAGTCCTGGGGGGCGGAGCCTGGGAAATTCCAGCGTGAAGCAAGGAGGTAGAAGCAATCCAGGATGATTCCTGAAGTCTCCCTTGGTCCTCCCAGAGGGACATATGTGCCCTCTGATGCACACACACACACACACACACACACACACACACACAATGAATAAATAAATAATAACTTTTTTAAAAAAAGAAATAGGAGTTTCATTTGGAGTTGCAGGCCTGGTGGCTGGGGGAGCCATAGTTTAGCCTTAAGGTGGGAGAAATAGGAAGAGGGTGTCTGTCATAGTTAAGCACAGGTGTCAACTTGACTGCTGAGGGTTTGAGCTCTGGGCACAGTTGTAGAGAGTTGATGGTTGAGTTAAGCCCAGAGCAAACCTGAAGGAAATTGTCTAGCTGATGGGAAAGGCCCAGTCCATGGTGGGTGGGATTAGGTCCTGGATAAAGCACAGAGAGCTGCTTGAGAGAGTTGGCATCCTTCTGTTCACTTGGCCAGACATACTGGTCTGGCAAGTTAGGATTGTCCATCTCTCAGCTGTTGTGTGGTGATGGAGTTCCCTCAGCCTTGGTGTTGGTGCGTGCTCTCCTGTCAAGCTGGACTATGAACTGTAACCAGTAATCATAAGAGAATAAATCCCTTGTTCCCTTAAGCCGTTGATGGTCATTTACCAGCAACCATGCAGGCTGACTGCAACAGTTTCTATGATGGCATGGGGTGAAGAGAATGGAGACTTGGAGAAGAGAGAGACCCTGGGCAGGGCCAAAATCTTTTATGGTCTCAGATATTATTAAGGAGTTGTCTGGGCATTACTAGGGCAGAAAGACTGGAGATGTACTCTGTCTAGCTAAGGTGGAGATTTTACAAAATGACAACTGTGGCTAACACAGAGTTTACGACGTTACGATGTGTGACAGAAACAGTTAATCAGGTCATCAGCAACAGCTAAATTTCTTCTCCCTTCTCTCCTCTCTCCTTTCTCTGAGCCAGGGTCTCATTCTATAGATCAAGTTGGCTTGGCACTTAGTATGTAGTTCAGCTGTCCTGGAGCAGATAGCAATTTTCCAGCCTGCTGAGTACTCGCGTTGCTGGCTTCTGCCATCGCACTTGTAGTGACTGCTCTTATGAGTATATTGAAGGTGTCTGTGTGAGAACCACAGAATTAGATATGGTACACATATTCTGTACCATATGGGGCAGGGCAAAGAGAACAGAAATATGAATGACAATTACACAACAAATAATGTGGCAAAATCAAGTATTGTCTCCTAGGCCAGGTTACTGGTAAAACTTAAAAACTACAGAATGAGGCTACTCATGATTCTCTTGGTTTTGGAGATGAAAAAGTGTTCTCACATCATCAAAAGATCCTTTAAACACTTCACAGAGAGGTGGTAAAACTACCAGCAAAAAATAATTCAATCAGGTGTCATACTTTAGGACAAACTCTGGGTGGCAGAGAAAGAGCTTAGTACGCTGCAGCCAGATGTTATCCATCTACAGTACAGATGTTATCCATCCAGTAGACAGCACTGAAGCTGAGGGATGTCAAAGGATTGCGCAAATACTTAAAGAAGTTGTCACTGTGGGTCTCCTCTTCAACATGACCAGAATTCAAGGTTCCAAGGGTAGAAATTGCAATGATCTTTTTCACGTTTATACTTAATTACTCGCTGGCAGAGTTTTTGCTCTCTATCCTGCAATGTTCGGTTTGGCGATCCTATTTCCCAAGGAAGCCACACTTCCTCCAGGGAGGACAACATTAAATTGGTTTTGTCTGTTTTTCTCAGCTCAGACCCCACCCCCACCCTGGTTATTTTTGGGCTCCTCATGCTATTGAATCAATGGCAGGAAAGGAGTTTGCAATATTAGCCAGGGTGATGGGTCCTCATCATCAAATGAAAATCAAGTTGCTGCTACCAAAAGGGGCAAGGAGAACTGTGTCTGATTCCAGCGGATTCATCAGGGGGCCTTTGAGTGGTCCCTTATCTAATAACTGTTGGTGTAAAATGGTAGGAAGGCAATAAAAACCCTGACTACTAATAGCTTGAATCCTGTGGAAATGAGAGGTCAGGTCATCTTAACAGAGCAAAGAATCACCTATAGTACTGCCTTGGCAGGGGTAAAAGGGAACATGGACTGAATATTGGAGGTACAGCTTAGTCTCATGATCACTTACTGAAGCAAGGTGTATTGTTCTTTGCATTTCTTTTTCAGTTTCATTCTGTTATTTACTCATTCATTCATTCATTCATTTTGAGACAGGGTCTCACTATGTTTCCCAGACTGGCCTCCAACATACAATCTCCTACCTCAGTTACCCATGCTAAGACAACAGGTGTGAGCCCCCATACCTGGCAATTCTGTGGATAACATATTCTTTTTTTCTTTCTCTACAACCTTTATGCTGTCTGCTATGAAAACACTAGTGGTGACTAATTTTATTATTTATATTCCAAATGGAATAATAACTGGACTGAAATCAGGTGACTTTGTTGTAATTAGGAAACTAACCTTTATGTACTTACTCTTAACGTGAGTTTGGCCAATGGGAGACTAGTATTAGGGAGAAGAGAATGTTTAGAGTTTTCCCTGTTCTGGGCTGTATTTTTTAATTTTTATCTATTCCTTTATTTGCCCATGTATGTATGTGTGTGTATAACAGAAGGCACATAGAGGCTCAAGGGTGACATAGGAATCACCCTGGCTTGCTCTACCTCCTCATTGCTTTGCTTCAAGGTCTCCCAGACTCCACCCTCTATGACCAGAAGTACAGGCCACTGCCAGTTCTGCCCAGTGTTTTTATGTGGGATCTGAGATCTGAACTCAGGTCCTTCTGTTTTCAAGGCAGAGGCTTAACCCCTGAGCCATCTCTTCGGCCATTGGACCGTAACTTTTTAAAGTTTTATTGTAGTGGCTACTTCTTTTCAAGGGAACAACCTCTTTCCGATGTCTCTTCTTCCACAGTTCAGGGTCTCTCTGGACTTAGGAAGCTCCATTCAAGCAGTCATTGCAATGACTTCCTGCTACTGGTAGCTTCTGCCCACTCCAGCTTCCCATTTTGGTTTTCCTTATTCTGCTCATAACTCTTGAACAGTCCCTTCATTAAAGTTTCTGGAAGCATCTAAATTTAGTTCCATTTCCTGCTGACACTGTGATTGATAGATCATTCATTTAAAAGCAAGTCGTCATATGCATAGCTTTATTTGATAACCTGCCTCATTTCCTGAACGCTGAGGCTGCATGTCTAGTTTTGAGTGCGGAGAGAATCATATTTTTCCCTCCTTGAGCAATGCCTTTTGTTAGTTTCTATAGCAGCAGTGTACACCGACGCTCCTGTCCATGGAAAATGTTGTAGGTTGAATGAAATTTCCTATAAAAATTTCAAAAAAAAGATTGACATAGTTTGGCACAGGTGTCAATTTGACAGTTGAGACTTTGAGCTCTGGGCACATTTGTAGAAAATTAGTGGTTGAGTTAGGCGCAGAGCAAACCTGCAAGAGATTGTCTAGCTGATGGGGAAGGCCCAGCCCATGGTGGATGGGACTAGGCTCTGAAATAAAACAGAGAGCCGATTGAGAGAGTTGGCATCCTTTTGTACACTTGGCCAGACATGCTGGTCTGGCAAGTAAAGATCGTCCCTCTCTCAGCCATTATGTAGAGATGGTGTGGCCAGTTCCCTCAGTCCTGGTGTTGGTGCGTGCTCTCCCATCAAGCTGGACTACAGACTGTAACTGGACTATCCTAAGAAAGCAAACTCTTTGTTCCCTTAAGCCATATGATGGTCATTTATCAGCAGCCATGCAGGCTGATTACAACAAAGATTAATTGTGTCAGGTATGGGGCCTCCTGCCTATAATCCCAGCACTTAAGAATACAGAGATAGAAGGGTCACCACGAGGTCAAGGCTAAGCACAGGACAAGGCTCTGTCTCATGGAAAACTCAAAAAAAAAAAGAAACAAAAAAGTGAGCTGCAAAATTCTCCAAAAAAATTTGAGTTTGTTAAAAAAATATTTAAAATATGTATTTATTTAAGAGGGAGAAAGAGAGAGAGAACATGCATGCCATGGCACATGGGACGGAGGTCAAAGAGGGTGAAAAGAGGTCAAAGGAAAACTTTGAGAAGTCAGAACTCTTCCTGCACATGTAGGCTTCCATGGATCAAACTCAAATCACCATGTTTGTGAGCAGACTCCCAGTTTAACAGAAAAAGAGCTGGTGGAAAACTTACCAACATGTTCACGGCTGTTACCTTTGAGAACTAAAAATAAGAGAGAAAATTTTTCATCCTTATTTTATGCAGTTTGATAGTCTTTAGATTTTTTGATTTTTAGATTAAAAACTTGTGGTCAAATCTTTATGGAAATTCGTTTGTAGTATAAATGAAAGAAAGGTCGGATTATGGAAAATCTCAGAGAAGAACATTAAAAGCGAGTAAGAGGGCTCATGAAGTGGGGGAAGAGGAAGGAGACAACTTGATCACCAAATGTTGGGGCTGGAGAGGTGGCTCAGGGGTTAAGCCTCTGCCTTGCAGGTGGAAGGTCCTGAGTTCGGATCCTAGGCCCCACGTATAGACGCCAGGCGGAAGCGGGGGCGGCCTGCGTTTCTGGTCCTGGTAGGGCAGAGCCTGCGAATCCCGGGGCAGAGTAAACAAGGAGGAGGTGGAGGCGGTCCATGGTGGTTCCTGAATTCATCCGTGGTTCTACACATACATACACATACATGCACACACGCGCACACACCATACATGCACAATTGAATAAATAAAAATAATAAAAAAAGAACAAAGAAGATCACCAAATGTCTTCTTGCTTCAGATTGTCAGATGCCTTCACACTTGCCCTTATAAATTAATTTGTGGCTGTGGTAGCGCTCGGGCGCCATGTTAGGACGAAGGGGAAGGAGGAGAAGCGCTTAAAGCGGCGGGCGCGGGTGCGGGACCGGGCCGTCCCCAGGGCTGAGGCAGGACCCCCCGTCCCTCCCGCCTCGGTGGATCATGCCCAGGGCGGCAGCGGCGGCGGTCGCGGGGGGGAAGTGACTGGGCGGTGCCGGCGCCGGAGACGATGCCGTTTCCAGTTACAACACAGGGGTCACAACAAGCTCCGCCACAGAGGCACTATGGCATCACTTCTTCTATCAGCTTAGCAGCCCCCAAGGAGACCGACTGCCTGCTCACCCAGAAGCTGATCGAGACGCTGAAGCCCTTCGGGGTGTTTGAAGAGGAAGAGGAACTGCAGCGCAGGATTTTAATTTTGGGAAAATTGAATAACCTGGTAAAAGAGTGGATACGAGAAATCAGTGAAAGCAAGAATCTTCCACAGTCTGTAATTGAAAATGTTGGAGGAAAAATTTTTACATTTGGATCATACAGACTAGGAGTGCATACAAAAGGTGCTGATATTGATGCATTGTGTGTTGCACCAAGACATGTTGATCGAAGTGACTTTTTCACCTCATTCTATGATAAATTGAAATTACAAGAAGAAGTAAAAGACTTAAGAGCTGTTGAAGAGGCATTTGTACCGGTTATCAAACTCTGTTTTGATGGGATAGAGATTGATATTTTGTTTGCAAGATTAGCACTGCAGACTATTCCTGAAGATTTGGACCTACGTGATGACAGTCTGCTTAAAAATTTAGATATAAGATGCATAAGAAGTCTTAACGGTTGCAGGGTAACCGATGAGATTTTACATCTAGTACCAAACATTGACAACTTCAGGTTAACTCTGAGAGCTATCAAACTGTGGGCCAAACGGCACAACATCTATTCCAATATATTAGGTTTCCTCGGTGGTGTTTCCTGGGCTATGCTAGTCGCAAGAACTTGCCAGCTTTATCCAAATGCAATCGCGTCAACTCTTGTACATAAATTTTTCTTGGTATTTTCTAAATGGTATGTTTTTAGATTATATTACAATAAAATTGATTGTAGACACAAAAAAAAAAAAATTAATTTGTGGATGAAATCTTTTTAGAACACAAACATGCGTTGAGTCAGTCCCTGCTCTGTGCCAGTGTAAAAGACAACATGGCAGTGTAAGTCAGAGTTTTGCTCTCAAAGCATCTACAGTCCCAATGGAGAGTTAAGACATCCTCTGAACAGTTAGAGACAGCCCATGGTTAAGTGCCAATGGGCTTGGCCCACAAAAGAACAGAAAAAACTGAGTTCATTGCCAAGGTTTATGCTTTGGCACGGTGATGCCATTTATAAAAATGGAAAGTTGGAAAAAGGAAGCTGTTTTGGATGCAGCTATACCTATAGTAAAATATAACACTCTATGCAAATTACTGTTTGGCTATGCAGATGAATAGGGCTGCATAAGCAATGTTTGGACTTCCGGGTGCCAGGAACTATAATAATCTCTACCTTTTATTGAGTGTAGACTTGTGCCAGGCATCATGTAGTGTAGCTTGCATATGTTATATTTTAATCTTCACGGCCCTATGAGGTCTTTATGACCCCTGTTTTCCAGATGAGAGAAATGAGACTTGAGTCATTTGTCAAGGCCTTACAGCCAGTGGGAAAGCAACAGCTAGGATCTGGACAAGATCTATTCATCTCCAAACCACGGTGCTTTGTCATCCAGGAGGAAGTTTAAAATACTCCGTCTCTGCCCTCAGGTGTACGCAGAAAGCCCCAGCTCATGTGCCAGCAGCACTGACTTCACTCACAGAGCCAAATGCTGTTCATTAACTTCTCTCCCCCTCCCCACACCATCAAAGTGAACTCAGAGGATCTGGTCACTGTCCATTCCCATAGTCCCAGAAGCCTCAAGGAAGGTGTCCTAGTGAGGCACAGGTGTCAACTTGACAGTTGAGGGTTTGAGCTCTGGGCACATTTGTGGACCATTAGTAGTTAAGCCTACAGCGAACCAGAAGGAGATTGTCTAGTTGATGGGGCAGACCCAGCCCTGAAAAGATGAATAAAATACTGAGAGCCTGTTGAGGCAGTCGGCATCCTTATGTACACTTGGCTAGACATGCTGGTCTGGCAAGTAAGGATCGTCCCTCTCTCAGCCATTATGTAGAGATGACGTGGCCAGTTCTCTCATTCTTGATGTTGGTGCATGCTCTCCTGTCAAGCTGGACTGAGAACTGAAACCAAATAATCGTAAGAGACAATAAATCCCTTGTTCCCTTAAGCGGTTTGATGGTCATTTATCAGCAACCATGCAGGCAAACTGCAACAGAAAGACTTGAGTTCTGAGCCAGCCAAGTTTGAATAGGACAGGAAATGAAGGAGAGGCGGCTGGCCCCTCAAGCAGAAAAGGCAAAGGATAGAGGTGGACAGACAAGGCTAAACATGTACAGACTGGAGACTACAGATGGGGCCCAATAGAAAGTCAATCTAGTCAGTCAGCTATGGAAGGTCTCGAATTCCCTGATTTGGCATAGGAAGGGAGAGGATTAGAAGGATTTGAGTGGAGATGAGAAGGTAGAGGAAGACCAGTCAGTTAGTCTAACCAAACTAGCGAAATCCAAGGTCAGAGCCAAATGCTGCTCGTCACTTTCTCTCCCCCTCCCTGCATCATCAAAGTGAACCCAGAGGAGCTGGTCAGTGTCCACTCCTATAGTCACAGAAGCCTCGAGGAAGGTGTCGTAGTTAGGCACAGGGGTCATCTTGGGCATGTCTCAGGTCTCAAAAATAAGGAGGACAGCCATGGAAGAGGACCCCTAACATCGATCTTTAGCCTTCACGCACACATACAAACACACCTACTCACAGGTGCACATACATGGACATGAACATACACACCGGAGGAAGGAAGAGGAGGAAGAAGAAGGAAAAAGTGGTTGGATGTGAGAAATGTTTTAAAGGAATAAGCAAAGATGTTTGGTCATTGATTGGATTCAGTAAGAGAGAAAGAAAAGAAATCAGAAGATGGAAATTATGCCTTTGCGTCAGGAGAAAGAACAGACTGAGCTTGGTCTTAGGCTTGTGCGGCCTGTGGGAAAGACAGACAGGTTCCAGAGATCAGAGGACCGTGGGATAAGCAGGGAGGATGAGGAGGAGCCTGGGAAGAAGACAGCAGAGAAAGGATAGTATCGGGATCACAGTCAAGAAAATCAAGCGGAGCGGTCTCCTAAAGTTAGAGGTGTCCACCAGGGTCAAATTGGAGAGACAGCATAAAGGAGCTTGGCAGGCAAGAAGAGACCACCGGCTTTAAGAAAACCAATAGGCTCACGAAAATAAATCATTTTGAACAGACCGTCATGGCTCCAGAAAAATTACCAAGCCAGAAAGGTGAAGGATGCTGGAAAGAGGGTGATGATGCTGTATTGATGGCAGCTCCTATTTCCCAAGTGTGTTCTCTTTTTTGGGTCGAGGTGACAACCGGATTCTATCTTGTTGACAAAGTAGCAGTTATTGATATCTCCTTACAGAAGGAGCCTGACGCTCAAAGAAATTAATTCTCTCAAGGCCTCATAAACAAGGATTTCAGCTCAGGTCTGCATGGTCCTAAAGGCCACATGGATCACATTTTTTCTCCTTGTTGCAGTTAGCCTGCATGGTTGCTGATAAATGACCACCAGATGGCTTAAGGGAACAAGGAGTTTATTTCCTTATGACAGTCTGGTTACAGTTCTCAGTCCAGTTTGACGGGACAGCACACACCAACAAACACTAGGGCCAAGGAAACTGACCACACCATCACCACATAACGTCTAAGAGACGGACAATCCTCACTTGCCAGACCAGCATGTCTGGCCAAGTGAACAGAAGGATGCCAACTTCCTCAACTAGCTCTCAGTATTTTATTCATCTGTTCAAGGCCTAGTCCCACCCACCATAGACTGGGCCTTCCCCATCAGCTAGACAATCTCCTGCAGGTGCGCTCTGGAGCTACTAATTCTCCACAAATGTGCCCAGAGCTCAAACCCTCAACTGTCAAGTTGACACCTGTGCCTGACTATGATACTCCTTTTAGTGTCTGTGTGGGACTGTGTGCTGATAGCTCCTCAGCAGTAACATGAATGACTACGACTGAATGAGCATTTCCTAGCACAATATTGTATTAAATACTTTATGTATATTAATATCATTCTTTTTATTTTTAGTAATTTTAATCTCGGTAAATGTGTGTATGCATGTAGGGTGTGTGTGTGCATGTGTGTTATTATGTATTGGATATACATGTGTATGTGCAAATGCATGGACTGATAGAGGTCAGAGGTGGACATCAGATGTCTTCTTGAGGCAAAGTCTCCCATTTGAACTTAGAGCTTGCCAATTCAGTTAGTCTAGCTAATCACCTTGCTTTGGGGAGCTCCTGTCTCCATCTCCTGAGAGTTGGGATTATAGATGGGCTACTACACCCACCTGGCATTTATGTGGGTCCTGGGGATCTGAACTCTGTTCTTCACACATATGCAGCAAGCTCTTTGCTCACCGGACCATCTCCCTAGTCACTGTGTGTGTGCGTGTGTGTGTGTGTGTGTGTGTGTGTGTGTGTGTGTGTGTGTGTGTATCAGGTACACTGTGTGTGCCTGTGGAGGCCCAAGGGTCACTTTGGGAATCACCATGGATTGCCTCTCCCTCCTATTGCTTTACTCTGAAGTTTCCCAGGCTCCTCCTTCTACCACTGAAAGTACAGGCTGCCCCCATTTCCCCTGGCGTTTTTACGTGGGATCCAGGATCCAAACTCAGGACCTTCTGCTTGAGAGGCAGAGGCTTAACTCCTAAACCATCTCTCCAGCACCTCCATCTTATTTTTTAAGACAGGGTTTCTCACTGAATCTGGACCTTGCCCAGTTTGGCTGGACTGACTGGCCAGCAAGTCTCATGAATCCGCCTGTCTCAAGCTGAGATTGCAGGCGTGTATCACAGGGTCTGGCTTTTACATGGGTGCTGGGGATGAAAGTCAGGTTTGCATGCTTACATGCAAGCACTTTATGGACTGAATCATCTCCCCAGCCTCTGTAGTAATGTCACTCTTGACCACCTTTTAAAGTTGGTCTCATTATTATCAATCTCATTTTACCAATGGGGAGATTGAGTTAACTTGAGACAGGGAAATTATAAAGACCTGAGAAGGTAGAGGTGACCCTCACCAAGGAATCTGGTTGGAGCGGCTCACCAGCAGAGAAACCTGCATTCCAGCATAATTAACAACTGCTTAAGGTCTTTCTCCTATCCCAGCTATAAACTTGTATTTTTCTAGGAATTTCACCAGCAACCTCTTTTACAAAGGAAGGTATGCAACCCTACCGATTATCATTCCATCCAAGGCATTTCACTTGGTAGTACAGGGAAAGAAAAGTTTTCATAGCAACCTTTTGAGATGTTACTTGAGAACCATGAGAATAGGATATATGACTAATGTTAAAACAATTAATTGAGAGGTGCTTTGATAAGGCTATACTCACACTTGGGTCTGTCTTTCTTTCTGAGGGGTGCACATTCTAATTCTCATCTTAAAGACAGAATTAGTTGTCTCCGGCACACTGGCAAGGTGGAAAGCATGCCCCTCTCTCGTGTGTGGATATGGTGTGGCCGGTTCCCTCTGTTCCTGATGCTGGTATTGTTTCCCTGCCAGGATGATGTACTATAAACCGAATCATGTACACGAATAATAAAAACAAACCTAGCTTTCTTAAATGGTTTTGGCCTTGTACTTATCACAGCAGCTGTAGATACGAAGCTGTTCAGTTTTTTTTCTCAAGTGCTGAGATTACAGGCCCAGCTGCCTTCCCAAGATTTCTTAAAAGAAATTTGTACTTGGGATACAGTAGGTGACCAGCAAGTGCCCTGAAGCATTTCAAGTCATTAATCATTGCAAGCAGGTGTCCCATGCTCCCTGCGTGGGTGGTTCTCAGTGGCTCCGAAGCTGAGCTGGTGGTAGACTCTCTCTGTGTAGCGTCCGTACCATTCAAGTCGGCTCTATTGAATCGTAGTGTTTCTTCTCTTTATCACAGTCCTGGCTTCGCCCCGGGGGTTAGGGACAGCGTGGCTTTTGAACTCACTTTTCATCAGGGATAGAGAAAACATGAGAGTTCATCCACTGCCTTAATTGCCAGGAGTGTCCTGGCAGAATCAGGGCCATGGGGCTGGTCAGCGTCTCTCCCTGGTAGTTCTCAGGGCTGGCATTACTTTCCCCTTCTGAACTCGGCAGGGAGAGGCTGGCCCCAGTCAGGAGAGGCGTCCACCTGGCAGCTGGGCGCCTGTGAGGCAGCTCCAGCGGCCTCAGCTGTAGCTTGGGCAAGACGTAGTGAAGGCACTACCCTAGTAACAGCAGCCTGGCAAGAGAGGGGGCTGCCATGCAGAGTTCCCTGTTGGGCTCTGGGCACAAATAAGAGAGAGACAGAGAGACAGAGAGAGCTCATAGACACTGTGTGATTGGTAGGGCAGAGTAGGGAGGACATGAGGCCAAGTACCTCTCTCTTCTCCTGGGTTGTTAGTCAAAGACCTCGGGGGAAAATGCCAGCTATCCGGATGTGATATAATTTCAAACCCCCTGCTGTATAACTGAGCGATTTTCCGCGTTCATGGTCAGCAGCAGATTTTTCTCAAGGTGAAAGCAATTAGGCCTTCGTTCCCTACTTCCCTAGCTGCTGGGAAGAAAAGATGGAAGGAAAACAATCTCTGCCTGCCAAGGTCAGCCAGGGTGCCCTGGCTGTCGCAGTAATTGGCTCACCACCTGCTCGCACCTCTCTCAGGTTGTTGGCGTCCCCCTGGGCTGAGGCAGCAGAGGGCGGAGCAGCTGCTTTTCCACTTATCTCCAGAATGAAAAAGGGCAGCTCCCTCTGCCCCAGGCAGGGATTAGCAGGAAAGCTGGGAGCCTGGCCTGAGCCCCACAGGCAGGTGAGACTGCGCAGTTCTTCTTTGTCTGAGATTCAATGCCGGGCAGCAGGAAGGTGAAGGAATTCACTCATGCCTTCAGATGGCGCATGTTGTCAGCAGATCCTGGTCCTCTTGTTCTGGAAACTGGGGGCAGCAGAGCGAGTGCAAGGGAAGGGGTACTGGGGGCGCACTGTGCAGACCATTACCAAGGTGCCCAGATTCACAGAGGAGGAGGGCAGGATGGCAGCACAACTGGATCTGTCACAGAGGTCACCTGAAAAGGAGGAACACAAATCTCATGATAAATGCTTAAACTAGGGTAAATAGCAGCCTCTGATTATCCTCCAACCTCCACTAATCCTAGAACTACCGCCGATGTAGTTCTAGGTGCTTTTTCTGATTAATTTCCATAATGCATCCAGTAAACAGTGGCATGTGGGGGCTGATGAGATACCTCAGTGGGTTAGGCACGTGCTAGCAAACCTGGAGACTTGAGTTCAATCCCCAGAAGTCCACATAGTGAAAAGAAAACTGACTTCTGGAAGCTGTCCTCTAACCTTTGTGCCAGGGTGTGTGTGTGTGTGTGTGTGCTCTGTCTGTCTCTTTCTCCCCAGAGAAATGAAGGCAGGAAGTTGCTGCAAGTTCAAGGCCAGCCTAGGCTACTGAGACCCTGTCTTTAAAATAGACACATAGATAAATGGATATCTAGAAAGATCCATAAGTCAGGTGTGGTTTCTCACATCTGTAAATCTCAACACTTGAGAGTTGGAGACAGGAGAGAGGAGTTCAAGGCCAGCCTGGGCTACAGGGGGACCCTGTCTCAACAAGTAAATCAACAAATAACCTTTATAAAGAAAAGTAATTATTGAGTATCCTGCAGAAGGGCAGTAGACTGGGCAGGAACTACAATACCACCTACAGTCAATAAAAACATTTAAAACCAATGACTGTATAATGTACCTGGTCTGCTGGTTGCATTTTTTTCCTATCTCACAATACATCCAGTTCCTTTTACACTGAGAGCTTTTTCTATTTTTTTTTTTTTTTTTTACACTGAGAATCAATTGAGAGCTTTCTTCTTTTTAAAGTTGCATGGTAAGAGGAAGTGATTTTTTTTTTTTAAGGTGAAGCCTGAAGAAAGGAGGAGATTAGGAAGGCTAAAGTGTGATTCTCTAAAGAAAGGAGCCTGCAAAGAAAAAGAAACCCAGCACACTCAGAAACTGTCCCCAGCCTCCTCTCCTGTTTGCAGCCCCCTCTCTCGTCTCCCGCAGCCAATTTTTCCCACTCTAATTTTCGGAGCCGCGCTAGACTCTCTTTGTCTTGCCCTAGCCCTGGGGAGCTTCATTCTTTATGCCAAAGCGACTTATTAAGTATTTTCCTAAACAAAGAACCATCCACCCAGAGAAAAATTATGCCACTCCCAGAACAGACAAAAGTAGCTGCAGGCAGTTGTGGTTTTAAAATAGCAATTTTCAAAAAACTCGGTTAGACACAGAAAGCACCTGGCAGCTCATAAAGGGTCTGCTTGTTGCTCTTATTATTTTACGGGCTTGTGGATGAGCCCACTGCTGCGGAGATCTTTCCTTCTTGGGGGATCCACACTGCCCTCAAACAGGACATGCTGCCAGGCGGGCATGATGCCACTGGAGACTGTAATCCCAGTGCTGAGGAGGGAGGCAGGAAGGGAGGAGGTACGATGGAGAGTTTGAAGCTAATCTGGGCTTCACGGTGAGTTAGTTTAATCGTCACCCTGAGCTACACAGTGAGACTCTGTGTAAAATCTGGGGGTGTAGCTCAGTTCATGTTTGCCTCGGGTTAAATCACAGAGGCTGAGCCTGTACAGGGGACCTGCTACACCCCATACCTTACCTGCCTTCCATAAACAGCTAAGCAGTCAGTTTATAGTAACCCCAAGGCAAGGTGATGAGACAATGGGACTAGCTTCCTATGGATTTATAGCTTATCTAGAACCTTCACTGATCTTTTTTTTTTTTTTTTTTTTTTTTCCCCCCGGTGCTGGGGACCGAACCCAGGGCCTCGCGCTTGCTAGGCAAGTGCTCTACCACTGAGCTAAATCCCCAACCCCCCTTCACTGATCTTCTAAACAGAGAGACTCTCCCCACCCCATGTAAGCTCAGAGACGCCTCCTTCTTTTCTCAGATCAAACCCTATTCCCCTCTAAAGTCTATAAATGTAAGGGATTTCCTTTGTTCTGTGGGTTGCTGTGGGGTCGCCTGTCTCCTGCTTCAAGTGACCAAGGTTAGAGTTAAAGGACCTGATTGTCTGAAATAGTCTTAGACTCTGAACCAAGAGTTTCATATATGCTACATTCTCAGTCCTGGCTCCCACCTCTTGCTTGAGTACTTTTAAAGTGCAGAGATGGGGCTGGAGACATGGTACACTGGGTAAAAACTCTTCCCCTGAAACTCCAGAGACCTGAGTCTGATTACAAAGAGGAAGGAGAGACTCCTGAAAAGTTGTGCTCTGACCTCTACATATACTGGGTCATATAGGCACAAATCCTTTTTTTTGAAACAGGGTCTATGTACTACAGGCTGATCTTCAATTCACAATCAGCTGTAGCTCACTCCTGCCTCAGCCTACCAAGTCTGAGATCACAAGTATATACAGACACACTCAATTTGAATACAAACCTTAAATGAACAGCTGGATAAATTTCTACATGCATAATACCTCTATAATCACCACTCAGGTCAAGGGACAAATTATAGCACTCCAGAAGTTTCCTTTGGCCCTTTTCAGACATTCCCATCAACTAGCTGTTTTTGAACTTTTTTTAAGTAGATTTATACAGTGTGTATGTCTTCCTGTTTGTCTTTTGATTTCTGAGGTGTTTTTTTTTTTTTTTTTGAGGATCAAGGAAGAGTTTATTTGATGAGAGAAAGAACAGAACTCATGGATGTGAATCCATGAGGGGTAAGAGAGCCCTGGAGAACTAATGGACTCCAGGCATGGAATCTGTGATGGCAAAGAAAATGAAGATCTCACAGACATGCAGTCCATGAAGGGCAAGGAAGCCAGATTTTTGAGTTTTTGAGACATGTCTTACGTAGCTTAGCCTGGCCTTGGACTTCCTATATAGCTGAAGAGGACCTTGAATTCCTGATCCTTCTGCCTCTACCTCTTAAGTGCTGGGATTACAGAAGGCCAGAGACTGGCATCATGTCTTCTCAACTGCTTCTCCACCTTATCTTTTGGGAACAGAATCTCTAACTGAACCTAGAACACAAAATTCAGCAAACTGGCTGACCAGTGAGCTTCAAGAATCTGTTCGTCCCGCCTCAGCAGTGCTGGGATTACACAGTGTACTGCTCTGCTTGGTTTTCACAGAGATCCTGGGGGTTGGAACTCAGGTCCCCATACTTAGGTAGCAAGCAGTTTACTAACTGAGCATCTCTTCAACCCTCTTGGATATTCTGAATAACACTGTTTTATATATTCTCATATATTTATTTTGATAACCTCAGCACTTACTCCTCTTGCTATCTATTTGAGTGGAATTGCTAACTCATAAGGGATACTTATCTTTAACTTGAATAAATACTATAGGTCTTCCAAGGTGTTAGCCTAACTTACAGCCCCATTTGTAGTGTATGGGTGTTTTAGCTCCATAACTTCATTGCTATAATAAAAATCTGAGCCAAATTATTTAGGGGAACAAGAGATTTTATTCCAGTGCATAAATCCAGGTTACGGTTCATCAAGGCAGCAGAGTCACCCTTGGGAACCCAGGGAATTGGTCACGACCCATGCAGAGTCGAGAGCAGAGGGGAAAACCCACCGATGCCGCCATCTTGACACAAGCCACATCTTCACATGCACCCCCTGTCTAGGGAATGATGCCGCTCACAGTGGGGAGGTCTTCCTACTCTAGTTGAGACAACTCTCTGGGGTCAAGGATGTGACTCAGCAGATAAATGACCCTGTATCCAAACCTGGCCCCCTGAGTTCAATCCCTGGGGCCAACATGGTAGAAGGAGAGAACTGTCTTCTTAAAGTTGTTCTCTGACTTCCACGTGCACCCTGTGGCCACGCGCAACTTTTTCTCCCTCCGACGGGGATTTACTGCGTAGCTCATGTTGGTTTGGAACTCAAGACCTGTTACTCTTTCGTGTTGCTTTGAGATACTACTTAAAAGTCAAGCAACTTAAGGGAGAAAGGGAGATGTATTCAGCTTATGGTTCCAGAGGGGAGAAACAGCCTTTATGGAGGTAAAGGCATGGCTGACAGCAGAAGCTGGAGGAGACCTACGTCACATCCATCCAGAAGGCTGAGGACTGCTAAACTGCCAACTGCAAGAGCAGACCTCTCCCGAAGTAGGTTGGGAGTCATCCACCTCACGGTCTACCTCCTGTGACTGCCTTCTTCCCGCTAAGCTCCACCCCTTAAAGGTGCCGTGACCTTCCCAAACACAAGAGTCTGTGAGGGGCGCATTTCAACCCTTGACACTCTCCTTGGCCTGGATAGCTCCTGGGGGCTCGGCTTACCTACCACTTCTGGGTTAGGTGTTTCTTTTGAAGTGCCAGTTCCTCTCTTTCTCTCACTTATCATACTGACTTGTAACTACCAACATCACCATCTGGCTCATGACCCCAAGAGCTGTCATGTTGCTTCTCAGTATTCACTCTTCTCTGGGAACATTTCTCTTTTCTTATGCAGCGTGGTGTGGTGCACGTGAAGACAGTTTTCGTACATAGGGATGCGTATATGAACCATATGATCCAGACCTGGGCTGGTCATCCTTCTCTCTTTTAGCTTTATCCCTGGCTCAATATTAAGTATAGATAACTAAGGCAGTTGATCAGATTCAATCTTAAGATTTTGCTGGAACAAATGGGAAAGAGGCATTTTACCAGTGGAGGGAGTTATTGACAGGCTATGAAGGGTTGGAGGGGATCAGAGGGTGAGAGCTGGGCCTTGCCCACCGTATGCCATATACATTCTATATGTTTGATGTTGGCAAGGATTGAAAGCCAAGGCCTCACCCATGATAAGCGCTCGTTCTATTACTGAGCTCCACTTCTAACTGACAGACATTCCAGGTGGGAGATCGACCTTCTACACTACTGGAGCATATAGATTCTATTTTTTTAATGCATTCTTCCTTAGTCCCTCTGCATGTATAACAATAAGATGGATTTCTAATTATCTTTGTTGGACTTTGTTCTCAAATGACAGAGTAGCAGTTGTTAAAAGCATCCATTCTGTAGGCAGACACAAGGATTCAAGCGCTAGCGTGACTGTATGCGGGCTATGCGACACTGGACAGATGACATAACCTCCGTGTACCTCTGTTCCTCATCTGTAAAATGGAAGTGATAACAGCGCTTGCTTTATATCATGAGATTAACTGAATTAATAATAAATGGAAAAAGCTTGTTTACACTGAGGGAGAAATATCACAAGGGACATTTTACAAAGGAATGGAAACCAAGGCCAGGTTTTCAAGGGGCTAAAGATAACTCAGCTCCCAGTGAGGAATGCAGTTAGATAATGGTCTGAACATCTTACCAGAAAATTCTATGAGCTCTTTTGCTTTCTCCATTTTGTCTGTCATATGTTCTATTGTCACACTGACTTTGCTAATGGAATTCTTTAAGTGTTTGGTGTTTTCCTGGGGCTTCAAAGTCAGAGTGGTAGCCAAATAAATTTAACCACAGGTGAAATAAAAGGATGGCACTAGTGATACTTGCTGCAAAAACTCAAGAGATAACATCATTGACACTGTATTTACTTCATTTATATAAGGAACCAGAGCTCATGAGATGACTAAGTTGTAAAGATGATTGCCTCCAAGTCTGATGGCCCGAGTTCAATTCCTGGAATCCATGTGGTAGAAGGAGAGAACCAACTCCCACATATTATCCTCTGGCCTCCTCATATGCACCATGGTATATCACACGATGCATGTGCACATGTGTGCACGCACACGCACACGCCTACACACTAGAACTACATAGATAAAAATAATAATAAAAAAGAAAGTGCCGCATGTGTACCCATGTTGCAGGGTACTCAGGAGCCCTTCCAGCCACTAGCTTCCTCTGGGCTTCAAGTATTCCAGGCACAGCGGAACACAGCAGTTCCAAGAACATAGGCCATGGGCTTGTTCAGACCTGGGTTTAGGTTTAGGCCTTTTGCTTGCTGTGTGAACACAGCGCGCGCGCACGCGCACACACACACACACACACACACACACACACACACACACACACACACATTAAAATAAAATAAATTTGGCTTCTTACCTGCAGAGAGGAGAAAGCAAATTGCTCCCAGGGTTGCCTCATGACACAGCACAGGCCGTGCCTCCAATTGCATCGCTGCACATCAGCAGCAGTACTTCAGAGTCGCTTCTGGCAGGTAGCCAGAAAGCCACTAGCTCAGTAATGGGCAGCTGGAAAGTGCTCAGTGAGCACTAGCTAGTTGATGTAATGAGGTGTTTTGCATGCACAAGTATTTCTGTGAATAATCAGCCTAACTGTAGGAGAGTGCGGTGACAGAAGAGCTCATGAGCAATGCTTGCTAAGCTAAGGTCACAGCCATTTGAAAGGTGAGGAGGAGGTCTAGGATATAACAGTGGAGAGCTTCTTTGTAAGGCCCTGGGTTCAATCCCCTACTCTGAAAAAGGGAGGGAGGGAGGAAGGGAGGGAATCAGGGAGGAAGGAAGGGGGGAAGAGGGAGAAGGAAAGGAAGAAAGGAAGGGAAGAAAGGGAGGGAAGGAAGGGGAAGAAGAAAGGAAAAGGGGGAGGGAAGGAAGAAGGAAAGGAAGGACAGAAGGAAGGGAGAAAGGGAGAGAAGGAAGAATAAAGGGAAGGAAGGAAGGGAGGGAGGGAAAAGGAAGGGATGAAGGAAGGAAGGGAAGGAAGAGGGGAAGAAAGGAAGGAAGGCAAGGATGGGAGAACATGATCTCATAATCTTGAGGGACAGGAGGTTCATGTGCAGAGATGAGACTTTGTTTTTTGTCTTTTTTAAAACAAATCCTTTTATTTTTTACTTTTGCGTGTGTGCATGTGTGTGCGTGTGTGTGTGTGTGTGTGTGTGTCAGAAGGCACTGTACGTGCTTGTGGAGCCCCAAGGATGACTTTGGGAATCACCCTGGATTGCTTCTATCTCCTCTTTGTTTTGCTCTGGTATTTCCCAGGCTCCACCTTCTAGGACTGGAAGTGCAGGCTGCTACCATTTCCTCCTGGCATTTTTACACGGAATCTGGGATCTGAACTCACTCAGGACCTTCTGCTTATGAGACAGAATCTTAACCCCCGAGCCATCTCTCCAACCCCCCTGAGCTGTCTCTCCAACCCGAGGCTTTGTTTTGGGAAATGGAAGGAACAGGTGTCTGTGACCAAATGCAAGGCTTGGATGCAGCTCAGCCTGTCCTCCGGGCACTGCTGGGCTCCTGCCAACAATGAGGAATCCCAGAAGCTTGTCCAGCTTGACTGCAGAAGGAAGCAGACATCTCCTGCTGGGAGAGGGGATGTCACGAGCTACTGTCTGGTGCGGCAAATGAGGCCTACAATGGCCAGCAGACAGGTTTCTGGAGGGTAAGGGAGTTGGCAGAGCGAGGGCCTAAAGGTGGCACAGGGATCTCTGGCCACAGGGGAACTAGGCTAAAGCCCTTTTCTTCTCAGCAAAGTCTAGTCCAGTGGATTCTTCTTAGCCACCCAGAATGTTGGACGTGCCATGCAATGGGGCCTTCTCTAGAGAGGAGAGACAGTAATGTACAGAAAAGACTAAAGAGAACTATGCCAGCTTCAAAATCTGAGTCAGACATGGTGGCTCACACCTGTGATCTCAGTGCTTGGGAGCCAGAAACCAGAGGACCACAAGTTTGGGGCTAGCCTGGACTACAGAGCAAATTCCAGGCCAGTAAGGGAAAAACAACAACAACAAAACAACTCCAACCTCCCAGAAGCCTAGTCTGCGGTTGGGGATGTGGCTCAGTAGTACAGTGTGTGCTTAGCAGGCACAAAGCCCTGGGTTCAATCCCCAGCAGGAAGATAAGAAGTAAACATTTTGATATGTGCGGCAGCAAGATGGGTAAAGGTGTTTGCCACACAAGCTGTTGACCTGAGTTCAATCCCGGAGCCCATGCGGTGGAAGGAGAGAATCAACTTCCACAAGTTGTCCACTGATCCCCACACATGCCCTGTGGCACATATGCCCCCCCACACACAATAAATAAATAACTAAATAAATGAAATATTAAGTTTCTTGCTATTATGGAGCTGTAAGAGAGAGTCAAGTGGACCGTCACTTTCCAGGTGGGGTAGCTATGGATTCCTCCAGATTCACGGGTACTCTTCTTGGTCCTGCTCTGCATCTGCCTGGTCTGGAGCATCAGCAGGCTCCTTTACGACTGACGGCTGGTTTCAGCCAATGGGAAGATGGGAAGAGACTAGAGAAGGCTGAGTGCTCAGCCCGCCTCCGTTCCAGGTTGGCATGCGCCTTGATTACTGTCACTGGTTTTTATAAGCAGGCCTCTTTTCTGAACTTCCCTCCCTCTGGGTTCAGGTGACTATTAGCATCTCCTGTGTGCCCTCAGGCCTTAAGGTAGTGACAGTTCTTCAGCTGTTACTGGCTTTAGGTGACCTCATTGTCCCTTGTGGGTTCCTCTAATAACACCTGTAAATGAAACTGCTTGGAATTATTCTAATTCGAGGCTCCATCTGTTAATCTGTTTTCAGCTGGGACCTGGATTGATGCATTTGCCAGATAAAGATTCTTTCAGTGGTTGGGAAGGAAGGGAGAGGGGAGAGAGAGAGAGAAAGGGAGAGAGAGAGAGAGAGGGAAGGGAGAGAGGGAAAGGAGAGAGGAGAGAGAGAGAGAGGGAGAAAGAGGAAGAGGGGAAGAGGAAAGAGGAGGGGGAGAGAGAGAGGAGAGAGAGAGGGAGAGAGAGAGGGAAAAAATATCACTGTGCTGTTGTCCCATGTACCTGGAACTCGAAGTATAAAGTTTGGGCCAGTCTGTCCTAGAATTGAGCAAGAGCTCAGCTTACAAACTACAGTCTGTCTATCCTTTGGCTCTAGCCTCTTTGTGCTTTGCATTCAGGCATCCTCTCTACCTAGTGGCCTCCTGTAGGCCTCTAACCTTTTATCTTCCCACCATCAAGTCCAGGTCATCTCTTTCCCAAGGGACTCAAGGAGGCTGCAGCGTTCTCAGCTGGCTTGTGGCACAGGCCTGTCCTCTTATCAGCTGGGATGGCTAAAACAGGAGGACTGCAAGTTCCAGACATGTTCATGTTTGCACTTATATGCACGCACCCCCATCATAAAGCTTAAAAAGATTTTTTAATTTTTTTATTATTATTATTATTTATTCAGCTGTGTGCGTGCGCGCGCGCAAGCGTGTGTGTGTGTGTGTGTGTGTGTGTGTGTGTGTGTGTGTGTGTGTATGTGTAGAACCACGGACGAACTCACGAACCACCATGGACGCTTCCACCTCCTTCTGCCACGGGATTCACAGGCTCCGCCCTACCAGGACCAGAAGCGCAGGCTGCCCCCGCTTCCGCCTGGCATCTATACGTGGGATCTGGGATCTGAACTCAGGACCTTCCGCCTGCAAGGCGGAGGCTTAACCCCTGAGCCACCTCTCCAGCCCAAAAAGCTTAAAAAGATTTTTAAAAATTGTTTAGTTCTAGAAAGATGGCTCAGTGGGAAAAGTTCCTGCAGTACAAGTCTGATGACCTGAGTTCAATCCCCAGATTCCACCCAAAAGCTAGACAGAGTTGCTTGAGCATCTATAGTCCCAGTGTGTCCACAGGAAATGGGAGGTGAAGATCCAAGAATCTCCAGAAATTTGAGGGGGTCAGCCAGCCTCGCTTACACAGGGGTGGTGAAGAGTCTCAAACAAAATGGAAAGGGAAGAAATAGAGCCTAAAAGTTGTCCTTTGACCTCCACATGATCATCAAAGCACACATGTGATAGCACTCACATATAGGCAAACATGCAGACATCCCCTCTACATAACACGCGCGCACACACACACACACAGACACACACACTGTAACAGTTACTCTTAACTATTGCTGCGAGAGAGCATTCAAAGTCAAATAAGGAAAGGGAGAGAAGGAAATTTATTCACCTTAGGGTTCCAGAGGGAAGATACAGTCTTTCATGGCGGAAGTAGCATCCCTGGCTGAAGCTGGAGACAGCCTTCGTCATCCATCCGAGAGGCTAGTGGGTGATGGCTGAAAGATTCCTAGAAAATCTCTCTTCTTCTGTTTCTTTTATCTACCACTACTGGGAGGTTCCAATGAGATCTGGGGAGGTTCTGCTCAGATCTAGGGCTGATCTATGTATTATCCAGATAATCTCTTTAAGTGGTCTCAGCTGATTTTGCCAGGTGTGGTCTCATCTGATCTTAATTATTGTCAGGTGTATCAAGTTGACATACAGGCTTAACCATCACACACACACACACACACACACACACACTCGCACACACGCACATACAAAAGTTTGAAGTTGGGCATATTGGTGTACATCTGCAATTTGAGCGCTCAAGAAGTTTGGGCAGGAAGTTGAGGAGTTTAAGGTCAGCTACATAGAGAATCCAAGGTCATCGTGGGCCACCTGGGACCCTGTCTCAAACACCTAAACAAACAGAACAGCCAGCAGCAACTAAAAACAAGGCCAAGGTGAGCCTGGGCTACATAGTCAGTTCCAGGCTGGCCCGCCTTAGAGTTATTCTTCATGCTGCTGATAAGTTCACGACCGAACAACTTTTAGGACAAGAGGATTTTATTCTTGCCCATGCTTCTCCATCACAGTCCATAGTCTAGCTTGGCAGGAGAGTTCACACCAACACCAGGAGTCCAGGGAACCAGCCACAGGAATTGCTGAGAAGTCTAAGTCTGCTGAAGTAGCCTAGCTACTGGGCCACCTGCCTCCATCTTAGTCACCTGTCCAGGAACGATCCCAGTAACCATGGGTCGGGTCTTCCTATGCCAGTTAGATACTGTCCTGCAGGTTTGGTCAGCGCCCAGCCTACAGTGGTATTGTAGGGAACGCTCAAGCCCAAGATCTCCATTTCTTGAAGACAGGTGCCAAGGGCATCCCTTGCTGTCTCAATTGCAGTGTGCCTCCCTTCCAGCATAGCTCTGTGCCTATGCCAGCATAGATGCCAGCCTATGCGGTACAGTCGTAGGCTGACTCCTGTTGACCTTCCCGCTAGGGGCAGGGATGGATCTTGTCCTGTCTCGAACTGGGTTCAAGGGCAGAGGTGTTTTTTACATATTCCTTCCTGTTCTTTGGAAGCCATCTAGACATTGATTAGTATAGTAAAGGACAGGCACAGAGCTTTATCATTATAATTGTATCACCACGTTCCTGACTTGTTCTTTCTCCACCCTATATGGCGCCATTAGGGCCTATTAACATACCTAAGAATTGGCAGGGCTGTATTGGTGGTGGTGGTCCCACCTGTTGCGGATTTTGCACCTGCAGTCTGTCACTATTGATGTCATCACTGCGCAGTGTACAGACTTCACCCCCTGTTTCATGGTAAGGCAGGATTAGAGCAGTCATGCTGGGATGGGTCTCTCAAGGTCTTTGGAATTCCGGAAGGCCATCCCCCACTGCTGGAATCACCCTGAAGAAACACTCCTGCTGAGGAACTGACTCCTCCCAGAGATAAGATGGCCAGCTTCCCTACGAAAGGATTACAGGAGGAGCTCTCAGCCCACCTGGGCCCAGGAGCAACTGGGTTGGGCCCCAAAGGGTATTAACCAATGGGAAAAAGCCAGTTTCCCAGGCTTTGTCTAGATGTATAAATATATCTGGCCCTGGCATCCATCTTTGACGCCCTGGCCCCTCATGGCCCTCTAGTGCCATGAGTCCGTTTCCAGCTGCCTACTTCTCTTGGAGGCTCCCTAAGCCCTCATGGCACTCCAGTGTCATGAGTCTGTTTCTTGTTCCTTGCTCCTCATGAATTCCATGCCTAGGCACTGTGAGTTCTCAAGGGCTCCCTAGCCCCTCATGGCACTACACATCTGGAGTCCATGAGTTCCAACCTTTCTCTTCTCTAATAAACTCTACCTTAATCCTCTACACGTGTTCTGGTTTCAGTTTTCGACTCTGGAACACAAGAACCCTACGACATTGGGACGGATTGTCGAGACCGTTTTCTCTGCAGCATTTGGCGACCACGAAGGGACTTAGGAAAGGACTGTTTTGATTGTCCCGAAACAACACGACAAACATTTTGCCCACTCAGCCTCCCTCTCAGCTCCTGTTTTATTTTATTTCTTTATTTATTTTTGTTTGCTTCTTTTGAGACAGGGTCTTATGTAGTCAGGGTGGCCTTAAACTCCTTGATCATACTTTCTATATAGCAATGCCAGAGGTCAGACCCAGGGCACCTTGTGTTCTAGGCAAGCATTAGACCAACTGTGGAGCATCACTAATATTTGGACAAATGTCTTTTCGAAATGTGTGTGTGTGTGTGTGTGTGTGTGTGTGTGTATGTGTGTGTGCGCTGTTGGGGCTGGATCCCAGCTCCTTATGCATTCTAAGCACATATTCTACCACTCAACTAGGCTCCTAGCTCTTTGCCTATATCTGTTTATTTAATTTTAATTTAAATACTCTCATTTTTCTATTTTAATCTTTTTCTTTTTTTTTTAATTTATTATTATTATTATTATTATTTATTCAACTGTGTGTATGTGCGCGCATGCGTGTGTCTGTGTGTGTGTGTCTGTGTGTGTCTGTGTATGTGTAGAACCACGGACGAATTCGCGAACCACCATGGACGCCTCCACCTCCTTCTGCCCTGGGATTCACAGGCTCCGCCCTACCAGGACCAGAAGCGCAGGCCGCCCCCGCTTCCGTCTGGCATCTATATGTGGGATCTGGGATCCGAACTTGGGACCTTCCGCTTGCAAGGCGGAGGCTTAACCCCTGAGCCACCTCTCCAGCCCTTTAATCTTTTTCTTGAAGATGCACGATTTCATTGCCTTTGCCCATTTTTAAGCCACAACCCTCATTCCAGGGTTGTAAGAATTCTTTATACATTCTGGAGAGACGCTCCCCTTCTGACAGTATGTGATTTGCAAATATCTTCTTGTGCTCTGGGGGTTGGCTTTCTCCATGAAGAGATGGCGTTCTTTGAAATGCAGAAGTTTTAATGCTTACAAAGTCCGATTTATCTGTTTTTTTCTTTTGTTGCTTGTGCTCTTGGTGTCATCTCTGAGAAGCTATTGCATAATCCAGCATCACAAAGATTAACTTCTATGGCTTCTTCTAAGAGTTTTATAGGGTTTTAGCTGTAATGCTTTGGTCTATGATACAGTTTGAATTAAACTGTTTATGTGATATGAACAAGGACCCAATGTTTGCTCTTTTGCATGCAAGTTTCCAGTTGTTTTCACATCCCTATAAAAACAAAACAAAACAAAACAAAACAAAACAAAACAAAAAAACAACCTTGGATTGGGGAGATGGCTCACATTTTTGCCTCACGAGCAGAAGGACCCAAGTTCGAATTCACAGATCCTATGTAAAAATGTCAGGCAAGTATGGGGACCCAGCTGTAATTCTAGCCCTGGAAGGTGGAGTCTGGGAAGAAACCCAGAGTAAGCTGGCAGACAGATTAGCCCTGATGGAATACTCTGGGTTTAATGAGAGACCCAAGCTCTCAACAAAAAGGTGGAAGAGCAGTAGAAGATGATTTCCAGTATCACCCTTGGACCACAGGCACCCACACTCAAGTGCACTTCCATACATAGTCACACACACATACACTCGCCCACATGCAAACACACACACACACACACACACACACACACACACACACACACACGAGCCTTATATATAATACTTGAAAACAATTAACTTTTCACATAAGGGTTACTAAGTTCTTTTTCTTTTTTCTTTCACTTAAAATTTCTTCCTTCTTTCCCTTTTCATTTTCTTATCAGGTCCTTGCTCTATCATACAGGCTGCTCTCAAAGTTGCGATCCTCCTGCCTCAGCTTCCCCAGTGCTGGGATTGTACTGTACATCACCCCTAGCTTGGGTGTCTTCTCCTGTTTTGTTTTGAGACAAAGTCTCATAATCCTGGAACTTGCTATCTGTGAACCATCTTTGAACTCATAACCCTCCTGGCTGCCTCCCCCACACACCAGCACCCTGTACTAGTGTTTAAGTGTGAACCTCCACCCCTAGCTAGGGTTTATTTTCTAACTCTCATGTCTCTTCCATTAATCCATATGTTTGTTTGTCTGCCAGGGCCACACTGTATTTATCCCTTTATATACATTGTTCTAGCATAGTTTTAATTAATTAGAGTGCATGAGAGGAAAAGAATGAGTGAAAGACAGAAAAGGCATGTCCTGGCAGTTATCAAAGGACAACTTTTGGAAGTCAATTCTCTCCTTCCACTGTGTGAGATTCCAGGGAATCAAACACAGTTCTCCAGGCTTACAAGCAGGTTTCTTACCTCCGAGCTGTCTGAATATTAAGTTCTTTTTTTTTTCTTTTTAGAGATTGTTTTAATTATTCTATGTCACTTATATTTCATGTGAATTTTAGGATTGGCTTGCTGCTTAAAACAAAACAAAGCAAAACGCTAGCCAATTAAAAAAAAATCAGTCCTTGGGGGGAATCTCATACAGGTTAGGCAAGTGCTGTACCACCAGCCATACCTCAGTCCCAGCTAGCTGTAGGTGTGTGTGTGTGTGTGTGTGTGTGTGTGTGTGTGTGTGTGTGTAGAACAGAGCACTGTGCGTGTCTGTGGAGGCCAAGGGTGACCTCAGGAATCATCCTGGATTGTTCTACCTCCTTATTACTTTTGGGGTTTCTCAGACTCTATCTTCCAGGATCAGAACTGCAGGCTGCTGCCATTTCCCTCTTACATTTTTATGTGAGATCTGGGATCCAAACCGAGGTCCTTCTGTTTGAGAGGCAAAGGCTTTAGCCCCTGAGCTAAACCTCCCCAGCCTCCAGTTTATTCTTTTTAGCAGCCATGTATGCATCCATTTTAGCTACATGCTCCTCTGCAGAGGGATATTTAGGCTGTTTCATCTTTTGCTGTTGCCAGCATTTCTGCAGTAAACATCCTTGTGTGAATTTATTTGCATATGCCAAGCTGTCTTGGGAAATACTTTGAAAAGTAAGAAGAGGCATATGAAGGCACAGGCCTTTAGGCTTACGATGTGTCTGTCGTCCTTCAACTCTGATCTCTACTGTTCCCAAACCCCGACTGATTCCTCTAGCAAACAGGAAAGCAGTCCATCGGTTGCTCTTACAGTTGGACGAGAGCATCCCTTAGGAGCCTGTGGCTTGAATAGGTAGCATTGTCCGAATGCGTGTGCAGCCATCTGGCTTAGCCTGGTTAAGCCAAGGTTATTGCCTGTGTGAGGATGGGATTCTGAGCTACTGGTGTGGGGTGCTGTGCAGATACTGCTGGGGTAGCCAGTATCAGCTTCTGGGGATGACCTTGGATGGGAGCATGTCCGGAGCTGTTCAGCTAGCGCATGTAATGATCTACTCAGACCACCAGAGGGCACTGGTGGGCTGCCTACCATTTCTACCAAACCCAAGAAAGGCCTTTTTCCTCTGTAGAAGCTGTTGCTTGAAGTAGCTTTGCAGCAGACTGTGCAACACGATGGTCTCCGGTTTCTGAAGAATGAAGCCGTGTTAGAGGAAATCTGGCTGAACATGATTTGAGAACAATATAGGAGAAAGTAAAATCGAGATACGTTGCCTCCATGAAAATAGCTCATTATTTTTCACACGTACAATACATGTGTATTCTAAAAAGTTCTAATAATACACAAAGTATATAGAAGACCATCTGACATGCCATGGCCCGAGATTACCACTATTCATATTTTTTTTATTTTCAGCATTTCATTTATTTATCTGAGAAAGAAAGATGTCACATACACACATGCTGTGGTGCACAGGTCAGAGGACAGCTTTCAGAAGTCAGTCCTTTTGTGTCTACAACATGGACTTCCAGGGATTGACCTCAGGCCACCAGGCTTTCAAGCGGGCACTTTATCTAATGACTTATATTCCTAATCCACAGTTCACATTTTTTTTTTGACAATATTTGTGTAACCTGCTCCTTTAACTTGCAGAATACTGTGGCTGTCGATCCTTGTTAGTATCTTTAACACTAGAGGCCACAGGACTGACTACTTACATAAATGCTTTGTAAATTTTTCTACCCAAGTGACCCCAAAGATGGACAAGATGGATGCTTTGGAAGGCAGGAGGTGTGGGGGGGGGATGGAATGTAGGAGAGCAAGAAAAACTTCCTTGATGTACTGGACGTTTATCTTTTAAAAATTGAGATAAGCTAGCCCCCCATGGCACTCTAATGCCATGGGTTCTTTTCCAGCTGTCTGCTTCTCTTGGAGGCACCTTAGCCCCTCATGGCACTGGAGTGCCATGAGTCTGTTTCCAGCTATCTTGCTCCTCATGGATTCCATCCTAAGCACCATGAGTTCTCCAGGGCGTCCTAGGCCCTCATGGCACTCCACATCTGGAGTCCATGAGTCTCAACCTTTCTCTCCTCTAATAAACTCTACCTTAATTCTCTACACCGTGTTCTGGTTTCAATCCTCTCCGGAACACAAGAACCCTACAAGATTGGGACAGTCCTGTCCCTACAACATTTGGCACTCCAGGTGGGACAGCCAAAAAGACTATTTCCCTGCAACACAAGAAGGGCATTTTGTGCTGTGGAGTTAAAGCCTGGTTTGCCATTGAGAAGTAAAGATGTTAGAGATGCCAGAGACAACGTGGGATATCTGCCAAGGACAGCTGTATACCCTGGGAGGAGTCAGCCCAAGAGAGTGATGTGTTCTACGGGCAGCTGCGTTGGAGAGGTGGGATCTAAGCCCTTTGGAACTGAAGTGATTTCAATGAGAGGCTCATCTATTGGACTTGAAGTCACAAGATTTGGAGCTTTTTTTGCTGTTTTTCAGTCTTGTTATGGACTGATCTTTCCTGGATATGCCCCCATTCCTTCCTTTTGGAATGGGAATGTTTATTCTGTGCCATAGTATGTTGGAAGTATGTAACTGGTCTTTTGATTTTACAGGAGGCTTTGGACTTTGGACTTTTGGACTGTGTTGGGGCTACTGATATAGTCTATGAGACTTTTAAAGTTGGACTGAGTATGGTTTACATAATGAGATGGCAATGAGCCTGTGGGGGCCAGGGGTGGAGTATCACGGTTTGAAATGTGTCCCCCACAGTCTCATGTGTTTGGCAAAGTTATGGCACCTTGAGAGGTGGAGCCTTACTGGAGGAAGGCAGTCACAAGGGGTGGGCCTTGAGGTGGATTAGACCTACCCTACCTTCAGGATAAGTCTGCCTTTGCAGCAAGCAGTCTTGCAGCTCTCAGCTTCCAAGATGTCTGCAGTGATGTAGCCTCCTCCAGCTTCGTCCAGCCAGCCATGGGACCTTCACCATAAGAAACTGTATTTCCCCTCTGGAACCGTAAGCTAGATAAATCTCCCTTTCTCCCTTAAAAAAAAAAAATTGAGATAAATTTCGTATTGTGCTCCACAACCTTTTCCATTCTACTCCACATTTTTCGTTATTGTTTGTTTACAAATTTTTATATCTTGGCCTGGAGAGATGAATCAGAGGTTAATACTCTGCCTCACAAGCAGAAAGACCTGAGTTCAGATCCCCAGTCCCACAATAGAGAAAAAAACAAACAAACAAACAAAAAACAGGGAGATGAAAACAAAACAAAACAAAACAAAAACAAAACAGGGAGATGGAGTAGTGAAGTGGCGGCAGCCTGCACTTTGGGCCTTGGTGGGAGGAGCCTGGGAAATCCCAGAACAAAGCAAAAAGTGGGTAGAAGCAATCCAGAATGACTCCTGAAGTCACCCTTGGTCCTCCAAAGATACACACAGTGTACACACACACACACACACACACACACACACACACACACACAAATAAAAATATATATTGTGTCTTTTCTTCTGCACATTTTTCCTCCTCATATAGCCAAGGCTGGCCTAGTATTTGCCATGTAGCTGACATTGATGTTGCACTTCTAATCATCCTCCTGTCTCTACTTTCGAGTTCTGTAATTATGGGCCTGCACTATGCCCAGCATCCTTCATTTCTTCATAATATTCTATCACATGTATGAACTATTATCGGCTAAACCAAGCACAGGATCGGATATTTTTAAGTAACCTCCAGTTTTTCTCTAATACGAACACTATTGCAGTGAACAGCCCTGTGACCATGTATGCACCTTAATCTGATCACACCATTAGAATGAAGAATCAGAATGAAAAACAAAGATATTGTTTTGCTCCTTTAAAAAAAATTTTTTTTTTGGAAAGATGGCTTAGTGGTTAAGACCTTCACAAGCAGAAGATCCTGATTTCCGATCCCAGGTCCCATGTGAAGATGCCAGGCGGAAACAGCAGTGGTCTGCACGTCTGGACCTGGTGGGCGGAGCCTGGGAAACCCCAGAGCAAAGCAAGAAGGAGGTAGAAGTAATCCAAGATGATTCCTGAAGTCACCCTTGGTCTTCCACAAGGACATACAGTGTCCTCTGATACACACACACACACACACACACACACACAGAAAGATTAAAAATAAATAAATAAATAAATAAATAAATAAATAAATAAATAAAATTATTATATTTAAAATTATTTTTTAAATTATGTACTTACTTGAGAACAAGAGCGAGAGCTCATGGATCACAGTGCATTTGTAGAGGTCAGTCCTCCACACTTTTGGAAGTCAGCTCTCCCCTCTGCCATGTGGGCTCCGGGGTTGCACTAAGTGAGGTCACTAGGCTTGTGGACAGATGCCTTTACCTGCTGAGTTATCTCATAAGCTCACTTTGACTCCTCTTGAGAACCTGGCACGTGACAGAAAGTATGAATGTGGGGAAGTGCCATCCATCCCTGGAGGTTTCTCTCTTGCCTTCGCTGGGATTCCCTACCTGTGGACTGATCTTTGTACATTGGAGTGCATTAGCTATGTGGCTTCTCTGTGCCCAGGGCTATACAAAGCTCTTGTTTCCATTTTATCTCATGCAGTCTTTGGAACGATCTTTTAAAGGCAGGCCTTATTAGTATCTTTTTACAGAGAAAGAAGCCAGCCCCATGGATCCAGATGTTTGGGCCAAGGTTACGCCAGCAAGCAATTGGATGTTTGGGTGTCTGGATCAGTGAGCCAGGGCTGTCCTCGGCTTAGCCGTAATCTTGTTTTCTAGGACAGTGGTCTAATCTTTTAGTTGCAAGTGAAAACAAAACCTAAAACAATGGTTGGGCTATTTTGCGTTTAAAAAAAAAAAAGAAAAAGGAGGGGTAAATGGTGAGGGAAGGAATTTTGTGAACACAGAGAGCTGAAGGAGAAGTAATTAGTCTCATGAGGGATGAGGAAGTAGCATGTTCTCTCTCTGTCTGTCTCTGGGAAATAATGGCTTCCAGCCTCAGCTTGGTAAGTATGTCTGCATCGTTCTTGCGTAGACTGGCTTCTCTGCAGTGCCAGGAGTGTGACTTTCTCTCAGCTCCTGATGCTCTATCAGTTTAATCCTGCAGCCTAGACTTCAGAGCTCTCATCCTAAGCTTAAATCCCTTAAAGAGAGTGTCTGACTTGATTGCCCAGAGACATTTGTCCATGCATGTCCAACCAGTTATAGTCTTGGGAGGCAGGGCTGGGCAGAGTCACAAGTGGCTGTGACTCTGGATAGGGGCAGTTTTTAGAGAAAGGATGTCTCTGTGGGCTGATGGATTTACTAAAGCTCCTTGTTTGGAAAACCTTTATAGGGTTGGTAAGCAAGCTGAGTGGGTAAAGTATCTGCTTGTATATCTAGAGACTGGAGTTTGATCCCGGGAGCCCATAAGGTGGAAAGAGAGAACTGACTTGGGAAAGTTTTTCTCTGACTTCCACCTGTGCACCCTGGCATTCCCATACTCTCCTTCTCTCTGTTGCAATTCGCCTGCATGGTTGCTGATAAATCACCATCAAATGGCTTAAGGGAACAAGGGGTTTATATCTTATGGTAGTCCGGTTACAGTTCGAAGTCCAGCTTGACAGGAGCGCATGCACCAACACCAGGGCCGAGGGAACTGGCCACACCATCTCTAAATAGCAGCTGAGAGAGGGATGATTCTTACTTGCCAGACCAGCATGTCTGGCCACGTGTACACAAGGATGCCGACTCTCTCAACCAGCTCTCTGTATTTTATTCCAGGGCCGAGAGGCAACCACTATGGGCTGGGCCTTCCCCATCAGCTAGACAATCTCCTGCAGGTTTGCTCTGGGCTTAACTCAACCACTAATTCTCTACAAATGTGCCCAGAGCGCAAACCCTCAACTGTCAAGTTGATACCTGTGACACTCTCTTTCTCCCTTTCTCTTTTGCTCTCAAATAAGTAAATATTAATGAGGACTCCTTTAAATATAAGTGACAGAAATTCAACCCAGTTGACAAGGGAACCAATGATCTATTAGAGATCTAATAGAAAAGTCAAGTGCTTGGTTTTAAGCACAGCAGATACACTGCTCAAAAACACTGCCAAGGGGGCCAGCAAAATGGCTCAGTGGTAAAAACACTTGCCATGCAGGCTTGATTACCTGAGTTCAATCCCTGGAACCCATGTGAAGGTGAAAGGAAAGAACCAATTCTGCACAGTTGTTCTCTGATCTCTGTATTGTGCTGTGTTGTAGGTAGCCCCACATGTATCACATCCATGCATGCATGCACTGAAACTCCCAAACCAAAACTACTGCCAGGAATGAGTGTGTCCCTCAGACTGTTTCAGGGAGTACTTCGCTCATAGAAAGGCTTTCTCCTGTGGCCGTGAGCAGATTTGTCTTACGTTCTCCTGACTTAGCTTCCTCACGGGAAAGCAAATTTCCTCTTTCCAATAGTTTCAGTTCTGAATATTTTTGATTGAGTCATAGCCCTTCTAGCACCGAGTCCTATAGCAAGTGGACAGCTATCTGTGCTTGGATAGCCCTAAGTCATATGACTGTCTTAGAGGGGGGCCAAACACATTGCCAAGAGGAACAGTCCACCCCCCCAAAAAAAAGGGCAGGGGAGTAGAGAGATAGCTCAGTGGGTAAGGAACCTGCTCACAACCTGGTGACCTGAGTTCAATCCCCAGAAGCCCAAATAGTGAAAGGACAGAAATGACTTCTGAAGGTTGTTCTCTGGCCTGCACCCCATGCACCATTGCTGTGGCATGCATGCACGTGCCATCTGTCTCTGTCTTCTTGTCTATCTTCATCTCTGTTGTGTGAATACTTTTCCTGGGGAGTACCACACACAACCGCCCCCCCCAGATAGGAGTCCCATGATAAACCAAAGCACGGATTATGCCAAACTTCGACTTGATAAGCCAATGAATTTATGGGCCTTACTTGCAGAAGTGGGGAGGACTCAGCACGGCCGATGGCTACAGATGGCGCCTAGATGGAACACCCTTTCGGGCTTATCTTCTTCAGTTTCTATACCCTGGGGCCCCTCCCGGATCTCACATGTCACCTGCATTCCACACATGTGTTCCTCGCCACACCTGGGAGCACACATGCACACAAGAAAGCTCGAAATAAAGGCCAGGACTGAAGGCTCAGGGGCCGAACGAGGAGGAGCGAGGCCCTGAGCTTGATCGCCAATGCTATTTTTTTTCTGTCTAAGAAGGTGGAATAAATAATGGTAAGTAATTTGGGCAGATGGTTAATGTCCAGTTATGCAAATAGGAAGGTACTGGGTGAGAGGGCTGGGATGAGGAATTCTGCTTACCACAGGCAGCGATCGTAACAAGCCCTGACATTCACTGGGGTGCAGTGTTGTCCTCCGAGCTTTCTGAGACATTATCTCCTTTAATTCTAATAACGATCCTATGAGGAAAATTCTATAGGGTCCAGAGATGTGAGGGGACTTGCCAAAGAGCACACTGTCAGGAGTCGCAGCACGAGGGTTTGAGCACAGGTCTGCCTGGCTTCAATGAAGACAGCATGTAAGTGTTCCACAGGCCTGGGCCTGGGAAGAAGGCAGGAGAGATTGGGCTGGGAAACAAGGGCATGTGGCACATGGGGAGGGGGAGGGGAGGAGACAAGTAGCCAGCAGGATGGACTATCTTCCTTCCTCTCCACTAGGACTCTCTCTTTTCTATATAAATGGCGGAAAGAGGCCGCCTCCAAATCTTTGAGTCCAGTGCCTAAGCCTGACTCTTTGGTACCAATTGCAGACCACAGCCCTGTGGGCCAAACATGATATAAATACATACATACGTACATACATACATACATGCTTAGCTTTTGATATTTAGAAGAAAGAATTAATGCCCACAATTCAAAAATGAGGGAAATTCTACATTTAAAAAAAAATCTAGCAAATCAGAATATCTGACAACTCTAGGCCTATATCCCCATGGCAACCATCTGCTAGGGGAGAGTAACAGCTGCTGCTACAGCCGAGGCCCACACTCCCCCCCTCTTGCCACTCCCCACTGGCCCTCCTTGGGTGGTTTTACTCCTTTTTGTCACTGTTGTGACCCTCGGGGACATTTGAACTGGAATCACTATGTCCCAGTTTCAGAGTCCCAGGAGATAGAATTCAGCCCAGCCTGGGTCAAATATTCTCCTCTGGCTCCCAGCACCATGGCTATAGCCAGGCAGGCTTCAGAGAGGTCAACTAAGGATCTAGGGACAACACCCATCCAGCAAGGCGTGTAGGTCATGGTGGGCTCCCACAAACGGGACTGCCATTGGGGAGACGCTCCCAACTGGAGTTTAGTACAAGGGGGAGGAGATTAAGGCCTAGAGTCCACTTGTTATTACATAAGAGTTGCAATAATCCAGGCCTTAGGTCACACAGAGAGTTTCTGCTAAAGCAGAAAGAAATAGGCATGGATGGGATAGGGAGAGATCTGTTCATAACCATGTCAGAAACATGGTGTTTATGCTTTCGCCTGGAAAGGAAAACCTCCCCTCTGGCTCAGACAACCGAGTAAAAGGTAGTGGTGTTCCTTGAGGTTGGGATCGGGGTCAAGCATGGTGGCCTATATCTGTAGCCCTACATTGGAAGCAAGGGAATAGTCAATTCAAGGCCAGCCTGGGCTGTGCACCGTGTGCCAGAGCAGTCGGAGTTACAAAGTGGGACCCTGTCTGCAAAAAGAATGAAGGAGGACGTAGCTCAGCTGATAGAACACTTGCCGGCCAATCATGATGTCCTGGGTTCGATTCCCGGCACAGCAGAAGTGATATTGCATGCCTGTAATTCCAGCACATGGGAGGAGGGGGTCAGAAAGTCAGATATAGCAATATAGCCTGGGCTATGAGAGATCCTAGTCTCAAAAGTTAAATAAAACAAACATAGAAAAAAAAAAAAAAAAAGATCAAGGCCGCCGGAGGGAAGTAGCTCTTTGGAGAAATCTTAGAGCTGTTGAACTTGCTTGTTCTGTGCCTAGGATCATGCAAGTACAGTTACATGGTAAGTACCCTGTGAGGAAGATGATGGCTTGAGATACAGACTAAGTTACCATCAAAGTGGCAGCAGTAGAAAACATGGGCACAGGTTAAATGTGGGAGGGATGCCAAGGGCAGGGTGATAAAAGGGCTAACAGCAGAATTGTGATGAGTGAGGTTTAAGGCACAGAGAACAATCAGAAATGTTGACCGCACAGCTAGGGATATGATTCAGTGGTTAAAGCCATTACCTCACAAACAAAGGGAACTGAGTTCGTATCCTCAGATCCTAGATTGAATGTACAGATGCCAGGCAGACCTTCCTGTGGGACTCCTCAGAGCAAGCTAATGGTTGCGCACAAGCTCAAAACAATAAGGTGGAAGAGACATCAAGAGTGATTCCTGACATCACCTATGGGCTTCCGTAGGGACATACACAAAGAGCACTCAAGGTCAACGCCCCCCACATGCACATGCACAATGTATGCACACCCCCATTCATTCATACGAGAAATAAAAAAAATGCCGACTGCAGACAGAGCAGGAGAACCAGGAGTTCATATTAAAAATCCAGCAAGGACAGTTATAGAGCAGAGTGGTGGCATCTCTAATCCTAGCACCTGAGAGGCTGAATAGAAGGTTGCTGAGACTTTGAAGCCTGCCTGGAATACAAAGTGGGATGAAATAGGACTGAAGAGACGGCTCATCTGGTAAAGGGCTTGCTGTTCAAGCATGAGGACCTGGTTCCAGCCCCGAGCATCCAAGATAAACAAACAAACAGCAACGGAAACAGATGTGGTGGGATGTGCTTGGGGAGATGGGGAGGCGCTCTGGATCTCCAGGGCCAAGCCAATCTAGCCAACTTTGCAAGGTTCAGATTCAGGAAAAGACCATGTTTTAAAAAATTAAGGTGCCAAGATAGCTCAGCAGGTAAAAGCACTTGCGTGCAAACCTGGAGGCCTGAGTTTAATGTCTACAACCCACACAGAAAAAGGAAAGAACTGATTTCCGAAAGTTGTCCTCTGGCCTCCACATGCTCATCGGATGCTGCATGTACTCACTCCTGTTCTCTCTCTCTGTCAATCTTGCATGTGTGCATCTTCTCCCTCTTCCTCTCTTCCTCACATAATTAAGTCAGTCAAACAAGTGATTAAAGAAGATAACTAACATCACCTCTAGCTTCCACGCGCATGCCTAAATAAATGAAAATAGATAGTCAACAGGGCCAAGCATTTTGCGAAAGTTAGAGGGAAATGCCTGCTGGAGGTGGTTTCTAGGGCTAGACAATGAAGACATCATGGATGACTGGGATTGGGATGTCAGTGGGGTAGCTGAGCAGAAACCAAAGGACAGGGGCTGAGAAATGAGTGAGTAGTGAAGGGAGATAGAGTGTCAATTCTTCCAGCAGTGTGGGAAGGAGAGAGTTACCCAGAAGCAAAGCTCGTGTCAAACAAAATTGCAGGGGGAGGTCTGGCTGCTAGTTAGAGACTCAGCAGCCTGTAGGTCTTCTGGGGTCTCGAAGGAAAGAGGAGGGACTTCGGTGTCAGGTGCCCTTGTGTTTGTGACATCCAAAACGAAAGCTACTCCCAGGGGCCTGCAGCCGGAATTGCCCTCCAAGGAGGCCGGGCTCTGTGGCTGGGTTTTCCCCTGCTCTGCATTGAGTTTCCTTGATCTCCTGATTATCTTGGGCTGGGTTGTGCCAATGACTCAAGAGCTTGAGCAAGCCTTGCTGCTCAGTTTCACAGTTCCGGGGGGAGGGGAAGTCCGATGGCTCCTGATAACTGAGAAGCAGTCGTTAGATATTGACAGAAGCAAGAGAGTTATCCCCCCCCACACACACTTTCCAGAAAAAGGTTCTCCATGCCTTTTTTCTTCATAATAGTATCAAAAACCAAAGCAAGCAAAAACAAAAAACAGAAAAAAAACCCACCAGCAGATGTCCAACAGTTCCATAGAGATTGTATCGCTTGCCAGGCGAGGCTCTGAGGCCTAGAGGCTTCATCTGTGAGGTGACGCTTTTATGAGCCTCCTTTGCCGGGAGGAAGTGGAAAGTCAGGTGCAATGACTCGCCCTGGGCAGCCAGCCAGCGCTGGATGAACCGAGAATCAGCTGCCTCCTGTCCTTAGCCACTGTGCGCCCCACACTTCTAAGGATGTCTGCAAGTGATCCGGTGAGGCCAGGGATTGGGGGGGCCAGCTTCCCACATGAGGTTTGGGGTAAATGGCTGGCAAACAAGCTCCTTCTGAGAGCTTTCTCTCCTGCTAGGATTTCAAAAAGAAATGAAGCCTTACATACTGCTCCCAAGGTCCCCTTCGTGGCTCCTCTGCCCAGGTTAGATAAAGGGTCAGTTTATTAGACTTCCCAGAACTGGTTCTGGAAGCAAGGTCTGGCATCAGGTAAAAGTTTGTCCTCAGTTATGCCCCTCCCTTCAATCTCCCTTCCCAGACAGACCTCCTGCTACATTCCTGAGTCACGAGCCATCTCTTTTCTGGATCCCAGAGCCCTAGGCACGTGAAGGTCTAAACAGACATAGCATTTCTTTTTCCTAAAACTACCCATGTGGAGCCTGCCTCTGTGGACAGTGCCCTCTTCCAAAGGTTCCTGTGGAATTCAGGCTCCAGTAAACACCCAACGAGAAGGAAGTGGGCCAAGTAATGAGCCTGCAATTGCATCAGGGCTGACACATGCCCTGCCTTCCCCCCCCCCCAACTCCAGAGATGCCCTGTGGGGCCAGGCCATGGGCCAGACCTAGGCTTCTCCCTTCCCTTTAGTCTAGGCAAGAGGCAAAGGCTGAGCTGCAGAAGGGGAGGTCGGGCAAGGACAGAATAGACTGCAGCTTCATTCTCTTTGACCTGGAAGGGAACTACCTAGCTGAAAATTTAAAAGCTGGAGAGAGGGCAAAAGTGGGGGAGCTGGAAGGAGAGAGAGCCCACAAAGGCTGCTAAGTCATGTTTTTGGAGTATCGCCAGGTGCTGGGCTCTGTACACATGTAACAGATGTATAATGATGTATAATTTAGGGCACACTGGGTCCTCGATCAAGGGCCTCAGAAGCATGCCTTCTGTTGGCTGAACCTAAGTGGTTTATGTGCCTTCTCTTATTGAGTTCCAGCAACACCCTTGTGAGTCGGTATAATTATTCTTTTACAAGTAAGAAAACAGTTTAAAGTTCAGAGCTATCCAACTTTACTCAACAAGACACTGAGTAGTCTGGGTTTGGATCCAGATCTGTCTACTCTTTATTTATATATGTGTGTGTGTGTGTGTGTGTGTGTGTGTGTGTGTGTGTGTGTGTGTGTGTGTGTGTATGTGTGCTTGTATACATTGACGATGGGACTTGCTATGAATCCAAGACTATCCTCAAACTCATGACTTTTCTTACCTCAGTTTCCCTAGTGCTGGGATTATATACAGGCACTATTATGTCTATTCTACTTCTTACCCTGAATTTTACTGTTGCCCATGAGTTTAACTTGTGCAGGCCTAAGAGTCTCCCTAAACTTTTCCTCAGAGTCACTCTAATCATTTGGGGTTTCACATTGTATTCTCTTCCTTGAGTAATAGACTCAACATCTAGCCCATCCCAGGAGCACAGACCTGTAATCGCACTGACTTGAGAGGCTGAGGTTTACAAGAAGGATTGCAAGTTCAAGGCCACCCTGAGACCCTGTCTCAAAGTGAAAAATAAAAAGAGAACTAGGGTTATAGTTCAGTGGTACAGTGCTTGCCTAGCATTCTTGGGGCCCTAGGTTTAATTTCCCAGTACCATAAAAATAGATAATTAGAAAAAAAAAAAAGGAATCAGCACATGCTTTGGTGCTTTTCATGCTGATGTAGATCATCTGTCTTCTACCCCCCTCCCACTTGGGACTGCCAGCTTTCTGGTGCTGACTGACTATTCTGTGGTATGCCAGGGCTGGCCCAGGGCAATGGTTGTTTGAATGAAGAAGCGTGGATTCAGGGAAGAGCTGAGACTTGAACCAAATCTGTTTGGCTCCTTTAGAGACATTTCCACTTTCTGCCTCTCCCCTTTGCTAATGAGGTCTGTACACAAGCTGAAAAAACAAGGATCCAGCAAGGGCATTGAGAATCCTTCCCTTTTCCTCCCCTTTCCTTCCCCAGAAGCCAAAGAGAAATATGAAAACTCAAACATGCCCTGCACCAGCCTTCATCCCAACTTAAGGAATTTGAAAGGTGAGTCGCCATGGTAACAGCAGAGCCAGGTATGTTGGTGAATACTTACTCTCTGCAGCATCACGCAGGGAGGGCCTGCCCAGGGCCAGCTGAGGGTTTGCTTCTATTTTTTATTTATTTCTTTTTTTTCCCCCCTGACTACAGGGAGCAGCATTTCATTTGTTCTTCTTAATGGGACATTATGGGAGACTTTTGCTTTTCATTGCTTCCATTTTCTTTAAAGTGGAAGGGGAGGAGAAAAAAAAACCAAAAACACATTTTCCTTGCTTCCCCACCGACTCAGAGAAATGCCAGGAAACATGAGCATTTCCTTCAGAGGCTCTGCCGCCGCTGGTCATGAAACACCATCGCTTAAACTACTCTATTTTAAAGGTTTGCGAAAACTGCATCAAATTGATTTTTCCCATATCACTTCTATCTGTTATTTCTGTGGTCTCTCACCTTCAATGCTGCATTTCCTCAGGAGAGCAAGCATAAATAGGAACCGAGGTATATTGTGGCTTGGGAGGACAAAAAAAAAAGAGGATTTTAGAAGGTACTAGATTTTTGTCCATCCCTTACTTACTGATGCACTTACATATTTATTTTTACCCTGAATCTGCTGAAAAGGATTTAGCTCACAGATTCTAAACTCAATTTAGCTTCAGGCCTAAATCACTGTTGAGCAGAGACTCTTATAATCACATAGATGAAAAGAATTACAGAAGTCATCTGGCTCAGAGATCCTCCAATTGTTAGATTTTATCCAAAGTGGAAAGACTGAAAAATTAAGAGGGATATGGAGATGGTTGCTAGGTCTTAGTTAAAAATAAATATCAATATTAATTAAATAAATATATTATTAAATAAACTGTTTTGTGTTCTTAACTATAACTTCATATTTTTCTACAAAAAATCAGGAAGGGCATATAATCTCTTCTAAGACTTATCCCTTAAACAAAATAAATTGAGCACATAAATGTGTGGCATGTTCACCTGGGCATGGTAGTACAGGCCTGTAATCTCAGCACTTGGAAAGCTAAGGCAGGCAGATCAAAGGGTAGAGGCCAGCCTGGGGTATATGAGACCCTGTCTCAAACAAAAAAGCAAACAAACAACAAAAAAGGAAATAATGAATTTTCTTCCATATATACTATATACTATATGCCCAGCCTGTTAAACTGTGGGCAGCAAACCCATCTGGGGTTGCATAATTAAAAATGTTGGGGAGTGTCATGAAAGATTTGGCAACAGCAAAAGATTTCTCAAAGTGCAACAACCAAATATTAACTTGACAGTCAAATGAACCCAAGGTGTTTCTGGTAGCTCTTGTCTGTCTTTCATCATATAACTTCGCTACGGCCTCAGTTCTACATACCCGGCCTACTTTGTACTATGCATGCAATCAAACCACACGGTACCAATGAATGCTGTCGGAAACACCTTGGCTCAGACTAATGTTATGAATTGCACAGTTTACTGTACATACAGAGGATTCTGCTCTTACAGAAACATAATGGCTTAATTACAGAAAACAAAGACTTAATGTTTTCCTACTGTCTTTCCTCAGCAAGTAAGTATCAAATTAATATTTCTTTGGGTTGTATTGTTTGACTTGAAATATTGCTGCCTGAGTTGCTGACGTGAGTTTCATAAAAAAAAAAAAATTAAATGACACTGGGTGTGGTAATACTTGGGAGGTGTGAGCAGGATTAGAAATTCAAGACCATCCTTGGCCACATAGTGAATTAAGGAAGACTAGGCTGAATGAGTCCCCCCACCCCCACCCCCACATCTTTGTTAATGAATTTTTTTTTGCCTGAATTAGGACAGAATTTACAAGGATTTCTGAAATGACTCTAAATATACTTTTGCCATCTTTATGAAACTTCACTTTCAGCAATAATGATAAAATTAAAATACCAGTCAATTCTGAGATACTTTTCTTCCTACAGTATCAAATATTCAGTCATGATGGAATTTTTCATGTAAAAATGCTTACTTTATATTCATAGTATGCAATTTGCTATAATCTTTAATAAATGATAAAATTAATGTGTACCAAAAATTGTTAATTTTTTTTGTTGTGGTTGTTGTGTGTATTTTTCAGATATGATTTCATGTAGCCCAGACTGGTTACAAGTTTTATATATAATAGAAAATGACATTGAACTTCTGATCCTCCTGCTGCATTCCAGGACTGCTGGGTTACAGGTGGGCACTGTCATGAAATGTTTATATTTATTTTATCTATCTATAAGAGAGAGAGATTGAAAGAGGGGCACATTGGGCTGGAGAGATGGCTCAGGGGTTAAGATTCTGCCTCACAAGCAGAAAGTCCTGAGTTCAGATCCCAAGCCCCACATAAGAATGCCAGGAGAAACAGTGGCAGCCTGAACTTCTGGTCTTGGTGGGCGGAGCCTGGGAAATCCTAGAGCGAAGCAAAAAAGGAGGTAGAAACAATCCAGGATGATTCCCAAAGTCATCCTTGGTCCTCCACAGGGACACACAGTGCTCTCTCTTCTCTTTCTTTCTCTCTCTCTCTCTCATACACACACACACACACACACACACACACACACACACACACACACACCTCAAAGCTAAAAAAAGAAGAAAGAAAGAGGGGCACATACACACAAGCATATCATGGAGCATGGGTGTAGATCAGAGAACATCTTTCAGAAGTTGGATTTCTCCTTTCAGTATGTAGCTTCTGGGGACTGAACTCAGGGAGCCAGGTATGCCAGCAGGTACCTTCTCTGCTGAGCTATTTTGCTGGCTACCATGCCTGGTTTTAATGTGATCCTGGAAATCAGACCCAAGACTTTTTGCATTCCAGGAAAGTATTCTACCAACTGAGCCCAGCCCCTAAAATAAATTTCTTTATAATTTTTTCTCAGTAAGTGTTCAATTTGTATAACTATATATCTGGAGCTATGTGAAAATGAAAACCAATGGAGAAAGGTTTCTCTCTCTCTTTCTTTTTCTTTCTTTCTTTGTATGTGTGTGTATGTGTATGGTTATGTGGCTGTAGAGTTGTGTGTAGTAGTGGGAACTTGAGTATGTGTGCCTGTAGAGGCCCAAGAGTGACTGCAGAAATCATCCTGGATTGTTCTATATTCTTTTTACTTTGTTCTGGGGTTTCCCAATGTTGCAGTCCGCCTGCATGGTTGCTGATAAATGACCATCACACAGCTTAAGGGAACAAGGAGTTTACTTTCTTACGATAGTCCGGTTACAGTTCATAGTCCAGCTTGACAGGAGAGCACACACCAACACCAGGGCCGAGGGAACTGGCCACCATAACGGCTGAGAGATGGACAATCCTTACTTGCCAGAACAGCACTGTCTGGCCAAGTATACAGAAGGATGCCAACTCTCTCAACTAGCTCTCTGTGATTTATTGAGGGCCTAATCCCACCCAGCATGGGCTGGGTCTTCCCCAGCAGCTAGACAATCTCCTTCAGGTTTGCTCTGGGCTTACCTCAACCATCAACTCTCTACAGCTGTGCCCAGAGCTCAAACCCTCAAGAGTCAAGTTGATACCTGTGCTTAATTATGACACCCAAGTTCTGCCTTCCAGGGCTGGAAGTGCACATCACCGCCATTTCTGCCTGGCATTTTACATGGGATCTTGGATCTGAACTCAGGTCTTTCTGCTTTCAAGGCAGAGGCTTAACCCTTGAGTCATCTCTCCAGCTTCCAATGGAGAAAGTGTAAAAAACTCTGATACACACGCACACATACACACATAATGTGGTTTTGATCAGGAACAGACTTTTAATATAAGGGCATTTGGAATAAAACAAGAATTCTAACAGATGAAGCATTTTGTTTTAAAAGGAAGTTTCTCTGAATAGGAGATAATTTATCCAGCAGAATTCCCTTGAAAGTGCTTCAAGATGGATGGACAAAACATGTCTGTGGCGGTAGTGCTTATAATAGCCAGAAATTGGAAATAACCTGTCAATGGGGACTCTGTTAAAGAGATTAGAGTTCAGTCATGATACACAGGAAGCCTTTAAAAAGAACAAAGTGGGGCTGTATGCAGTGACATGGAAAACTATGCAGAACATATTGTTAGGGAAAACAATCCTATTTCTGTCACACACACACACACACATACACACACACACGCACACGCACACAGAAGTGAATGTGCAGAAAAAGATCTCAAAGGACAATATAATCCAAATGAATAGTGATTCTTTCTCTAGGGTAGGTGTTTAGGTTTTTCAGGAATCTTTTACTTTATTAAATACTCATCTCTGCAATAGTAATAAGAACACTTTTAAAGTTTAAAAGCATTCTTTGTCAGGCACAGCAGTGCACATCTGTGGTTCCAGGTCCTTGGGAGTCAGAGATAGAAAGATCATAAATTAGAGACATGCCTAGACAGCATAGTGAGATCCTGTCTCAAACAAATACTCCAAAGAGACATAAATAGTAAAAAGGCTTTCCAAACTGGGGGGTCGACCTAAGCCCACATCACTTTGCCTATCCTGTTCCTTTCCCTACAATCCCTTCCCTTCTAGTTCTTTCTCAGACATTCACTACCTCTGAATGAGTAGAGGACCTGGTAGTTCTGGTCTCTTTCCTGCTGCCAAAGCTTGTTCAGAGAGAAGAAAGATCTGGTAATTTCATTCTCATTAAATTAAAATGATTGATGAGGCCCCCCCCCCCTTTTTTTTTAATGATGCTTGCATTTGAAGGAACGATGAGTCGCCAGTTTTGGGCTTGGGACCAAGAAAGAAACCTCCAATCACGCAGTTTCCATGCATACAGACTGAAGACAGGATAGGGGACTCTGCTGGGAGTTGGGGGTGGGGGACACAACAGTCTTTACAGTATCCTTCAAAACAGTTGTCAGGTTAGTATCCCTGATATGGTGGCGATGGGTTCTGGAGGTAAGTTACCACTAAAATGGAACCCACAGGACGGATTCCAAACACAACACCAAGCAGAAGAAAAGGAAGCTCTGCCCTTCTTGGGAGAGAGCATTCTCAATTTCACGGAATGACCTTGGTTGCCTCATTTAACCTGGTGCTTTGAGGTCCTGGTGTGTAGAAACTCGATCTGGCCAGACGGCATGTATTAAACATTCACACAAGCAACAGCTAATCTAGTCACTCTGAAAAGCGTTGCTGGAATGGAAAGAGTTTATGCCGTGGAAACCAGCGTCCAAAGATTGGTGAATTCTAACTACATCTTGGTCAAAGTGTGAGGCTGTAGAAAAAGACTTTCTGGGCTTGAATTGTCCTTGGAAAAATTCTCCTGAAGTTCAAATCCTTCTCTCCACCATGTGCTAGTTGTGTGGCCTTGCTTTAGTGGCTATTATTCATGTCCTTTTCCTCCTGAAATGGGGATTAAAAGGCAAGAATAGGGATAATAATGCAAAATGGTAACAATACTAACCACCTCCTGGGACTATGAAAATTAATTACTATGTTCAAAGTGTTTAGAATAGCAGTTCCTGGCCCGTACTAAGGGCTTAAATAAGGGTTAGCAGACAGCATCATTCCTCCTTAATCCCTTGTTGGAGCAGAGAGATTTGCCTCCAGTCCAACAACTATTAATAAATCTTTGTTTCCTAATGTTAAAGGGAAGGGGGGAAACTGAGTCACGAGGTGTTGGGAATTCTGCGAATTTGACACTCCAGAGTTGTCATTAACCTGTTGAGTCTCAGTAAATTGCTTCTGCAGATCCAGTCCTCCAGGGACCTCCAGGGTCCCAGTCAGTAAAGCAAAACAGATTCTCCCTTCTTGAAGTCGTTTCCAGATATACCTGATGCCGGAGCCCTGGGGATCCCCATTTGCCAACCACCAAGGGTGTTTTTCTAGGACTTCAGCCGAAGCTTTCCACGTCCAGCTGGCACTAAGGGGCACAAAACTGCGCGGGCCACGCACCCACGCGTGCCGCGAGTCCGGACGGCTCCCGGAATCCACAGCTCCTCTCCCTCCCCGCCGGGCTCCCCAAATCACGGAGCCCAAAGGAGTCTGGAGGCAGGATTTGCATCTGACTCATCCCTAGGTTTCCCCAAACTAGTTGATCTGCAAGGGGGAAGTGGGGGTGGGGTGGGACTGGAACCCCTGCCTGCTCCCCTTCTCTGCGCCCCAGTGAAAGAGGGCTGTAAAATTCCGGAAGACAGATTAGAGGCAGGGGATGGGTGGGGCGGTGAATCAGTACATTCCTTTTCTCCCCTTCTTCCTCCTCCTTCTCTTTCTCCTTCTTCCTTATCACTCTTGTTCATGGCCTTTTCCTGACCTGTCCACTGGCAGGGACATGGCCAACTGAGTAATGCTAGGCGGGAACTTTCCAGGCTGAACTTTGGAGCGCTGGCATCGCTTAGTTTGCGTTTATGATCCTTTGGGTACGGACTGAGAGCTTTAATTGGTGTTTCCAACTGGGACCTTCTGGCAAAAGTACTTCAGAGGTCTCTGTATACACTCATTAGAAGCTCCGATTTTTCAAGCAGGCTCCTACCACAGAGACATTATCTTTTGCTCTTATATTCTTGTATGTAGTGTTAAGAGGTAAGAAATTTTGATAGCTCAGAGAGGATGGGCAACTTCCCCGAGGTCACACAGTAGCAGAGCCAGGAATAAGCTCAGTTCTGTTGGTTGCTGACGTTTCCCACCACACCCTGTCACTTCCTTTCCTTTGGGTCATTGTAAGTCTAGGCTTGTTTGTTAAAGGGATAGGACAGTAATCCGGATGGGCTACCTCCCGCTGTGCCAACTACTAGAAATACATTGACTTTTCACTACATTGTCAGACCGTAGATGTGAACCACTATGTCAAGTTTATAGAAGAAGAAATTTTAGAGGTCAGGAATTTTAAGTTTCAGAGCTAAAATAGTCATATTACAAAGTCTGTGCCCTTTTTAAAACCACATATATATTTTTTTTCTCTTTAGGGTCTCACAACTGTAGCTGGCCCAGAATGTACTATGTAGTCCATGCTGGCTTCAGACTTGCAATTTTCTTGTTTTAACCTTCTGACTGCTGAGATTATAATCATGTACCACTATCATGTCCAATTTAAATTTTTTTTTCTTGAGACCAAACACATACGTATGTTTGCGTGTGTGCGTGTGTGTTTATATGTACGATATATATGAACTGTATCTCCAGCCATAATTTTTTGAATGTCACTATGTTGACCAGACTGGGTTGGAACTTCCTGGCTCAAGGATCCTCCTACCTTGACTTCCAAATAAGTGGATCTACTAATCCATGTGCGCTGTACTCACCAATGCCTCTAATTGTGTGTGTGCCTGTGTTCCTGTGCATGTGCTCTTGCCTGTACATGTGTGTGGAAGCCATAGCTTGACATCAGATGTCTTCCTCAATCTCCCTCTGGCTTGTTTTTTTAAGACAGGGTCTCTTACAGAATTTGAAGCTCAATAATTTGGTTGGACTAGCTGGCCAGCAAGTCCCAGAGAATCTTTTGCCTCCACTCCCCAGCTCTGGGATTATCCACTCAAGCAGCCCACAATCACTGCAACCCACTGAGCTGTCTCCCCAGCTCTGTTTGTTTTGAAACAAACATGCTGTCTTCAATTTGTGATGATCCTTCTGTCTCTTCCTTCCGAGTGCTAGGATTACACGTATGTAATCCACACCTGGTTTGAGAACCTGTAGTTTTAAACTTTAAAAGCCAGTAGTAGCAAAGTTAATTTCTTTTATTCTTTCCACACCTACAGTACCATTGTTATAATTATAATATTACCTAGCATTTATTGAACACCTATTGCATGTCCATTAGAAAACTTGTTCAGTGTTTAAAAAAATCTGAGGGGCTGTTGAGGTGACTCATGGGTAAAGGCACAAACAAGGCAACCTGAGTTTGATGCCCAAAGTCCACATGGTGGAAGGACAGAAATGACTTGAGTTGCCCTTTGACCTCCACTTACTCACTATGGCCCGTGTGCCTCCTTTTGCGCTAATAATCAAATGAAACATTAAAAACTTCTGAGATTAATTTCACTTAAAAAATTATAATTGGTGCATGTCCGCACAAATGATATTTATGTGTGGGTGCCATGTGCCATGGCGTATTCTGAGGAACTGGTTCTCTCCTCCCACTCTTACAAAGTTCTAGGTATTGAGTTTAGGTGCTCAGGCTTGCACGCAAGCACCTTTACCTGCTGAGTTATCTTGCTGACCCTAACTTTTCATTTTATAACTAGGGAACGCAAGATGAAGTAATGCTCCAAGGTTACCCAGCAACTATATGGAACCAAGTTTCTTTTTTTTAAATTTTTTTATTATTATTATTTATTCAACTGTGCGCATGTGCATGTGTATGTGTGCGCGCATGTGTGTCTGTGTGTGTCTGTGTATGTGTAGAACCACGGACGATTCGTGAACCACCATGGACACCTCCACCTCCTTCTGCCCCGGGATTCACAAGCTCCACCCTACCAGGACCAGAAGCGCAGCCCCTGCCCCCCCCCCCAGGATCTGAACTCAGGACCTTCTGTCTGCAAGGCGGAGGCTTAACCCCTGAGCCACCTCTCCAGCCCGGAAACAAGTTTCTGTAGTCTAGTGTTTGTCATGTTTGTTTAAATGCAACTCCATGGCCATGTAAGAATGCCAGATGAAACAGTATAAACTCCCAGAATGGGAACCTGCCCTCTGGGCTATCTCCCAACTCTGCACTTCAGTTCTTTGCCCTACTTCCTTTACTTCCTTCTCTACCTGCTATATGTGGCAGCACCATGGCTCCTGCTTCCAACGAGCTCACACTGTGCAAAACCAACCAAGAATATCACCAGCTTTGCCTCACAGGGTGCTGGGAGGATTAATAAGCTAATGGCACTTGGAATGCTTCGGCAATGGCCCTGGATAAATTCAGGGCATTTATGTGTGAAATTCACTGCCAAGGGTGGTTTGTGTTTAATCAGGCACCTGCAGTCCAGTTCCTGAACCGTTTGTGGTGTGGAAGAAGCAAAACCACATCACAGCCTTCCTTACATCCCAACCATTGGGATGTCAGACACCCGAGCGTTTTGTGGCTGACCTTTGAGCTAAGGGGACCCGATGGTGCCCCTGTGGTCTCTCAGAGGTGGGAGTTTACCCAATGTCTCAGAAGAGCTTACTCCGAGAGACACCCATTACTGACAGAAGTCAGAAATCAACAGGATTATTTGGGCCCCCGAGGCAGACAAACCTGGGCCAAATTCTGCTTCTGTCATTTCATGCCTCTGAGTCTCCATTCTCTTTTAAAATGAGGTAATAATACCTTCCTTGTAGGGTTATTTAGAAGCATAAACTTGATAATATATTTAAAAGCACCTTGCTCAGGACTTGGAATAGAAATTGATGCTTAATATGTGGCTATTATTATAGCTTTTATTGTTATCCTTATGTTGCTATATTATTTACTGATATTTTAGGGCCAGGCTGAGAGCCAGATTTGTTCAGCAATCTACAGGTTTGTCCTAGGTAGACCCGTCAAGCAGAGGAATATCACGAAAATAGGCCTTTACGGTATAGCATTATGTGCATAATAGTGCACGTATGAGCTGCTTTGAGACGATAAGGGAAGCCTCAGTAACCAGGAGACACACAGCACAAGTTCGCTGGGAAATTAGTCCTCTTTCCTGCCTGTGCTTCGGGAAAAACGCTGCCTGGCCGAGGCAGGGAGACGTCAGCAGCCACCAGCTGACTCTGCAGGCATCAGACAGGGGGCTTGATTTTAATCTGCAGTCCTTCTGGCCTCGCAAGGCCTTCCAACTCCTACACAGCCGGGCCAGTCAGCCTTGCCCTAAAATATCCCCCACCCGGGCCACCTGCTGGTGGTAAACAACCTGAGTTCTGGTTTGTGGCTGAGTCATAAGACCTTTGGTTTCAGCGCTAAGCTCTCGGGAAGGCTTCTGGTCTGGAGCGATGCCCCAAGGTCTACCTTGTGGAGAAGGGCAAACGATGACTCGACCACTGCTTTTCCCCACGGGGCATGGGCAGGATGAACGCGTGGCATTGGGGAGGTGGCAGAAAGGCAGCCTGAGGGGTGTCATGTCTTTCTATCCTCGGGGTAGATTGGGGACCTTTCTCCCTATCCCCCATCTCTCTCTTACCCACCTCTAAGAGCCTTTCCAGCTGCCATTCTGGCTCTAGCCCAAACCAGTCCGTCTCCCAATTCACCAGTGACATTTTCCAAACTCAAACGCATGATCTGGCAAAGAACTCCTGGTCAGCTTCCAAAATCAAAAAGGGGGAAAAAAAATCTTTCCAGTGGAGAATCTCTAGGCTAATCTTCAGAGTCGTTGAAGGGGTCATTCATTGAATTGGAACCCTTGAAATCCAGCCTCCTAGTTATCAGGCCTTTTTTTCATACTTCACACTGGGAAAGAGCATCTGTGAAGACGGCATTACTTCCGCGTAACAGTTGAGAAAACTTGTCCAGATTCCTGTATCAAGTCTGAATTTTGGTCGGTCAGGGGAGGCCTCGGGGCGTTCCGCGCTCGGCGGGCCGGGGTGGGGGCTGGGGAAGATGTACGCGCCACGGAGGCCTCCGGGAAGGGCAGCCAAGAACTCAGCTGCTCCGGTTCCCACTTGTGAGCTGGAAATCCCCGAGCACAGGCCTCCGTCATCGCCGCCCCGTCCCGTCCAGCCCGGACCCAAGGCCGCACCGTCCGGGAGCGGGGACAAGGCCCGCGCCCCGGAGGGTCACTCGGCGGCCAAAGGCGCTAACTTCAGGCCAGGTGCAGAGGGGCGGGGCGCGGCGTGGGCGGGCACCTCCCCAGCCACGTTTAGCGCCCCCCCCTCCCCGGTCACATGGACGCGCCTTCCGTCGCCAGGAGCGCGGAGCGGAGCAAACCACGCGGAGGCGGAGCGGGGGAGGCGTCGAGGGCAGTGGGTCAGTGCCCCGCGGGGCAGGTGGGCGGGTCCAACCGCCCCCGTGAGCCTCAGGCGGCCAATCACGGGCGTCGAGGGCGGGTCGGCGGGCGCGCGCACGCGCCGCGCCCCGCAGCGCCCCCTGAGGGGCGGCGGCGGGAGCTGGTTCCGGCTGCGCGCGCAGCGGTGGTGGTGGTGGCGGCGGCGCGATCGGCCAGGCGGTAACCGTCGTCGGTCCGGGAGCGTCTGGAGCGGCAGCGGCGGCCGGGCACGGCGCGAGGCGACGCCACCGGGGGCAGCGGCGGCAGCGGGGGCAGCGGCGGCAGCAGGACACGCAGCGGCGGCCGCAGCAGCAGCAGCAAGACGGACTCGTGGACACGCGCCGCCGCCGCCGCCGCCGCCGGGCCGGGCCGGGTGTCGCGCGCCGAGGCTGGGGGGGAGTCGTCGTCGCCGCCGCCGCCGCCGCTACCGCCGCCGCCGCCGCCGCCGAGGTGACTGAGGAGAGAGGCGCCTCCTCGCTCCCTCCGCCGCCGGACTTCAATGCCCAGTCCCCAGCTCGCCAGCGTGAGTGCGCCCCTCCCGGGCGGGCCCGCGCGGCGCCCGGGCCTGGGGAAGGGGAGGGCGGCGGCGCCGCTGCCATTAGAGCAGGCCCGAGACACGTCCCCGGAAGGAGGGCCGGGCCGGGGGCGGGGAGCGCGGCGGGCGGCGCGGCGGGGAGCGCGGGCGGCGGGGTGAGCGGGCGGCGGGGTCGTGCGTGCGCCGGGAGGCCCGCGGCGGGGTGCCTGTGCGCGCGTGGGGCCGCGGCGTGTGTCCTTGGGGGGTGAGGCTGCGGCGCGGGCGAGCGAGCGAGCGAGCGGGGGCGAAAGTCCGGGCGGCGGTGGGCGCGGGCGGGACCGCGAGCGTGTGGGCTTGAGTGGGCATGAGTGGGCGAGTGCGGCGGGCGAGTGCGGCGGCGAGGTGAGTGGGCAGAGGGGCGCGTCTGCGTCTGTCCCGCGTGTGAGCGGTCGCCCCGGAGGTCCCTGCACTGGCCTTTGTGTTGACAGTGAACCGTGGGGGTCCAGGGTCCACCCCGGAGCACGAGATCCGCGAGTTGCAAGGAGGAGGACGAGGGTTTGGGTCTCGGGTGACGCCGGTGTCGGGCGCTCTGCCCTCCTTTCCGCGCTCCTCGCTTCTTCCGTAGAGAGGTGTAAATGGGCGACTTTGTCCGAGACCCGTTTGTCCCGCCTTGGCGGCTCCCCCCGCCCGAAGGTCACCAGCCAGCTCGACCCTTGCTGGAACCCCGGGTTCTTCCTGTAGCGTGCTCAGAAACAGAAAACCTGGTGTTTTTCCCCCCCTTTCGTAAAAGTGTTGCTTACTTTTCGGGGGAAAGGTATTTTGTTAGGTAAATCGAAGTATCTTTTAGGTTCTGACACTTTTCCACCTTGGGGGGGGATGCGCCGAAGAAATAACAGTTGTATAAATACTGTTGTTGTTTTTAAAGGCCGTAGGGTAGTTTATGCCCTGGGATTTATTTGAAACTATGAAGTGATTAATTCCAGTGTCACTGTAGGTGTTCGGCAATTGCTTGTCAGTTTGGGGACCCCGAACTATTTATGGCTGGATTAGTGTCTGGTGTTTACTTGCTCTGGGGCTCTGTACTGTGAGCGGTTTCAGACCGGAAGTGAATGAAGTTAAGCCTTGTTACTGTGCAAAAGGAAATTAAGGTTACAGAAGATCACATTATGAAGACTTTATGATCCTGACATTTTTAGTTTTGATTGAATGGACTAATCGTCGTCATGGGCTTTTTCCATCTGGTGTTGTAAAAGCAGAATTTTTTTTCTCGAGACTGGGTCTTAATTGTAGTCCAAGCTGGCTTCAAAATCACTATATGTCCCAGGCTGGTTTTGAACTCCTGATTTTCCTGTCTCAGCTTTCCAGGTGCTAGGATCATAAATGTGTAAGTAAGTTGAAGTTGGGATTCTCCACGAAGAATTATTTTTTTAACTTAAATTTATTCATTTATTTTTCGTGTGTGTGTGTGTGTCAGTGTCAGGGTGTCAGAGAGTCAGAGAACACTGTAAGTCCTTGTGGAGACCAAGGGTGACTTCAGGAATCATCCTGGATTGCTTCTACCTCCTCCTTACTTCGCCCACCGGGAACAGAAATGCAGGCTGCAGCCGTTTACACCTGGCATTTTTACGTGGGACCTGGGATCCGAACTCAGGACCTTCTGCTTGGGAAGCAGAGTCTTAACCCCTGAGCCATCTCTCCAGCCCCCACAAAGAATTCTTGATACAGATTTTATACCTTGATAATGTTTTAGGGTAAAGGATGTAGCTTAATGGTAGAGCACTTGCCTAGCATGGGAGAGGCCCTAGTTAGTACTATCACCACCACCAAAATAAAAAAGGTCAGAAATGAGCAAAAGGTGATTCCTTTGATAACGGATGTGATAGAATTAAGCAAAATCAGTATGTTGCTAGAAGTTAGAAATTTTACATATGTAACAAAATATATTATTGTATTTGTTGTGGAGTGAAATGCATGTGATATTTATTTAATGTATTTATCTATTGAGATAGAGTCTCATTTTCTAACTTGCCTTGGAACTCACTATTGTAGCCAGACTGGCTTCACACTGGTGCCGAGATTACAGGCATGACCCACCATGGTTAGTTAGAAATTATATCTTTCTTAGTGTCCCTTTCTCAAATGCTAGCATGTTCTGCTTGCAGTAATGGTGTTCTTACTCATTGGAGGAAGAGATTTAGTAACAGTAAGTGCTTACTATGCTACAGATATTTTTTGTGCTCATTTAATTCTCAAAGCCCCAATAAAGGTGGTAGGTATCATCATTTGCATTCATTTGGCACTTTTTGAGTTGCTTTTATTTGCTAGGCACTCAGGCATATGGTTGTGTTTCCCTATGTACTTAATAGTAATGAGGTAGTGACATGAGTTACCAGTAGCTTGTCACAGGTCACACAGATAATAACAAAGAATTGTATTAACAGTTGAGGTTCATTTTCCTCCAATGCCCCTGATCTTCCCACTGCATCTTACCATCTCTCAAGAGCTTGTTTGCCTTTGAGATTTATTTACCCAGTGATCTAGCAACTTGTATAGGTGAAAACTGTGGAAGCTAATGGCTTAGAGGCAAGAGGAGCATTTTAGGGGATGCTGACTTGAGGCTCTTTGGGGCACAAGCTAGGCTTTTATGTGGGAGGAAATTCTGCCTTGAAACTCTCTTGGGGCCCCAGGGTGTGTGCTTCCAGACAGAGTTTTTATAGGGCACCTGGGATATGTCTGGGAGAGGGAAGTCTGATTAAAGAAATGCAGAGCCTTTTATGTTTTTGGTTTTTTTTGAGGGGGGTGTTATTTATTGTAGTCAAAGAGTCAACTGGAAGTTATTGCTTTGTGCAAATTTTTTCCCTTAGAATATATAGATATTTAAATTAGAAAAATTTGAAGAGCATAAGAAAATACAGGTGAAAGAAGCACTTTGTTGGCTGTAAATTGAACTCCAGCCTCAAAAGTATTACTACCACTAAGATTTTTTTTTAAAACTAAGACAATGGTTTAATTGTTAGATTTTGTAAAAAACTGACATTTTAGAACACCTTTACAAGTGAAAAAATAGTTTAGAACTGAACTATTTTCTGACTCAGAACAGCAGAAGTCAGACTACTCCCTCCATGAGTCAGTCAAGTAATATTTAATTTGAACCAACCAAGTTTATTGGCAGAAACCATTTACAACATCATTGAACTTTGGTGGCATTAGGGAAGGAAGAGTAAGTAAATGTTTGAGTAATTTCACACATAATGTTTTTAAGTCAAAATTCCGTGTGTATGTGTACACACATATATATTGTTGGTAAAAATTGTGAACAATATAAATGATTTTTCTTGGGTTAGTATCTTTTTTCCCCCTTGTACTGAGAATTGAAACCAGCACCAGTTGTCTGTTTTACTCAACTACAACCATAGGGCTTATAGCCTCAGCCTCAGCCTCTTCTCTTGAGTTTTGTCCCTTAAAGGTAGTTTTCCTGATGAAATAATTATAGACTACAGTTTTGAGACACAAAGTTGAAATTCAGCAGGGATTTACTTTACAGTTTTGACTACTTGTTCCTTATTGAAATGTGTGGTTTGTAGTAAAGCCTCATTTGCCCGGAATATTCAGAAGAAAACAGTATGCACAATTTTGTCATCCTACAGAGTGAAATCTGTTAGGGTTATCCCTCTGTCTCCCCCTTTCAGGTGCTCTTATGTCAGTCATACAGTATGTTTGTTAAACACAGTGGATTTAAAAAATTTTTAAGTAACTAGAAACTGGAACCCATAGTTTAACATGGTGAAGTGAATGATGGTTAAGTAAGGTAGTGGTGAGAGAGAGCTGGTGGTTTTGGGATACTTGCAAAGTGTGTTATATTTCATTGTTAAGCTTTCGGCATTTTTTCTTTAGAATTCTTTTTGCGTGTGATCAGGCACCACAGTTAGAATTCAATCACATACATGATATTCTTCTAGCTTTACACATAAGAAAATTGGTTTATAGATTGTTGGATTCTGAATTTTGGAATCTGAGCTAAAAGATATCAGTAAAGGATATCTAAGCTAAAGGATATCACGATGGTAGATGAAAATATTTTTTCCTTTTGTGGCTTAAAGTACTTAAATCTCTGCTGAGAACAGTGGGTGTTACTAATTATAATTACTGTGGGAGATGGCAATTTGAGTGTGTTAATCTGTGGAATATTGGAAGTTTTTTTTCCCTCCATTTTCAGTTTCAAAGCTACTATATGTAGATGTCTCATAGCTCTAGATTTGTTTTTAAGTGAATTCCATTTTCTATTTGAGTTGACTTCTGATTCTTGCCAGTCTCTTGAGGATTGATGCATTACAGGATTGCTTGGTGTAGAGCTAGAGGAGTGAATGTTGTACATAAATCTTTTGTCTTTGGTTATTTCCCTTGTACCCCCATGAAAGAAGTTGCACAGAATTGTAGATTCTGTCTGCATCCCACAGATCTCCATGAAATTAGGTGAGAAAGTACATTTAGATGTAGTTTTCCCTGTACTGTTTGTTTAGTTAATATAGATTTACAAAATGCCTCAAAATCTGTCCCAGGAAAATGAGTTGACCAGTTAAACCAAAATCGATGTGTCTTTGTTACTTTTTTTCTATTTGTATACAGCTTTTCTTAACCATAGTTTCTGTTAATACAACATTCACTCCAGCATAAGTGACCTGAATTCTTTTTTTAAAAATTTTTATTATTATTTATTCAAGTGTGTGTGTGTGCACGCGCGTAGTGTGCGTGTGTGCGTGTGTGTGTGTGTGTGTGTGTGTGTGTGTATAGAACCACAGGCGAATTCGGGAACCACCATGGACCGCCTCCACCTCCTGCTTGTTTACTCTGCCCTGGGATTCACAAGCTCTGCCCTACTAGGACCAGAAACGCAGGCCGCCCCCACTTCCGCCCTGTGTCTATATGTGGGGTCTAGGATCCGAACTCAGGACCTTCCACCTACAAGGCAGAGGCTTAACCCCTGAGCCACCTCTCCAGCCCCAAGTGACCGGAATTCTTAGTGTAGTAGCTCAATTGGTAGAAGGCCTGGCATGTAAGAAGCATTGGATTTGATTCTCCAGGTCCCCCTGCCTGCATTATGCCAGTGTTGTTACAGATCTGTAACCCAGCACTGGGAAAGTAGAGGTGGGAAGATCAGAAATTCCAGGTCATCTTCACTAAGGGGGTCTGCTTGGCTCCTTAAGACCGTGTCTCAAAAATAACTTTTTAAATATAAATTTACATCACAAATTAGGCTTTTCTTTGCTTCTTTCTCTGCTACTTGAGCCTGGTCTGAAAAAATACTTTGAACATGAGAACAGTCTTTACCTTTAGAAAAGCGGGTGTTTAATTCCTTTCATGGTATTTTTGGGTTGAAGTTTCATTCTTCTCAGAAAACATTAATTGTTTTGGCATAAAATGCACACATGATATATTTGTTTTAACAGAACAGATAAATTACTTTATATTTTTATTTCTGCAGTGGTCAAACATGTTGGCTCGTAACTAATGTATCATTTGACAGGAATTCAAAACCAAGTTTTAGATTAAGATTTGAACATCTTTTCCCCTCCCCACTGTTTTACAGGAAGTATGGACTAGTTTGTAACATCATTAAACTTGTAGATTGGATTTTTATACACACTTAATATTTATTGTTTATGTGTTTTCTACTCTCCATTACCGATGAGAAAGCTATCATGAAGGAACAGGGTGACTGGTTAGTGCAGAAGGATGTGAGTCATCATCAGGATTTGTCAGCGAATTGAGAAGGATGTGCTAGAGAAACAATAGAGTCTAGTGACATGATTCTTCATTCCAAATGTTTTGTTACAAGCAAGTTTCCTTTTGGTGATTAATTTAAACTTCGCAAATACAAGAAGCACTTAAAATATAAATAAGTCATAGACTCTCTCACACACTCTGCCACACACACATTTTATTTTTCCAGGGGTGGTATCTGGTATTGATTCCAGGATTTCAGGAATGTTGGGCAACCTCTCTACCATTGAGCTACATCCCCAGCTCTCTTTTGGTATATCCCATGGTGGACTCAAATTCTCAATACTGTGTCAGTTTCTGAAAGCTTGAATTAAGAGGCATGCTCTACCTTATTGAGGTGGGGTATATTCTCTTGCTTTTCTAATGAGACAGGATATTCACTTGAAGATACCCAAACAGTAGAATTGAGTTAAACTCATTTCTGTTTGCTAGGAAAAGCAATTCAACTATTAAATAGAATTTAATCGGTTCAGAGAATATTTATATTGCATTTTTGGTGTTTAGAATAGATGTACCAACATCAAACTTAGAATCTCTTTGAGTTCCAGAGAATCTCTAGAGCATTTAAATTGGCTGCAACATTTTCAGTATGGTTAAGGCCTTCAGTGTTATCTAAGGCTGATCTTTTCTCAAGCTGCATTAGCATGCCCTTAATAATTCCTACTAGTTCTTGCTAATTACTGTCAGTTTCATACCCTTCCTTGAGTCTTAATTCTATTCATTCTTTTTTCACATAGCTCTTCAAACTGTGTAGCATTAAGAAGAAAACTTAATTCCCATCATGTTTTTTTTTTTTTTTTTTTCTTTAACCTACATCAGTTGTTTTAGGAACTCAATCCTGAGTAGTATATAATACAGTATGCCCACATCTCTGCAAATTCCTGCTTACTGATTGGGGTGTTGTATTTTAGTTCCATTCAGAAGTAGTGATGTATTGTTTTTAGAGGAAGAAGACAAGAAAGATTTGAATTTTATTTTTTTTAATTGGAATGAGAAGAAAGATGAACCCATGTTGAACTAAGCTTGTGTGAACAGAAAACTCTTTGCCGAGACATTGCAGAGATTGCATCAATTTTACTTCACAATCATGTAATACATAACTTTTGTTCTCATTGTATGGTTCCTAAATGTGGAGAGTGTTATTGTGTTTAGTGAAGATAAAGATCATGCTATTATCAGACAATTAGTGGGTAGATGATATATTTAAGAGACCCATCATCATATACAGCTGGTTCTGAAATATAATGTGCCATAAAAAACAAACTTAGAGGAAATGGAGTTTAACTCCCGGTTTAGTCGACACTTAGACCAGAATGCACTAACAGCAGGAAATTTTCTGGGGCTCAAAGGAATTTATGCTGACAAAGTACATTTTGTAATGTTTTACTCTATATCTTGAACAAAGAGAGATTCTTTCTCCCCCTTTTAGGGATGGATACTGGAACACATTTTTAACATATTTAACAAAATGAGAAATGAAAGCGTTAAGCTGACTCATAAATTGCCAAGTCGTGAAACATGGTATATTTTAAATAATGCTAACAATAGCCTGGAACTTTTTGCTTTGCATGCTGCTCCTGTGCTGTAGGTTATTTTGAAAGGTGATTCAAATAACCTTTCCCAAGTATCTGTTTTGCAACCTCAGGGAACTTGCAGCTGCTATAGTCATTTTAACTGTCCTGATACAGCCCAGGAAACATTTTAAAGTGAATACAGGGGTCCCTTTGGATTTTTGCTTCTGAATTTGCCTTATTACTATCACAATTGAATTTTGTGTATGTGTGTGTGTTCCTTTTTTTGTTTTTTGTTTTGTCTTTTTCTTTTTGTGCTGGGGATTAAATTTAGGACTGTATACATACTAAGGAAGCACTTTACCACAATCCTTAAGTGTATCTGTTAATGAAATAACTCGGCGGGCAGTTCTTGGATTAATGTTTATATGGTTAAGTTAGAAACTGAATTAAAGTGATTTAAGATTATAGGGCCCATGAGATGGCTCAAATGCTGTAAGTGCTTGCTTCTCAAACCTGACACCTTGAATTTGATCCCTGGGACTCATATAAAGGTAGAAAAGAGATTCAGCTGCACAAAGTTGTCTTGACTGACACATGCACTGTGACACAGATGTCACATTCAGTCACGTACATTCACTCATGCAATGGCAATGAAGTTTAAAAAATTGAAGATTAAAACTTAAATTGTTCTCCAGGAAAATTGCTTAGCCTTTTGAAATTAAAGGTGGTGGAAGGAACAAGACAGATAGATTTTGTGGAAAAGCAACTGAATTGGAGATCTTACTGCATAAGGTTACCGTAGTGAGGAAAAAAAACAAGCTTAACTTTATAACAAAGGAAACTTGGGCATCTTAAAATGCTCACTCATTAGCTAAAGCCTGTAAATATAAAGTCCATAGGAAGGACAACTATGATATCTTTGCTTAGAAATAAAAATGTGTTGAGTATAATTGATTTTTTTAGTATAATTGATTTAACAGCAATTTAATTTCAAAAGATAGACTTTATTATTAACTAGTATTTTTTTAAAGAAAAACTGAAAATTGGTTACAATGCTGTGAACTGTATTTAATTTTCATTTTTGTTTGTTTGATGTTGTGTTTTAAGACAATGACACTCTGTATACAATCCTGGAACACGCTATGTGGCCCAGGCTGTCCTCACTTGTCCTCTTTCTTCTGCTGCTAGGGTGCTGATGTTACAGGCAGGCATCAGCATGCCCAGCTACCTTTTATTTATGAAGGAAAAGGTGACGTTGTTTGCAGAAAAAAAAATTCATCTGTTAATCTTTAGTGGAAAAAATAGAGTATGCAATCCAGAAGTAAATTTGCAAGTGTGATATGAAAATACTGCAACTTTTGTCTTCAAACAATTTGTAGAGGTAGGCATTACTAGAAAAGGAAACCTGCTAATCACCAGGATACACAGACTTGGAAACCACACCCTTTTCATTGGATGGGAACAAGGCCCACTGGATTTCAGTTACTGTCATTGTCCTCAAAAGCAGGTGTGATTGCTGGTTAATTGCTTTCCTTTCCTTTCTGAGTGGCAGACCATGTATCTTCTGCTGATTCTGAACTATTAAAGATATTTCCTACCATCAAGGTCATAGTTTCTTTTTATAGTACTGATTATTGACTTCTGTACTGGAACTTGATTCTCAAGTTCCCTCCTCAAATGAGGAAGTGCAAAAGTGGGAATAACCAAGGGAGTAACTCCAAAGTGTTTCTTTTTTTCCCCACCAGTCAAAAAAGCTATTTTGCTACTTTTAACTTATTTACAGATTTTTTTTTGGATTCTAATTTGTATAGAACCTGAATATTTTATATCAACTCTCTAGGACCATGATTAGTGGTGGGAGGGAAATTAACAAATTAGAATTTTCTGAGTTTCAAGAATTCAGTTTTCTTCAGCTTTGGTTGGATAAATGCAACATTAGAGAGATAACAGTAGGTAATACAGGATAGATGAAGATATTTGTGTAGAACTTAAAGAGTTGGGAGTAAGTCATGAAAGATGAGAGGAATTTGATCTTGAGACTAGTTAAGCAGAAGATAGGTGTTTGAAGAGTAGAGATAAATTCTCCTTAGTTTACAAATCTTCAGAAGTTGGTCAAAATTCAATGCAATAGACTTTATTAAACAATTTCCTTACTTTATGATTGATAATTTTACAGTTTATAGTTTGAGTAGTTTATGATATTAAATTAGGCTTCTATGAATTTTTACAGTTGGTCATGATCTTGACTCTCCTCCCACCCCAAATTCCGTGTCTTGTCTATGGACAGATACTTTTGGGTTTTGCTTCAGAGTATATCTTGACACTGATAATTTTGTGAGTTAGTTTCTACCTTGTTCTAAGCTGCTAGATTACAGCAACAGGCCCCTAATCCATCTTTTTTGCTCCCACTCTTAATCATACTTATGATCTATCTTGGTAAAGCAGCTGGGATGAGGGCCTGTGAGATAGCTCAATGGACTAGGTATCTGCTCAAAAACCTGTGATCTGAGTTCACTCCCCTGAAGCCGCATGGGGAGAGAAGAGAACTGACTTCTGAAAGTTAGTCCTAAAACTCCATTCACTCGTGCATCACAGCATGCATGTGTTTTCTCATTCTCTCTCTTGCTTTCTCTGTCTCTCTGTCTCAAGTAATTATTTTTTAAGAGAAAGAAAGCAGCTAAAATGAACTTTTAAAAACATACTTTCACTCCTGAACAAAACTCTGCTGTCTTTATTTGAAGTTATTGTTCTCCAAATAAAAGCCGAAACCTCATAGCTGCTATCAAAGTCTTCTTTGACTCTCATTCCTTTGTCCTCTGTTCCAGTAGCACTGGCCCCTTGTACGTCTCCAGCTTCTATAATCTTTTAGCTATGCCTAATCTGTCTGCCTAAAATGCTTTCTGAGTATCTGTTTGTCACACACCCGAAGGCCTTGTCACTTCTGAGCAAGTTCTTTTCTGATAGGCTTAAAAAAAATGGAATCCTCCCTTCTGGGACCGCAAATTCCTTTATTTTATATTTTTCTCCAGTAATATTTGTCTTTCTTGCCTACTGAAATGTAAGATTCATCCTGGTAAGAATTATTGTTATTGCCCTTGTTACCCCATAAGAGTATATGATAGATTGTAGTTATCCAATAAATATTAATCCTGAACTAAACATTAATAAGGAAAATATCTAGTTTTTTATTTGGATAAACTCTTTACTATTGACATTTGGATTAATTGTACTTATATTAATGGACAGTACAGGTGTTTTTATTGGTGAAAAATAAGTTTTAAAAAATAGTTGCAAAGTTTTTATTTTAATAAATATTTTAATTTTTTTGGTGAGAGAGTATCACAGAGCACTATGTATGCTTATGGAGGCCCAAGATGACTTCAGGTATTACCCAGAATGGTTCTATCTCCTCTTTGCTTTGCTCTGGAGTTCCCCAAGCTCTGCCTTCCAGGACCAGAAGTACAAGCTGCCAGCATTTTTGCCTGGCATCTTTACGTGGGATCCGGGACCCAAACTGAGGACCTTCTGCTTTCAAGGCAAAGGCTTAATCCCTGAGCCATCTTTAGGACAATTTTGATCTTATATATAGTATGAATTCATAATGTCCAATAGTAGAAACCAAACTTCCTGTTGAATTTCTGGTAAGGAAAGTAGTACAGTAAATATATACTTGTTTTTCAGACCTTTAGTTTTAGATCTTGTGTCTAGAATGCATTTCTATTATAATGTGCTGTTTTAATTTAGTATTGGCATGGGTTATCAAATTAGAGGGTTTATTATATTTAATTAGAAGCTGAAAGAGGCTTTCTCTGGAAAGCTTGATGGGAGTTGATGGATGGAATTCTTTTCTCCTATCATAGTACTGACCAGGCTCTTCTCTACTTCTGAGATCAGACAAGATATGACAAGTTAGAATTTTTAAAAAGAACGATAGTAAGATTGAATCCAATTAAGTAGTGCTGTTCTTAAATTCCCTTATACCTTGAGTTTGTATGTATATTAAGCTTAGAGTTGTAGTTTTTTTCTCTTTTTAAAATTTTAATTGATATTTATTTAAAGTAGAAACAGAAGTTGTGCACATGCATGCCGTGGTACATGGGTGAAGGTCAAAGGATAGAGTTGTAGTTCTAAGGTATGACTTGAGTTTTACTCAGTATTATCTTTAAAAAAGAAGACCTCCCTGGGGCACTAGCTTTCTGGAGCCTCTTTCTCTGATTGTAACTCTGTTAACATAAATTGTAAAGCATAGAGTTCTTTATGGCATTAGCATTTTTTGAAAATATTACATGTATTTTAGAATATGGGAAAAATTAAAAGTTGGAAAGGTGTATGTTAAGATAAAGTAAATTGTACTTGTGCCCCTAGAAAACCTGTTACCTTTTTCATCTTTGTATTTTTTCAGATAACCTATGAATATGAAAGTATATTTAGTACTGGAATGTGTTTCTCTCTCCCTCCCCCTCCCTCTCCCTCTTCCCTTCCTCCTGCCTTCCCCCTCCCCCTCTCTCCCTCTCCCTCTCCTTCTCCTTCTCACTCCCCTCCCTCTTTCTCCCCCTCTCCCTCTCCCTCTCTGTGTCTGCTGATCCAGAGGGTATTATGTGTGCCTGTAGATGGCCAAAGAATACTTTGGGAATCGTCCTGGATTGCTTTACCTCTTTTTGGGTTTTGCTCTAGGTTTTCTAGGCTCCACCTTTGAGGGTTGAAAGTGCAGGCTGCCACCATTTCTGCCTGACCTTTTTTTTTTTTTTTTTTTTTAACATGGGATCTGGGATCCTAACTCAGGTCCTTCTGTGAGGCAGAGGCTTAACCTCTGAGCCATCTCTCCAGGCCTCAAAAATGTATTTCTAAACATAACATTTGTTCTGCTGTGTACCTTGGGTGTTTTTCTTCCACTTACTACTACTACATTTTTTTACATAGTAATTTATTGTAGATATTTGTTGCTTCTGCATAGTTTTCCATTTTAAAAATGTGCACTGATTAAGTGATGGGTTTATTTTATTTTAGATTCTCATTTAGGTAGGTAAAGGCAGTAGGATGCTGACACTGAGAATTTATGCACTATTTATATCCTTGAAAGTTTGAAGTAGTCTATTTTGTCATTGATTTGGTGGTAGCACAGAGTCTTGACTTGTTAGAACTCTGCTTATTTTTCAACTAACTTTATTAATTTCTTATACTTTCCCTCCTCCTCCACAGTTTGAAAGGATTTTTGTCACAGACCAACATTTCAATCCTTTAGTGAAGTTATGTTCTTTTCCCCCATGCCTTGGTTAAAGTTGAACTATTTCATGGAAAATGGGAATGTATGAAAAACATTTTAAAGTTAGTCTCTATAAAAGGTAGAGAGTCTCTATAAAAGTTTGGCCCGTAGCTGAACTACTAGCTATTATTTGTCAGTTATAGTGTATAATGTTGCTGGTAAATGAAAAGCCACTTATTTGTTTTGTTTTGAAAATAGCCCTGGGTGGCCTCAAATTTGTAGTGGAGGCTGGTCTTGAACTCCTGATGCTCTGCCTCCACCTTCCCTATGTTATTGGGATTGCAGATTAACTATTGTTCCTTGCTCCACTTTTTTTTTTTTTTTTTGTCATACTGGGAATTGAACTCTAGGCCCAAGGTATGATTAGAAAATGTGCTGTATTCTTGAGCCACAGTCCCAGTCCAATAATGAATTTTTTCTTAAAGTATGTAAAGTAGAACTAATGCTAGATAATTTTAAAAGAAAAATTTCCTGTATTGTGTGTAGGTACGATATTTATGCTAAAACACGGGACTTTGAGCCCTTTCCAGCTGTCATAGATTTTGGGTGGTTTTTTCTTTTTTAATAAACTGTCTGCTTTGCATTCTTAAGTGTGTTAGCGTAACATTAGTTCAACCCAACTGACAGGTGAGAAGGTTTTATTATTGATGTGTAGTTCGATTATTCGAGGGTAGATTATTCGAGGGGGGAGGGAATAGAAACTTCGCTTTTCTTACATCTGTTAATTTTGATAGAACATGCTGTTTCCTTTGGCAGAAATTCTGCTGTTGGAGCTCTTGGTATTAAAAATTGATAATCTAATAGAGTTATTCTTATCCCTGGAAATGATTCTTCCAAAATAAAGTGGGAGAAATAAGATGGGCTAAAGCTTGCTCTGTTTGCTAAGCAGACCAACACTGAAGACCAGGTAGAAAACTTAATGCTAAAAAAAAAAAAAAAAAAAGAAAACTTAATGCTAGAACTGTAACCTTTTAGGTCTGGCAACCACTACAATGCAGGTCTTTCAGTGCCTTTACTCAGCTGACACACATTAACTGATAACATCGAGGAACCAAAAGAATTCAAATGCAGGTTAGAATTTCCTTGTTTTGCTATGCACTGTAGGCAAACCATTGTTATTTGAGTAGCTACTTTAATATTTTTTTCTCTCAGAGTTTAACAGTAATAGGCAATCATCTAAGCAGGTATTTGATGAAAAATTAAACGTGCATAAAAAAAAAGAATGGGACTCGAAAAATACAAAATTGAAGGGAAATAGCTAGAGTAAGGAGACCTAAAGTCTTGTCCTTAGTTTGTTACATATTAATAGTGTAGCTTTAAGGCATGACCTCTATTTGAAACTTCAGATATATTTACCCCCACCCCCATTTCATATGTATGTATGCCTGGGTATGTGCTTGCTCATGCAGAGACCCAAGATGGATATCAGGAATCATTCTCAGTCACTCTTCAACCTTACTCTTTTTGGCAAGAATCTTTTGATCAAGCCTAGAGCTTCTAGCCAGGTTACTCTAAAGATTCATTCTGTTTTCTGAAATGAACTACACGGTGGGCTGCCACACCCTTCTGCTTCCTATGGAGCGTTTTAATCTCCCTTGCCTTATTTTAGTTTTTAAAGGGTAATTTATCTCTGTATCTTGTCTAGCTTTAAAATTCTTTGACTGTGTAAGTATTCAGCTTTTCATCATTGTGTGTGCATGTGGTATACTCAATATGTGTACCATGTATGTGTGTACCAAATTATACAAATATTCCTAAAACATGAAAAGTACATATGAAATTAAAAGGGCATACTGAACGTTTTCATAATACCTTAGTAGAATTAGTTAACTGATGTAAAAACAAAGTGTGTGCCATGGTGTTTGTGTACAAGTCAGAAGATAACTTATGGAGTTGGTTCTTTCCTTCCACTTTTTAAAAAAAATATTTTATTTATTTATTTATTTATTCAATTGTGCGTATGTGCCTACGTGTGTGCATGTAGAACCACGGGCGAATTCGGGAACCACCATGGACCACCTCTACCTGCCCTGGGATTCACAGGCTCTGCCCTACCAGGACCGGAAACGCAGGCTGCCCCCGATTCTGCCTGACGTCTATATGTGGGGTCTAGGATCAGAACTTGGGATCTTCCTCCTGCAAGGCAGAGGCTTAACCCCTGAGCCACCTCTCCAGCCCCCTCCTTCCACTTTTTATGTGGGTTTTGGGGATCGAGTGCGGGTGGTTAGGCTGTGACAAGTGCCTTTTACTCACTGCCCCATTTTGTCAGCCCACAAGGAATATTCTGTAAAACGTTTTGTGTAATCCAAGGTGTTTGGGATTCGTGAGTAGGGAAGAGTGGGTATTGAGTATTTTTGTTTTTCCTAATTTTTCTTTCTTCTCTTTCCTCTCCAGATTTCCCTTGCCTTCCCACTCTTTCTTTACCCTTTTTTTTTTTTTTTGGTGGGGAGGGGGTTGTTTCTGTTTTAAACAACATCTCACTTATCCCAGGCTTGAGCTCCCTATGTAGTTCCCAGAATAACTTTGAATTTTTTTATCCTTTTCCCTCTATCTCCCAAGTCCTGGGATTATAATTGTGGGCCACTGTGTTGGGGTTTATGTGGTACTGGAGATACAAACCCACAGTTTTGTGCATGCTAAGTAAGCAGTCTACCGACTGAGCCACATCTTAAACCTGTTTTTCTTAGTTTTGAATGTTGAAAGTGTTTTGGTTTTTCTTTTGTTTTTGTTTGGGACAGGCGCATCAGAGAACTTTTTGTAAGTAGGCTCTGTCCTTTTCCATGTGAGCAGTGGGATATCAGGTTTGTGCTCAGGCACCTTTATTTATTGAGTCATCTTGCTGGCCCAGATGTGGAAATTTTATGTATTTACATTGGGTAACTCACTCTGTTAAGATACTATGAAAATGTTTAGTATACTCGTTTGAATTTCATTTGTACTTTACATATTTTTGTAATTTTTTGATTTTGTGATATGTTCATGGTAATGTATTCCCAGACATGCAACTCACAAAATAAGAATATCCATTAAAAAAAAAAAAGTCCTGGGTCTGGAGAGATGGCTCAGGGGTTGTGACTCTGTCTCACAAGCAGAAGGTTCTGAGTTCGGATCCCAGGTCCCACATTAAAAAAAAAAAAAAAAGTCCTAAAAACAAAAAATGGCCTGAAAGTTTTCTAGGTCTAACTTCTTACATGTATTTCACTTTCTTGAAAGGAACATATCTTTTTATAGCGGTATATCTTTCATGTTCTGGTCATACATAAGGGTTATCCCTCTTCGCACCCTGAGTGCTAGGATGGAATCTAAGCCTTGTACTTGACAGGCAAGCATGCTGTCATGCTGTCACTGAAATACATGCAGCACAAATATTTTGTTATTGTTAACAAAATTTAATTTAGGGGATTAGTGAAATAGCTTACTGGGTAAAACAAAAGCCCGATGACTTGAGTTCGATCCCTGGAACCACATGGTAAAAGGAGACAGCTGACTCCATAAAGTTGTCTTCTGACCTAAATTGTGGTAAATGTGTGTCCCCCCACCATACACACATAATAAATACATTGTTTAAAAATTAATGTATTCTGGGGCTGGAGGGATGGCTCAGGAGTTAAAGACTGCTTTACAAGCAGAAGGACCTGAATTTGCATCCTGGATCCCATGTAAAAATGCTTGGCAGAAATGATAGCAGTCCTGGAAAGCAGAACCTGGGAAATCCCAGAGCAAAGCAAAAAGAAGGTAGAACAATCGAACCCTTGGGCCTCCACAAACACACACAATGCTTTCTGATACACACGCACGCACACATGCACAAAATTTTAAAAAAGAAAATTCAGTTACTTAAAAAAAATTAATGTATTCTTTGAGGTATCAGTCCTCAAAGACAGTCCTGCCTCTGCCTCCTAGTCCTGGAATTACAAATGTGTGCCATTGCTTCTAACCTTGTCATTTTCTTGTAAGTTTTTAGTACTGGGGATTTGAACCCACTGTTATGTTTATACATGTTAGACTGTATCCCCAGTCCTGAGATTTTCAAATGAGTATTTATTTATTGGTTGCTTCTGGGAGAGGCAAGTGAAAGAACTTAGATCATGTCCCTGTTTGCAGGGGAATTTGTGGTTATGTGGACACCTGACTGAGCCAGCTAATGAAGATGACTGTGTTCACTAGCAGCAGGTTTGAACTGATACTAAAAATCCTGCCGCTTCTCTGGTGTCCCTTGTATTCGAGTAGGATTTATGCTTGTACAGGGAATGCTATGAATCAGTGACCTTCAGATGATTTCACTACCACCCTCCCCCCCTTTTCCCCTCTTTAAGATTATTTTTGACACTTTCACTACTTGTGTAGCCAGGGTTGGCCTCAAACGTTTGATACTTCTGCTTCAGCATTTGAATGTTGGGATTACAATTGTATGCTGTCAGCCTAGCTGATTTTGTGTTCTTTGAGGCAGTGACATGAAAAATTTAAAAGGTAAACTAGAGGATAAGAGAATAGGATTTATACATAAGTTGAGACAGCAGACACTGGTGATACATTGAAAAAAAAAATACATGGTCAATGGAAGACAGTTACAATCAAGACCCAGTTAATTCATGTGTGGCCTGAGACAAATCATTTCCCCTCTATCTACTCTGGTTCTTATTCATTCCATATAAATAACAATAACTAATCAGACTCTTGAGGAAAATTTGTTTTTGTTTTTGAAACAGGGTGTCATGTAGCCCAAGCTTGTTGTGTAGCCACGGATGACCTTGAATTTCTGATGTGTTTGCATCTCCCAAATTCTGGGATGACCAAGTGTGCTGCTTCAGTGCTTGGGTCAAACTGCTTAATAAGCAGTTTGCCTTACAAGCAAAAGAATCTGAGTTTGGATCTCAGATTGATCCTATGTAAAAAAACAAACAAACTCTGGCCTTCCTGGAAGGCGGAGCTTGGCAAACCTCAGAGCAAAGCAGTAAGGAGGTAGAACACTTGAGGATGATTCCTGAAATTACCCTTGGACACACAAAGTATCCTTTCATACATACCCATGTAGATCCACACATTTATGTACCTTCACTTACACATGCCGAAAAAGAAAAGAAAAAAGAATGAAAGTGCTTAAAATGAGCTAGTATAATTGGGGGTCAGTGCATACATTTTTAGTAGTAATGAATCTTGACAATGGAATTTTGGTAAATACTCCTTGCCTATTTACAGCTTATGACTGTTACTTTAAGCTGTCAGTTTAGCATGTGAGAAGTAAGGCTTTGGGCACACTTAGGAGGAATTATTCAGATACAGCAACCCTCAGAGAAGTCCTGTAGGAGATTCTATTAATTGTGTGATGGATGTGGGAAGAGCTGGTCTATAGTGGGTGGAGCCATTCCTCCTCTTCCCCCCTGCAGGTGGAAAAGATGGATAACGCTGCCTCTCATTTGGCAAGTTGGTAATCTAGAAGGCATGTATGTAGTTTAGATTTGTGTCCCTCTACTCTTAACAGGTATGGTGTGGCCAGTCAGCTCTTGCTGGTATTGTTTCTGCCATGATGAACTACAATCTGAAATCTTAGGTTTAAATAAAAATCCTTTGTCCCCCTAAATTATTTGAATCATGTATTTATTACAGCAATGAAATTGTGAAACTAAAATATTTCTTATTTTTATTTAAAATTTCTTTATATATGCTTATGTGAATGCATTATAGAATTTAGAGGATAACTTGTGGAAATCAGTTCTCTCCAATCACCTTTATGTGGGTTGTAGGGATGGAACTCAGCTCTGCTAGCCCCAAATGCCCCCTATTTTAAGCAAGGAATGTGTGAAGGACCAAACTATGAAAAGCAGAAAAGCAAGCGTTTTGTGAACTATTACTTTGTAAATTATTACAATAAGAACGCATGGAAAAAAGATAGGGAAGGTAAATGATTTGAGTACTCTTTAAAGATCCAGGCATAGAACAAAAACAAACTTAATTGAACCCAGTTTTGAAAAAAGAAAGGCACAGGAGTCTTGTGAGTTTTGAGACTCTTGGTATGTATGCCCTCTTACTCTTCATAGATAGCAGTTATTCAGAATTGGTGACAGTTTGCTTGCTTGTCTTTGGCTCTTAAGGAATATAGTCTTTATGTAAGGCTTTGTATTTGCTGTATTATTAATCTCACTGCAGTTTCTTATGCTTTTCTCCCTTAGGATTTTCGTTGGAATATACGTTGCACATTTATGGCGATTCTGAGCGTGAGGGCAGACTTCTGCCAGGCTCAGCACAGCGTTTTTGCTGACAAGTGAGCTTGGGGCTTCTATGTGCCATAATTAACATTGCCTTGAAGACTCTGGACACCGAGACTGGCCTCAGAAGTAGTTGGCTTTTTTTTTTTTAATTGCAAGTATATTTCTTTTAATGACTCCAGTAAAATTAAGCATCAAGTAAACAAAAGTGGAAAACAACCTACACTTTTAACTTGTCTCACTAGTGCCTAAATGTAGTAAAGGCTGCTTAAATTTTGGATGTAGTTGGAATTTTTTTTTTTTTTTTTTTTTTTTTTTTTTTTTTTTTTTTTGGGAGGCTGAAGGTATCCATCTGCAGACATTGAGGCCCAAATTGAATTTGGATTCAAGTGGATTGTAAATACTTCTGCCTATGTTGAAGAGAGAAGCTTCATAAGGAACAAACAAGTTGAATACAGAAAATAGTGATCGATAATAGGCATTTAGTGGTCTTTTTAATGTTTTCTGCTGTGAAACATTTCAAGATTTATTGATTTTTTTTTTTTTCATTTTCCCCACCACCCTCACACACACGCACGCTCACACTTTTTATTTGCCATAATGAACCGTCCAGCCCCTGTGGAGATCTCTTATGAGAACATGCGTTTTCTGATAACTCACAACCCTACCAATGCTACTCTCAACAAGTTCACAGAGGTAAGAATGCAGTATAATCTGCCTTTTGGTTTGACTTATAGCTAAAATGCTATTCTGAATTAAATGCAGTTGGATTTGTTGGAAAATATTTTTGAGAGATTTTTCTGGAATTTGGGGATACTATAGAGATTATCTACTATTATGTATTTTCTTATGTTCTTTCTCAGTTTATTAGCAGTTTGTCCTACTGTCAGTAATAAAAGATCCACATTTATTGAGCATGGTATGCACTCAACATTGCAATAAGCAGTAAGCTCTTTATTTTTAAGGTCATAGATACAAAAAGTCTGCAGAATACAGATGCCATTGTTATTTTCCTCTTACAGATGATAACATTCAGGTTCAAAGCCATGTAGTAATTTACCTAATGCACATTGCACATGGCACTTAAGTCTCTGACACTAAACTTATGGTTCAAATGTTCTTAACTACCTTTGATGAAAAGACACCTCAAATTGCTTTGTAGTCATTATATATATTATATATAGGAGTCCTGGAACTTGAGGGGAGGAAGATAATTATAGGTAGCATTATGTAAACCCCCTTCCCCCTGTGGTGGTAAAGGAACTCTTTATTCTTCAGCAAACATTTGAATGTTTAATTGATATAGGTTGTGTGTGTCCTCAGAAGGTGCATTTCTGTTGTTTATAGGGTAGGCTTAGCTGGGTGATGATCTAGGGATTCTGGTTTTATGAGTAGCAGAACCAAGGCCTTAAAAAATTCTCACACAACTTTTTGATGAAAAAATATCTGTAAAGCTCACTTTGAGGAGATTTTTTTTTCTAATTTTTCTTTTTTATAGTTCTGAAGATTGAACCTAGGGCCTTCTGTATACTAGCTAAGGACTCTTTCACTGAATGATGTATACCTTGGCCTTGTATCTTGATCTCCTTCTCTTTGGTGGTACAGTGTGGGTTCAATGTAGGGCCTTGTGCATGCTCGGCACATACTACCACTGAGCCCTTTTTATACTGGTCTGGGCCAGGAGACCCAGCTAGGACTCATTTTTAAAATTCTTCACTGAAGGTCAGGGGATATAGCTGTTAGAAGAATGCTTGTCTAGTATACATAAGGTCCTTAGTTTGAGTCCAGTGCCACATAAAACAGGGTGCATAGCATAGACCTATAAGCCCAGCACATGGGAGATGGAGACAGGAGGATTAGAAGTTCATGGCCATCCTCAGCTATTTAGTGAGTTTGAGGGCTACATTGAGACCCTGACAAACCAGCACCACCAGTGACAACAAAATTCCTACTAAATACACCATTCTCCCTCCCCTGAATCTATTTCATAAGGAGTCATTTAGCAATGAAAATAACTTTTGAGATAATTGTGATAGACACTTTAATAGGACATCATTGTCCTACTTATTGTGTATGTATAATTCTAAGTTCTTCATATATGCAGTATACAAGTTAATTCTGGGTCTGTATGACCTTGGGATGTTCAGTCACCATCAAGCCTAGATGGATTATGTTGACAACTATTTTTAGCCTATGGATTCTTTGGCCATGAACTCCAGAAGTGGCAAAGGCCACTCACTGCCCTTGCAACTTTAGAACGATGGTCCCAGCTTGGAATTAGGTAGTCACTGCAGCAAGTAGTTTCTTTTTCTTATTTCATTATTTATTTTTCATGTTTCTTTTTAAAGAAATCTGGTTGTAATTGTATGTCTGTGTACATATATAAATACACACGTAGGTAAAATCATACCAGATATTTAAATACTCCCCTAACCTCTTCAGTGTTATTTTCGTAACTGTCATACTATTTACTGTATTAGAGTATGCCGTACTTTTTTAGTCTGGTGATTATGCTATATAAGCTGTCCTTGTGTCTTTAATTACTTCTACATAAAGTTTGTGAGTTATGCTACTAAATTGCCCTTTAGAAAGACAAATCTTATTTACCAGGAGTGTATATTGTATTTGTTACTAAGTGAACTCTGTTTTATTGTTTGCCTAAGAAAAGTATCTCATTGCTTCAATTTATAATAGTACATTTCTAAAGCTTTGGTTGCAGGTTCCAAAAGCAAGTTCTCTCATAACTGTTTTTCTTTAAAGGAACTTAAGAAGTATGGAGTGACAACTTTGGTTCGAGTTTGTGATGCTACTTATGATAAAGCTCCAGTTGAGAAAGAAGGAATCCACGTTCTAGTGAGTGTAGTGCTTTTGGTTTTTTGCTACAAATACTTTGAATCTTTCAAATATGAATATAAAGCTTGGCATCCCAGTGCCAGTTAATAAGAGATACAGTATTGGTAACAGTCTTAAGATTCCTTGACTCGTACATTAACAGCTTTATTCATTTGTGTTCCTTTAGTGCACAAATACAGTGTATTTGACAAGTGAAAGGTAAAATTCAATACACACTTATTTCTACAAAGTGGAAATCAAGGTCTAGGAGATAGCTCAGTCAGTAAAGTGCTTGCCATGCAAGCATGAACCGAATTCAAGTCCCAAAACCCATGAAAAAACCCTTGGCAGAGTGGTCTGTATTTGTAATCTCAGGACTGGGGAAGCAGAAATGGACAGATCTCTGGGCCTTACTGACTAGCCAGGCCTAAATCAGAGACTCAGAAAAGGGCTGGAGAGATGGCCCATGGATTAAGACTCTGCTTTGCAAGCAGAAGGGCCTGAGTTCAGATCCCAAGTCCCGTGTTAAAAACACCAGGTAGAAACCTCGGCCTGTACTTCAGGCCCTAGTTGGGTTGGGTGTAGCCTGGAAAGTTTCAGAGTGAAGCAAAAAGGTAGATGAGATCCAGGATGACTCCTGAAGTTACGGACACACAGTGCTCTCTGACTGACACACACACACACACACACACACACACACACACACGAATGAGCAAATAAACAGAAAAAATAGTATGGGAAGCCAAATGATGCCTGAGGTTGTTTGAATGATCTCCATATAATGCATACAACATATACACATTGGGAATTGGCATTTTGTATTTAGAAAATTAATGCGGTATTTAGTTTTTGAGTTTTCTTTCTTTTTTTTTTTAATTTATTATTTATTCAATTGTGCTTGTATGCGTGTGTATTATTTATTCAATTGTGCTTGTATGCGTGGGTGTGTCTATACGTGAGGTCTAAGGATCCGAACTCAGGGCCTTCTGCCTGCAAGGCAGAGGCTAAAACCCTGAGCCATCTTTCCAACCCCTAGTTTTTGAGTTTTCTAACTTGTAATTTTCATTCATACTTAACATATAGAATATCCTCTGCCTTTTTTGTAAATATCAAATTAATTAATATTTACGAATAGTTTTTATAGAGGCCAAAAAAGTAAGAGAAAAAAATGGAGGAGGATTAGGAGAATCTTGCTTCAGAACAATGGGCATAGTTTCTAACATTGGAATGCTTACACTGTGGTAGGCTTCTGGAGTGCTTTGGTGGGATTACATTTTACCAGAGTTTAAACACACAGTAATTGTAGAAGTTCAAGTTAAATTCCTCTGCAGTACCTAAATATACTGTTTCCTTACTGAAAATAGGAGATTCAATATCAACATACCTTTCCCCTAAATATTACAGTTACTTGACTCACGAGATTAGCTTTAAGCAGGGTGTACTGAAATGATCTTACTGTCTTAGTGTCAGGACTGTCTGGCTTGATTTTGTGACGGCAATATAATAGGAAGAGAACTGGACATTTTGTAAGTAGGTAGGAATAAAGTAATAAAGCAAGTTACCAAGAGGTAGGGGGGGTGGTTGGTTTTGACAGTTTCCTCTTAATGTAAGGCATGTATCTCCCCACTGTGATCCAGTTTTCTCACTTTCATTTGGTAAAAATAAGAAATTAGTTCTACACTGTTTCTTTCTTCCTTTATGTTTTACTAGTAGGTATAATACTTTGCTTGTATTACTATTTTTTAATTTTTTTGTTACATATGTGAATACAGTGAATTTATAGTATTTTTGTTCAGTTCCCAAACCCATCTCCTCCCCTTACAATCCTTTGTCTGCCTGCTATACTTCCTCCTATCTTCAAGTCTTTTTCCTTGTGTGACTCACTGTGTTTCATCTCATTTATGTTTGATGACATATGCCTGTTAATATTCTTATTTCTGATTGTACGCTCTCTGGACTGAAAAGTCATTAAGGATACATACACATATACTCACTTATTTTTATTATTCTGATGGTTTCACACACCGATTTCAAATCTATCTTGGCCATATTAACATCCCATTTTCTGGGGCTGGAGAGGTGGCTCAGGGGTTAAGCCTCTGCCTTGCAGGCAGAAGGTCCTGAGTTTGGATCCTAGACCCCACGTATGATGCCGGGCTGAAGCGGGGGCGGCCTGCGCTTCTAGTCCTGGTAGGGCAGAGCCTGTGCATCCAGGGGCAGAGTAAACAAGCAAGAGGTGGAGGTGGTCCATGGTGGTTCCCTGTGGTTCTACACACACACACACTCACGCACACACGCACACTTGAATAAATTTTTAAAAAAAGTTTTTAAAAAATTCCCATTTTCCATTCTTCCCCAACCTCTACAACATACTCCCTTTCCCACCTTCATGTTCTTTGTTTGTTTGTTTGGTTGGTTTGATTTGGTTTTGGTTTGCCTTTAAAAAGCCTATTAGCGGCCACAGTTTTTTTTTTTTTTTTTTGAGATAGGGCTTCCTATGTCCCAGAGTGGCCTTAAACTCACTGTATAATTAAGGATGACCTTAAACATTTAATCTTTCTGCCTCCACCTCTCTAGTGCTGGAGTTATAGGCATGTGCCATACTGGTACATATAGTGCTGAGAGTTAAATACAGGATTTTGTGCATGCTAGGCAAGCAGTCTGCCAGCCGAGCTACACTCCTAGTTCAGTCCTAGAGTGCATACGTGTTGTCTGTCCTACCTTTCTCCCTCCCTCTCTTCTTCACTCCCTTCATTTCTTCCTCTTTGTTTTCAATAAGTTGTGTGTTAGTGCTTGCTTGCATGCATAGTAACATGCTTGCCAAAAAAAGGGAACATTTCACAGATTTGTGTGTCTTGTTTGTGCAGGAGCCATGCTAATCTCTGTATCATTCCAGTTTTTTAGTATATGTTCTGTGGAAGCAAGTACCAGTTCTGGATTTTTTAAAGAAAAAATTTAAAATCTGGAGCTATGCATGCTAATTCAGGCCTATAACTTGGGAAGCTGAAAGCCAGATTAGGCTACCTAAGAAGTTTGAGGCCCATCTAAGCTTCATAATGACAACCCTTTCAAAGAACAAAATAGATTAAGATTCTGAAACTGAGTTGAATAGACGTTAACTTGAGTCTACTGTGGACATGTTCTTCAGTGAGTAGGTTAGAAATAACTTGTTTGGATGTATGCTAGGATGAGTGGGTGACTTGAATTGACAATAGTCTGAATCAGTAATGTTGATAAATACCTTCATGAAATAGAAAAGCGCTAAGGAATCTGATTTAGTAGAAAATAATGGTAGGTCTGGCATTTATTCCAGCCTTTTAAATCTAGCTTTTTTTTTTTTTTTTTAAATAACTGTGGCCAGATTAAAGATCTAAGCTTGAAAAAGCAAGACTCTTCATTCTTAAGCTTAGAATTACCTTTTTCACAGAGATTTGAGAGGGAGTTAATTTACATTTTTCTAGTAAAGATGTTTTAGAACATTTTGCTATAAGAGGATATCCCCCAATAAGAGCTTTCAACCCTTTAAACATTCATACAAATCCAAGGCACACTGGAATAGGTAAATGGTAGTGTCAGCAGTATTAGTACATCAATAATGGTTCTTTATAAAAAATTGTGAGCGTGGTGGTTCATGCATATTAGGAGGCCGAGACGAGAGGTTTTGGAGTTCAAGGTCACTCTTCAGTATTTTGTGATAGTTCAGGTAAGGCGCCTGCTCACAAATTTGACCTGAGTCAGCTCTCTGGAAGCCCACATGGTGTATCTCTGTTCTTTCTCTCATAAGTAAATAAATAAATATATTAAAAATACTCATGAGTAACAGCATGCTTTATACTTTGTTTATGAACTAGATACATTTTAGGAAGTATTAGAGGAAGTAAGTTCTCCACTAATGTGCATACTGGTCTCTGCTATTTACAGTTAAACTCTGCAGAACAATTGTAACAACACTGGCAAACTCTTAATTATGAACAGTAGCTGACAATTCAAATGTAATGGCTGTTGTGGTTAATGGGCTACACAAAGTAGTCTAGTGGTGCCAGTAATAAGTACAGAATTAATTTAGTGCTCTGTTGCTTTTCTTATTTTCTAGTATCTTCAAGTGTCTGTAGCTAGTCTCAGTACTGTAGTCTCGTGCTTTAAAAATTTCCCAAAATTTTCCCATTTCGTCTGTTTCAGAAGGGAGACGTAGTATATGAAATGTGAATCCTGTCCACTTATGTTGGTTTATTTATCTATTTTGTGCTTGCTGCAGCACTCACGTGAGATCAGAGGACAAGTTGTGGAAGTTGGTTCTCTCCATCTGCCATCTGGTTTCTGGGGATGGAACTCAGGTCTATAGGTTTTTGTGCAAGTGCCTTTATTCACTGAGCCATCTCACTGGCCCCATAAAAAGATTTTTTTTTTTTTTTTTTTTGTAAGACTGGATTTGTAGTTCAGTGGTAGAGTATTTGCTTAGCATTCATAAGGCCTTGGGTTTATTTCCCACCATTGGGTGGATGGGTGGTGTGTGTGTATGTGCATATATGTATGAATTTAGATGTGTATGAGACCCCATCACATTTCATTAAGAAGTATAATTTGTCAGATTCAAACTGATCTTACATAATTTTTTATCAATGATCAGAGCTGTGTCAAGAATAAGTATACATGGTAATAGGTCTTCTGTGCCTATTTTGCTGCTCTTATGTGTTGGGATAGTAGTTCTTTGGAACATATCAATTTAATGTTAACAGATCATTTCCCCCCCAGGATTGGCCTTTTGATGATGGAGCTCCACCCCCTAATCAGATAGTAGATGATTGGCTGAATCTGTTAAAAACCAAATTTCGAGAAGAACCAGGTTGCTGTGTTGCCGTGCATTGTGTTGCGGGTTTGGGCAGGTAAGTTCTTTTGCCCTTACCCTTTGTCTAGATTCATTATCATGGCTACATAAGCAAGCCAAAAATTTCGCTTTGGTAAACTTCACATGTATTACAATAAATATTGTATTACCAGAAAGGAAATGAGAGTAAATGCTAGTGTAGTGATTTCTCATAACTTTTTGTGTTTCCTTTGGGGGTCTGATTGTAATACCATACTGCATTTGGTAAGTCTCCCCTAACCCCCAACAAGAAGTAGACAACAAAATTACAGTTGTTTTAGAGATTGAAGTATCTTTGCCTGGTTAACTTTGGATTGAGATGAAGGAGGTTAATAGGCAAGCCAACTTTAGACAATGAGAATGACTTCTATTTTAAAACTTTTTTCTATGAACATTGCTTATAGATGTTGTAACACTTTCTTTAACAACAGATTAAATACTAGTTTAGGATGTACATGCAGAGTCAAACATTAGTGTGAGTTACCATTACATCAAGGTGGTGGTGACTCAGCTCTGTTCAGCACTTTAGTGTGGCAGATTTTTTCTTCAAGTTTGGAAGTTGAGTACTTAGTCTGAAAGCTGAAGGTAGTGTTAAAATTTTATCGGGTCAGTTTCATTACCGGTACCTATTCTAGTTAGGTAATCCAGAAGTGGTACCTTGTTATGATGGGCTTTTCAAAAAGAAGAGAACCGACTTCTCAAAGTTGTTCTTTGATCTCCACTCATGTGTCATGGCATCCATGTGTTCTCCCCTTCCCTTCCTCTGCCCCTCTCCCTTTTCTTCTCCCCCACACAATAAATAAATAAATAAAATATTTTTTAAGAGCACAAAGGGGCTGGAGAGATGGCTCAGGAGTTAAGCCTCTGTCTCAAATGTAAAAGGACCAAAGTTGAAATTCCAGATCTCACATAAAAATGTTGGGCAGAAATGGCAGCAGCCTGGAAGGTAGAGCCTGAGAAACCCCAGAGCAAAACAATAAGGAGGTAGAACAGTCCAGAATGATTTTCAGAGTCGACCTTGATCTTTCACAGACATACAAACTCAAGTGCCTGTTTCTACACATGTGTACATATTACACACACCAATTTAGAAGCTAGGTGTAGTGGCATATACCTGTAGTTCCAGCACAGGAGACGGTTTCAGTGGGATCAACTACAAATTTGAGGCAAGCCTGGGCTTCATAGTGATTATCTCAAAAGAAAAGAAAATCTTAGATATGTTAGTATGTTTTATTTCATTTTGGTAATGTGTTTTATCTTTGGTTTTTAAAGAAATCCTTGAATTTCAAAGAGTTGTGAAAATTCACAAATGGCTTTTTCTGTAGGGCTCCTGTGTTGGTTGCACTTGCTTTGATTGAATGTGGAATGAAGTATGAAGATGCAGTTCAGTTCATAAGACAGTGAGTATGAAGTTTTATGTTTAGAAATCCAAAATGAGATTTCATGAGAAAGAAATTATGGAAAGTATTCATTTGTAGCATGGAAAATTTCACTGGTTTGATCTTAAAAATGTTTGAAGATATGAAAGAATTTAAAGTGAGCAATAAAATGACAGTAACATAGGTTTTTTGGTTTAAATATTAATTTAGTTTTCAAATTTAGACACAATGGTATATAGTTTGGATTTCTAGGAGTCTCAAAATTGAATAGGTAGCAGCTCATTGTAGATTTCAAAATACTATTCAGTGCAACTTTCTGTGACAACAGGCAGAAGGAATATATAAAGGAGTAGCTTTCAAAATGATGTTGGGGGTTAGTGTCTGGGGAGATGGTTCAGGAGTTAGAGCCTTTACCTACCTCACAAGCAAGAGAACCTGAGTTGGAATCCCTAGATTCCATGTAAAAATGCAGGACAGATAAGGCAATCGCCTATAATTTTGGCCATGGAAGACAGAACCTGAGAAACCCCAGAGTAATGCAGTAAAAGAGGAGGTAGAACAATCCAGGATGATTTTCAAAGTCACTCTTGGGCCTCCACAGATACAAATTCGCATGTCCTCTTGTACACATACCCACCACACAAGTCAAAAACTGACAGGGCATGAATATGTGATAAACACTATACAAGATGGCATTTCAGTGAGGCCTACTGCTGCATCTTAACATGGTTTAGGATTTTTCGTTTGTAAGTTCCTAAATACTTGTTTCTCATTGTCATCTGAAGAATATATTAACCTAATTGGGAAGAGTGTAGTCACATAAATACATCCAGATAAACCGTCGCTGATCTGTATTTAATGACAGCAAAAGAAGTTTTTGTACTTTATTAGGGGAATTTAGAAGGTTTGTGTAATGACTTTCAAAGTAATATAGTATGGAAAATATACAGGTTTGTAGCAAAGTCAGGTTGATTAGAAAGGCGTTAGGCCTTACACAGGCATTTGAGTGGTCAGACAGCTCTTTTTACATGATAGTATGTCATTTTTTTTCTTTTCAGAAAAAGAAGGGGAGCGTTCAATTCCAAACAGCTGCTTTACTTGGAGAAATACCGACCTAAGATGCGATTACGCTTCAGAGATACCAACGGGCATTGCTGTGTTCAGTAGAAATAAACGAAGGCTTACTCGATCGTGGCATTTAGAGGGAACTCTTGGTACCTGGAAATGTGAATCTGGAACCTTACCTGTGTCATCAAAGTAGTGGTGGATTCAGTACTCCTCAATTCCTGATGATTGGGAAAAAAAAGCAAACAACAAAATCCCTCTGTAACGTGAATAAAATGTTTAAGAAAAGAAAAAAGAGAAAGGAAAAAGGGATTAATTCAGTGAAGGATGATTTTGCTCCTAGTTTTTGGAGTTTTTATTTCTGTCAGGATTGAATTATTTCAGAATCTCCTGTCTTTTTTTTTTTTTTTTTTTTTTTTTTTTTAACTTTTTTCAAAATAGGTGTCTAAGGAAAACCAGCAGAATATTAACCAGTGCAGAACCATCTGTTTGGGGAGCACATTCTTCCATTATGCTTGGCACATAGATCTCCTTGTGGGATTTGGGGAAGGCATATTTTCCCTTTTCTCTCCTTCCTCCAGCCCTTTTTCTTTCCCTGATAAATGTTGTAGATGGAATAGAAAAAGCCCTTGTTGCTGTAGATGTGCGTGTGTCTGGCAGCCTTAAGCCCACCTGGGCACTTTTAGAAAAAAACAAAAATACCAAAAAAAAAAAAAAAAAAGGCGCATATATTATATGATCCAGGTGGTTTTTAGTCTTTATTGATGATGGGTGTTCATGTTAGTTTTTTTTTTTTTTTTTCTTCAAAGCCCTGATTTATCATTAGGATATTAAGCAAAGTAGCCAGGAGCCTTTTTTTTTTTTTTTAATTGTGAGGAAATGGATCTGTCTCCTCATATAACTTAGCTGAGAGTAGAATTCTCTTTCCCAGCCAATGAAGCTAAGTGGTTCTCTCAGAAACTTGTTCTCTGAAGAGGATGTCTCTAGACCATCACTAAAGATATATGCAGGCAGAGAATTGGCACGTTTTCTATAAACTGCAGAATTGTGGGCTGTAGCACTTTTCTTGACTTTCTGTCTGATGATGTCATAGAAAGTTAATGGCTTAAAATCATTTCAGAACTTATTCATACTTCAAATTTTCAGAAACAGTCGAAGAAGCAACAGCGAATTCACAGTATTCTGGTCTTGAAAGATGCCTGTGGTGGTTATTTTCCAAACCGCTCTTTATATGTACAGTTCAGCTTAACCACTAATTGCCTTGCTATTAACTAGATTCTTTCAAGATTTTAAAGAGAAAAAAATAGAAAAAGATCATTGTCAGAACCAGCAATGTCCAGTGAGTTTATTCCACAGGCTGTAGCAGGGTAGAAGAGAGATCACACAACCAGTGAGTAGCAAAGGGACTGTGTTGCTTGTGACATCATGTAGTAGGAGTTTTCAAATTCTCTGCTGGGTTTAGTATGCTGATTGAAAAAGCTCAATTGCAGAAGGCAGTTACAGCAGGGCCGCATTGACAAAGCAAGTGGAAGGGCGTCATCTGGGGCTCTTGCACGCTTTTCACTAAAGGTTACATACTGAATAGTACCTGCAACCTAGAGTCATCTTCCCCCTCCCTGGAATTCCCTGAGTGCAAAGCCACAGCTTCCCATTTCACAGCTAGGCCAGTAGGAATGGACTGAGACTTTGTCTCGTGCTGATGATACCTCAGACATTAGCCGCCTATGTGAACTGCCTATTTCCTATTGCCGGAGTTGTTTTGGTTTTTAACTAATTACTCCTATGTAGAGTTTCTCCTTATCCCAGAAAATGAAAAATAATGCTTTTTGACCTTGCTTCTAGAATTTTAAAGTGAAAATGATGGTACTATCCAAAATTCTCTCATTTTTGAACATGACAATAAATTTCTTTAACATAGACTCAAGATCAAAACATTTTACCCTCTAAGTTTAGATTGATCATTGACTCTAAGGGTTTTGATCAATAGCAACAAAAACCTTTTCCATTGACATGCTTTGAATTTTGGTGTGTGTGCGTATGTGCACTCAGGTATATGTGTTGAGGGTGTGTGTGCACAGTATCCATCGTTACCAACGCCTGCCTGAGTTAGGAGAATTACATTCCTGGTTCTGTGTAAGGAGAAGGGAATATAAAGCAACATGAAACAGCCCTCATTTTGTTTTAAATTAGACTGTTAATTGTTCTCAGAACTGGATTTTTTTTTTCAAAATTAAAATTTTTTTCTTTTGGATTTAATGAAGTATTGCTAGCTGAAGCCAGTATGACATGGTGAGAAGTGTCAGACTGATGAAAGGTGTGCAGCCTGATCTAAAACCAAACCCTGAACCCTTAAAGAACAATAAAACATATTTTACATGCTGTGTGTGCATTTTTTTCTCCACCTTCAAGTTTAACTTCAATTATGTCTGCTCCCCTTTATTTGGTATTGATTTGGGTGTCAATAATTTACTTCAGGGAGACGATTATAGAGGTTGGAAAGTTCAAAGATTTATGCTACCTAGGTGTTCAGTAAGAATGCATTTGATGTGGTTCAGATACAACTTGGACATTCTTCCTTCTCTGCCCTTTCCATGAACTTTTCTTTCTAAACATGCCGTTATTTCCTGCTTACTAAAACCTTGTTTGATCTCATCTTTTGTACTGGGAAATGAACCTAGTACCTTACCACCCAGCCACATCTCCAGTTGACCTTTTAGAGCAGAACTCAATTTATAATTTTCTTTATGAGCCCATCCCAGTGAGGACTGTTGTGTTTTTGAGACAGGGTCTCCCTAACCCAGACTGACTTGACATTCGTGGTTCTTTCCCAGGTGCTAGCGTCACAGGCATGTGCTATGGCAAGGGCTTTGATTCTACAGGACTTGCTCTTATTAAAGCTCACCAGAACCTCTGTGGTACTTATTCGGTGGTCTTCATAATTTTCAATATGTCAGTGACAGAATACATCCCTTTGAGGTACATTGTTTGCATGACAACGAACCTAATGTGGTAAAGGGGACCTGGTGTACTCGAAAGATTTTGAATGGGAAGAATATCCTGGGTGGTTTGGGTAAAGCCAGCAAGATGGTAATGTTCCTGCCTCAGAAAATGAAGAGACCACTAGCCAAGGGCTATAGAAGGTGTCTGGAACCAAAAGAGATTTTCACCGGTAGGGAGTCAGTGTTTGAAGAATGGGTGTGGTGACATACCAGGGATCTCAGTATTTAGGAGGTTCAAGCAGGAGGGTCTTGAGTTCAAAGCCAGTACAGGAGGCATGGGATCTATCTACCAACAAAATCCAAAAGAGCCAGGGCTTTCAGGTATTAAGTTGTCCAGTGTTAACTGCTGTGCTTGAGACTCCTGAAACAGGAAGAAAGGTAATGTATTTAAGCACTTAACTGCATGCCACCCATTGTCATGTAATTCCACAGTTGGAGTTCAGGAAGGAGGAAGGCAGAATTTAGGCAGAAGCTGCGTGGTATAGATTTAGTAAGCCTGGGAAAGTGTGTGCTGCTGAGAACTTTGTATCAAAGTAATTAAGTTTGCAGCTTACTGTTTCCAAGGAGACATGAGACAGCCGTTTACTCACAAGGTCAGTGACTAGGTGCCACCCACATCATTTTTCTGACCTTGGCTTTGAAGCACAGGGTAACCTTGAATTCCTTGGGATTTTGGGCCTGCGCCCACACCTGGCTGCATAGCCTGGTCTGCCTGGCATTTGTGGTCCACCTGCCTTCCCTCTGGTAGTCGTGTGTCACCACATGCAGTCCACACAGGTCCCTGAGCTGGAATAACTGCAGATTTCTGCTTTTTTTTTGTGGCGGCACCACTGATCTTTGCTTAGGTTATGTAAGGATCTTTGAGAAGCTGCATTTGTAAACTGCATGCATTATGTATGCAATGTGCGTGATATAAGTGAAAGTTGGAGAGGGAAGAAGCGGAGAGGTCTGAGGACAGTGGCTAATGACGGTTTGTTATGGCTAGCGAGTGGCAGAAGACGAGTGAGAGATTCAGCCACCAAGTCCAGATCTACATGAAAAGGTGGCCATCACATTTACATTCATATCAAGGAGTTGTTAACTGAGCTACTTGGCCGTAGAAAAGACTAGTAAAGCCTTCACCCCCACCTGTCTCTGACTTTCTCCACAGATCACACAGGTTGAAAGCAATCAGAATGGTTCACTGCTTGCATGTTTGCCACCTGCCCTTTAGGAGGCTGCTGGCATGTGTGACCCGCTGTGGTACTGGTTATTTTACTTACGTCTCTGTCATGGTTAGGCACAGGTGTCAACTTGATTGTTGAGGGTTCGAACTCGGAGCACATTTGAAGAGAATTAATAGTTAAGCCCAGACCAAACCTGCACAATATTGTCTAATCGATGGGGAAGGCCCAGCCCATGGTGCGTGGAACTGGGCCCTGGACAGGTGAATAAAATACAGAGAGCCGGTTGAGGAAGTTGGCATCCTTGTGTACACTTGGCCAGACATGCTGGTCTGGCAAGTAAGGATTGTTCGCCTCTCAGCTGTTATGTGGATATGGTGCGGCCAGTTGCCTTGGTCCTGGTGTTGGTGTGAACTGTCCTTTCAAGCTGGACTAAGAACTGTAAGCAGACAATTGTAAGTGAATAAACCCCTGGTTTCTTTAAACCATTCGATGGTGGTTTTATCAGCAACCATGCAGGTGAAGTGCAACAGTCTCCTTTGCTGCTCTAGAGCAGGAGTCAGAAAGAGGGTCTGTCTAGTGCTGCAGTGTGCGAGATTTTACATGCCTGATGGGATTCAATCCTCACAGGCTTTAATGACAGTCCCACTTTATAAACAGAAACTGGAAAGCAGGGGCAGTATTGGAATCTTGGAACTGGCTGATTCTAAGGTCAGTGTTTTCCTGTTCTAGGGGGTGGGAGGGCAGATGAGGATGTTGAATGGGAGTCCCTGTCCCTGTTAATTGAGCTGTATCCTTATATTAAGCACAGGGACAGAAAAGGGTTGGCGTGCTTGTGCTTGTGCTTGTGTATGCAATTCTTACTGTCAGTGGATTTAACTTGTGCAAACTGTGTGTAATGGGCCCTGCCAGTAACAAACCAGGACATGTGAGCAGAGTGGTTTATAGTTTATAATTGGCTTCCTATTACTGTTGGCTGCTTCTCCTGCACAGAGGGTATTACTCCAGGATTGGTATTTGATTTAAGAAATTTTCAAATTGATTTTATCTTCAGTGCATTAATGCGTGGCCTCAATTCCACAGAGGCATTAGATAACCAGCCTGGGCATGCTTTAAGAATCATACCTGGATCAGAGCTACCAGCGGTACTGCTTTTACCAACTCGAGAGAGATCACTTTCCGGAAAACCCTTTTCGGCCTAAGTCCTCTGATTTATTTTTTAGGGCGTCTCAGGTTCAAGCTCCTCCCACACCATGCCAAAACACACAAATGGGAATTTGTTAGCACAAATCAATTTAATCAGTTTTCTTTTTGGATGCCAACACATAAATATTCAAGGGACCATGTGGAAATGAGTCTAAATTTCCATGGTGCACAAGTATGATGTTTTTTAAAGTCAGGAAATATGAAATATGACCTGAGTGATAAAATGCTGTTAATGTGGTTGAGGGCATGGAAAGCTGGTGAGGGGCTTTGACGTTTCCTGAAGATTATATAGGTAAATGTTTTCAGCTCAATTTTTTTTTCCATCTCAAACAGTTTAGAATAGATTCCAGCTGCGTGAAAATACCAATTAATCATCTAATGCTTTTATGGAAATGATTATATTTGACTTTCATTTGGAGTTGCCATTAACACCTGGAACCCTAAATTGATAACAGGTAAAAATTTAATGAATACATAAATATTTGAATCCTGTTTAAATTAATTTATAGCACTTTTATTCATTACTAGGGGTCCTCTTGAAATCTATAATAGAACTCATGGAATAAGACAGAAAATAGAGAAGAGAGGACCTGGAACTTGTCATTTTTTTAATGGTGAAAAGATAACTTGGAAGAGCTAAACTCTCAAGTGCTTTGGTTTTTGCAAAGAATGACATGTATACCTGTGTAGTAAAGAAGGCTTTTTAAAAAATTGTTTGATTTTTAAGACAATGAAGATTTTTTAAATGTTATTTTACCTTTTTAATTTTATTAATTTTTTTTTGAGACAGCATTTCACTGTGTAGCCCTGGCTGGCCTTGAACATGCTGGGTAGACCAATCTGGCCTCAAACTTGAGGTGATCCTCCTACCAAAGTCTCCCAAGTACTGAGATTACAGCCCTGTGCCACCCCACCTGGTTTATTATTATTATTATCAAATGAAGATTTCCCATCCTATAAACCTTCTTTATTGTAAAGACTTTTTTCTCTTTTTATTTGGTTTCACACTAGACCACCTCTCCTGCCTTGGTCTCCTAAGTGCTGGGATTACCTAAGAGCTACCACATTTGGCGCAAAGATTTTTTTTTCAGAATGAAAATGAAAAAAAAACTTTTTTGTAGCAGTTTTGAAACTTCTTACATAGAAGGCTTGTGGGCCAGTGAGACAGCCCAGAGTCTAAAGGAAAAATGACTGCGTATGGTTGGATCAATATATTCACATATGTATACATGTATATGCAAATACATATTAACTTGGTATAAATTTTGCTGATAAAAACTGTAACACTATATGTACACGCACACATACTCTATGTAAATTCCATATAAAAAGGATTCTAGGGCTGGAGAGGTGGCTCAGGGGTTAAGCCTCCGCCTTGCAGGCGGAAGGTCCGGAGTTCGGATCCCAGATCCCACATATAGACGCCAGACGGAAGCGGGGGCGGCCTGCGTTTCTGGTCCTGGTAGGGCGGAGCCTGTGAATCCCGGGGCAGAAGAAGGTAGAGGCGTCCATGATGGTTCGCGAATTCGTCCGTGATTCTACACATACACAGACACACACATACACACACACACAGACACACACGGCGCGCGCACATACACACAGTTGAATAAATAATAATAATAAAATTTTAAAAAAAGAATTCTATATAATCATTTTGTTGATTTCTGCCAAATTCTCCTTTCTAGCCAATATGTGAATACAAATTGATTGACACACCTTACATAAGTGTTGATAGTGACCATGTTGGAACCCCATTCATTCATCAAAGCTGTGAGAAACTTGTACAGTTGAATAACAGTTTTTAGATAGTAGACGATTATTTCTTCAGTTTTGGGGCATGTATTTTTCTTTGTGCCTCTTCAGTATCATGGTTCACAGACATGCAATCCACACTTCTAGCATTTTCTCCATGACCATATTAAGTCTAGCCAGGCAACAGAATAGCTCAAGTTTTGATATAAGGTACTAATCAATTTCTATGGCATGAATGCCCCCCTGACTCCTACCACCCCCATGGTCAGGTTGAAGCTTCTGGTTGATGTCACTGAACATAGCTGGGAAATTAATACATATTACATCATTTTCTTCATACAGATGGACTTGCCATAGTCATAGCAAAATGACTATAGATTTCTGAAATTTTTTACTTTATTGTGTGTGTGCACGCACGCATGCGCATCAGAGAGCACTATATGTCCCTGTGGAGGCGCAAGGGTGATCTTGGGGATCATCTTGAATTGCTTCTACCTCATTTTTGCTTTGCTCTGGCATTTCCCAGGCTCCACTCGCTGGGTCAGAAGTGCAGGCCACTGTGGTTTTTTTGCCTGGCATTTTTTACGTGGGCCCTGGGATCTGAACTTAGGACTTTCTGTTTCCAAGGCAAAGTCTTAACCCTTGAGCCATCTCTCCAGTCCAGAGACTTCTGAATTTTAAGAATTTTTTAACTTGGTTGCTGATTTTTTAAAAAATTATTATTATTATTATTTCTTATTTATTCAATTGTGTGTGTGTGTGTGTGTGTGTGTGTGTGTGTAGAACCATGGATGAATTCGGGAACCACCATGGACTGACTCCACCTCCTCCTTGTTTACTCTGCCCCGGGATTCACAGGCTCTGCCCTACCAGGACCAGAAACGCAAGCCCCCCCCCCCCCCCCGCCCGGCAGCTATACGTGGGGTCTAGGATCCGAACTCAGGACCTTCTGCCTGCAAGGCAGAGGCTTAACCCCTGAGCCACCTCTCCAGCCCAACTTGGTTGCTGATATAATGTATTTCTACAACTTAATTTTTTTTTTTTTTTTGAGAATTAAGGTAGTTTATTAGTAAAGAGAAAGGTTGGAACTCATGGACTCCAGATGTGGAGTGCCATGAGGAGCTAGGGAACCTCCAAGAGAAGTAGGCAGCTGGAAACGGACTCATGGCACTAGAGGGCCATGAGGGGCTAAATCGCCCCTACAACTTAATTTTTAATATTAGCTTGTGTCCAACCAGCTTTCAAAATTCCTTTTCCTGAGAGAGAGAGAGAGAGAGAGAGAGAATTCTTTTCCTCCACTTGCCCCTTGAATCCCAGTGTTCCCCCAGCTCTTTGTGAATGGTCTATTTTTCTCTTGTGTGCACTGCACTTGGGTTATCTTATCAAAACCTTTCCAATCAGGTTTCTTGATGGCTCCAAATGTCACCCACATACCCCTCTCTAATGTTCCAGACCCATGTGTCCAACAATCTGTCCAGCGTCTCACTCATCTTAAGTGCATTCAAACAGCATTTTGAGAGCATATTTGTGGCTTCTCTTAACTCTAAACCATCTGAACAAATGGAAGGCATCTTTGGTTCTCTCTGCTTGGTTGTCCACACTTTCTACTCTGGTTTCCCGTAGAGATTGACAGGCACATCCACTCATTTATCCATTAAACTTCTATCCGTTTCCTGGTTTTATTGGGTAGGAACAGTAAAGCTTGGAGTCACCTGTCACACATAATTTTGGACTTTGTCATTGAACTGACTTTGTAACCTTGGGAAATTCTTTTGACCACTCTGGATTTCATTTTTCCTAAATCTAAAATAAAAATCATAGAATCTAATAGGCAACTTTGAAGGATAATGAAAATGCTAAAGTTGTCCACCACAGAGTGAGAATCGAGGGGCACCAGCTGTTGGTCTTGGTCAAGTTGAATATTTCAGTCAGGACAGCACTGTAAGTAAAGGACAGTGTATTGGTTTCCTAAGGCTGCCATCACAAAATGCCATAAACTAAGGGACATGAGACAACAGAAATTTATCATCTTACAGTTCTGGAGGCCAGCAGCTAGAAATCAAATTGTCAGTGGGGCCGTGCTCCCTCTAAAACCTTCAGCGACTCCTCGCTGGCCTCTTCCTACCTCCTGTGAGTTTACTGAAATGTTTGGTTACTTGGGCATAACTCCAGCATCTGCCTTGTCATAACATGGTGTTCTTTTGTGTCTGTCTTCCCACGACCCTCTTGAAATGACAACAGTAATATTGGATTTGGGCCACACACCCCCCCACTCCTGTATGATCGCATCTTAAGTAACTACCTCAACTGCAACTGCGTTTGCAAATAAAGTCGTATTCCGAGATCCTGGGGGTTAGGATTCTTGTATGTTTTGAAGGTAATCACAACTTCATATAGTTGGAATGTTTAACTTTTCCCAAAACTCAGGTCTTGAAATCTTAACCCCCAAGGTGATTCTAGGAGGTGGAGTCTTTGGGAAGTGGTTAGTGTTGTTAGGATTAATGTCCTTGTACCAATGTCTCCAGAGAGCTAACTGGGCCTGCCCGGAAAACAGGCTCTCACTAGACACTGCATCTGTCAGCATCTTGACCAAAGACTTTTTCAGCCTATGTGCTATAAACTTCTGTTATTTATAAGTCACATATTTTATGATATGTTATATAGCCTGAGATGCAGGCCAACCCGGAAGAAGCAGGAGTTTTCTAATTTGTGGATGGTATGTGATTATTGATCTTATGTCAGCATTTCACTATCAGGAATAAGACTGTGAGGAGTATTTTTATGTTTAAATATTTATTCAATGACTGGAGAGATGACTCAGGGGTTAAGTTTCAGCCTCGCAAGCAGAAAGTTCTGAGTTTGAATCCCAGATCCCATGTTAAAAAAAAAAAAAAAAAGAAACTAGGTGGAAATGACAGTGGCCTGTACTTCCAGCCCTGGAAGGTGGAGTCTGGGAAACTCCTGAGCAAAACAAAGAGGAGGTAGCACATCCTGGGTCGATTCTGGAATTCATCCTTGAGGCTCCACAGCACACACAGTGCCCTCTAATACACACATGTAAAAATAAATATGTCTACAAATGGAAGATTATTTCTTGGATCACCCTACACCAAAAGACAATCCAGTTTGAAAATAGAAAAAATGTTTGAATAGACATTTCTCTAAAGAAGGTGTATGCATAGCGTCATCAGAGAAATGCTAACCTAGTGTGCATGAGGTCCTAGGGTCTATTCCCAGCACTGCAAATAAATAGGCCTTTTCATGATAAGACACCACTGCATAGCCATTAAGATGGCGCTGGTGAGAAGGCTCAATGGGTAAAGGCACTTGCCATCAAGCCCTATGACCTGAGTTCAGTTCCCAAAACTGACATGATGGAAAGAGAGCTGATTTCTGCAGGATGTTCTCTGACCTCCACACATGCATCCTGGTACACATGTGTATATACATACAGAGAGAGAGATGCACATGATAAGCAAATATAAAAAATGAAGATGGTTACTATAAAAATATAAAAGAATTGCCGAGAATGCAGAGAAGGATTAATTGGAACACGTCTGGTGGGAAGGTAAAAGGTGCACCGACCAAGAAGACATCTTGCCAGTTCCTTCAGTTATCCACGCAAGTACCCCAGCAATTCCACTCCACTCCTATGCTTTACCCAGAAGAATAGAAAGCCGATGTTCAAACAAAAATTCGAGCATGAATTCCATAGCAGCACTATTTATAATAACTAAAACCCAGAAATGATCGCCCATGAGAGGGTGAATAAAATATGGTATATCCATACAGTGACGTATTAGCCACAAAAACGTAAAAGTACTGATAATGTGCTATGACATGGGCAAGACTTGAAAGCCTTTCTAAAAAGAATATTTTATTTGGGGCTGGAGAGGTGGCTCAGGGGTTAAGCCTCTGCCTTGCAGGCGGAAGGTTCCGAGTTCGGATCCTAGACCCCACGTATAGACGCCAGCGGAAGCAGGGGTGGCCTGCGTTTCTGGTCCTGGTACGGAGCCTGTGAATCCCGGGGCAGAGTAAACAAGGAGGAGGTGGAGGCATCCATGGTGGTTCTACACACACACACACACATACATACACACGCATACACACACACACATACATACACACGCATACACACACAATTGAATAAATAAAAAAAATTTAAAAAAAAAGAGAGAAGATGCATACACGCAGGGCAGAGGGCAGGATACAGCTTGCAGTTATCTCCTCCTACCTTATATAACTCAAGGGACTGAACTAAAGCCTCCAAGTTTGTTGGACTATCTTCCCAGCCTGAAAACTTCACGTTAACTCCAAGATCACAGTGTACGGTTGCATTTATATCAACTATGCAGAATAGTTAAAGCCACAAGACAAAGTGGATCAGCAGGTGTTGGAGACTGAGGGATGAAGAATATAACTCATGGCTCGTTGGGTACTGAATGCTATTTTTGGGTGGTGGAATGTTTTAGACATCCGGTACTAGATGTATACCATTGCGAATGTCCATAATCGTCTGAAATTGTACATTTAAATGTTTGACTTTAGGTTACATGAATTTTATCTCTATTGAAAAAAAAAGCTGGGGGGGGAATGAAGAATTTCGTGCTAGAATGCAGTGGACCTTGGGGACATGCCGAGTTGAAAGCAGCCAGTCACAGGTTAGATAGGGTACGATGCCATTTATATGGCCTATCCAGAAGAAGCAAATTCACAGAGACAGACTAGTGACCGCCCGAGGCTGAGGGAAAGAGGGACCAGGGAATAAGAATCTGATGGGTTCCTCTGGGGCTGATGAAATACTCTGCACACAGTGGTGATGTTGTGAGACATCGCGCTATGCTAAATGCACTGCACCACACGCTTTTCAGTGACTTAAACGGTGAAAGTTTATCTTATGTGGACTTTACACAATAAAAGTTTTTCTACCAGAAAGCTTTTTTGGAAATGAAGTCTGAGCCTGAAGGCATGCTTTGGGGAATGTTGCTGAATTCGATGACAGGCGTATGCCACCAATCCCTTTGCCACAGCGCTGGGATCACACCCGGTGCTTTGTACACCCTAGGCAAGCGCTCACACTACCATCCGAGTTTCATCTCCAGCCCTAAAGCTCTTTCTTTGTCCTTGAAAATTATTGAAGCATGAGTGTTGTGGCTTCTTTGTTGTATCCTTACTCGGCTGGAAGGCATGATGGGACAAAGTCTTTCTTAGCCCCATTCTCTGAGGTGCCTAGGGTCTAGCACAGAGCTGGTGAATAAAGGTCTCACAGGTAACTCAGAATGGATCATCAGGCTCTTTCCTTGTGAAGCATCTTTCTTTCTCAGGCTCCTGGACCTTAAGACAGCATCAGCAATCAAATGGTTGCCTTTTGAATCACAGACCTGGGAAGGAACCAGTTGGTAGGGAAAGAGAAAAAAGAGTGAGGTGGACTTACAGAGGAGTCAGGTGAGAGAAGTGGAGGTCGTGAAGGGTGGGCTCTCAGTGCCTGCATCCCAAGCTCTGGGCCACCTTCTCTTCCACGCGCATGTATTACATATGTTTCCTCTTCCTCCTTTCCTCCCTCTCTTCTGCCCTCCCTTTCTTTTTTCCTTCCTCCCTCCGTCCCTCCCTCCCTTCCTCCCTCTCTCCTTTCTTCCCTCCTTCCTTTCCTTCCTCCCTCCCTTCCTTCCTTCCTTCCTTCCTCCCCTCCCACAACTCTCCTAGCTCCCCCTCCTGAGTGCCAGGACTAAGATGTGCAGTGTGTATCCCCCCTCCTAGCTCCTAGCTATGTCCTGTTTTTAAAGTTAGGAGCTCCTTAAACTTTTTCCATGTACAACCCCTTTTCTCCTAAGAAATTTTTATGCAATCTCAGGTATGCAGAATAAGTATATAAAGCAAACATTTATTGATAATAACTCATAAGTTTATTTTATAAATTTGATACATGTTTTTGCCACTTACTACTAGTAATGCTATGGAGTCGTTTGTTTATTTCTAGTAAGGAATTACACCTCAGCTGAACATTGGATGTCTAGGATGTGGCGCATCACCAGCGTGTTCACTGTTGATTCAGTATTTTGATTTATGGTGGTTTGTGCTGGCAGCACCATCTCACATGTGTACTTAGTATGAAATGGCAGAAGTGTGTTTAGGGCCATTTCAGAAATCCCTGGAAATTCTTTCCTAATCCCTAGCCAAATTCATTGAACAAATTTTATGGAACTCGAGTCGACGACTCAAGCAGCAATTGTTTAAAATAAGAGTTAAGCATCCCAGCACAGTGCAATCCAAAGACACACTCATTGGATACTCGCATGTTGAAGAACAATGGCAGGAAAATGTGAAATACCTTTCATTTCCATAATTAACTGTTCTGTATCCATGAGAGCAGAAAACTTTGTATGTATAGGAGACACTGCCATCAATAACATATAGTAGTCTCTGAGTTGGAGAGTTGGCTCAAGAATTAAGACTCTGCCTCAGAAGTAGAAGATCCTAAATTCAGATCCCGGATCCCATGTAAAAACGCCAGGTGGAAGACAATCCAAAATAATCCCTGAAGTAAACTTTGGTCTTCGACAGGCACACACAGTGCTCTCTGATAACACAGACATGCATGCACACGTGCAAGGGGGAAACAAAAGAAAAACAATGAATGAAGGTCCTTGGGGTGGCATTCCATGGCATTGCGTGGTGTGATGGTATCATATTTGCAAAACCCAGACTGTGGTGTGGTCACGCCAGGCAACATGGGTGAGCATGCCACAAACACCTGCAGTTCAGGTTCATTCCATGTTAGATTTCAATTTCATCATTGCCCATTCAGAAATCTTTGAATTGGGCCAAAGTTTTCATGATCCTCCCCCACTCAGTTATGTGACCCCCCCCCCTTATACTAGACTACAACCCACTGCATAAGCAGTTGTGTCTTTCTTTTTTAAAAAATTGCTTATTTGAGAATGAAGGAAAGGAAAGAGAGAGTGAGAGAAAGAGGAAGAGAGAGAGAGAAAGAGAGGGAGAGGCGCATATACATGCTATGGCACGCAAGTGGAGGTCAGAGGACAACGTCAGAAGTTAGCTCTCTCCTTCCACCATAGGGGATTCTGGGAATTGAATTCTTCACATGGGCTCCGAGGTATCCAACTCAAGGCGTCAGGTATGTGCAACAAATGCTTTTATCTACAGAATCGTCTCCTGCCCAGCATCTGCTTTTGACCTGGCTCTTTTTTTTTTTTTTTAACTCTGTATAATTATTTTTAAAATGTCTGATGTGGGTACATGTATCAATAGTCTTTTATCCTTGACAATTGATTATTCCATGGTATGGGTGGGCTTTGATTTGCTTACCAACTGGCCTATTGATGGATATTTGAGCTGCTTCCAGTTTGGGAATTACTACAAATAAAACTTAAAAACCTTCACGTCCACATCTTTGTATGGGCACATATTTTCTTTTTCTCTTAGGTAGAAATCTAGGTGTTTTGGAATGGCTGGACCATATGCTACCCTTATGTTATAATGAATAATAGATAATCTGTTTTTTTTACCTAAATCAAATCAGTTTCGCATTGGCCAAGGCCCCCAGCTAGACCGGGACGGGGCTCTCCCCCGTGACTTCCTCCACGCTGCCTCTGGCCTTTTGCAAGTCATGCCCATGCAGGCTGCGCGTGCCCCTTACCTTCCCCAGCACGTCTCCTCGGAGAAACAGTGTTGACTTACATAAGCATGCCGACCTCTCGCTTCTTGCCAAAGTCTGGAAATCATGAAATCTTTGGCAAGTATGCTTTCGCTGCCTCTGACTGGAATGTTAATGCAAGAGAAGTTGTCTAGCTTAACGGTCTGATCAAAATACGCCCGTGGCTGGACAAGGTCAGGGAGTGACGCAGGGACAAGAGCTTCAGATGAAAAGGCAGTTGGGCCGTGCGGAGAGAAGTGGAGGCTGAGCGCTCGGTGGAGCTACAACACAGCCTGCGGCAGCATTTCATGATTCAGTTTTTTTTTTTCTTCTTCTATTTTCAAGTATTTGTGTATGTGGGAGATGCATGCTGTGTGTGTGTGTGTGTGTGTGTGTGTGTGTGTGTGTGTGTGTGTGCATGCTTGCATGTGCAGGGGGCACATGTATGTCTGCAGGTGCATGTACGTCTGAGTGTGTGGATGCAAAGGCCCAAGGATGATAATCAGGAATCATCCTTCATGCCTCTTTCGCATTGTTCTTTTGATGCATTCAGACCCAGAGCTCGTCTGGTGGAGCAGTTACTCTATTGCTGTGAGACAGCCCTCGTACAACCAGCTTCAGGGGAGATAGGGAGATTTATTTGGCCCACAGTTCCAGAGGGGAGATACGGTTCATTATGGTGGAAAAGGCTTGGCTGGTTGGCAAAAACTGGAAGCCCACTTAAGTGGAGCTCAGCCACAGAGGCTGAGAGAACTAATTACAAACTGCAAGAGCAGCATATTACAAGGAGCAGCAGGGCAGGGCTAACCAACCTGAAGGCCCACCCCCTGTGACTGCCTTCCTTCAACAAGGCTCCACCTCCCAAAGGTGCCATGACCCTCCCAAACATCAACTAAGGATTCAAACACGTGAGCCTGTGGGGGGGGGGCAACTTCCATTCAAGCCATGACATCTGGCCAGCCGGCTTGCTCTGGAGATTCTTAGTCTCTGACTTCAAAAGCCGGAAGTGGGAGTTTGGCATACTTTGGTATACTTTAGCAGGCTTGCTGTCTAGTGAGTGAGGTTTGCCCCTCTCTCAGCAATCCTTGCAGATATGGTGTGGCCCGTTCCCTCGGCTCCCTGTGTTGGTGTGAGCTTTCCTGCCAAGCTGGACTATGGACTGTAACAGAGAATCATAAACAAGAATATAACTCCTTGTTCCCCTGAGCCGTTTGATTGTGAATTTATCAGCAACATGCAGGCAAAGTGCAACGGGTGATATGTGGGGATTTGAACTCTGGTCCTCTTGCTTGTGTGACAAATGCCTTAACTGGTGAGTTGTCTCTCCAGCTTGGATCCATTTGATCTTTTGTGCTTTCAGCAGGGGGTGGGAGGGGGGGCACTCAGATAATTCTAAATTCAAAAGCTAGCGTGAATATACAGTACCAAGAAAAGTCTTTCTTACCTATGTCCCCAGTTACCTTATGTCCCTAGAGATAACCACAACTCCTTCCCACCCCAGGTCCTTGCTGATTCTTCTAGAGTTGCATATACAAATATTTGCATATGTGTATCTTGCAAGGGGTTCTTGTTTACACAAATGTTAGCAGACTAAATACACCACTGAACACCTTGGGATTTTTTTTCCCCACTGTACATATTTTAAAGCATTGGCTAGTATGAGGAGAGACCCTCTTCATTCGTTCTCAGCGTTTCCAGAGCATCTCAGTGGACTTACCTAGTCGAGGCGGCGTTAGAACCCTGGCATGAGCAGGACTGTGGGATTGCAGAGGTAATTTTGTCTGCGGTGATTAGCAACACAGCCACAGATGGATGCACTTGGCTTACTGTGCAGTGAAGCATCTCTGTGACCACAGCTGGAGGGAGGGAACACTTCTTTGAATCCTTTTGAGGCTTTATGCATGAATTCATGTCAGTCTCACCGCCGACTTCCCAGTCCCAATCCCCTACTTTCTCCCATGACTAGCTTTCTTCTTCCCCAACAGTCTCTGTCCTGCTCTCACAATCCTTCTGTGCGTGTGGCTCACCAAGTCCATCCTTGGTGTTAATGATATATGTCTGGGCATTTGCTGGGCACTGCTAGGGCACTGCACCAGTAGGCACGCTATGGGGCAAGTAATTTACGAATTCCTATGGGATGGTCTTGAACTCTGATGCCCATAAGAATTATGTGGGGAGTTAAAAGTGAGGCCAAGCAGGCTTGATGCCCACACCTCTCTGCTCCAGAAAGTCTCACGTGCTGGAGCCTGAGACACAGTTCACTGTGTTTTGCAGAAGTAAAAGATCTTGGAGCCGGAGAGATGACTCAGGGGTCAAGACTCTGCCTCATAAACCGAAGGGCCTGAGTTCGGATGCCAGATCCCATATAAAAATGCCAGGCAGAATAGAAGCTGCCTGCACTTTGGGCTCTGGAAAGTGGAGCCTGGGAAATCTCAGCAAAGCAAAAAGGAAGATGATTCCTGAAGTCACCTTTGGGCCTTCACAGTACCCTCTGATACACATAGACACACACACACACACACACACACACACACACACACATACACACACACACTTGAACATAGAAAAGAAAAAGATCTTAACCCCGAAGGAGTGGCTGAATGAGTCATTCACATAGCTCATTAAGATAATATTATTTCAATATTTATTTATTTTCAAATTTTAGTTATATTGGTGTGTGCGCGCGCGCGTGTGTGTGTGTGTGTAGGTGTGTGTGCATCTCGGTGTGCATATGGCACTCAGAGCACAATTTTGTGGAGTTGGCTCTTTCCTTCCACCTTTATGCGGGTTCCAGGGATTGAACTCTGGTCACCGAGCTTGCGAGGCAGGCACTTCTGATCTAGGTAGGGGGCCTTTTGTTTCCATATTTTAAAATGTATTTTATTTATTTATCAGAGAAACAGAGACAGAGAAGGTGAACACACGCATGTCATGGCACTCTGGTGGAGGTCAGAGGACAACTTCAGAAGTCAGTTCTCCCTTTCCACCATGCGAGTTTTCAAGGACCAAACTCTGGCTGCCAGGTTTTGGTGTTTTATCCACTGAACCTTCTCAATGACCCCAGAACTCAAAACACACACAAAACTCACTGTAGAATGTGCAAGTAAGGCTAACACACACACACACACACACACACACACACACACACTCTCTCTCTCTCTCTCTCTCTCTCTTTCTCTCTCTCTAATTTCAGATACCATTTCATTGTGATGAGAATAATTAGAGCCTATTCCTTAAAATGTTTTGAAACATTCAACAGATTCTTCCCCATAGTCACACGCTAAGGCCCCAGAACCAGTTCCTCCTGTCCGTCTAGAGCACTGTGCCCGCTGACCAAACTGTCCCTCTCCTACCCACAGCTCCTGCTGGCTCCTCCCACCCTTGGCTTCTCTGCGCTCCACATGTCAGCGAGGTGACGCTCTACCCTGGCTTGGTTCATTCAATGTAATGTCCCACAGGCCATTCCATGGTACCATGGTCAGAACTTCCTGCTTTTCGCAAGTATGTGTATGCACGCTATGTGGTGATGTGTGAATGAGTATAGATACGCACGTGCCACGGACCATGTGTGGAGGCACAGGATGGCCTCTGGTGCCTGCCTCTCCACTTCCTCTGACACTGCTGCGGAGGTCGGCTGGCCTTGTGGAGACCCTCAGCACCCTGCAGGGCTTGTGCTGGTGTGTCTGGCGTTTTCATGGGATCTTTGGGTCAATCTGAGATCTAGAAGCACCTGGGAGACAGGCCTCCGTGTGCCTGGGGTGGATTGTCTTGATTAAGTTAATTGAGGTGGGAAGACTTGTCCCTTGGGGGTGGCCTCATTCTCTGGGCTGAGAACGCTGGATTCTATAAACAGGAGGAAGCCAGTTAAGCACACGCGTCATCCTATACACACCTACACACACACACACACACACACACACACACACACACACACACACAAGCGAAATGGAGCTGCCAGACCATATGATAAGTCCCATTGCCTTTCCTTCTGTGTGCATGAATTGTGTGTGCTGATGTGTTCATGAGTGTCTAGTACACATGAAAGCCTGAGGACAAACTTAACATCTATTCCTGGGGCGTTGCCCACCATTTTTCTTTCTTTTTGAGACAGTGTCTCTCTCTGGCCTGGAACACGCCAAGTAGGCTAGGCTGACTGGCTAGCAAGCTCCAGGGACCTGCCTGTCTCTGCCTCCCCAGTGGTGGATTATAAGTGTGCAATACCATGCCCAGCTGGGATAGTTAATCCTGGGTGTCAACTGAATACGCCTGGTATAAACTACGATCAGCTGAGACCACCCAAAGATAGTATCCAGACCAACACATTTACAATACAAAGACCACCCCTACTTCCGAATGGGACCTCCCTAGATCTTACTGGAACCTCTCCATGGTGGACCAGATAAAAGGAACCACAGAACAGGAGACTGGGAAGAAGAAGAGAGACTCTCTGGGAATCCTCCAGCCTTCAGCCGTCACTCACTGGCCTACTGGACGTCTGCGGTGACCAAGCCTGCCTTCAGATTCAGCCACCAACCAGGCCACCCTTTGGAACCATGAGGTGAATAAATCTCCTTTTCTCCCTTAAGTTGATTAACTGAGTGCGCTCTCACAGCAATAGTTAAAAGTAACCTTTACACCAACTTTTTTTTTTTTACATGAAATCAAAGTCAGACCCCCTGCTTTCAAGACAGCACTTCACTGACTGAGCCGTCTCTCCAGAGCTCACAGCTTTCTAATCCCCGCTGTTTGTGGTGCTTCTGTTCCTCAGACTCTTTTGGGAGACACTGTGGGGCAAATGATGCTTCTACCTGGGGCTCTTGCAGACTTGGGATTCTGTTTTTATTTTCTTTAAATATTTTATTAGAGAGAGACGGGGAGGAGAGAACTTATGCCATGGTATGCATGCAGGGATTCAGAGGTCAGAGGTCAGAGGGCAGCCTTAGGCAGTCACTTCTCCCCTTCTACCATGAGGCTCCAGGGATCCAGCTCTGGTCGCCAGGCGGGGTACCTTAACCTGAGCAGCCAGCTTGCTGGTTGGTGGGTTTCCATTTTGGCAGAGTGGAAGTACCAACCCCGAGCACTGTAGGCCTCTGACTGCCATTATTCTCCGCTCCAGAGCATCCCTGCTGTGGGCCTGTGGTAGATTACTTAGGGCTCTGTGACCCCCTCCCAGGACTTGACTCAGGTGACTGGGTTACCCTCCAGCAGCCTGATTTAGTCAGTGAGATACAATGTGAGTCATAATCACTCGTGTGCAGAACTAAGAGCGCAGATATAGCCTGCCGTCTTATTCTGTCACAGGTCAGTCGTGTCCTGGAGGGGAGCTCTTCCCAGCATGTGACAGGGGAACATGGCCTCTGATGATCTGGGTCACCCTTTATGATATAACTGGTCTACCCTGTCCATGACATTGCATGCTGTTCTAATGTGAACCTCTGACACCCCCCATCCATACAATGGTGTCCTGGTGCTGCTTGGAACTTCTGCTCTCTCTACTCCATGAAGGCCGCGGTCACCTGAACTGACTGACCTCCCACCTCTGCCTGCAGCCACGCCTGCCGCTGTGTGATTCCCACCGCATCGGACCATAGCCCCTGTGGAACTGTAAGCCCAATAAGTCTCCCACTGTCCTTTGGGCTGTGTATGCATGTTGCTCACAGCAACAAAAGAAAAGTACCTGCAAATAAGTGGGGACCATGCCTTGGACTTCACCAGGATTTACACACAGCAATGAGTTCACAGGCTTAGCCTCATACCTGGGGCTCAGAAGCCGCTGATGTTGTTTATTTTTCTCGTTGCTGTGACTAAATGCTTGACAAAAGGTACTTGAGAGAGTGTAATGGTTACTCTTCACTCTTGCTGTGAGAGAGCACTCAAAGTCAAACAACTTAGGGAGAGTGATAGTTAAGCCTGGGTGTCAACTTGACACACACAGTATTAACTAAGCTGGGCTGAGACCACCATTGGAAATGATCAACTGAGACCACTTGATAGGATTATAACCACCCTAGATTCTATCAGGACCTCCAAAGCTCTCATAGGATCCTCCCAGTACTGCATCATATAAAAAGGAGCCACCAAAGAGAACAGATGCCTTCTTGCCGCTGTGCTAGAAATCGCTCTTCCTTCCTGCTGCTCGGTTTCTTCGACCTTCTAGCCTTCGACTAGACTAAGACTCTAGGAGTTCTCCAGCCTTTAGCCATCACCCACTTGACTACCGAACTGAGCAGCTAGCTACTGGCAGCCATCGTTGGACTACCTTGGCTGTATTTGTAAGCCAACTCAATAAATCTCTTATGTATATTTTATATATCTATATATTCATTCTGTGAATTCTGTGACTCTAGAGAACCCTGACTAATACAGGGAGAAAGGGAGATTTATTCAATTTACAGTTCCAGAGGGGAGATACAGTCTTTCACGGCAGAAGCAGCGTGGCTGGCTGCCCGAAGCTGGAGACAAGCTACGTCACACCCATCCAAGAGGCTAGTAGGTGATGGCTGAAGGATTCCTGGAAAGTCTCTCTTCACCCAGTCTTCTGTTCTGTGGTTCCTTTTATCTGGTCCACTACTGGGGGAGTTCCAATGGGATCTATGAAGGTTCCAATGGGATCTAGAGATGATCTTTGTATTATCCAGATAATCCCTTCGGGTGGTCTCAGTTGATCTGAGTTAATGCCAAGTGTGTACTTGGTCGACACCCAGGATTAACTATCTCAGGGAGGAAGGATTTATTCCGGCTCATGGTTTGAGAGGGTCTGATCCATCATAGCAGGGAAGGTGTGGTGGGAAAGGTTGCTTGCTTGCATCTCAGTGGCTTGAGAAGCAGAGTGGGATCATCATGCTCAAAGCCTGTCCCTGTGAGACCACATCCACCAGCTGGACCTCATGTCTAAAAGGTTCCAAAGTGCCCCAAGCATCATCACAAGCTGGGGACCAAGTGCTCAAACACAAGAGCTCGTGGGGACTTTTCGCACCCAGACTGTAACACTGCTCTTGGCACACCAGTTGGGTCTTAGTGTGACCTGCAGTTGTCAGGAGGGGCTGATGGGAAATGGCTCTTCTTTAGTATTGTTGTGACGGGATACCTGGTAGAAGCATCAGAGGGTAGGAAAGGCTTATTTTAACTCACAGATTCAGAGGCGTGGGTCCACTATGGCGGGGGAGACGCAACTGAGTAGTTCTGTCATTGCAGTGGGAGTGTGTGTCAGAGGCTGTTTACATTACAGCAGACCAGAAAGCTGGGAAGGAGGCTGGAACCAGGGGCTAGGTACAACCTTTAAAATCCTGCCTCTAGTGACCTACCTTGGTTAGTTAGGCCCCCACATCCCAAAAGTTCCATATCCTTCTGAAATAGCAGTGCCAGGCTCATTCAAACAAGTCTGTAGGGAACATTTTAGAGTCAAACTTTAGCAGTTATCTTTAATTACGCCTGGATAAAGCAACACATTTACAAGAGCCGAAGGGTTGGAAACAATTCAACTATATACTGATAGGAAGATGGGTAAACAAAATATGGTATGTGTGCACAGGTGTGTGTGTGTGTGTGTGTGTGTGTGTGTGTGTGTGTATGTTGTGTGTGTATTTGAATGTGCATACATAGACATATAGATCAAGATATGATAGAATATTTATTCTGCATTAAAAAGGAAGAAAAATTCTAACATGCTATGACTTGGATGATCTTTGAAGACATTATCTCAAGTGAAATAAGCAATTCACAAAAAAGACAAATATGATATGATTCCACTTATATGAGGCACCTAGAGTCACCAAGTTCTCCATAATGGAAACAGAATGGTGCTTGCCAGGAACTAGGGAAGAGGGGCATGGAAGACAGTGTCTAATACCATAAGTTCCACTTTCAGAAAAAAATTGGTTTCCTGTACAATGTTTTGAAGTCTACTATTTTAAATAATAGTAAAGTTTTTTAAAAGACTAAAAGAAAATAGGTTAGGGAGATGGCTTGGAGGTTCAGATGCTTGCCGTGCTGGCAAAAGGATGGATTTCAGGTCCTGGATCCCACGTAAAATGATGGGTGGGTGTGGTGGCCCGTCTATAATTCCAGCTCTGGAAGGCAGTCTATCTAGCCAGACCACCCGTATCAGCAAACTTTGGGTTTAATTAGAGACCCAGCCTCAGAGGAATGAGGTGGAGGAGTGTTCAAGGGTGATTTCTGTTATCAACCTTGAGCCTCCACAAGCATCCGCACACAGACACGTAGCCATACGCAGACATGTCCCCACACACATGCCAACACCCAACATACATGTACATGTGAAAATAGAAAAAAAAATTTAAAAAGGAAGAGAAAAGGAAAGAGCTCTGGGGATTGGTGAGATAGTGGCTGCTCAGGCGAATTCATGACTGCCACTGAACTGCCACCTAGAATCATTGAAAATCATCACCTTTATATCATGTCTGTTTTATCACAGCCACAAAAGCCAGACAAAACTTCATTTTCATTTTCACTGTAAAAAAAAAGTCAACCTTCTTCTTTTCTTGAAGTACTTTTTTGGAGTAACTTTTAAATGATTTTTTTTTTTTACATTTACTTATTTAATTTGGGGTGGAAGTATGTGTCACAGTGTGCCTCTAGAGGTCAGATGACCATTTTGTGGGAATTGGTTCTCTTGCCACAGTGTGGGTTCCAGGAATTGAACTCAGGTCCTTAGGCTTAGCAGTAAGTACCTATGCCCACTGAGCCAAATTGCTGGCTCCAACATCATTCCTCTTTTATTGTACCTGTATTGATAGGGCTCATTTACACTTCCTTCTTGCTCTGGACCACAAACTTTAATCTTTTCCTTTATTGCTATTTTTATTACACACGTCACACCTGGTCATTATTTTAAACAATTAAAGTACAGTTAAACCCAAGGAAAGAAGCCTTCCTTTGTACCAGCCCTGCAGCAGTAAGCACTGTTAATGGTTTGGTGTATCAGGTTCCAAACAGTTTTCAAAAACACTTATGTATAAAATTATACACACATCTACATGTGCTTATATCAACTTGCATTTAAGCATAAAATCAGGTCTGAGTATGTAAGTGATATGTAACCCACTTTTTCCTACTAAATAATAAACACATGAACAATTTCCCACATCAATAAACAGAAACCCGCATCACAATTCAAGCGGGTACAGAGCGTCCCACGGTGCATAGAATGGAACACCTCAGCCAATTCTTCATTGATAGAATTTAAATTGAATTTAAATTACTTCAATTTGAAAAATCTCTTTATTCTTTGATGCTTTTACTCATAAATACAATGAATTTATGTGTTTTCATCTCTTACAACTCAATCCCATCCCTGCTCCTGTCCTACTTTATGCTTTCTCCTTTCCAGCCAATCTCCCTTCTGCTTTCACATCTTGTCGCATGTGTGGTCCCCTGGGTTTTATCTGGGATATCTGCCTTGGTGAGTGTCTGAGTTACTTGCTGGGGCATGGATGACTTACCAGATTATTGAGTAAAGAACCTCCCCAGCGTCGGGGGATGGCTCGTGGTTAAAAGCCTCTGCCTCAAAAGCAAAAAGACCTGAATTCAGATACCCAGATCCCATGGGAAAATGCTGGGTAGATGTGGTGGACCACCTGTAATTCTAACCTTGGAAGTTAGAATGTGGGAATCTCCAGAGCAAGCTAACTAGTCACACCTAATGGTGTGCCCTGGGTTTAATTACACTCACAGGCTTACAACAATTAAGTGGAAAAGCAATCGAGGATGATTCTAGATATCACCCTTGGGCCTCCACAGGCACACATACTCAAGTGTACTTGTGCACATACACCTACACACACATGTGTGCTTTCCTACATGCAAACAGACACACATACACTCACAGCCCATACACACATACAGGGGGAGAAATTCTCTTTCTCCTGTCTAGCATTAGCTTTAAATAGTCTCTCAGGTGTAGTGTTTCTTAACACTTATTCACAGTTAAATGTTAGGCCAAATATCGTGTAGGTCTTGTGGATGTGGACACCGCTCAGTGAGTTCTTGAGCACATTGCCCTGTCAATTGCTCCAACTTTACAAAAATATTTAATTAATTAATTAATAAGAGAGAGAGAGTGAGAATGAACCCGCGTGCTATGGGGTGCATGCGGATGTTCAGAGGGCAGCTTTTAGAAATAGATTCTTTCCTTTCCCCATGTGGGCTTCTGGGATGAAATTCAGGCCCCCAGGTTTGCAAACAGGTTACTGAGCCATGGCGAACATGATAATAATGGCATTTCTTGTGGTTCCCTGTGCATCAGACAAGGTGTTTGTTTTGTTTGAGACAGGGTCTTGCAGTGTAGCCCGGGTTAGCCTGAAGTTCCCTGTGTAGCCTAGGGAGGCCTCACATGCACGGCAATCCTCCTGCCTCAGTCTCCTGGGTGCTGGGATGACAGGTGTACAGCAGTGTGCTAGGTTTTCTGCTGTGCTGGGGATCGAACCCTGGTCCTGGAGCATGGCAAGCACGCTGCTAACTGAGCTACATCCCCAGCCGTGTGACGGGATAGCCATCTCCAAGGGTTCTTCCATATTTATTCTAAGCCTTTTCATGTGACTTTTTCATGTGACGTTAGCTGGGGAGGCGATAATTCAAAGCAATTGACTTATCTGGCTACAGAGTGCCAATGGTAGATTTGGATGCAGGTCTTCTAGGTTCCAAGGCTTTTAACAGTCATAATGAATTTTATGTGTATTCAAATTCCCTTTCCTCTGAATTGTGGGTGTCTTAACTGCTGAAATAGGTTTCTCAAATTCCCTTTACAGCAGTCACAGAATTCGAGGAATCTGTGAGCAAGGGGACTAGAAGGTCGTCCCTCCAGCTCCTTTGAAACCAAAATAATCCAAAAAGCCCTCGACCCATTTCTTGTTAAGAAAGTGCATGGACTTAGCTGGAGCTCATTTGGGAGTTTGATCCCCAGCGCTGCATGCACCTGTGACCCCAGCAGCTGGAGAGGCAGATCAGGGTTCAAGGTTATCCTTGGCTTCACTGGGGTTCAAATCAAGCCTGGGTTACATGAAATCCTGTCTAGAAGAAAGAAAGAGAGAAAGAAAGAAAGAGAGAAGGGACGGAGGGAAGGAGGGAGGGAGGGAGGGAGGGAGGGAGGGAGGGAGGGAGGGAGGAAGGAAGGATATTTGATGGACCTGCCCATGAAGATACCAAGTCTGTCCTTGGCCGCTGACCTGAAGGCCTTCGATCTGGTGGTCACTGCTAGGAAGTGCGGTCAGATGCTCTAGGTCACTGGCCTGCCAGCTGTCTTCTCAGTCCCAAGAGAAGCATTCTGGGTCCTCCAACTTGTCCTGCTGGCTGAACCCTACAGGGTGGCCAGCCCACCCCCGAGTCCAGTGCCCCAGCTGGAGTAATGGCTGCCCAGGGGTGGCTTTTCAGCCAAGTAAGTACTTAGTTAACGGCTTTTTTTTTTTTTTTTTTTTTTTTTTTTTTTTTTTACAGAGGCCCTGGGAATTAACTCAGGAGGCTGAAGTTGGCTTCTGCCCCAAAGCCCCTTCCAAGACAAAGGTTCAGATGCTGCTATGGGCGGGGCAGGGACACCAGAGGTCGGGAAGATACTGGAAAGACTGTAACTGGAGCTAATGTCTATGGGATACCTAGGGGAATGCCTCGGGGGTCACCCCACCTGCTGTCTCCCCAGGCCTGAGGAAGCTGGGATATTTATACACCTCTTGGTACCGGTCAGGCAGAGAGGGTTCTTGAAGCGTTGACAAAGCCTTCAGGGACTAGCAAGATGATTAGCTCGGCAGGTGAAGGCGCTTGCTGACCAAGTCTGGTAACCCGAGATGGATCCCCGGAACCCCCACACACATGGTGGAAGGTGAGAGCCAACTTCTGAAAGTTGTCCTCTGACCTCCATGTATGCACGGTGGCATGTACTGCGGCACGCAACACACATGTGCAAAGTAAATTGTAAAAAGATGATAATGCAAAAAGCCTTCATGTTGCAGCAAGGTGGCCTAAGGGATTCAGATGGAAGGAGGGGCAGTGTCTATTCTCCAGGGGAACCAGTATTTCTGGGTTTTCTATTCCACAAGTGAACTAATTCTTCCCCACCCCCTAGCCCTTAGCTAGACCGGGAAGCCACGGTTGAGATATTCACATGGAAATTTGCATGTATTCAAATCCCTTATCCCCTTATTTGGGTGTGACCTGCCTCTTCTAGGAGGAGAGATTTGGTTTTCTATCTTGCTTTGTTCTCCTCTGGCTCGAAAGACATCCCTTTCCACTTCTAGTCTTAACAGTGGCAATGCTAGTAATTCAACTTGCCACCTGACTTAAGAAATCTTAAAATGAATCAAGGTCTTTTTCCCCCTGGACTGTAAAACCACCTTAGACACTTTAAACGTCATTAGCTAGCCTCCAGCTCGGTGGTAGAAAGGCTGGCTCTTTTTACTTTCTTTTACTTTTTTGCCCTCAGAAGACATTGTTTAATTTTCTGCAATGAAGAACATGAATTATTTAGAAACATCTTCATTTCCCAACACGTGGGGGTTTCGCAGTTACCTTTTCTTGATTAATTTATCGCCTAAACGCACTGCGGACTGGAAACATTCTGTGCTGTGTTCATACCTTGGAATTGGTTCAGAATTGCTCGACGTCCCAAGGTACATTTGATGCCTGTGTGCGTTCCAGCATCGCTGGAAAGGAACGTGTCCCTCTACACGGACAGTGTTTGTCTGCTGGTCCTAGCAATTACTGAGCGAGCTAGGCTACAGTCTTCTGCCGTGATTTCACACTTGCTTACTTCTCTTTAGCATCCTGACTTCTGCTCTCGTTTCTGTCTTTGCCAAAGCACGCCTTAGCACTCGCTCATTTAGACTTGTCGTGTCTTCTTGAAAAACTGACTTGTCATCATTATGAAATGACCTCTCATGACAAAATTCGTATATTTTGCTTTTAAAAGTATATTTTATTTTATTTTTTTAAATTTTACTATCATTACTGTGTGCGGGTGTGTGTTTGAATGTGTGTAGGGGTCAGAGGACAATTTTACACAGTTGGTTCTCTCCTTCCACCTTTACATGGGTTCCTAAGATCAAGCCCGGGTCGTCAAGCTTGCACAGCAAGTGCTTTTACCTGTGGAGCCATCCATGTGGCCCTTAAAACCTAGTTCCTTTCACAAGTTACTTAGTTACCATGTTGCTCTTATCAGACATTGAGAAATGGAATCTTCCTGTTTTGCATGTGTGTGTGTGTGTGTGTGTGTGTGTGTGTGTGTGTGTGTGTAAGAGGGCACTCTGTGTGCTTGTGAATTCAGGACTCGTCCTGAAATTGTTCTACCTGGTTCCTTTCACAAGTTACTTAGCTGCCTTATTGCTTTGTTCTCAGGTGTCCCAGGCTCCATCTTCAGAGCTAGAAGTGTAGACCATTACCATTTCTGCCCAGTGCTTTTACACGTGATCTGGGACCAATCCAAACGCAGGTCCTTTTGCTCGTGAGGCAAAGGCTTAACCCCGGAACCATTTCCTCCCTCCCTCCCTCCCTCCCTCCTCCCTGCTTTCCTCCTTTTCCTCTTCCTTTCCCCTTTCCTTTCCCCTTTTCCCTTCCTTTCCTTCTTTTATTCAGTCTAGTTTTCACAGAGCTGGAAATAAAATTCGGGATCTTTTACATGCCAAACCAGTGGTCCATAGCTGAGTTACACCCTCCACTTGATTAACTTTCTTTTTCTTTCTTCTCATCTCTGGTTTATCTTCTGTTTTTTAAAATCGACCTTGTGAACTTTGCTTCAGCCCAATATTTCTGGCTTCCACCAACCATATCTACTGCCTTAGCTCAACCTCCCACCATGTCTCACCCAGACCAGAGCAGTAGCAGCTCCCTAATTGGTCTCTCTGCTTCCTTTTCTACCACCCACATTCTATTTTTGACATAGAAACATTTTTTTAAACAACGTAGGAAGATATTATTTCTCTGTTCAAACCTTCCAAAGTCTCACCACAGTTAGGATAAAATGCAGGTTTCAGGCCCAGAGTTCATGTGTGTGCACATGCATATGGGACTGCATATATGTGTGCGTGTGTGCGTGTGTGCGTGTGTGTGTGTGTGTGTGTGTGTGTGTGCGTGTGTGCATGTGTGTGCTGCAGCTACCTCCGACTTAAAGTCATCCCTGCCCTCCTGTTCACAAGCTCCTCTGGTTGACTTCACTATCACAGGGCCTTGTCTACTTTCCTCAGGACAAAATGTTCTTCCTGGATGGGGATCAACTGCCCTCCCCTTCATTCTCAAGTGTTAGCTTATCAGGAAGGGTTCCCCTCTCCCCACCTTTCTGCCCACTCTTCCCCTCTCTGCTTTAATATTCTTTATAAACTAGAGCTGCTTCATGTTATAGCCTAGGTACTAGACTAGAAACTCCATGAGGCCAAGAACTTTGTCTTGTTCAGTTGATTCATCTCTAGACTTTCTAGAACATTCCTGGCATAGAGGAGGCTCTCGGGCTTAGTGAATGAATGCATATGCATGATGTCTATTTAGCAACTAGAATGCAGATGAAGACATTTCTAGTACAAATACTCAGCTTGTTATCACAAAGTTGGGTCTAATTACCAGATGGTATGAATGCCCCATTTATGTGGAGACACGTCCTTCTGAAGGGAGGGTGTCCCGGGTTTCTCTGGGAGTCCCCAGAGAAGGGCTCGCAGGAGTGACCAGGGACCTATAAATATGCAGGAATTCTGTGGCAGCTGGAACACTGGGGTAGCTGGAAATTGGCCCCAGTGGGAATATTTACATCATGGAAATCAGTAGATGCCACAAGCAAGGTGGTTTTGAAAATTAAAAAAAGAAAGAAAGAAAGCAAAATTAGAGCCGGTTTTCTAATACAAGGATCCCCAACCTAGTTCCCAGGTGGTCTCAATAGGGGGTCCCCCCTTGAGGTCCCATTCCTCATGGCCACCCTGAGAAGGCTAACGTCCCTGTCCAGGCCGTGAGTCCCACCCTGTCCGTGAGCCGAAGGTGAAGATCGGGGCTGCCTCTGTTCTGTGCCGGAACAGACCAGATCCGGAGACCCCCAGCTTCTCCGCGCCTTCGGGCTCTCGCTGGCTGGCTCTGGATGGAGCTCAGTGGCAGAGTGTCGGCGGGTGCTCCACTTACGTGTGACGAAGCAAACCTAAGGGAGAAAGGGTTTAAGTGGGTCACAAGTCCAGGTTGCGTCCACCACGGCGGGGAAGTGAGTGGCCGGAGCGTGAAGCAGCAGGTCGCAGCCCCAGCAGACAGGAGAGAGGACCATGCGTCGGTGCATGCGCGCTTGCTTGCCATCTTGTAGTCAGGAACCCCAAGCCCAGGGCACGGTGCCACCCACTTTTAGGCTTCCCACAGCAGCTCCTGCAATCAAGACAGTTGCTCAGGGCCGTGCCAAGGGGCTTAATCTAGAAAATCTTCCTGGGTGTGCCCAGAGGCCTGCCTTTTAGGTGTCCAAGTCGACAGTCAGTACCAACCGTCACACCCCACATGGGCTAGAGCCTCTACATTGCAACTATAAACCAGTTAGCAAGCGAGCAAGCAGGCAGCATTTTGGGCTATTCAGGATGGTCCTGCTCACAGGCCGAAGTGCCCGTCCTGAGCAATTAAGACTTTATTTGAGAGAGAAAAGAGAGAGGGGAGAGAAGGGGAGAGAGAGAAAGAAGAGAGAAAAGAGAGGGAGAGGGAAAGAGGAGAGAAAGGGAGGAGAGAGAGAAGATAGGGGAGAGAAAGGGAGGAGAGAGAGAGAGCGCGCCATGGTGCAGGAGGTCAGAGGAGGACTCTATGGGAAACCATCCTGCCACGTGGACTCCCAGTGTGGAATTCAGGTCTCAGTTGCCAAGTTGACAGAACCACCACGCAGGCCTCGCCTTCACATACAAACCAGCTGATGGGACGAAGGATGGTGTCTAAGCCACGCCCAGACCTAAGCCCCGCCCAGCACGCCCGCATTCACCCAGTGCCAGGCTGACACATGGGTCTCTGAAGGTCAGGAGCCTGTGAAGTTAGGCTATGCAACCCTGACCCGCTAGTCTGGAGTAATAATAAAGGCTCCTGTCCCCTCCCACCTGCTTCGGCCTTCATCGTCAGCTTCTGCGCGACCCTGTGACTTCCTACATGGTTAGGTGGTGCAAAGCGCCCTCTTCTCCTGGAATCTGCATGATGACTCTCGTGACTGTGCCTTACCCAACCTGATCTACACTCCATCCCAGGGTTGCTTGAAACATCTGTCAGTATGACGTCCTTTCACTAGTACATGTTAAAGGATGTCAAAATTGATTTTTATATTCTGGACTTTATATTCTGGACTTCGTGTAAGTATGTGTGTGCACGCACATGTGTGTGTACACATGGCCTTACACACTGGAAAAGCATTTTACTGCTGAGTGATATCTCAGACTTTCCTTGACTATACAACTTTATTCTTCATACTCACTTTCGAATCACTCTTCTAGGTTACCTAAGATAAGACGGCAGGGGTTTTGAATTGGGATATGTAAATTTTTATGTTAACTTGAAAGAGATTAAGTTGATTTTTGTTTTGTGTTGTCCGAAGCAGAGTGAGTCTGTCATAGCACAGGCTGGTTCAAACTTGCTATGCAGGTGACTCCAAGCTTCTCTTCCTCCTGCCGCACCTCGAGGGCTGGGGTTGCAGGTCTGTGTCATTAATGCCTGGAGATAGGACCTATGATGGGCAAGCAGCTGTGTCACTGTGTATGGACTGAGTCATATCTCCAGCCCCGGATCAGTCACTGTGTCTGTATTCAGGACAAGACACCTCTAAGTGTCCCATGTCCCTCCATGGAATTTTTCTCCATAAAGGCTTTGCACACTTGTGGTAAATTTAGTTCTACTTTCTTTATGCTTTTATAATATTGTGAATGGAATCTTTCAGCATTATATTTTCAAGCACTTTTTATTGTTTAATGGGAATGGTATTGATTTTTGTATATTTATTTAGTAATTGGCCGAGGTCCTGGACCCAGTTAATATATTTAATGGATTTTGGGGAGGGATTTCTAGATATATAATCATACGAGCTTTAAATAATGATCACTTGGCCTCCTCCTTTCTAATATTTTTATCTCGTTTCATGTATTTCCCTAATTAAATTAGCAAGGACTTTCAGAGTGATGATAATGGAGAGTCCGTAGGGGGTGGAGGCATGAGGGTCTGGGTTTGAGGTCAGCGTGAGGTAGAGATAAAACCTGTGTCAAGTCAAAAGAATAAAATTACTGTAGGAATTCTGGATTGTGTAGCAGATGCTTAAAGATGGCCTGAAACATGTTAAAAGATGAGTAAAACGGCAGGGTGTACAGGCTGGTATTCCCAGCTCTTGGGGGGAGAGGCAGGCTCAGAGGTTCAAGGTCACCCTCAGCTACATAGTAAGTTTGAAGTCAGACTGGCTAGAGATCCTGTCTAAATAAACTAATAAACACATGAACAATTTGTGATTATAAGAAAGTATCTTAATTCTAGTTTGCTAAGATTTTATTCCCTTGTTTTACTTTGGTCTTTTTGTAATTTTATCTGGTTTTCTTTTCCCCCGGTGCTGGGGACTGAACCCAGGGCTTTGCGCTTGCTAGGCAAGCACTCTGTCACTGAGCTAAATCCCCAATCCCTAGTTTGCTAGGATTTTAAAACTTGGGGATTATATATTTATCAAAAACGTTTTCATTATCTTTTAAGACATAATGGTTTTTCTTGTTCTACTTATTAATAAGATGAATTATATTAATAGATTTTCTAATATTGATCTATCATTTTATTCTTGTAACGAATACTACTTGGTCAGGATATATTTTTCTCTTAAGCCATTATTGTAACCTATTTTCTGGAATAAACTATATTAATAGCTTTATTAATATTGAACCATCCTAACATTCCTATAATCAACACTTTCAACCATGGCATATTTCCTCTGCTAATACAGTGAGGTTTTCTTGGCTAATATATTTTAAAGGGTATGAATTTGATCTATAAACTCATTTGTACTAAAAAAATCACATTCTGCTATGGTTTTACTTAGGAATTCTGTATCAATAATAAACTATATTAATAGGTTTATTAATACTGAACCATCCTAACATTCCTGTAATCAACACTTCCAACCATGGCATATTTCCTCTGCTAATACACTGAGGCTTTCCTGGCTAATATCTTTTAAAGGCTATGAATTTGATCATAAATTCATTTGTACCAAAAAAAATCACATTCTGCTAATGGTTTTACCTAGGAATTCTGCATCAATATGAGTAAAAGAGGTTGGTTTGTTCCTTTCCTTTTCTGCACCATCTTGTTAAGTTTGGGGGACAGGTTCTTTCATGGTGTGTGTGTGTATGTGTGTGTGTGTGTGTGTGTGTGTGTGTGTGTGTGGTGAGCACACCTGGGGGCCTGTGCCACTGACTTCTACCTCCCTGGAGGTCTATGCCACCCAGCAATAACCACACCACACGAGGGCTTACTGATTGACATATTCCAGGGTGCAGGTCTGGAGCCAGGGACTGGGGCTGGACAAAGGGCCATTTCCATGCATTGTCAGAGCCGAGGGGTGCCGGACGATCAATGATCAACACTCATGTCTTCAGGGAAGCAAGGCGTACTTTGGCTGGAGCTGCATCGGGAAGTTCGGCTGCCAACCGGACAGAGTCTCAGGATGCTCTGTCCCTGCCGAACTGAGGTCCTGGTTCTCGGCCTGTCCCTTAAAGACTGTTTATTATCATGTCAATGCACAACCACATTACATCATCGGGATACATGTCTATTTACAGTTAAAATACAGTTGTTTTGCCTCATTTTGATATTACACATTTTCATTTCTTATGTCTTCCACAGTCTGTATCACACCATAGCTAGGCTGACGCAGAGACTCACTTATCTATCACACAGTATAGGCTGACACAGCGGCCCACTTATCTATTACACACAATTACATACAGTTGTTTTCATATTCTTTTAATATTACACATAGCCTTTTTCATTTACTAGCCTTTCCAAGTCCACATCCATTTCTTCCTCACTGAAACTTTCCTCATGCTCTCCACAGTATGCGTGTGTACATATTTGTATGTGTACACGTGTGTGTATGTATTATGTGCATGTGTACAAGTGTGTGAATACATGTGTGTATATGAGTGTGTGCATGTGCACCTGCATATATATGGGTGTGTATGTATATGTGTGTATATACATTTATGGCAGATATAGATATGTGTATGAATGCATGTGTGTATACGAGTGTGTGCATGTGCATGAATGTGTATATGTATGTGTATATGGTTGTATGTGTATGCATGTTACATTTATGGCATGTGCATGTATGTGTATATGTGTGCACATGTGTCCGTGTGCATGCATGAAAGTGCAGGCAGGCATGTGTATAGTGTGTGTATATGAGTGATTAGGAGCAGGCATATGTGCATGAGTGTGTATGAATACATGTGTATAAGTGTGTGTATATGTATGAGTGTGTATCTGTGTACACACGTGTGTATGCATGCCCATATGTGTGTGCACACATGTATGTGAGTGTGTATGTGTAGCCATGAGTATGCCATTACGCTTGTGTGGAGATCGAGGGCAACTGCTGAGTGTCTTTCTTTACTTTTCCACCTTATGTCACTCCGAGGGTCTTCATCACAGCTGTGTAAGCCAGCTGCTTGGCCCAAGAGCTTCTGGGGATGCTCAGGCCCCTGCTTTCCATTCCCCATAGGCGCGCTGACTACACCCCGGTCCACATTGCCTCCTGCTATGGCTTGGGGTTCAGAGAGCCAGAGCCTTGAAGACATCCCCAGCTTGGGACGGGTCCTTGTAAGGGACACTAGGCGCTCTGCCTTCTTTTCATGCTCTGGCACAGTTATTGGGGGGAACTGCTATAACTGTCCACGACAAAGGGCACGTCATTCTCATCTGATAGCTGAGCAGAGCAAGGTATGACCTATTGCCATATTTAAATTCACAGTCAAGGATTCTGAGAGATGAACTTTGTTACGGAGAGGCCATGCAGCATGATGGCTGTCTTGCCTGTTTATGTTGCTATCACCAAAAACTTGCCAAGTGTGCTGACTGTCAGGCGCCTGTAATCCTCGGGAGGTGGAGGAAGGAGGGCAAGAGTTCCGGGGTATTCTCAGCTACGGGTTAAGTTTGCAGTCAGCCTGAGCTGCAGGAGACCCTATTCGAAAAACAAAAACCCAATCTGAGACTGGACACTTAGAAGCAAAAGAAGTGTATTATTTTCACGTTTGTGGGGAGCCTGCCAGGCACCACAGGTGGGGTGTCTGTTTAGGGACAGCAGGAAGGGTAGCTAGTTCCCTGGGGCACATCACTGAGTGGGGTTATAACCCCTCGCTGCACTTGGCTCTCAGGCCTGTTCCCCCCCCCCCCAGCTCCGCCTCTTGAAAGCACCGCCCTGAGGTTTCAGTTTCTCTAGCTGGGTTTGGGGGGCCATATATTCAAACCACACTAGGGAGGAGAGTTTGGAATCTAGGGACAGGCTAACTAGGCAGGTGACTGAGGGTGAATGGGGGGCAGGTAGGGTCAGGGAACTCCGCCTAGACTCCCCATGAGGACGGTGCGCAGGACAGAGCAGCGTTTGGCACGTGGTGAACACTGAACAGGCCGGAAGTGAAGCACAGAGAGAACAAGGCTGGAGGCCCAGGCGGTGTTGAGGAGCCAGGAAACGAACCACCAGAGAATGGCAGCCGTGACCATGCCCCTCCCAGCCCGAGGAAAGCTCAGAATCTCTGCCCACAGCAGTGACTTCTCTGTAGGACCCACCCCTGCCCCACACGCATCCCAGATCCAGCACCCCTGGCTAGGCCGAGAGGAAGGGACCAACTCAGATTCTCCCCAACCAGAGCCCTCGCCAGCCTTCCTGGTCAGCAAGCATCTGAAGCGATTCTTATTTTCACTAGCATGCCTCTTCATAAGGGACTTGAAACTTTCAGAAGCCATTTCTCCTTCCACCATGTGACTGGGGGATTAAACTCAGGTCTTTAGGGATTGCACGCAGGTTCCTTTACTTGCTGAATTATCTCACCAGCCTTGGAAGGGGGTAGGGGGGGGCCACTGGAGAGATGGTTCAGAGGTTAAGACTCTGCCTCACAAGCAGAAGGTCCTGAGTTCGGATCCCAGGTCCCACGTAAAAATGCCAGAAACAGCAGGACAGCCTGCACTTCCAGCTCTGGTGGGTGGAGCTTGGGAAATCCAGGATGATTCCCAAAGTTACCCTCTGTCCTCCCCAGGGACACACAGTGCCCTCTGACATACACATACACACACACACACATGTGCGCGCATACACACATTAAATAAAACATTAAATATTTTTAATTAAATACTAAAATTAAATTAAATATAAAAAAAGAAAGAAAAGGGATTTGTGGTGGCAAATTTCACCCATCGATCTGACTGGACTAAAGGATCCCCAGGTAGCTGACAAGGCATGCCTTTCTGGAAGGAAGACATTGGAATCAGTGGACTAGAAGAAAGGTCTGCAGTTTCTCTTGTGGGTAGATGCCATTCAATCAGCGGACAGAGGGACAGAGCAGCCCGGAGGACAGATACACCTCGGGCAGATTCATGCTCTTCTGGAACCAGCACACCATCCTCTCCTGCCCTCTGGCATCAGAATCTCCAGGCGCTGCAGACTTTGGATGCAAGCCGTTGCAGCAGCCCCCAGACACACAGGCTGGGTCTCAGGAGTTACAACATCAGCTCTCTGTCTCCTGACCTTGAACTTGGGCCAAACTACGCTCTAAGCTGCCCTGGTTTTCTAGCTTGTAGATGGCCTATAGGAGACTTGTAGACTTCTAGAATTCAAGAGCCAATTCTTTTAGCAAATATCATCGATGTGTACATGTCTGCCTTTTTAATAATTGATTAATTAATTAAAGAGAGAAAGAGCAGGTGCTTGAGTGCCAAGACAGGTATGTGGAGAACAAATTTCAGAAATCAGTTCTCTCCGTCCACCATGCTGGGCTCTTGGAAACACAAATTTCCAAGTTTATGAAAAAGCGCCTTACTCACTGGGCCATCTCACCTGCCCCTCTGTAGCAGTTCACCTGCATTGTTGCTGATAAATGACCACCAAACAGCGTAAGGGAACAAGGAGTTTATTCTCTTATGATACTCTGGTTCCAGTCCTTAGTCCAGTTGGCAGGACAGCATGCACCATCACCAAAGGGTCAAGGGAACTGGCTGAGAGAGGGACAATCCTTACTTGCCAGACCAGTATGTCTGACCAAGTATACACAAGGATGCCAACTTCCTCAACCAGCTTCCTATGTTTTATTTATCTGTCCAGGGCCTAGTTCCCCCCACCATGGGTTGGGCCTTCCCTGTCAACTAGACAATCTGCGGGTTTGCTCTGGGCTTAACTCAACTACTAATTCTCTACAAATGTGTCCAGAGCTTGAACCCTCAACCTTCCAGTTGACACCTGTATCTACAACACCCCGTGTCATCTCTATATAAATTTATCTATCTATCTATCTATCATCAATTTATCTATATTTCATCTATCACTTATCTATCATTACTTTATCATCTATTTATGTCAATCTATCTATATTTCATTTATCATTTATCTATCATTAGTCTACTATCTAATTTATTATCTATATCTACTACTAGTCTATCATCTTTCCATCTATTATCTATCATCTACCATTCATTTATCATTATCTATCTATCTGTCTGTCTGTCTGTGTTTCTATAGCTGTCTCTATCTCCTGCTTCCTTAGAGAAGTCTAGAACAGACTTCAATCAAGAACGCTCATTCTGGGGCTGGAGAGGTGGCTCAGGGGTTAAGCCTTCGCCTTAGAGGCGAAAGGTCCTGAGTTCGGTTCCCAGATCCCATGTATAGACGCCAGGCGGAAGCGGGGGTGGCCTGCGCTTCTGGTCCTGGTAGGGCGGAGCCTGTGAATCCCGGGGCAGAAGGAAGTGGAGGCGTCCATGGTGGTTCACGAATTCGTCCGTGGTTCTACACACACAGAGACACACACGCGCACATACACACACACATGCACACAGTTGAATAAATAATAATAATAAAAAAAAATTAAAAAAAAAAAAGAATGCTCATTCTGGATGGTGTTCTCTTTCTTGAAGACTCAATTCTCTTCACTCCTATACCCATGTGAGCTGGGTGACCACTTATCACTTCTGTCTACACAGCCTTCCCCCCACCCCATTTCTGACCCTTCTTTACGTGGAGCCCACAATGGGATTCTTGCCCTCCAGGACTCTCCTCAGTACGATAGTTTGTCTTGAACTCTGATTCCCCACCCCCAAGGACTAGATGCTTCTAGAACTGTGGAGGCTGTTCTGCTGCGCCTTAGGGGAGGGTGGTGTTATCCGCAGAAAAGGCCATTAACAAGGTTTATTTTAGGTTTTAAAAATGGAGTCAATTTATTAAAATTACAAATTCAGAAACTGGTCCTTCCTTAGTCTTTTATGTTCAGCTTACAAATCTTATTATTCTATTTATAAGCCTAATAAATGTTAACAATCATTTTAAGGAGACCTTGAGTAATGCTCAGTCCCATTTACAAACTCAGTGAATTAAACACCTTCACCAGTCTAAAACTGCAATGACACATTTTAAAATATTTGATTTCTTTTTGTAAGTATTTAAATGTTTTCACTTAACAAACCAAACCTTCGTAAGTACGAAATAGTTCTTATCAATCTAGAAAATTAAACTAATAAATTCAGCAAGCCTAAAAATCAGATGTTCCAATATTATACATTACCTTAGTGAGATTTTGACTTGAAAGCATAAGTCTTAATCAACTACTCCATTACACTTTTAAATTCGAGTTACAGGGCTGTCATTCTGGAGAGGTGGCTCAGGGGTTAAGCCTTCGCCTTGCAGGCGGAAGGTCCTGAGTTCGGATCCCAGATCCCATGTATAGACGCCAGGCGGAAGCCGGGGCGGCCTGCGCTTCTGGTCCTGGTAGGGCGGAGCCTGTGAATCCCGGGGCAGAAGGAGGTGGAGGCGTCCATGGTGGTTCGCGAATTCGTCCGTGGTTCTACACATACACAGACACACACACACACACACAGACGCGCGGGCACATACATAATGCACACACACACAACTGAATAAATAATAATAAAAAAAAATTAAAAAAAAAAAAAAAAGATGGCTCAGTGGATAAAGGTTTTTGCTATGAAGTTTGATCTGAATTCTATCCCTAGAATCTACATGCCGGAAGAAGAGAACCAATTTGCACAAGATGTCCTCTGACTTCCACACATGTGTCCTGATGCGTACACCACACACACACGTGTGTGTACTCACACAATAAATAAATAGTTGTAATAAAAATAGATAATAGCAAACATAAGATGACTTTTTAGATCACAAAATCATTAATACTGTGGTTTGGAGGGTCTCAGATCTCTCTCTTACTTAATTTTTAAATGATAACAGCTAATACTCACCAAGCACTTTCTCGATGTCCAGTTCTAGGCCTCAGTGTTTTTCGTGTCTTACAGATTTGCTTGTTGGGTTCTCTAAATTCCTGTTTACAAACCTCAGGTGGCCTGGCAATCATTCCAGGCCTCTGTCCATCCCTTCACTCTTTCCCATGCTTTCAAGGAACTAGTTCACACACTTCCTGATGTCCCCGCACCTCCTCCAGGGACTTCTCAGTCTCTGACCTGCCTCCCAACCATCTGCTGGGAGGGTCTCTTGCAAACATGCTGACCGCCTCCTGCCTCACAAGAGAAGATGAGGGAGCCTCATCAGATCTCCCCTGCCAGCTACTACTCGGTTTCACCTCCTCCTCCTTTCTTCTCCTCTTCCTCTTCTTTTTCCTTCTTCATCTTGTACATGTGCATTGTGTGCATGGTAGGGTGTGTGTGTGTGTGTGTGTGTGTGTGTGTGTGTGTGTGTGTGTCACAGCACACATGTGGAGATCAGAGGACCACTTCTGTGAAGTCTGTTCTCTCCTTCTGCCTTGTGAGCTCCGGACTCAAACTCTGATTGGCTTAGGCAGCCGGCACCCTTACCCAGTGAACCATCTCTCCACCCCCTCACACTTTCTTTTTCTTTTCACAGTACTGAGGAAAGGAACCAGGGTCTGTACCGTTAGGCAACTGCTGAGCTCCACCCCCAGCCCTACCACCTTCATTTTTTTCAAACCTCCCTCAGCAGCAAAGCTCTTCAAGGCAGTCCATGTTGCTCGCCACACCTGTCCTTCCAGATTCTTCTCAATGGCCTCTCTTTACCATTCCTGGTCCATCAGTGACATCTGACCTCTTGATGACCACCCCTCTCCCCAGAGGCTCAGCTTCCGGTGCATCACTTCCTGGGGTTTTCCTCTTTCATCACAGGTCACTGACCTGCCCCACCAGGTTCCTGTTCTTAGTGTTGGGTGTCTAGGTCTTCATTCTTGTTCCCTTGTTTTTTTTTTTTTTTTTTTTTTTTGGTCTTTTTGTTATTTTTTCTTTTTTTTTTTTTTTTTCCCCAGTGCTGGGGACCGAACCAGGGCCTCCCGCTTGCTAGGCAAGCGCTCTACCACTGAACTAAATCCCCAACCCCCTGGGTCTTCATTCTTGATCCCTTTGCGTCCCTGTCTGGTTGCTGTCTTCAGTGATGACACAGAGTAACCAGATCCTCCCGCCTCTACCGCCCAGTGCTATGATTACCCACATTTTACATGTGGATAGGGAAGTTGAGCCTCGAAGAAGTAAGAAGTTATGCAGGGCCATGCTGCCAGCCATGAGTAGGGCTGGAGTCCACCAGCCCCGCCACTGAGCAGGCTGGGAGCCCACGGTCTTAACTGCTGCCTGGCATTGCTTCTTTGAAATCGGGACACAGGGAACTGCTTGGAAGCTGCTTCCTGGGTTCCAGTTACTGACACGTCCAAGGTCCACTGAGCCTAGGTGCACAGTGGGCCTACCATCAGGCCCGGTGCACAGTGGGCCTACCATCAGGGCCGGTGCGCAGTGGGCCTACCATCAGGGCCCGGTGCGCAGTGGGCCTACCATCAGGGCCCGGTGCGCAGTGGGTCTACCATCAGAGTTGGGTCTTCTGTTTATTCTGGTCTTCTCCTAGGTTCTGAAGTAACATATTTAGTTCATTTAGAACAACTGTTGGTGGGCTGGGGAGATGGTTCAGGGATTAAAGCCTTTGCCTTGAAAGCAAAAGGACCTGAGTTGGGATCCCCTGATCCCTGTTTTTTTAAAAAAAATGTTGGGCAGATGTGGTGGTAGCTTGCAATTCTGGCCCTCAGAGTAAACAATAAGGAGGTAGAGCAATTCAGGATGATTACTGATGTCATCCTTGGGCCTCTACAGGTATACATACTCAAGTGCTCTCTTACACACCTGTACACACACACACACCCAGGCACGCATACACACACACACATTTTTTAAAAAATGAGAACAGCACTCAGTGATGTTTATTTGATAACCTTACCTGACAACATACTTTTCAGAACTTCCTGTCCTTTAACTGATGAGTGACGGGTGAGAGGCTGTGCTGTATCCTCCAAAGACAACAAAGGTCAGGTCCTTCTATGGGAGAAGAGGCAGGAGCACAACAGGCCCTACTAGCTCCCTCCCTCTGACCTTTTCAGAAGATCCCAGAGTCTTTAGGACAAAATCATTTCCAAAAAGCCTCACTTGCTAATACTATCCTTGGGATTCATTTCTGATCATATGAATTTTGGAGGAACATACACATTCAGACCATAGCAGAAACTATATGTAGCCCAAGAGAATAGAGCCAATATGCAAATAAAGGTTGAGGGAGGGAAGATTGGAATCACATAAATAGCTAATATATTCAACATAACATTATACCGAAAGGAAAGGAGAAGAAGGGAAGAGCAGGACGTAAAAATGGGAAGCACTCTGAAACAAAAGACCTTAAACATGTATCAGGGGAGTGACATAGTCACTTGGGGAAAGTAGGGATTTTAAGTCTCTCTCTTATAGCCTGTCCACTTCTCAGGAAATATTCTAGGACCAGCAACATGACTCAGCAGGCGAAGTACCTGCATCTAAACCTGGAAACCTGGGTTCAAACCCTGGAGTTCACAAGGCAGGTGGAAAGAACTGATTTCCAAAGGTCGTTCTCTGACTCTACGCGTGCACCAGCACATGCATAAATATTTATAAATATATATTATATATATAAATGCTTATAATAAATATATGTATAAATACTTACCTATTTGAGAGACAGAAGAGAGGGGTGAGAAGAGGACCCACGTGCATGTTATGGGGCCTGGGTGGAGATCAAAGGACGTTTTTCAGAAGTCAGTTCTCTTCCACCATGGGGGCTCCTGGGGATCGAACCAGGTCTCCAGGTTTCTGAGGGGGTGCGCCTTACCTGCTGAGTTACCTCAGCAACTCTACAAAATAAATGTTTCCTAAAGAGAGAAAGAGCTCCAAAGATTCTTAAAAGTTCATCTGAAAGTCTCACTATTAGTAAAATAAAGTATCAATATGATTTTCAAAGCTGTTTTATGAGAACCACAGGATAATGCAAATAAGTAATTATGCTAATTCAGAAATGTAATCATCATCGGCATGTGAGAAAAGAGATAGGAACATAAGATCAAAGAGATTAAATAAAATCCTTGAAGTGTTATATTTGATTTGGAAAGATCAGCAGGAGCTCGTAATCCTTTTGCTTTTCCTGTTCAAAAATATGGATTTGCCTTCTCCATTCACTGGCCAAGTTTAGAAGGCATAAGGATCCAGTACCACGGAGAATACCTGGGGGTCAGATTGTGGTCTCCAGCCACCAGGAACCAGGACTCCTCAGAGAAAGGAAGGTTTCCAGGGCGGAGCCAGGAAACAGGCCACTGACCTTGGGACAACACACAACACAGCTAGAAAGCAGGCAAGGATGTCTGCTGCTCAAAGATGGAAGACTAAGGATGAAAACTTCTTGAAATGCATCGATTATTCTTTTTTTCTGTTAAGTTACCTTTGTGTCACTGTGACAAAATCCCTGACAGAAACAACTTACAGAGGGAGTTATTTCGGCTCACGGTTTACCAGGTTGCAGTCTATCGCGGGAGGAAAGGAAGGTGGAAGTGGCTCTGTCCATGGATGCAGGAGCACAAGGCTGTTCACACCGCTAGTGCCCAGGAAGCAGAGAGTGGATCAGATCAGGACTCTACCTTCAAAGACTTACTCCTACATACCGTTTCCTTTTCCTCCTCCTCTTCCCCTCTTTCTCCTCCTCCTCCCCCTCCTCTTCTTCCTCCCGTTTTTCCTTCTGCTTCTGCTCTTCCTCCTTGTTTCCTCCTTCTCTCCTTTTTCCTCCTTCTCTTCTTCCTCCTTTTCTTCTTCTCCCTTCCCTCCTCCTTTCATCTTCCTTTCTTGGTTGTGCGTCTGTTCACATGAGCACACGTGTTGGGGTGGTGCACACACGCACTCGCGTGCACACGCCTGTGGAGGCCAGGCAGGTGTTGCTCCTTCTGAATTGTCCATCTTGTCACTTGAGACAGAGGCTTTCGCGTCTCGCTGGTGATTAAGCTTGGCTGGCCGGGGAGTCCCCTGGCATCCCTCTCTCGGGCTCCTTCAGCACCAGAATTACAAGCAGGTGCCACTGAGCCGGACTTTTTCACACTGGTTCTGGGGGGTCAAACGCTTGTCCTTGTGTTCGTAAGACACACACTTGACAATTGAGCCATCTCCCCAGCCCCCTGGCGATCTATTTCTTTCAGCCAGGCCCTACCTCCGGAGGGGGATGCCACAGCCCCCCAGAGCAGCACATGAACCCATGAGGGCTGTTCCAGATTCAAACCATAAAGATAGTGGTAGAGACACAGAGGGAAAAACCCTGAAGGCATCAAATACCGTGAACTACCATAGGAAGTAAGGCGGCCACAAGTCCTTGTCCTGAGCACTGCAAGGAAGAAGGAAAGAATGAGGCCTTTATCCTGTCACTCTCCTGGTATTTCATCTCAACTTAAAAGCCCTCTGTTTACAAGGGAACACTCTTTATTTAAAAAAAAAAATTCCAACTGATTAATGCAGGATTGATAGGATTAGAAAACTACCTTTTATGTCCCTTAATAAAATAATGGATCTAGGTAATCATTATGGATGGATAAAGTGATTAAGAAGAGAGGTGAATAGGGAACTTGGTTGGTGGGGATCAGGTTGTCCCCACCGAGCATTCTCAAAACCATTGTGTCCCCTGAAATGCAATGACTTCAAAGCCCTACCCATAGATCCCCCAAATAAGCAGACCTTAGAGAAAGGTTGAGTGTTGGAGCAGATCTTAGGAGAGAGAGGGGCTATGATATTAGGAAGGAAGAAAGCTGGGGTGGGGGTGGGGGCTGAATGACTAGAGCTGTGAGATGGTTCAGTCTGCAATGGGCTTGCTACACAAGCATGCAGACCCGAGTTCAGATCCCCAGCGCCCACATAAAGCTGGGTGTAATGGCGTGACCTTGTAATCCTAAAGCCGGAAAGGCAGGGGGAGGATCCCTGGGGACTGGGTTTAGTCAAATTGGAGAACTCTGGGTTCGTTGAGAAACTTCTCTGAAAAAATAAGGTGGAAAGCAATTGAAGAAGACCTAATGTTGACCACATACACACACACACACACACACACACACACACAATCACACGTGCACGTGCCTGCACACACACACATTGAATGCTCATGTGGGTCACACTCAGGCAGCTGGAGCTAGTTTCTCTAGGGATCCTACGAAAGGTTGTAGAACATGCCAGAAGCTTCCGCTACAGAAAGAGGCGGCTGGAGATTTAGCCTCCAGTCCCCATCCTGCCCTCCTCAAAGGCTGCTCCAGGGATGCTAACTTCCCAGCCGTTCTCAGAATCAGCCAGGTCCTCGGGTGACAGAGGCGGAGAAGCAAAGCTCCAGCATGTCAGCAGGGGCCCGAGGGCATGCTGAGAAGCAGCACTGGCGTCCATTGTGCTAGAGGGTCAAACCTCAGATTGACTTCTAGTTACTAGAACTACAGGGAGGGTGAACGATATCACAACAATGCAAGTAGATGTCCAGATTAGGGGACATTCTGCAGAGTAAATCATTCAACAGGGTGAAGCGGGTTCCATGGTGAGCAGCTGTCCTCAGACCCACTGAGACCTCAGGAGCGGTAAGGGAAAGCCCTGGGAATTGTTCTATTGATGCGAGGTCGGTCTCTCTCTCTCTCTCTCTCTCTCTCTCTCTCTCTCTCTCTCTCTGAGTCGGTATGTGTCCAGGGTCTTTTGTTTGGGAGTCAAAGATTGAAACCAGAACACATGTAAAGGATTAAGGCAGAGTGTACTAGAGGAGAGAAAAAAACAGAACTCATGGACTCCAGACATGGAATCTGTGAGGGGCACGGAGCTAGAAAAGAACTCATGGCACCAAAGATGGCTGCCAGGGTCTGGAATATTTATTCCCTTAATCAGGTCCAGGGAAAGTGGCTTTTCCCCATTGGTAGCTCTAGTTTCTGTAAACCTAATTGGAGCTTTTGGTCCTCTACATCTCATTATTTTGTTCATATTGAGGCCCAGCCCACTTGATTTTGTGGGCCACCTCCCGGTAGGGCCTAAGTGCAATGGAGAGCTAATCTCTATATCCTGTCATAAACAGAGGGCAGGCGGAAATTGGTGACTTTATCTCTGAGAAGGATGAGTCAGTTCCTACTGGATCATTAGGGTGTGTTCCTTTAGGGTAATCTTAGCAGTGGGGGATGACCTTCCAAGACCTTCCGACTGTCCCAGCAGTGCTCTGAAACTACCTATGAGAGGTCAGAAGGCGGAGCCATCTCTCTAAGACTCCTCGTCCCCAACTGGGGAGGGTGGCCAGGCCCAAGCTGCGCTTGTTCACACTTGAGTGGCCTTCCAGCTAAACCCAGCCACGGAAAAGCCCAGGAACTCTGCGGGGTGCGGTTGAAGCATACAGGCAAAGATCTCCCCGGCTGAGCCAAGCCGGTGAGTCCAGGAATGTGGGAAGGATCCCGGCATCTGTGCAGTGTCTTGGCAGATTCTCATGGGGTTTGAAACCAAAGTCCTTGCCTCCTGGACACCTCTGATAGGTGTCTCTGGCCTTATCTAGGCATTAGAATTTATCTAGGACTCGTATCCTGGGTTCTGACAGGTATGTGGTGCCCCGAAAAGGTGTGCGCATGCACGCGTGTGAGATGAAAGCTCTTTGTAATTGCTCTTGCTGTAGCAGCACCCAGTGGTTCTAGGTCTGTCTCAGCCCTGACCCATTTCTGCTTCCGGGAAGGGCTCTGTGAACAATTAGCCAAATTAGGGATCGGGTCAGTTCGTGTTCAAGGTCATCTGAGCAGTCACCCACGGTCCCTGAACTTCCGGGCTCTGGGTTGGGGCTGGCGCATGGCTTGCTGCTCAGCCATGCTTGTGGCTCAGGACCCCAGGCCTGTGGGGTGGGTAGAGGTGTCTACAGACAGTGCAGTTTCAGGGGGCTGGGCCCCTCCATTGGCTCTACCTGTCCTGTCCTGTCCTGTCCTGTCCTGTCCTGTCCTGTGTGTCTTCCCGCCTCTGGCTCTCCCTGGCTCACTTTTCCTCTTCTCCACTGTAAGGCAAGATTAGAGCGGCTATGCTGGGATGGGGCTCTAAAGCCTTTAAAGGTCTTTGACATTCCCGGAAGGGCACATCCCCCACTGCTGGATTCACCCTGAAGGAACACCCCTGCTGAGGAGCTGACTCCAGTCCAGCTCTCCATATCACACAACTTGACCTCTAGCCCCACAAGGGCCCAAGAGCCTTGTCTAGGTGTATAAATATGCCTGGCTCTGGCAGCCATCTTTGGTGCCCTAGCCTCTCCTGGCACTTGTGCCACGAGTTCTTTCGAGCTCCTTGCCTGCTCCTCATGGATTCTATGTCAAGGGTCCCTGAGTTCTCCAGCGCCCTAGCCCCTCATGACAGTGCCATGAGTCCTGTTTCTTACTCCTCACTCCTCATGGATTCCATGCCTAATCTCCACAACTTCTCCAGAAGGTCCTAGCCCCTCATGGCACTCCACGTCTGGAGTCCATGAGTTCCAACCTTTCTCTCCTCTAATAAACTCTACCTTAACCCTCTACACGTGTTCTGGTTTCAATCTTCGGCTCCAGAACACAAGAACCTTGCAACATTTGGCAACCCAGATGGGACAGCCGAAAGACCTGCATCACCAGGTCCCATGTTAAAAACTGCCAGGCAGAAATGGCCGTAGCCTGTACTTCGGCCCTGGAGAACAGAGCCTGGGAAATCCCAGAGTAAAGCAAGAGGGAGGTAGAAGCAATCCAAGATGATTCCTGAAGTCAGTACATACACACACACACACACACACACACACACACACACACACTAAATAAATAAATAAAATATTTTTAATAAGGAACTGTAACTGAGAATCATAAGAAAGAATCAAACCCCTAAGCTCTTTGGTCATGAATGTAAATACACCATGCTGGAAAACTGCAACCTTTCCCACCTTTCCTCCCACTGTACACTTTGATTTTTTTTTTTTTAACTCTTGGTTACTCCTTTCTCTTTCCGAATCCAGATTCCGTGACCCGATTCTTCATGACAACATTGAAAAACAGCTCTACAAACACGTTAGGCTGACTCTTTCCTTTCGTGCGAGATTCTCTCAATCAGCTCTTTGGTTGGATACTGACGTGGAAATGCTGAGCCTGAAATAATTTACTACTTATTATTATTGTGTGCGTGTCCTTGTCTTACATGAGTGGGCACAGACCGTGGGGTTTGGAGGACAACTTTGTGGCATCTGTTCTTTCTTCCCCCCTTTATGTGGGTTCCAGGTACTCAGGTCATCAGCCCATACATGCTGCCACCTGGCCGAGCCCGTCTTCCATATTTTTGTCTATTTTGGTGTTTTGAGACAGAGTCTTGCTGTGTAGCTCAGGCTGACCTTGAATTTGCAAACCTCTTGCCTCTCAAGTGCTAGGATTATAGGTGCATGAGCACCCATTCCCTTCTTAATTAGTGTTTATATTTGTTCTGTGGTTTCTATTTTCACATCTTTTGCTTTTCTTTCTTTTGGCACGAGGGTCTCTTTTTGTTGATGAATAGGAGCATCTTCTTTTATTTTATTCTACTTTGTTTGAGACAAGTCTCAAGTAACTCAGACTGGTCTAGCACTACTGTATGGGGCCATGATGACCTTGAATTTCTGATCCTTCTGCTTCTACCTCCTGCGGCCAGGGTTCCGGGCATGCGCCACCACACCTGGCTTCTTTGGTGCCGAGACGCTAACGCAGTTTCCTGCATGCCAGGCAGCCGGTGTACCGACCGAGACACATGCCTAGCCTCTAAAGTTTCTATTTACCTCCCTCCCTCCATCTCCCCTCTTCCATTCTTCTCTCTCTTTCTTTCTCCCTCCCTCCCTCCCTCCCTTTCTCTTTCTCCCTCCCTCTTTCCCTCTCTTTCTTTCTCAGTATCTCATGTATGTAGCCAAGCTGGCCTCACACTCGCTCAACAACCAAGGATGACTTTGAAGTCTGGTCTTCTGCCTTCCCCTCTTCAGTGCGGGGACCACAGATGTGTACCACCACATCCTGTTTACAAGGCATTGCGCATCTAGCCCAGGGCTAGCTATAGCTTATGAGCTATAGCCCTGACCCTAATTAGGAGCTCTTTACCTATCGTAAAATCTGCCCTATTTAGCCAGGCTAGATTTGCTTGGTCTTCAATCTGTTTCTACCCAAGTGCAGGATACAGGGTGTTCTCACCTCCACGCGATGGCTACGGTAGCAGTGGAAGATCCTACTCTCTGGTATGGGGGGCCGATAATGTTCTGAGTCACTGGAAAGGCCCACCATGTACAGAGGGGCTCCTCAGAAAAACCTCAGACAAGTAGTCCGTACTCCTGCCCTGCGCTTCTGACAGCTGTCAAGGAAGCCTCAGCAGTCGCTGAGTGGTCACTATGGCTTTCCAGCCGCAGCGGCCTATTCAAACATGTGAGTCGCCATAAAGGGTCTGCGGGACCCAGAAACTGCCCGTAGTGTTGGTAGTGTTGAAGGGGGCTTAGCCGCCCCTAGGCATGAACTCCACCTTTCATTCTGCTGTCCTGTAGCTCTGCTTCCCTCCTCTCAGATCTCCTTGACCCTCCCACGGTGGCCAGGCCCTCTCCCTGCTCTCCCCGCCCAGCACCCCATTTTACCTTCCACCGGGGGCACCCAGTCTGGGTCTTTTCAAATCCTTTCCGATCTCTAGTTAAGACATAAACTTCAGCTCAGGACCTTCCCTTTTGATTTTCAAGAGCATTTTCTTCTCTCAGCAAAAGCAGCGTCTTTCAAATCAAAGGCTTTGCTTTCAAACGTGCAGCTTCTGATGTGGGCCGCAGTAGACTAGCTGGGAAGTTCCGAAAACAAGGAGCTCAGCGGCTTCTCTCTCTTTATGTTCTGGCTGTAAAAGCACTAATTCTCCTGGAGGTAAGCACAGCCTCTGATTGACAGGAGGAAGTGGGGGGGGAATGAAAGCCAAATGGTTATTATTTCAAGATGTGTTCTTGTGTGTCTGTGGCAAGTTTGTTTTCCCGTGTGTGGCTCGTCTTTTAACTTTATTCATAGAATCTTCTGTCTCTCTGAAGTTATCTGTTTTTATGTCGTCAGCTAGGCATGTTTCCTGTTTTCCTTCTAATGCTTTTGTGGGGTTTTGCTTTTTTATGTTTGCTGCTTTAAATCACAGGGACTTTGTAGGGGTGTTTAGTGGGAGATAAAGTTACAAACTTTGTACTTTTTGAATCAGAGGGTCATTTATCCTGATGCTAGTTATTAGCAGTATCATTTCCTGGTGGACTCCAAATGATTGACGTATGACACAGAGAGATGTATCTTATTTTAAGAGGTTTTTCATTTATGGCTTCATCATTATCCTGTGAGTGTGTGTGTGTGTGTGTGTGTGTGTGTGTGTGTGCTCGAGTGTATGTATCTACATGTACATTTGGAGACCAGAGGAGGACACTGAGTGTTCTCTCGAGACAGGATCTTTCAAACGTTTTTTTACTGGGTTGGTTGACCAACAAGACTCAACTGTCCTCCGGTCTCTGACCTCTCCCAAGAGATACAAGGGGCATGTGGCCACACCCAGCTTTTATGTGGGCACTGGGAATCTGAACTCAGGTCCTCATCCTTGTACAACAACTGCTCTTCCCCACCAATTCATCTTCCCGACCCCCGTTCCCCTCTTTTATTTATTTCTTCTTTTTTTCTTGTATTGGTCATGGTTGCGCACACCTATAATCCCTGGACCCAGGAAGGTAAAGTCGGAGGCTTTCTGAGAGTTTGAGTCTAGCCTGATGTACATAGAAAGGTTAGTCTGGGCTACACAGCAAGACCTGACTCAAAACACACACACAAAAAAAAAAAAGAAAAAGAAAAAGAAACCCTTTTTTTTTTTCCTCTTGGAGAGGAGTAGAATGAGGTCTATTGCTTAAGAGGTACATTGTGTCAGTTCAGGATGATGAGAAAGTTCTAGAAGTGAATAGGTTGGTGATTATAACACATTTTGAATGTACTTCATGCTGCTAAGCTACACACTAAAAATGGATAAAATGGTGAATATTGCACTACATGTATTTCTCTACAGCAACAAAATGGTGTCAATTTTCCATATTCTTCTATTCTTGTGCATTTGCTTAGTATTTTTCCCTTCCAGATTAACTAGAGAATCAGTTTGTCCATTTCCATACAAAATGCCTTTGATATTTTTGTTGGAATTACATCAAATTTATAGATTACTTTGGCGAGGACGGACATTTTTACAATAGGGAGCCTTCCCTCCAGGAACATGGAGTGTCTCTCCATTTACGCTTGCTTTGCCCTTCTGTAAAGTTTTGCAATTTTATTCCTTTCACCTTATTCCTCTGTATGTGCTGGTTTTAGCTGCCTCTGTGCATGAAATCCTGAGCACGATGTAGGGAATCTTTTCGATCAGATGCTCAGCCCTGGGAAACCTAGTTGGCTCCTAAAGGCCCCTGGTTAGGCAGTTTTAGAGCAGCCATGCTGGGATTGTCTTTGCGGGTCTAGGAACACACCCTACTTTAATCCTCCACAGAGATAAGATTGCCAGCTTCCCCCAACACTCTGCTCATGAAAGGATATGGAGATTAATTCTCCATTGCAGATAAACCCTACCACGAGGTTGGCCACAAGATCAGCTGGGTTAGGCCCGCATATGAACAGACTAATGAGATGTAGGTTTGCAGAAACTGGAATTAACCAATGAGGAAAAGCCACCTTTCTCCAGTATATAAATAACCCTGACCTGGCAGCCATTTTGGGGTCTCTTGTCCCTGAGGGTACAACAGGTCTGGAGTCCATGAGTTCCGGCTCTCTTGCCCCTCACGGAACTCCACATCTGGAGTTCATGAGTTCCTATCTGACTTTTCTCTCACCCCTCCTGGATTCCATGCCTGGAGTCTATGAGTTCTCCAGGGTTCTCTTGGCCCTCACAGATTCATGTCCGTGAGTTCTGTTCTTTCTCTCCTCTAATAAATTCTGCTTTAATTAATCCTCTATATGTGTTCTGGTTTTAATCTTTGACTCCCAAATACAAGAACTGAAGGCTCCCAGGCTCCACCCAGGCTTGCCAGGGACTGACCATCTGGTCTGGGGCCAACCAATCAGGGAGAAGGCCAATTGAGATAGAAATCACCACACAGGTTCCGCACATACTGGCAGGTAGGACCAGTAGGGTTTCTCCAAATACACGCTGTGACTATACTTGAGGCAGTCTCAGGGAGGCAGCATACCGCCAGAAGAGCTTCCCTATAGGGCTATATAAGCTGCAAGCTCCCTTTGTTCATGTCGCCATTGTGTTTATCCTATGGTGTCCCCCAGCATGCTGGGTTGAATAAATGCTCTTGCTTTTGCATACGTGTCTCTGGTGGTCTTTGGGGAGAAATTGGACCCTAACAGAACCTGGACACATCATAAAGACCCCAGAGGGACCGGGAACACTGGGATCCAAAGTGCAAAGTGGAGGGGTCCTTTCTCCAAGTCAGCAGCAAGTGGATCTAAGCATGAGATCTCACGGCAGAGGAAAGAGCGGATCGTGGTGAGAGGCATCCTTCCGGCGGTCTGGCAGACCTTGATGCCTTGCACACCCCGCCACCATGTGTATTCCTTACACTAGCACAGGATGGTGTGTGGCAGAGAGCAAGAAATACATTGGCTTGGGGTTGAGATGACTCAGGGGTTAAGCTTCTGCTGGGAAAGCAGAAGGACCTGAGTTCCGATCCCAGATCCCACATAAAAATGCTGCATGGAAATGGACTAGGTCAGCATTTCTGTTCCTGGAAGAGAAGCCTGGGAAATCCCAGAGCAAAGCAATAAGGAAGTAGAGCAATCCAGGATGATTCCTGAAGTCCCACAGGTACACACAGTGCCCTCACTCACACACACACACACACACACACACACACACACACACACAGTGGCACACATACAAAATAAGAAAAGAAAAGAAATACATCGGCTAAAGGTGACTGAGATGGCTTAGTGGTAAAAGTATCTGTCGCAAAACCTGGTGACCTGAGTTCAATTCCCAGAGCCCACATGATGGAAGGAGAGAACTGGCTTCCAGAAACTCTGCTCTGACCTCCAATCCATTGTATTGTGTTCTCTCTCTCCCCCCCCTTCCCTCCAGAGAAAGCGCAAGATGTATTAGATGCTCACGACTGCAAAGCTTAAGCCTGTTGTTTCCTTTTCTTATCTCTCCACATGGGCAGGAACCTAGGATATGACCTTGAAGTCCAGCAAGGGGCTTCTTGCCCCATCCCAGCCCCCGTCCTTGCCCCGACTTTTCCTGAATAGTCTAATACGTAGCAGTGGGTGTGGCGGCTGCTGTGAGCTGGTAGAGCCCAAACCCTTATGAAGCCTTTGAACCCTCCTGCAAGGAAACAGCCATTTTCATCCTTCGACCACGCATAGCCTCGTGGCCTATAGGATAAGTCTAAGCCTTTGGGGGACCAACATTCTAGGCCTCCCATGCATTCTCAGTTCTGGTCATGTCGGCTCGCACTTGTGTCCCATTCCAAACATAAGGACACCTAGCTCACGCCCTCCATAGTAGCTTGACTTCTTTTTTTGTTTGTTTCTTTTTTGAAACAGCTTCTCAATATATAGCCTAAGCCAGCTTTGACCTTGAGATTCTCCTGCCTCTATCTCTGGAGTGCTGGTGTTACGGGCCGCATCACCATATCTAGCTCTGAATTTTGTCTTTTTTTCCATGTATATGTGTGTACGGGTGCTCACAACCCTCTGCGCACAGAGGCCTGAAGTCGCTCTCCACTTTATTTATTAGGCAGACTCAATTGAACCCAGAGCTCATGAATCAGCTAGGCCAGCTTGCCTAGACTCTCTGTCTCCCCCTCTCGAGCTCCGGGATTCCAGGTAGCTGCAATGCCTGCCCTGCTTTTGCCTGGATTCTGGGGGTCTCAACGGCAGTCATGTTCACCAGCAAGTCCCTCCTCCACGGAGCCATCTCTCCAGCTCTGGCTCTGAAGATTTAAAAATATTCATTTATAAATATGTATGTCTATGTGCATATGAGTGCATAGCTTGCCTGGTAGTCAGAGAACAGCTTTTTCCTGTTAGTTCCCTCCGCTACCTCATGAGTTCTGAGGATCGACCTCAAGTCATCAGGCCTGTATTGCAAGCGCTTTGATGGCTGAGCCATTTTGCTGGCCCATGCGCTCTTTTAAAAAAACATTTTATTTTACTTATTTATTTATCAGAGAGAAAGAGAAAGAGAAGGAGGAAAGGAAGGAGAGAGAGAAGACAGAGAGAGAGAGAGAGAGAGAGCGAGCACATGTATGCCATAATGCACAAGCGGAGGTCAGAGGACAACTTTCAGAAGTCAGTTCTCGCCTTCCTCTAAGTGGGCTTCCAGGGATGGAACTCGGGTCAGCAGGTTTGTGAGCAGGTGCCTAACCCATGGAGCCATCTCTCTGGCCCTGGCCCATGAGCTCTGACTTCGATGCTAGAAGGTCAGTTTGATGCTCCTGCCCCCTCTGCTGTCTGTTCTTTTCTTTGCCTGAAACCTTTCCTCAGCTCCGTCCTCCTCATGTGGCGCCGCTGGGAACTTTCCTCTCGCCTCTGACGCATTTGCAGCAGAACTTGCTTGGTGACCTTGTGTCTTGAACACCTGTTACAGAAATACATACATGGACCTCTGACTAAAACTCCGGGTTTCCGGAAGGAAAAAGCCCCATTCTTCTGGCAAAGCCTCCAGCCTTCCCACACATGTTCAGAAAATTTGTCTTTTGCTTTTATCTCAAAGCACAGTTTGGCCAAAAATAAAGTTCTTGAGTCACACTGTCTGTCCCTGATGACTTTGTAGGTGTTGTTCTATTGTTTCTAGCACCTTCTCTGCTGCTGTGGAGCAGTCAGGCCAGCCTGCTATTTTCCCCCTCGTGGGTGACTTATTCTTTCATGTTTAGGCACCCAAAGGACTCTTTCTTAACTTTTCAATCTAAAAACTTTTTATTGCAATTATTACAGTCATTTTAACTTTGTAACTCGTCTCCCTTTTCTTCCCCTAGAATATTTTTTTAAATTTTTTATTATTATTATTATTTATTCAAATGTATGCATATGCGTATGTGCGCGCGCGTGTCTGTGTGTGTGTGTGTGTGTGTGTGTGTGTGTGTGTGTGTGTAATCACGGACGAATTCACGAACCACCATGGACGCCTCCACCTCCTTCTGCCCCGGGATTCACAGGCTCCGCCCTACCAGGACCAGAAGCGCAGGCCGCCCCCGCTTCCGCCTGGCGTCTATACGTGGGGTCTGGGATCTGAACTCAGGACCTTCCACCTGCAAGGCGGAGGCTTAATCCCTGAGCCACCTCTCCAGCCCCCTTAGAATATTTTTTGAATTGTGTCATAGGATATTTATTTTGTATTGTTGTGGTTCACAGTGACTCCTTGTATATATATATTATTGGTATTAGGTTTTGTCACTATGACAAAATACCCGAGGCAGGCTACTTTATGGAGAAAAGAGATCTACTTATGTCACAGTTCTAGAGGTTTAGGATCTGAACAGTGTGAGTAGGCTTTGGTGAGGGTCCTTCTGGGATATATCCCATCCCAGCAGGAATGTGGGTTTATCTCTGTTTCTGAGTGGTCTCTCTCTCCCTCTTCTCAAGAAACTACCACGATCCAGTTACACTGACTGACCCACCTCTAAATGGCACAGTCAGGTGACATTTCCATCCTCTACTCCCATTCACATACTGTACTGGGGACTGAACTTCTGTGCGTGTTCCAGGGACATACCAAGACATGGTCTATGTTTGTCATTATCTTTGATCTACATTGCTATAGCAAAATGTCCAAGGTTGATACTGTTAGATCAGTGGGGGACAGGAATGGAGAGCCACTCTGACCATGTGGGATCACTATGAATAAAGAGAAACTGACGACAGGGAGGGACTTAAGCAAGAGGAACTTATTTAGAGCTGAGGGCCCAGTGGCCAAGGGAGCCATTGTTTAGCCTTAAGGTGGGAGATCATTAGAACAGAAAAGATAGGTTAAAATCAGAGAGGACAGGAGACGTCTCCGTGACAGCCTGGAAGGAAGAAGAGAGGAGGGGGCAGGTAGAGAGACAGGACATCCTGGAGAGCAGAAGAGAGAGACCCTGAGCAGAAGAGAGAGACCCCGAGTTGATAGTCTCAGGCATTACTGAAGGCTGGAGCGGTGGTCTTTACAAAATGACCATCTACTCAAGGTAGAAGCTTTAGGAAATGGCGGCTATGGCTAACAGGCAAGGAGAAGAGAGAGATCTATCTAACCTGCATGACCCTGGCGTCTGCTAGGCTTCGTTGAAAGCCTTGTGGCAGATGACATCTCTGTTGTCCGAGTGGCAATTGGTATATGTTGCGGGGGGTGGGGGGGTGGAGAGACGGGTTCAGGGAACACCCTGATTTCCTTTAATAAGGGCCCCTTCTCCAGAAGAACAAACCCAAGAGACCTACACTAATCCCTTCCCAAGTACCCCCGAACCCCATAACCTCCCACTAAGCTCCACCTCCTAAAGGTTCCACCATCTGACAGTGCCACACGGAAGCATCAGAAGGCCTCCCAAACCATAGCTTCTGTCCTCGTGGAAATGGAAGTTTTTCCACTTCTCTTTTCTGACATTACTCATCCCCCCCCCCAAGTCGGCTTGATTTCATGCCACTTTCACTTCTGCAATGTCTCCTTCTTCCCTCCCACCTTTTCCTGAGCCCTGACAGCTTCCGTTCTCCCTCCTTTTGTTATCTTCCAGAAGCTCTTACACCTCTCTGCCCACTCTGGCTGTGAGGAATCAAATGCCTCATTGAAGTTCCTGATTTGTTTGGCTTTGCTTTTTATTCTGCTGTTCTTTGTTGCTGTTTGTTTGGTTGAATGGTTCTTCTTTTTCACTTCTTTGCTTGTCCCAGCCTTGATTTTGTTTCTTGTGTCTGCACGCAGATCTTGACGTGGTTTATTGTTGATTACTAATATTTGAAAGATGCAAATTGTTTTCCAGGCGAGGCCAGCGTCTTTTCAAGATAGCTCCTGGGTATGTGTGAATTGTTTGAGCCAATGCTTTCTTACAGATGGCGAAGGCTGAGTCCTTCAATCTTTAGAATCCTCACTCCCCCACCTGAGTTCCTGTGTGTGATTTGTTTAGTTGTGTTGAGACAGTCTGGTTCTGTAACTGGAAGTGACTACGTAGCTCATGGGACAGTGACAATCCTAGCTTGGCCTCCCAGTGCTAAGCTCGCAGGGGTCTACCGCACAGTCCTTCTTGTACACGGACTCTGGGAATCGAACTGGAGTCCTTCGACTTGCAGGGCAAGCACCTCTTTCATTTCATTTCACTTCCTGCCTCCAGGCTTTACCCAGTTGCTTCCTTTGTTCTTTGCCTGGCTGATCCTGCCCACCCTCCAGACCTCAACTGAAAAAAAATCGTCTCTCCCAGGAGACTTCCCTGACTCTTCAACAAGGCTTAGTGGTGCGCTGCTCAGTAGCAGGACTGCAAGGACTCAGGAGGACCCACGGTGCTCTCATTCATTCAGGGGGTGATTGGTCCCTTCCTCATGGTTCTCAGAGTGACCGTTCAGTTTCCATTTAGCTCTTTTTTTTTTTTTTTAATTCAATTGTGCGTGTGTGCGTGTGCGCGTGTGTAGAACCACGGACAAATTCGGGAACCACCATGGACTGCCTCCACCTCCTCCTTGTTTACTCTGCCCCAGGATTCACAGGCTCCGCCCTACCAGGACCAGAAACGCAGGCCGCCCCTGCTTCCTCCCGGCGTCTATACATGGGCCTAGGATCAGAACTCGGGACCTTCTACCTGCAAGGCAGAGGCTTAACCCCTGAGCCACCTCTCCAGCCCTCCATTTAGCTCTTGGAAACACCAACAGGAGCAATGAGTTTCCCACAGTAGAGATCCCAAGAGTTCTTGGGACAGAAGGAGAGTTTTGATTAAGAGTGTTGGGAAAAACTGCTCCTCCTCCTCCCTCTTCCTTCTTCTTTTAGACAGGTTCTTGCTATATAGCCCAGGCTGGCCTCGAACTCCTAATCCTCCTGCCTCAGCACCTCTGCTTTCCAAAGGCTTGAAATCAATGAAGAAGAACCAAAGATCACGTAGAACTGTCTGCTAGCACTGTTTGGGGGAAAATCACAGCCCGGGCGGGGCAAATGGTAGGACTTGTGTGGTAGTGCTCTCCAGAGGAGCGACGTGGGTGGTGTTCACCAGCCTTAGAGGCAACGTTTAAAAAGCGAGACAAGCCACTGACCTCATCTGTAGTGACACACCTGATGTGTTGGAAAGAGCACTGGACCTGGAGTCCACCATACCGGGCTGCCATCACTCTGCCACTTTCTGGCTAGACCACCTCAGGCAGGTTCTTCTCCTCATCCCCACCCCCCACCCCTTGATGCTTTAACGGGCTCCCTTGCCTGACCTCACAGAGGTCCTGGGAAAGTTTGTAGAGTCCTTGATTGGCATATGGATAGGGTCCAGCATGAGACAGACTCTCTCTCTCCCTGCCTCTCTCTCTCTCTCTCTCTTTCTCTGTCTCAGCAGCATTTTCATTTTCTCATATTTTCTGCCAAGTTTCCATCAAGTCCAGATGAACATGTTGCGCATTGTGATCGCGTCTTAAATTTAACTTTGCAGTCTGCTTATAAACGTCCTATACCAAGGCGCTCATTTCGACATTTTCATAATTATTTAATGGTAGAACACCCTGCCACTGAACCAAGTTATCATTATTTATGTAGCCATTCTCTTGCTCTTGGACTCTTTTTACTGTTATAAATAATTCCGTACTGAATTCTGTACTCTGTTATTGATGCTTTCATTCGTTTTCATTTGTATGTCTTCTGCCGGAGCTTGACGATGCTTTCATATTTTGTTACTGCTTCCGTTTCCCCTTTGAATTGTCTGCTTGTGGCCTTGGTACAGCTATCTCTTAGCAACTCTGATTTTTTTTATTGGTATATGGAATCTTTACATAATATGGAATCTCAGGTGAATTTTAATTTTAGTTATTTTTCTATTATGCAACCTTTAAATGCTTTCTCTCCATCTCCTATTTCTTCCTTCAGACAAGGTCTCACGTATTCCACACTGACCTCAAAGACTCACTATATAGCCAAAGATGACCTTGAACTTCTGATTCTCCTGCCTCTGTCTGCCTAGGACTAGAATTACAGGAATTCAACTGGTTTGTGCAGGGCTCGGGATTGAAGTCAGAGTTTTGTGAAGTTTTGGAGAGCACTTTACCAGCCAAGCCACATTTCCAGCCCTGTCTTTACAGTGTCTTTGAGTCTTTCCAGCAAAAAACAATGTGACTGTCTGTGTGGCAGGAGTGTAAAGAGGCATTTAGGATGACCAGGTTGTGATTTATAGAAGGCCTTGGGCTGGGGACTCAGATGTGGAGACATTCCGGTGTGGGCCTGAGAAATAGCAGGTCACCGAGAAGTGATGCTGCTCAGGAAACCCCAGGCCGGCCTCATCCTAAGAACGCGCCTGTACCAGCTCGTTCAGCCTGCAACAGCCCTGCTCCCTTCTACAGATGAGCAGACTGGGTCTTGGAATGGTGGTCTGGCTCACTCAAGACTGGAGAGCAAGTCAGCATTTAAGAAGGGGAATTCCAGAACTTGCTTTCCTAGGATGTGTGCTAGTAATGGTAAAGCCTTCAGGTAAAGTGATAAAGCCTTCAGGAAAAAGTGAAAAATAGAAGACAGCGCTGGAGAGATAGCTTAGGAGTTAAAACTCTGCCTTGCAAGCAAAAAGACCTAGTTCGAATCCCCAGATCCCATATAAAAATGCCTGGCCGAATGAGTAGCTTTGCTGAGCCTGTGGAGAAACCTTCCCTTGAGACAACTGTGACTTAGCCAGGAGCCTCAAAATCCAGGTGGTCCTGTGAGTTATCTGCTCACTTGACACAGGCTGTGAGGAACCAAGGACAAAGTGGACATAGACACGGATCCTTTCCTTCGTGGAGTTTATAATCCAATTCGGGAATAGACAGGAAGAGAGGTACATGGAATACTTGCTATTTATCACTGCTTGACATCTTCCAAATTCCTTTCTACATTTGGGTTACTCCCAGTAACTTGAGTTCTTTCCAAGCCAGCCTCCCTTGCAGCTAGGCATATGATCTAGCCTCTTCCAATCTACCACCTGCCTGAGATATTAGTTGAGAGTCGAGCAATGTGTGCATTCAGCTGCTGGGATGGGTGGCGGCCAGTGCGGTGTGATTCTGGCATCAGTGACAACAGCAGTGGCAATCCCATGAGTCTGACTCTGCAGAGAGCATCTTAGAGACAGTCCCCCAAAGCTCTGCATCTAGAGCTGTTTCTTTAACACCCCCAATACAGTACTTTTCCACTTAAATGAGCTGTTGGCAAGCAGGAATACTGATAAGTACGCAAACAAAGGAAGAAATAGATACTCCAAGGGGTTCAGGGTTTGGGAGAGGCTAAGCACTTGGCCTAACCCACAGAATGCAATAGTACAATTCAAATCCATGAGCATGTGAATCCAGAGCTAACACTCCTGCCCCGGTCCTATTCGATTGATACTTTTTCTTGGTGGGCTCGGTCCCACTGGGGCCTGTTGCAGTTTGCCTACAGAGTTGCTGATAAATCACCACCAAACAGCTTAAGGGAACAAGGGATTTATTTTCTTACTGATAGTTTGGTTACAGTTCTCAGTCCAGCTTGACAGGAGAGCATGCACCAACACCAGAGCGGAGGGAACTGGTCACACCATCACCACATAACGGCTGAGAGAGGGACGATTCTTACTTGCCAGACCAGCATGTCTGGCTAAGTGCACACAAGGATGCCAACTTCCTCAGCTGGCTCTCAGTATTTTATTCCATCTGTTCAGGGCCTAGTCTCACCCACCATGGGCTGGGCTTTCCCCATCAGCTAGACAATGTTCTGCAGGTTTGCTCTGGGCTTAACTCAATCACTATTTCTCCACAAATGTGCCCAGAGCTCAATCCCTCAACCATCAAGTTGACACCTGTGCCTAATATGACAGGGCTGCTCACACCCTCAACTGAGCATTGATGTTTTACCCTCATCCTGAATGGGTAGCGCAAGAATTTCCTCTCCCCTTAGCAGGTACAGCTGCCAGGCTGCGGTTGGCTGGGAAGAGTCTCGGTTAACAGTCACGTCCAAGGCTCTGGACCCTTCACAAGGACAGCTGTGCGACCATCCTCCTTGAGGACGTCAGCGAGAGGGCCCGTCAGCGCAAGTGTTGTCATGCAATCCCATCCCCATGCCAGGGTCAGAAATGATCGGGGTGGGGAGGGAGGCGGGGGCCGAGCCTCGGGGCCTGGTGGACCCATCTCAGGACAGGGGTTGGTAGGGTCAATCTGATCTGAGGCCATCTAACCCTAGTCTGTGCCCCTTGGGGGAGCCAGACCTGCACCTTGACATCACTGAGAAGAAGGACCAACGGGGACCTCAGTCCACCAGTCAGGATCTGCTTTAACTAAGTCAGCGCCTTGTCCTGGGAGACAAAACAACTTGCCAGGAGCCCTCGGCGGATGTCAGGGAGGTCTACGGCACGGAGAGGTAATCTATCCACTGCCCCAGCAGCCCGTTAGGAACCTGAGACGTATGGCATTTTCCTGTCGGGCGTGTTTCTCTGCATTTTCCGAGGCTGGTGGATCAATAGCTACAAACAGCTAATACAAATTTTTATCTCTGCTCCCGGATCCTCGGATGGGCTGCTGGATAACTCAGGCTCCTGTGAGGACTATTTAATCTGCCCACCGCCTGGCTGGACCCTCACAAGAGAATCGCATGCCGGGGCACCCAGGGGCCACATATTGCATTTCAGAGATGTGGAAACTGACGCTCAGAAGAGAGCTATCCTCACCCGGGGACTAGTTGGAGTAGGCGATCACAGGTTCAGAGTCTCTGCAAGTGTCACCGTCATAAACAAGGGTCTTCACACGGAGCTGGGAGTAAAGGAATCCCCTGGGAAGGGAAGGTGCTGGCCGAAGGTCACAGAGCTGGGCAGGAGGTGGCATGTGGGTTGCAGTGCCCTTGCCCGCAGAGCTTGTCTTCCTGGGCCATCTGGTCTCTGCACACCACCCTCAGTGTGGGGAGAGGCTCAGACACCGAAGCCCTCCAAGAGGTCCCTGGAGGGAGGAGGAGGCTCCGTCCTCGTTGTAACACCAAGGGTGTCAATTCCAGGCCCTGAAAGAACCAGCTCCCCGGAGGAGCTGCAGCTCTATTTTTAGTCTGGAATCCATCGATATATGGAGCCTGGCGGAGCAGGCAACTCCTGGCTGCCTGATACTAAGAAGTGAGCAAGGAGATGTTTGTTAAGCACTTTCTGCATATGGGCAATCATCAGTGGCTTCTCAGATTATCTGCTTTGGTTTCCACAGCACTGTTATGAAGTCGCCACTGTAATAACCGTTCTCTTGGTACATGAGGAATATGAAGCTCAGTGAGTCAGGGAACTCGCTCGAGGCACACGGCGTCCACGCTGCAGAGTCACGATCCAAAGGCACTTCATACTCAGGCCTGCGAGCCTCCGAGTCTATGTCCTGCCGTCCTCGCCACCCCCTGATAAAACAGGGCCCTGGCAGGGGCAGGTCAGTGAGGCGGGCAGCCACTAGCTGGCTGGGGAAGCTGTCCCCGAAGCACAAGCCCATGCTCGTAGAGTCCCCAGGATGGAGGAAGTCTGGCGGAGGGAGGCAGAAAGGCCCAGCAAAGTCAAGAGTCAGGAGCCAGGAGGTGCCAGGCCTGTGTGGGAACAACAAGCAGTCTAATGTGAGTAAAGAGACGAGGGCGCAGACCAGGGGAGATCGGAAAGATCTTTTTTCTTTTTCTTTTTGCATGTGTGTGTGTGTGGGAGGGGGTCCCCAGGCTCCAAGGTTCCCAGGTTCCAGAGTCAAAAATGCAGACCATCACCATTTCCATCTGTCATTTTTACATGGGATCCAGAATCTGAACTCGGGTCCTTCTGCTTGCAAAGCAGAGTTTTAACCTGTGAACCTTCTCTCTAGTCCAGATCTTAAATTCAAGATTGGGAAGATGGGTGAGATGCTTACCGTGTAAACACAAGGATCTGAGTTCAGATCCCTAGTACTTGTGTAAAACAAGGTAGAGAGTGATGCGGAAGACATCTGACATCAACCTTTAGCCTTCTGTACACACACACACACCCACATATGCACACACACATACACACATATGCACACACACACACACACACACACACACACACACACACACACACACTCTTGAATCCAAGCAGACTTCTGAGATGTGGATTGTGGAAGGACTGTGAGAAGAATGTTGTGTGCCTGAGCTTTATGTAGGTGAGGATAGAGGATGGATTCGAGAGAGAGGCCTGGGGAGAGGGCCAGACTGTGACAAGGAACAGCAGCTGCCACTTGACGACCACCTGCTGTGAGCGCTAGGCACCGTGAGGGGGCGCTCCAGAAGTCAGTTAACACTCCCGGCAGGTGCTCAGTCAGTAGCTGTCATTTGGTGATCACTTGTTATTCCTCTTTGACAGATGGGGAGACTGACACCTTAGAGACCAAGAGGCATTCCGGATCCCAGTGGAACCCGAGCGCGGATGATCCCAGAGATTCTACCCCTACCAGATAGGACGGCAAAGAAAGTCTCAGAGGAGAGGACGTTCATCTGGCATCAGGAGTGAAGGAAACAAGGTGAGCTTCAGAAGTGATTGAGGGGCCAATTCTTTTTGTTCCCACCCCCCTTTTTTTGGTGTGTGTGTGTGTGTGTGTGTGTGTGTGTGTATCAGAGGGCACTTTGTGTGCCTGTGCAGGCCCAAAAGTGACTTTGGGAATCATCCTGGATTGCTTCTACCTCCTTATTGCTTTGCTCGGGGATTCCCAGGTTCTGCCTTCCAGGCTGGAATTACAGGTCACTGTGTCCCTCTGAATGAAGGCCGTGAACTCTTACATGAAATCCCAATGGTTTCTGCAGCCAGCACCTGCAGGGAGGAGGTGCACAGATGCCCAGAGGTGTGGCTTTGCATAATGACGTCTTTCTTGAGCGTTCACCGTGGGATGAACAGGGAGAAGAGCCACGAGTTCAGTGGAGAACACTGAACAGATGACGGGTCCCTCCTCAGTCAGCCCATCAGGTCAGCACCAGCAGTGACTTCTTCCTGACGTCATGTGTATCCGCTGGCAGCCTTGGCCAGGGCGCTGGAGGCACCTGGCAGCCTTGGCAAAGAGCCACCTGTCACACATGTGCATCTCCACCTGCAGCAGCCACGGCTCCAACTTCCTGCTGGCTGCGTCCGCTGGGGACAGGTGTCCTGGAAGGACGCATCCTGCATTGATTCGAGTGCAACGTCTCCAGTCCTGTCGCTGCCTAGGACTCTGAGGGGCAGCCGAGCTGAGTGGTGGCTCTGCCAGAAATGCTACAGGTGTTCAGGGATTCCCAGGTGCGGGCTTGACAGTGTCCAGTGGCGGTGGGCGTGGCCTTGTGTGCAAAGGAGCCACCAAAGGGTTGGAGGAACCGTGGCCCTTGTAGCCTCCAGGCTCATGACAGCAGTTGTGTTTGACTGTAGGTGGGGACTCAGCGTGTGTCCTGGGTTCCAGAGACCCTGGCTGGGACTCAAGGATCTAGATCTGGTTTCCTAGCTCATGAGGCGTCCCTCTGTAAATGGGCCCTGCAGCAAGTGAAGGTCAACAGGTGAGTCCAACATCGCCTTATCCCTGAATCTTCTTTGACGTTAAATCATCCTCCTTTTCTGGAATGGCCACTCTGTGCCCTTCCCCCTTCCTTTTGCTACCAAGTCTCTCCCTCAGTCCTTTTCCATGGCATCCCTTGGCCACACCCTCTCTCCCGCTGTAGTCTCAGCCTCTCTCTCCTCCCTTATTTTTATTTAATAGAAACTACGTGGAAAGACAGAATTTATTTCTATTTCTTTTTTTTATTTCTATTTCTAAAGTTTAAAAGAAAGAAAGAAACAAAAGACACATGTTTATTGTATGCAGGTGGGAGGGAGGAAAAGATAGAGAAAAGGAAGGTAGGAAGGAAGGAGCAGAGGAAGCGAGGGAAGAAAGAAGAGAGGAAGGTAGGTTGGAAGGGATAGAGGAGAGGAGAAAGGAGGAGAAAGAAAGGATTGATTGATCGATGATCGAGGGAGGGAAGACGACCGAAGTCGGGAAGTTCCTCCCTTCCTGTCTTTCGTTCATCGCCTTCACTATTGCTGGATTAAGAGAGTATTTCATGGTCGTTTGACAACCCCCCTCCTCCCCCCTCATCCCTCCGGGCATTGAATACTCCCTCCATCCATCCCGCCCTCCCTGCCCTACCCTCCCTCCGCTCCCAGCTGCCCAGCAAGCTCTTCAGGGCGTTCTTGACAGCTTCCATGCACTTAGGGAGGAGGTAAGAAAAGCAGGAAGGAACAATGAAGAGATGCATTGAGGGAAGACTATGAGGAGAGAGAAAGAAGGAAGAAACGTAAGGAAGGGAAGAAGGGCTCCCGCCTTTGCTGCGGCAAATCACCTCCCTTGCTGTCTTTCTCCCCGCCGTCATCTCCCCATATTTCCTTCGCCTTTACACCAAGGAGGGAGGGACTAGTGATAGGTTCGGGGCGGATGATGCGGGGTTTCTTTTTGTTCCTGTCTCCCACAGCCGTTGTCCTGCCTCCGGTTCACTGGGCTTCTCATTCAGCATCAGTGAAGTGTGAAGTGGCTGCGTGGGAACACGTAGGACTTCAGCGAAGTCCAGCATTCACAGATCTCATCTGGCAGCTGCCTAGGGTGCCTGCGTCACCATCCCTGGCTCCCTTTGGTCTAAGCCACAGCCTCAGGTCCCCTGCTGACAGCACTGCAGCACCAGCCCCAGGACTTGGGTTGGGACTCAGGCCATGTCCAGGACCATTCTGGATGTGCAGGACCCTGTGGATACTCGTCCTGGGCTTTAGTCACTCATCTTAACAGACTCACGATTTGGGGGTCCCAGCAGAGACATTGATCTTTTCCTTTCTCTTCCGGCTCCCTCTCTAGGATCACGTCATTAATAAACTACCTGCATCTCCATCTTTATCCACTTGTGTTTAGGGGCACCCAAGCTAAGCCAACCATGATCCAGCAACTTCACTCCTAGCTCCATACCAGGGATCCATTCTAGAATGTTCCTTTTAGCCCCAAACCCTGCAACAATCTAGATTTTCCCAAAGAGAACAGACACATATATTGTATAATAATTGACAACAGAATATTATATGACAGAGAGAATGAACACAACAATACGGATAGAATTTAACTATTTTATCTGAGTGATAAAAGATCTCTAAATGCCACATTCTACATAGAATAATTTTTAAAAAATGTTTTGTTCTTTCTCTTTCTCTGTTCCCTCTGTTTCTGTCTGTCTGTCTCTCTCTCTGAGGGAGAGAGAGAGAGAGACAGAGAGAGAATCTGAATGCACTGTGTGTGCCACTAGAGGCCCAAGGGTGACTTCAAAAATCATCCTGGATTGCTTCTACCTCCTCTTTGCTGTGCTCTGGAGTTTCCCAGGCTCAGCCTTCCAGGGTTGGCAGTGTAAGCTGCTGCCATTTTTGCCTGGTTTATTTACATGGGGTCCGGGATCCGGGCTCAGGACCTTCTGCTTGTGAGGTAGAGGCTTAACCCTTGAGCCATCTCTCCAACCCCATAGGGTCATTTTAATAAAAATCGAACACTGGGAAAGATGGACTGGGGCGGGGGGATGAACTTTCATAAAAAGGAAAGAAAAAAAGCAGTGAATGTATGATTCAAATTGGGGGTCACTTTGGGATGATCGGCCGGACTTGACGGTGCATATCTGTAATCCCAGTGCTCAGGAGGGTAAGGCCGGAGAATTTTGTGTTCCAGGCAGACTGAGCAACATAGCAAGACTCTGTCTCAAAGAAAGAGACAAAAGTATGGAGGATATTAGTAGAGATATGTGGAGGATTATATTAGACGATATACTGGGTAGTGGTTTCATGGATATTCTGAGATTATTAAATAAACAAACACATAAATGCATTAGCAATTTAAGGAAGGCCTTGTGTAAATTGAAAATGTGTAGTATTTATCTAAACATTCAGATAAATCTAATTCTACGCATTTGAGGTTTTTAAAAAGTGAAAAATGGGGCTGGAGAGGTGGCTCAGGGGTTAAGCCTCCGCCTTGCAGGCGGAAGGTCCTGAGTTTGGATCCCAGATCCCACGTATAGATGCCGGGCGGAAGCGGGGGCGGCCTGTGCTTCTGGTCGTAGGGCGGAGCCTGTGAATCCCGGGGCAAGAAGAGGTGGGGGCGGCCATGGTGGTTCCCGATTCGTCCGTGGTTCACCACACACACACACACACACACAGACAACACACACACACACCACGCACGAACACACACACACATCACGCACAGTTGAATAATAATAATAAAAAAAAAAAGTGAAAAATGAGCTGGAGAGATGGCTCAGAGTTGTTAAGACCCTTTCTCGAAAGCAGAAGGTCCTGAATTCAGATTCCAGGTCCCACATAGAAAAAAGCCAAGCAGAAATGGCTGCAGCCTGCACTTCTGGCCCTAGTGGTAGAGCCTGGGAAATCTCAGAGCAAAGCAAGGAACAGGTAGGAGCAATCCAAGATAATTCCCAAATCACCCTTGGTCCTCCACAGGGATATACAGTGCTCTCTCGCTCTCTCTCTCTTCTCTCTCTCTCTCTCACGCACACACACACACGCAATTAAAAAAAAGTGAAAAATGAAATTGGGTCAAGCAGTTGGCTTAAAGGATAAAGGTGCCTGCACACAAACCAGGGGTCCTGAGTTCAATACCCAGGCACCAGCCGGCAAAAGGCGAGAGAACCAACTTTCAAAAGTTGTTCTCTAACCTTCACATGTGTGCTGAGGTATGTGCCTCCTTTCTCTTCATGTCTCCCTTTTTGTTCATTGTGTGTGTGTGTGTGTGTGTGTGTAATGATCCCTAGGGAAAAGCAAAGGCAGTTACTTGGGCATCTACCCATCAGTGTCCTCTGCCCTTGCCAGTGTTCCGTGTTTAATGTCAGGGAATGACACTTTGGAAGGCTCTTTGAAAATATGCTATCTTAAAACTCTTAAAATAGTAACTACTTTGCAGCGGTGAAGTCTGGCAAGCACTCCATTGGTGGTGAAGGTTACATCGCTGGTGGCTGTCACTTGCCCCACGGGGTGTGATGGAAGGCGCGTCCCCGCTCTGTGCCATTCTTTCCACAATACTTAACACTAGCTCAGTCCGGAGGAAGCCATTAGAGAAATCCCAAGTGAGAAGCTCTGCTCAATGTGACGCCCCTGAGCTGGAGAGCAGGAAGTAAAGGACTGCGCAGGGACGGCGCGGGACAGGAGCGCTTCCTGCGTCGGAGGCGCTTCGCTGGCGCCTGGGGCGGTCACACTTAGAGACTAGCTCTGTAGCATGCTCGGCTGCTCAGTTGTGGTTACTGCACCTCGGGAACACAGGATGTAGACACAGCCGGCCAGGTGCGCGGGAGACTCCCCAGGTCCTGCAACGTTTCTGCAAGCCTAAAGTTTCTTGGAAATTTGGGGCAAGTGCTCTTTCCTTGGGCTCCCTGTAAGAGAAAAAAAAAAAAAAAGGCATGAATTTGTATGCTTCTAAAAAGAGGCTTTGAAAAAAGACCAAACTGAAACTTTATAGACGTCCACAAAAGAAATGTGAGATTTGAAAATGTGCCACTGAGGGACTGGAGAGATGGCTCAGGGGTTAAGATTCTGTCTCATAAGCAGAAAGTACTGAGTTCGAATTCCAGGTCCCGTGGAGATGCGGTAGCAGCCTGCACTTCCTGTCCTGGTGGTAGAAGCAATCCACGAGGACTCCGGAAGTCACCTTTGGGCCTTGACAGGAATACACAGTGCCCTCTGATACACATACAAGTAAATAAAGTTAAAAAAAAATGCTCCATTGAGAAGGTGAGGGTGCAGCACGGTTGGCAGAGCCCTGGGTTTGATCCCCAGCTCTGCTTAGAGCAGGCATGGGGCACACTGTCCCTAGTCTCATTGCTCAGGATGTGAAGCCTGGAGGACCAGGGAGCATCCTCAACTCCCTGGTGATTTCTGAGTTAACCTGGGATACACAGCCACCGTCTCAAAGGACCTAAAACCAAAGTACGAACCCTCTCTAAAACAAAATGAATAAAAACACCACTGAAAAACTGATAAAGTAGATGCAACATATTTTCTTGTAAAATATTCTATTTATGAGAGAGAGAAGGGGGGGGGCAAGGAGTAGGGGAAGGACACATTTGCACCATCCGGGCTTCCGGGATCAAACTCAGGTCGCCAGGTTTGCCAACAGGCACCTTACCCACACGGCCTGTGACAACTACTCTCAAACATTGCAGACGAAAGTAAGAACTGAGCTCACTGCTTCCATTCTTCCGTCCTAGTGTGCCTTCCTGCTCTGAGAAGACGCTGCGTGAAGGCTGCTTCCCACAGTCCTTTGCAGCTAGTACTTAGCTAGTTATTTTAATTTACATTTTTTGAAACAGACTCTGTGTAGCCCAGCAGGTCGTGAATACCGTGGAGGCTTTGACCTTGAACTTCTGGTGGAGGATTTGACCTTGAACATCTGATCCTCCTGTCTACCTCCTAAACCGACAGACACAGACACCCATGTGAGATCCTGTCTCAAAAACAACAACAAAGAAACAGAAAGATTATTCAAAGTGATAGAGTAGCCAAGAGAAAACAAAAGGAATAAAAACAGGGAGGGGAAGGAGATTAATAAAGTCATGGCAAATACTGTTAAAATCTAAAAACCAAGTTAACAGAAGCATGTTATTCGTACTTATGAAGTCAGGCAAACTGAATCCACCACAAACACAATTATAAGAAATAAACAGGTGATCTAGCCCCGCATGGCACTCTAGTACTCTAGTGCCATGAGTCCGTTTCCAGCTGCCTGCTTCTCTTGAAGGTGCCCTAGCCCCTCGTGGCACTCCATGTCTGGAGTCCATGAGTTCAAACCTTTCTCTTCTCTAATAAACTCTATCTTAATCCTAAAAAAAAAAAAGAAATAAACAACACAAAGTTCCTCTGAGTTGTGAGTTGCCCAGACAGAGTTAGTTTAAAACCTTTCATTCTAATCCTTCTGTCGGATTTGAATGTGCATGCCCGGCTACATGAGTTACATTGAGAAAAAAAAATAAAATAAGTAGATCGACGAGATGCTCAGTGGGTAAGGCTCCTCACGAACCTGCGATCTGAATTGAATCCCCCAAAGCCTGCATGATTGAAGGAGAGAATCGGCTTTTGAAAGAACCAGCTTTGACTTCTACCAGTGCACCATGGCAGGAAATTTTTTCACCCTCCTCAACTCTTTCTCGGCCTCAAAAAAACAAAAAATCCAATTTGATCTAATGGTCCCCTAAGGTCTCATACACTATTTCCCAACGCCGGTTCCTCTGTCAGGTAGCATCCAGGGTCTTAAGCGCCTGGGAACCCCTCAACCCCGCACCCTGGCGCCCACGCACCCCCTAACTCCCAGGAGCTTGGAGTGATTGGCACCCCCTCCTGGAAACCCTAGGCAGGAAGAGAGCGCCCTCTGCTGCGCAGAAGCGCCAGCACCCCCAGCGAGCTGCGACTGCGCATCTCCAGAGTCTCCACCCTCTCCATCCCATCCCCCCCAGTCCCCTCTCCCACGCATCACGTGGTCCCAGCCCCCTCACCCGAGAAGTAGGAGGAGTGGCGGCCCAGGTGAGAGAGGCCGGACTTTAGTTAGAGTCTTGTTGGGTGGGAGGAGGGGCTGGCTTTGGCCATCATGATGGACCCCTCAAGGTCTGTTACTTCTGAAGTGGTTTAGAGTTGAGCTTTGAGATTCGGGGAGAGTCCTGGCTCGTCCGCTTTCCACCCTCTGGGTGCCCTTGGGCAAGTCACTTAACATCTCTGAGCAAGCTAGCAGTGGAAAAGAATCATTCTCGCAGGGAGTCACTGGTATGATTGCTACCCTCGCATCCCTCCTAAAGGGACGCTCAGAAGTTTGGGGGCGGCTCAGATATTTGGGGGCGGGCCTTTCCTCTCGGGTTGTTTTCCTCCCGACTGGGTGTGGGGGCGGTACTTTCTGGAAGGGTCTAGCACTGGTAAGTCAGGCCATTCTGAGATCTCCCTCTTTCCATACAGGCCTCTGTTCTGCTTTCGTCAGGGCGGGTGGTCAGATGTCCCAGGATACAGAGGATCGCACCTCAACCACAGTAGACTGTGCTCCGAGTCTCCCACACAGGTGGGGGCTTTCCCAGGAGGACGAGGTTGGAGCCAGCCCCATGTCAGGCTTGAACCCAGAGACCTGTGGTCCCAGAAGGAAGAGACTCCTCAGGAGCAACCCCACGGAGGTGCCAACTCGACTGCTCGGGGTGCCGTCTGGGCTAGCTTGGGGCTTTCGGAGTCAGCCGTGTCCGGCTCTACATTCCACATGCCCACAGAGGCTGCTCAGGGGCTGCCTTGGGCTTCCAAGAGTCTCCAGGTCTCGCCTGATGACTTAACGACCAGTAGCCCGGGCTGTCTTTGGGACAAGACACTGAATCTCACAAAGAGAGTGCAAGCAGGGGGGGCAGGATCTAGCTGCCCCAAACCCAGAGAGGCCACGGGGGAAAACGCAGGGTGTCTTCGGAGCAGTCGTAGAAGAGGCTCCCAACTCCACCACCAGCAGCCGGACAGCAGGGACCTGCCTTCCCCTGCAGGCCTGCAATCTAGAAGAGAGAGGAAGAAGCGCCGGGTGTGCGGGTTCTGTTGCCAGGGTGGGAAGGAGGCGGGTTGCCTCTGGCAGCCTGGCCAGGGTTCTGATCCAGAGCCCTTTGGAGTTCTCCACTGGCTCCCCTCTCTCAAGGACCCTGTGCCTGCAGATCCAGGAGGGAGGACAGGATGGGCTTCAAGGGGCGAGGAATTGGAATACACGTCCCCTTCTTGGAATGGGGCCCATCCAGGCAGCCCTGGACACCCTTCTGGAGTCCCAGCATGGAACGCAGGAGAGTCCCTCAAGCTGGCCTCGTGGGATCTCCCTCAGGCGCCAGCCCTGTGCTGGGCTGTGCAGCAGAAAGGAAGACCAGCTTCCCAAGACCCGGAGGAGCCAGAGGTCAAGGACCAGGTAGTGTCCAGGGCGTGTCTGGAGCACCTTGTCCCTGCTGACACAGGTGCCGGCTCCTTGGAGCCTCTGGGTGGCTTCAGCTCCTCCCTTCAGACAGCATCCAGCGAGACTTCTGCAAGTCTGTTAGTGCCACGGGGACTGCCCCTCTGTGCCAGGAAGAGGCAAAGAAGGCCTCCAGTGTTCTGTGCTGGGGGGCACCACACAGTCATGTCCAGCTGGAACGAGCCCCAGGAAACCAGTCGAAGCTGCCTCAGACTGGTAAGTCAAAGCTGCTAGTTTGGGATCAGTCAGCCCTCTTTCCATATGCATCACTGTGGCCGGGCCTGGCCTCCTCCCTCGGTCTCCTGAATATTAAGACCAGAGGGGTGTACCCCCATGCCCAGATCCTCAGATGCATTTATGGGAACTGAAGTGCCCAACTCAGGAAAGCAAAAATAAAACGTGACAGAATTCCTGTGAGGGGCTGTTCTCGTTTGGAGTCTACAAATCCTGGGTTCAAATCTTGCCTCTGCCTGCTTCCTGATTAAGTCACCTTAGGGGTATATTTAATAAGTTTCGTCTTCCATAAAAAGGAAACACTAATTCTAGTTTAATGAATTGGTTTTGAGGCTTAAATGAGATTAGGGTGTGAAATGTGCCTAGCATAAGGCCTGAAGCAAATTGCTTCATTCATATTAAATTTACTTTTTCTTTAGTGTTCATAATAGTCTGTCCGGTAGCTGTTAACCCTATATTACCAAGTAGGGAAACGGAGGCTCAGAAAGCTCAACATGCTTCTCCGGGCTTGCACCAAGATGGAGAACAATGCTTGACCATGTCCCTCTGGCCATTGTCTATTTACTTACGATAATACTAATTTTGCCAGTGATGCTACTTAAGAGGTATATGCTACTTAAGAGGACAGCACTTTTTTTTTCCCTGAAGTGAAATTTTTCTGTATCTCTTGGGTGTGAATTATATCCTGGTGTTTTTCTGATAGAATCCTATGAAGCCCAGTGAGGGAGGATAACAGATCCAAGGTCACACAGCTGGAAAATGTCAGCTCAGACACTAATGCAGTCCGTGTGTCTCAGCAGCTCGGGGTGCCGCCTGCCTGGGCATTTTTTGTGACCTCTGTGTGTGTGTACCTTGTTGAGCACGTGCTGGGGTGCCTTCTCTTCTGTCTTTGAAAGTCAGCATACTGCTGCTCTATCCATGTGGACACGGAGGCATCAATATATAAAAGGATGAGGCTGGAGAGATGGCTCAGGGATTAAGATTCTGTCTTGAAAACAGAAAGTCCTGAGTTTGGATCCCATGTAAAAAAATGCCAAGCAGAAATGGCAATGGCCTGTACTTCTGGCCCTAGTGGGTGGAGCCTGGGAAATCCCAGAGTGAAACAAAAAAGATGGTAGAAGCAATCCAGGATGATTCCTGAAGTCACCCTTGGGCCTTCACAGGGATACACAGTACCCTCTGATACATACGCACACGCACGTGCCCGTGCAAAATAATTAAAATGACTAGTTAAGGTCAAATAACCATTGTTAAAGCTGGTACAAGGACCAATGAGCTGCCAGCGAGTTTGTCATATTTGCATAGCAATTGCATTGCAGCCCTACTACATTGTTTCTGTAAAACCAGTCTTTCTGTACATAGAACAACTGGCCTTGAATTCTTGGTCTTCCCACCTCCACCTCCCGGTGTGCTGGGATTACAATTAGTGACATCATGCCAAGCTCAAAATTGTCCATCTTTGGTTTAGACAGGAGCACGTATTCACCTGGAAAATAAGGAAGAAATAACAGTGTCCTGGAGTCAAAACCCGGCACTGACTCCTGTAGACCCTCTAACGTAGGTCCTTTCTGCCTTGTCTTTCCCATTTGTGTATCTTTTTCCTTTTCTTTCTTCTAAACTTAGAACTAGGACTATTAAACCAAATCTACATTTTAGTATTTAAAAAATGATAATTAAAAAAAAATACCAGTAGCACTCAGTTGGTAGAGTCTCACGTAGCATGCGCCTCAGTTCTGGGTTTGATCCGCACATATGTAAGGCGGGTGGTATCCACCCACCTGTATTCCCAGCACTCAGGAGGTGGAAATGGGAGGGTCAGAAATTTAAGGTCATCCTGGGTTATATGCTGAGTTTGAGGACAGCCCGGGACACATGAGGCCCAGTCTCAAAGAAAGAGAGAGAGAGAGAAGAATCCACGATTAATTTTTCCAGCAAAGCAAGTGGGTTCCTTCCTGTGCTGTGGTCAGGAGGCGCCCCTGCTCAAGGCTTGCACCCATCCTGCTCCTTTTCTGAACATATGCGCTGATCTGCAGGATTCCACCTTGACCTCGTGTGTGTGTGTGTGTGTGTGTGTGTGTGTGTGTGTGTGTGTGTGTGTGTTGTGTGTGTGTACAGACCCTGGACTCTGTGATTTCGTTTCAGGACTGCTTTGTTTTGTAGGCGCTAGATTGTCACAGTCTTTCTGAGTTGGTTCACATTGTTCACATTGACGCATCCTGCCTCAGAGCTGTCTGTAGACATACTAGTCGCAGCCAAAGGCACTGTCAGGATGAGGGGATGGGCTAGAGCTTCCTTTTCTCAGCTCCCTCCCCTGGAGGCTGTTAAGAGCCAAGCCCCCTCCCCCCCAGCGCCCCAAGGCCACAGCCTGTGAGCTGCCACTCAGTCCTGGCTTTGCCCGGTGACCCAGGCAGACACCTCCACCTTCTGGGGTGTTTGTGCCCTTATCTGTAAGGTGTGGCTATTTTTCAAAGCACTTGACCTTGTGGGATGGTACTGAGGGTTCTGGCATTTAGCACTGTGCTTGCAGGAAGAAACCTGCCCCGAAGTGTCACCTGTTATTGACATATGCAATTTTGTCCTGCTGTAAGTGATACTGAGTTGAAGGCCCTGGTACATCTGGGTCCTTCTCACTCCAGGTGATTTGTTTGGATCAGATGCCCAGGATTGGGATTTCTGGGTCTGCAAGGTTTTGGGGGAGGGACTTACTGGAGCATGGTGGAATCAGCCTACGCGGTACGCTTCTCCATGTGCCATCCTTGACTTTGCAACACAGGCGGGGCCCCATCATCCACAGCTGCCCAAACAACCCGTTGTCATGGCAACCAGTGCCAGCTGCAGGGAGAAGAATTGGGGCTGGGCTGTGACAGGGACAGGCGGTCAGGTGGTAGAGAGCAAGGCTGAGTGGGGGAGTGGACAAGCGTGGGCACTGTGCCCAGACTGCCAGCTAGTTCAGAGCATCCAGCACTTTCCCCTGGGCAGAAGCAGGGGCAGATGGAAGGGGTGGAGGTCAGGCTCCTGGTTCATGGTGGCTTCGGGTGGAGCTGGCACCTGCTGAGTCCTGACTGCTGCTCGAGGACTGCAGTGGTGTGATAGGAGACCTTGCCTGCGTGGTCTGCTCGGGCGTGAAACTGACCCTCTTGGAGGGAGATGGGGCAGGAAGCCAGGCGTCCCGATGCCATTCTGTGCTCAGCTCCCTGGTGGCCTGGGAGGTGCGGAGCTGCTCCAAGGGCAAAATAGAAGGTGCCTGGAGGGCAGCTCCTCTCCCCCCAGATAGGTCTTCCTCGGCTCTCAGTTTAGTCACCACAGTTCCTCTAGTCCTGTCAGATTCCGGGGAGCCAGATGTACTTTCTTTATATATGTGTATATATATATATTTTAAATATAGTTATTCACTTACGAAGTGTGTGTGTGTGTGTATCCCTGTGGAGGACTAAGGGTGACATCGGGAATCGTTCTGGATTGCTTCTATTTCCCTTTTGCTTTGCTTTGGGATTTCTCAGGCTCCGCCCACCAGGACAGGAAATATACACCAATACCCTTTCCACCTGGTGTTTTTTTTTTTTTAAATTTTTTTATTATTATTATTATTTATTCAACTGTGTGCATATGTGTGTGTATGTGCGCGCGTCTGTATATGTGTGTGTGTGTGTGTGTGTGTGTGTGTGTGTGTGTGTGTGTGTAGAACCACGGACGAAGCGAACCACCATGGGCGCCTCCACCTCCTTCTGCCCCGGGATTCACAGGCTCCGCCCTACCAGGACCAGAAGCGCAGGCCGCCCCCGCTTCCGCCTGGCGTCTATACGTGGGATCTGGGATCCGAACTCAGGACCTTCCACCTACAAGGCGGAGGCTTAACCCCTGAGCCACCTCTCCAGCCCTCCACCTGGTGTTTTTACATGGGACCTGGGGTCTGAACTCAGGACCTTCTGCTTGTGAGGCAGAGTTTTATCCCCTGAGCTGTCTCTCCAGCCCTCGCTAGGCATTTTCAAGAAAGAATGGGGGTTAAAAAAAAAAAAAAAAGAAAGAATGGGGATTAGGGTCAGGGCAGAGACTTGGTGAGGAAAGTGAAACTTTCCCAAGGGTTGGTTGGTTGCAGTGTGAATCGACCAGTTTTGTCTTCCAGCTGACCCCTTGCGTGTCGGGAGAACAAGGCCCTGTCTGCAGGCATTGGCAAGAACAAACAGCAGGACGGGTGGGATGGCTTGGAGGGTCAGGAGCTCGCTTGCAAGTCTGGTGAGCGGAATTCCATCCTCAGAAACCCACATGGTAGAAGGAGAGAACTGAGAATTGACTTCTGAAGGTTGACCTTTGACCTCCACTTGTGTGCCATGTATACATGTGTGAACATTCTCTCTGTCTCTCTCTCCGAAATAAATAAAGATTTTGAAAAAGAGCAGACAGCAGATTTGGGAGCAAGCTTGAGTTTCTTCAGGTACGTACTTCAAGAGAACCCAGATCTTGAGCTGCTAGAAAATATATTTATTTAAGTTTGCCGCGAGAATTGAGAGAATTCAGAGGACTTAGAGTTGAGTCAAGGAGGCAATCTCTGTCACTTTGGCTCTTCACAGAATGCAATCTCAGACCCCAAGTATGACCTCATGCGTACCCTCACATCCAGCTCTAGCCATCCTGTGCTATCTTGCCTAAAAGTTGGCAAGAATCCTTCATAGCGTTAGATACACATCCAACACCCTCATTTCTAATAGTCACAAAGATGACATTTTATTTTATAGCAAAATTTCCGTGTGTCCCGTACTGGCCTTGAGCTTCTTGTGCAGTCAAGGTTCCTTTGGCCGATATGTCTCTTGTGTTTCCTTTTATCCATAGCGGAGCATCCTGCCCTGTATCTTGGATTTTCCCAGGAAACTGAAGAACAGAGTTTTTCTGTCCTGTAATCTATTATAAGGTTAAACATGATCTTTTGTTTTTGTTTTATTTACTGTGTGTGTGTGTGTGTGTGTGTGTGTGTGTGTGAGAGAGAGAGAGAGAGAGAGAGAGAGAGAGAGAGAGAGAGCAAGAACACTGTGTCTCTGCGGAGGACCAAGGTGACTTAGGGAATCATCCTGGATCACTTCTACCTCCTTGCTTCGCTCTGGGATTTCCCAGGCTCCGCCCACCAGAGCTGGAAGTGCAGTCCACTGCTGTTTCCACCTGGCGTTTTTTATGTGGGACCTGAGATCTGAACTCAGGATCTTCTGCTTGCGAGGCAGTCTTAACTCCTGAGTCATCTCTTTAGCCCAAGCGCGATCTTTTAAAAATATATTTAATTTGGGGCTGGAGAGGTGGCTCAGGGGTTAAGCCTCTGCTTTGCAGGCGGAAGGTCCTGAGTTCGGATCCTAGACCCCACGTATAGATGCTGGGCGGAAGCACGGGCGGCCTGCATTTCTGGTCCTGGTAGGGTAGAGCCTGTGAATCCCAGGCAGAGTAAACAAAGAGGAGGTGGAGGCAGTCCATGGTGGTTCCCAAATTTGCCTGTGTTTACACACACACACACACACACACACACACACACACAAGTGCACACACACGCACAGTTGAATAAATAATAAAAAAATATATATTTAATTTATCTATTTGAGAGAGGAGGGAGAACACATATATGCTACAGTGCAGGGGGTAGAGGTCAGAGGACAATTCTCAGAAGTCAGTTCTCTTCTATCATGTGGGCTTCTGGAGATTGAACTCGGGTCACCAAGTTTATGAGCAGGTGCTTGACTTGCTGAGCTCTCCGGCCTAAGCATGGCTTTTATGTTAGTTTTGTTCTATTTCTGTGACAAATAACAACCTGAAGGAGGGGAGATTTCTTTCGGGTCATGGCTGTGGAGGTTTCAGTCCATGGTGGCAGGGAGGTGATGTATTGCAGAGCAATTCACAGTGGCCAGAAAATAGAGAGACAGCTTGTATGCTGAGGGCTTCCTCTTTACTCTCTTATTCCATCTGGGCCCAGCCTGGGGGGGGTGTGGCCCACATTCAGGGTAGGCCTTCCTCCTTGAATTAATCTTTTCTGGAAACCCCTCTCAGACTGCCCAGAAGCATGCTTTCACATGTTTCCGGCTGCCAATCACTCACCTATGACCATCCCTCCCTCCCTCGTCTACAGTTCCTGTAAACTGGTGTTGACTCTAGAGATTTGAATAGGAGTAGATTCCACTTGGGGCTTGTGTGAATTCATAGGTGGTGGTTCATTCTCTCCGTCAGATGGTCTGTAATGTCTGATTATACTACTTTGTGTTTTTTTGGTGCATTTGTATCATGGTAACTTTAAAAATTGCAGCGTCTAGCTGTTCCTGGCATATGAAAAATACAATTGATTTTTGCCTATTGATTTTGTATGCAGAAGTCTTGCTGAACCCTTATTAATTCATATAATTTATCTCTCAGGGTGTTTCTGTTTTCTGTGTAGACAGTCACATGCAGACAAATGGCAGTTTGTCTTTCCCATAGACAAATGACAGTTACATTATTTCCTTTACAGTTTTTTATATCTCTTCCTCCCCTTCCTTACTTGCAAAGATATTAATATAACCCTAAATAGAAGTGTTGGTTGCATGGGCTTTTGACTTGTTCTGGATCTTTTCCATGTGTATTTGTCTTCACAGGCTTTTGTTTGCAAAGCAAAGGCTTTAACCACTGAGCTATCCATTACCCCTCCATGTGTATTTGTAGACGATGTGCATATTAGATACATGTGTGTATGCAAGTATACAGTACATGTGTGTGCATGCATGTAGAGGCCTGAGGTTGATGCTGGGAATCTTCTTAGATCCCACCTTATTCTTTGATACAGTGTCTCTTGTTTAAAGCCAGCTTGCTTTGGGGGAATTCCCTGGCTCTGCCTCCTGAGGCTGAAATTACAGGTGGGACCCCATGGCTACCTGGCATTTATGTGTGTTCTGGGGATCTGAACTCTGGTCTCTGTGTTTGCACAGCAAGCACTTTAACCACTGAACCATCTCTCCAGCCCCTTGTTCTGAATCTGAAAAGAATTTCAGTCATCGGTTCCTTGTCTGACGCTTGGTGTTTTTCTACTGTTGTTCTTTATGAGATTAAGGAACTTTCTTCTGTTCCTGGCTTGCTAATTATTGAATGTAGAGTGCATTTGGGGAGATAATAATATGATTTTTTTACCCTCTAATTTATTAATGTAGTAAATTTAATGAGCTTTTAAATGTTAAGCCAATCTTGCTTTCCTGGAACAAACCCAGCTTGATAATACTCTGTCTTTTCCCCCCTTGCCTTCTGAGTTCCCACTGATAACATTCTGTTTGCAATTTTTATATTTCAATTGACAAGTTAACCATTCTGAAATGATCTGTTCTCATTCCGAGACATGCTGTAAGGTTTGTGTTAAAGTTTGTCCAGCCTTATGGAATGAACTGTGACTTGTTTTCTCTTTGAAATCTCTGGAATAACTGTGTCAGATTGGAATTATTTAGGGCAAGATGGCTGAGCAGGCAAAAGGCGCTTATCACCAAACGTGACTACCTGAGTTCGATCCCTGAATCTCCCATGTTGAAAAAAGAGAGCTGATTCCCATGAGCTGTCTTCTGACCTCCACACATGCCCCCCTCCTCCAAGCACATAAGATTAATACATGTAAAAAAGATATTTAAAGATTGGAATTTGGTCTTTTGACATTTTGAGAAGGTCAGTGATTTACCAAAAAATACGTCCAGAACAGTATTTTCTTCCTTCTCTCTTAATTCACTTTATCTTGTGGTTACGGTTAGGCTGCCACTCAGCCGACTGGGGCGTCTTGGGTTCTACCCTGATAGAAATGCTGTGTGGGCAAGGAGCTGTACAGGTCCTGGTCTTTAGCAGCTTGTGTTTCCCTCAGCACTTGGCAGCAGCTAGAGCAGACGGAGACAGGTGGGGGGCAGCAGGTGGGCACCCTCTAGCCTTCGCCTCCCGCAGGCCTCTGGTATGGAACCCTTAGCCCTACTGGGCTTACGGTTCTTGCTGGGAAGTTGGGACTTCTCTATGCTGGGTTGCAGCAGGCATCGCAGCTTCCAGATCTAGATATTGGGATTCCTCAGCCCCCAGCCAGAATCCAGCTCTTGTGCGGACCTAGGAAGTCAGGATTCCTTAGAGCTTCACTGGACCGGCCAATGCCATGGCGCTCAGCCCTGGCTGGGTCTGAGACCCTTGGCCTTAAAGGCCTGACAGCTTGCTGGACATCTTCCGGCAACCCAAGCCAGTGGCGGCTCTTCTCTGGCTCTTGGCATCCCATATCCTCAGCCTCAGCTCTCCACCCTCTCTTGTCTCTCTGGCCTTCTGTTTTCCTACTCTGCTGTTCTTGAAGTGTTCAGCTACTGTTGCTTGAGCCGTCAAGCTGCCTGGCTGCCAGCTTGGCGTGCCTATTGCGGCTGGCACTGCCATTCTATGCCCCTCTCTCGGTTTCTCCTTCTTCCTTTGTCCTAGCAGCTCGGCACACACTACTGAAAGTAGGCCAGAAAAGACTACTTGTGGGAAACCTATTAGGTCTTATGTTTCAACACCAGGGGGGGCAACACAGAAGAGCGTCTCCCTGCCAAGTTGCTGGAGCCGAGAACCCTGCTTTCATTCCTGAGACAAGGTGCTTAGCTCAATCACAGCCACTTGTTTGGGCCAGTCATAGCCTAGCCTCTTAGCGTCCGTTACATCGAGGCATGCCTTTTGGACCAATCACGGATGTTTGTTTGGGTGTATCACAGCATAGCCCCAGGAGAAGCCCCCCTCCCCCACAATCAGGCCTAGGTGGACCCCCCCAGGATGATTTAGTGTTCATCCAGGCCTGTGGTAGTCTAAAGTCTGATACAGACAGTTTCAAACAGCCCTGGCTAAGGTTGTGCCTTCAGGAGTTGGGCAATCAGCCGTGGTCATCCTGTAGTTTTCTGAAGATGTCGTGGAATGTTCCAGATGGCTGGTGCTGACATAAGGGCAGTCTGACTGGCTGTGGGATTGATAGTCCTTTTGCCCCAAGAATCAAGGGGGAGACCAACAGCTGTTAACTGTGGAGTCAGACTGCCCTGGCTCCAGTGTCTTAGCCTCTACAGACAGATGTACATCAGTACGCAAGGTTAGAATATGAACTTAAAGAGCTTCCTATTAATACTCATAGTGGTTTCAGCAGTGCCCAGCACTTGTCCAGTGCCCCAGAAGAAGCAGGTCATCCTCGTCCCCATCTCAGTTGTATTGTGCTGTTTCTGAGTCAATTTTGTTATGTTTTTCTGGATGTGCGCATGCTATCTGGGTTTTCAAGTTTGTTGGTGTATTGGCGTATTTCCCAGTGGCTTCTTGCCTGTTTTAATTTCAGTGCATTTATAATCATTCATTTTAAGTACTGCCCAGTGTGCTTTCTTTCCTTTCCATAGCCAGTCTTGCCAGAGAATTGTTGCTTTTGTTCCCCCAAAGGACAAAATTTTGCTTTTGTTGATCCTCTCTATTTTCCATTTGTTTTCAGCGTTTTCTTTCCTTCGGCATGTTTCTATTTTATAACATCTTAGAAATGAAGCTTGATTCACAATTTCCTGTCGCTTTCCCTCCATTTAAAGCTTTAAGTGAACCTTTAAATATCCCTTTGATAGCATCTGCAGACTTTAATATAGTTTTTCCTAACCGCCTCAATGTTTTATAATTTTTTTTGCACATGAATGTGTGTAGGGGTGTGCATACATGTATGTGTGTTCATATGTGTATGAATTCATGTGCATGCATATGTGTGTGTATGTGGCGGTCCAAAGTTGATGTCAGGCATCTTCTTTGATTGCTCTCCTCTCATTTGGACCCAGAGCTCATTGATCAGATGGTCTAGCTAAACTAACCAGCTTGCCCTGGGGATTCCTCATCTCTGCCTACCAAGGCCTGGAATTATAGGAAGCTACTACACTTATCTGGCTTTTATAATTTTAAAGGTGTTTATGGGGGGATGTGCATGCACTCAAATGCATATGTCCAAGGACAATTTTCAAAAGTTGGTTCTCTCCGTCTACCATGTGGACTCTGGGGATGGAACTCAGGTTGCCAGGTTTGCACATGGCACGTGTGCACCTTTACTGCTGAGCTCTCTTGTCAGCCCCCATTATTTTATAATTTCACTGCAGGTTTTCTTTGTGTCATTTGGAGTCCCTTCGTCCCTCCTTCCCTCCTTCCCTCCTTCCCTCCTTCCCTCCTTCCCTCCTTCCCTCCTTCCCTCCTTCCCTCCTCCTTCCTTCCTCCTTCCTTCCTTCCTTCCTTCCTTCCTTCCTTCTTCTTTCTTTCCTTCTTCTGTCATTTGGAATCCCTCCTTCCCTTCCTTTTTTCCCTTCTCCCTTTTTCTCTCCCTCCATGCCTTCCCTTCCCTCCCTCCCTCCCTCCCTCCTTTCCTCTCTCCTTGTTTCCCTCCCTCCTTCTCTCCCTCCCTCTTTTCTTCCTTTCTTCCCTCCCTTCCTCCCTCTCTCTCCCTTTTCCCCCTTTATTTGAGACAAGGCTTGGTGTGGCCCAGCCTGGCTTCAAACTCACTTTATAGCCAAGGATGACTTTGAATTCCTAATCTTTCTATCTCTACCTTCCAAGTGCTGGGTGAGAGTCTTTCTTGGTCACCCTGTGTCTGAAGGAGGCCGTTATCTGAGTTGTTTGGAATGGTGGCCGTGCGTGCATTACTTGTGTCTGTTAAGTACCTCAGATCTGGCCAGTTCAAACTGAGACATACTCTATATGTAAAATGCACACTGGGCTTCAAAGATTTAGTGCCAAAAAGTATAAATCCCAATTTTTATACTGATGACATATCTAATTGGTCACATTTTGGTTCTGTTGAGTTAGAATATAAAAATGAATTTAGTTCTGACTTTTACAAATGTGACTGCTGGAAAAAAGTATGTGCGGGCCTTCTGCTTCTATTGGGCATTGCTAGTCTTAGAAAATACTGATTTCTTGAAATGTGTTAATATTTAGTTTAGGGCGATACTGTGCTCAGTTTTCATGTAGGTTACATGTATACTTGAAAAGACTAATATATTCTCAGATGTTGGGAGCAGTGCTTCCTATGTGTAGATTAAGATATTTGTTTGGCCAAATCTTTTTAAAAATATAAGACAGAGAGAGAAAGAGGAGCATGCAGGACATTGTGCACAGGTAGACGTTAGAAGTAACTTTTACAAGCAACTCTCTCCTCCCACCGTGTGAGCTTCCAGGTTTCCAGTTTTGTGGGCACCTTACCTGCTAAGCCATTTTTTAGGCCTGCCAAATCTTTTTCTTTTTTAATCCTTATCAATTATTTTTTCAGCTTGAATCAGAGATGTGTGCTTGCCTTCATGATTAATTTGTTTTTTTTCCTTGTAGTTCATCAATTTTTTGCTTTATAACTTTTGAGATTATGTTATTTGATGCTTATAAGTTCAGCGTTGTTACAGGTTATTTGTGACATCTTTGCTTCATATTATTTTGGTGTTAAAAAGCTTTACTTTGGTGGATACACGTTATTCTATTTTGCCTTTTGATTTTTTTTTGCATCAGTATACTTTAAAAATATAACTTCTGCTTTATTATTAGATTTCCCTCCCTCCTTCCTTCCCTCCCTGGCTCCCTCCTTCCCTTCTTTCCTGCCTTCCTGGCTTCTTGCTTTCCTGCCTTTCTTTCTCCCTCCCTCCCTTTTTTCTTTCCTTCCTTCCTGCTTCCTTCCTGCCTTCCTGCCTTCCTTTTTGGCATGTGAATGTGGATGTGTGGGGGGCTATGTGTAGAAAAGGGCATTTGAGTCTGTGTGCCTGTGGAGGCCCAAGGGTGATTTCAGGAATCATTCTGCCCTACCTCCTTATTATTTTGGGGTTTCTCAGACTCTGCCTTTCAGGGCCATAATTTCAGGCTGTGACCATTACCACCTGGTGTGTTTTACGTGGGATCTGGGGCTCTGAACTCAGGTCCTTTAGCTTTAGGTAAAGGCTTTAATCCTGAGTCACTCTCTATCCCAGTAGATTTTCTTAAAGGTCCAATCGTCTTTATGATTATCTGAAACATTAGTTCATTTGAAGTATTACTTTTTTAATGGAGACAGGATTTTGATACATAACCCAGGCTGGCTTCCAACTCATGCAGTGCTGGGTTCAAGAGGAAGCACTGCCATGCCCTGTGCATTTACATTTCCTGTAGCTGCCGATTTATTAGCATCTGCTGCTACTGCCTCACATTGTGTTTAGACGTGTCCTGCGCGTCTCTGTTCCCGTTTACATGACTTTGCTTATTGTTTTATATATATCTGGGATAGAAGTTTAGAAGCGTCCAGTGTTCTGCTCTATCTAATAGTGATTCTCCTAAGAATTCAACATGGATAACTAACTTACCAAAGCATAAAGGTAGCTCAATCTTTGTCTTCCTCAGAAAGGATGTAAGGTATTGGAATGCTTTTGTTCCAAACGTGCACCTTCCCAATCTGTGTGCTATTGTGCGCCAATGAATTGGCCCTTTCTTAGGTTTTTAAAATCTCACAAATTATACACTGTTCTTGTGATTTCGCGCAGCGTTTAGGCTTAACAAGGTATTTATCATTTTCTTGCCAAAAAAAAAAAAAAAATCCTTCTTGTATTCCTGCGTTGCTGGTGAGATAATTTGTCTTTCCTTCTGCCTCAGATTCATCCTTTAGTATTTTCTTAGTTCATTTTACTTTTAAGAGTACATTTTCTTTATTGCGTATCATAAAATGACCAAGGGAAGAAAAAAAAAAAAAAAAAACAACCTCTCTGTTTTCTTGACGTAATCTATATTTTTGTTTTACTCTCAAAAAAATATATATGCAGTTCTACAATGGACAATTACTTTATTTAAGCAGCTGGAAAATAACATGCTACTATGTTGTGCTTTTCATTGTTACTGTGGGGAATTAAATTTTGGTGCTTTTGCCCGCTGAGCCATTCTGCTGAGCCAGACCGCATTTAAATCCTTAGTTCACTGACTGATCAACCTCTGTGAGCCTCAGTTTACTCCTCCGTCAAATGTGCCGGCTCGTGGGATGGAGAGAGCTTGGTAGACAGCTGTCAGCACAGAGGCGACATTTGACGTGTTCTTGAGGGCTGCTGTTTCGCTTTTGATGTTTTCGCAATCCCCGTTTTATTGGGGATTGATGTGTCTAGCAGTGGGCTTCCTTTTCTTTTACCTGTGTGAAATCTCTGGGCTCTTTGAAATCTGCAAATCATTACCTTGCCTCCCTTCTGAAAAATTCCTGGTGGTGCACCCACCTTCAGAAACTTGCCTCCACCTCATCTTTTTCTCCTCTCTCCTAATTAGTTAGATTAATTAGTCCTTCCAACTCTCTTATTTGTGTCTTTTTGACTTTGCTTCCCAGTCTCCATGCTGTGGATATCCCAGATAATTTCTTTAGATCCATCTTCTAGTTCATTAACCGGTTTCAGCTGTGTATGATAGGCTATTAAACCTGTACATGGAGTTTTTAATTTTAATTATGCTTATATATTTTTATCTCCAGAAGTTGAACTCCATTCCCAACTGAACCCGATTGCTTTTGTTTTTGCGGTGAATAGCCTTTTGCCCTTCACTCTGCCTTTTATTTATTTAAACATAATTGCAGCTTGGTGTTCTATATTATGGTGGTCCGTTCCATTCCAAGACGGCTCTTGGGGGGGTTGGTGTAGAACTCATGAGACCAGGGCCAGCCTGTGAAGGGTGGTCTTATTACCTCTGCGCCTCTCCCCCACATGTCCTCTTCCTTCTTTCTCCCTCTTTCTCAACTCCTTATTTTTGAAAGGCTGATTCATGCCCATGGTTTAAAAAAGAAGACAGGTGTGAAGTGCCCCTCCTGTATCCCTGCCTTCTCCACTGGCAGCCGTGGCTATTAGGTTCTGTAGAGACTTCCAGATATATTTTATGCGCATTCAAGCAAATACAAATTTAAAAATTCATTCTCTCTGTAATGCAAACGGTTGCACACTACATAGATTGTTCTACACTCGCTTTTTAATAAAAAAAATGTTTCTGGTTATGAAAGAAATACATGCTCATTTTGCATAACATAAATTCCCAAGTGTGTACATGTAGAAAGTGAAAGTCTCTCTGGAATTTCATTCCCTAGAGATAACATCTATTTTGCATCTATAAATATATATTTACATAAATGGGCTTATGCAACAGATACTGTTCTATAACCCATTTGTTTCTCTTTCCTTCTCCCAGTGATGCACCAGGACATCTTTCGGTGAATCTTCCCCGGCCCCAGGAGGCCGAGCGGTTTAGGGCTCTCTGACAGAGCATCATTAGGTTCTAGTACCTGCTTTGCACCTCTCTAACTTCAGGCTCTCCAGAGCCCCACCTGAGCCTCCGGTTCCTCATCCGCACAGTTGTAGGAGTTATGCATACCTGCTAGTGCGGAGAGAGCGCAGTAAGACAGGCCAGCTACCCCACGAAGTAGCTTTCATTATGCCTGCCTCACCTTTTGTGCTGAATGGCCACATAGAACTTACGGTGTGCTGTATCACTATTGATTAATCGTGCCCCCTATAATAGACATTGGATTGGGCCCAGGGTTTCTGTTATGAGTTGGCTAACCCAGTGAAACACCGCATAGCCTTTCAGAGAAATGCCTTTGTGTGAATTCTGTGCTGGGGTCACAGGGTCCTTTCAATTCTAACCTTTGTCTTCTCTCTCTCCAAGGAGGAAGGAAGGGTGCCCCGCGGGGTGAAGCTGGTCTGTTACGTAGGTTTTCATTTCTTTATGACTGTCTTCTTCTTCCCTTTGGGTAGTGGGGTAGGTGTGTGCCCAGAGCAGAGACAGTTTGGGACCCCTCATCTTCCCTCTTCTGGGGCAGCCTCCTTAATCCCCACGATGCTGAAGCTTAGATTTCATGTTTTCCCCAAACTCAGCAGCCCAAAGCTTGTAATCATTGGTGCAGGGATCAATTCTCAGATATCTGCTTCAACACAATTCCTGTGGCTTGCAGTACATTCAAAAGAGCCAAAATGCACTTACGGTGCTGCAAAGGCCCAAAAGAAGCACAAAAAAAGCGGTAGAGAAATTCTTGTATGATAACCCCTCACCCTTTAGCTAAAGGTACACGTGTCAGGCTCAAAGTTAACACTGAGTTTCCTGGAAGATGTAGCAAAAAGGGGGGGAGGGGATTACTCAAAGTCCCCAAACTACTCGGTTTCTTAAAATGGTGGAGAATGAATTTCTCTCAAGGGTAATAGACGGGCGATTGGTAGAGGAAATGAGCAAGCCAGCTGTCCCGGAAAGAGACGTGAGAGAGCTTTGAGCAGGAGCGGGTGGAGTCAGGACATGCAGCCCTCCTGATGCTAAGGCAGAAGCGACCAGGGTCCCAGAGCAGACCCCACTGACGTGGAATGGGAATAGGAGGTGAGAGGACCAGAATGAAAACAGACTCCTCTCTGGGACAGAGGCCGGCCAGTCAGCTGACACATAGCCCTACTGTGTGCTGAGCCTTTACAGACACTGGGGGAGTAGAGCGAGGTCTCTCATCGCGGAGCGCGCTGGTGGTGGAGGACAGAGAAAGTAAATGATGCGTCGTTGGGGGGACACTAATGCGCTCTCCCTCCCTGCAGCTCTCTTCTGGGGATGTGATTCGGCTGCTGGGAGCCATCAGTCACAGTCAGGCAGGGCAGCTGGAGCCCTTGGAGGATTTGATGGAGGTCAGCTCGGCCTTCTCCACCCGAAGGTTCAGAAGGAGGGGAAGGCCTGTGAGTCGGGGCGCCGCAGAACACCGGGTACAGAACCAGCTTCCTTACCAAGGGGGTGTTGGTTGATGAATCCAGCCATAAACGGTACCTTCTGCCCAACTCTGAGATGTTGCTGAGGCTCAGAGGTGGGGTGATTTGCTCTGGGTCACATGGAGCAGGGGTCAGAGGCAGGGTAGCCCCACCAGCTGCCAGCCTGCGCTCTGGGGAGACTCTTCGAGATGGCGTCTGGAGCCTCTCTGTGTTTGGACTCAGCTGACTTAACTTTTTATTCAGGGCTCCTACCTTTCCCCCCTCCTTCTAAGAACTCATTCCCTGTCCTCACAGGGGCCTAGTGGCCAGGTGAACGGGATTGCCCCTGGCCCAAGGCAGCCTTAGCTGGAGTGGGTCAAGGAGTACGTAGGTGCAGGTCTCAAGACCTGGGGGAAACAGAGACTCAGGTCAGGAAACGCTCCCTATGGTCCTGTTCATCTCTCCCTACAGTGCAGCCTTGTGGAGGCCGGGAGTGGGGAGCATCTTCAACAAGGGACAGAAGATCCAGGTGAAGGGGGCATGGAGGGGCTCCTGAAGGCTGGAGGGGATTCCCACCCAGACCCTGGATTCGCTGGGACCTGTCTACTCCTCCATCATCCTTCTCTGAAGGAACAAGGAGGTCCTTGAGGGGGGAACTGAGCTCTTTGAGTCTTCCCTTATCAGCACCCCGGATGGCCCCTGAGAGTCTCTTTCTGCGCCCCCCCAGGTCAGCAAGGGTCCCATCAGGAGCTTCTGCATATGGGAGTGAGAAGCACTGTGGTCCGTGCCATGCAGAAGACGCTGTGGCGTCGGTAAAACCTTGCTCCCCGCTTCTCAGCCCTGCTGATAGGCTGCCCTGCATACCCCAAAGCCCAGCCACATTTGAGGGCTCCTGCCAGGGGGGTGACCAAACCCATTTGGGGAGGTCCCTGACTCTTAGTGGGACCCGAAACTTGGACCCGATGCCTTTGGCACTTGCCGCCTGCAGTGCCAGGCAGGACAGGCTCAGAGATGGAGCCTAGCACACGCCTTGACAGATGGCGAGGTCAAGCAGAGAGGGCAGGGGCTCCAGAGGCCACACAGCAAATCGGTGGCAGATTTAGGGTCACGCCATCCTTTCCCCCAGATGGTGCCCCCCTCCTCCAGACCAGGTTGAGCCCTTCTGTACATCCTCCAGCTCTTTTGGCCGAGGACAGAGGTTAGGCTGAGGAGTCTGAGTCTTGCTTTGCCACGGACTGATCACGCGCCCTTGGGCAAGCCCTGATCTCTGAGCTGTCCTGCTGTAAATGGGGGTGTTACTTCCTCACGGAGCTAGGGTGTAGAGTAAACAGGCCCATAGGTGATGGCTCGGCGTCTTTGCCACCCTGGCATCTACTCCTGGGGCTGTTTGGACTCCCGGCTCCAAGTCCTCGCCCACATGCCCGCAGGCTTAAAGAGCTGCCCGACCTGCTGCTGACAGAGGAGGAGGTAGAGGACATCGCCACAGGCATCGAAGCGGCCCTCTTTCACCTGACCCAAGATACCAACCTCCGCTACAAGACCAAGTACCGCAGCCTGCTCTTCAACCTACGCGATCCCCGGAACCCCGTGAGCAAGGCTCGCCCGCCAGCCCTTCCCTCGTCAGACCAGCAGCAGGTTGGGATTGGGAATTTTCAGGGTCCAATAATACATCTCCAACCCACCCCCACCCTGTCTTCCACACAGGACCTGTTTCTCAAAGTGGCTCGCTGTGACGTGACCCCCCACGACTTGGTACGGATGAGCTCCATCCAGCTGGCCCCCCAAGAGCTGTCCTGCTGGCGGGACCAGGAGGAGAGAAGGGTGAGCTACGGAGTCAAGTGGGATGGGGGTGGGGGAGAGTGAGGAGGGGACCCTGGTAAGCCCTGAGCGGGGGACCCGAGAGCCAAGGATGCTGGTGGGGTGGTAAAGCATAATGAGGACAGAAACCAGGGAACAGCAGACTGCAGGAGACGCCCAGGGGGAATAGGTGCATCGAGGTCCCGGGCTTCCTCGAGGGGTTGCGAGTGTGCTTCCCCTGGGCCGTATGGGTGGTCCGGGAGAGTCTGGAGCTCAAGATGGTCATCATCATCCACGGGGGACGTATCTGAGTGCTCACCAGGTCCAGGTTGCCCCTCTCCCCACCTTCAGAAGTGGAAAGGGCTGAGGGTTTTCCTGCCCGCACCCTGTAGTCCCACCTTCAACAGGCAAGTCCCCCTGACCCCACCCATGGGCCTATCCCTGTGGTGGGGAGGCATCTATTGAGACAGCTTGGAGAAGGCTCACCTCATGCTCTTTGGTGGCCAGAGAGGGGACACGACTGGCCAGCGCTGAGGCACTGCGGAGGAGTGGACGTTAATGCTGGGAGAACTCAGCAGGGGAGCCCAGATTCTCTGCTGAGCTTCTGTCCTGGGGGTGGCATAGGCAGGGGGTGGCATAGGCAAGGGGTGGCATAGGCGGGGAGCAACTGTAGTTTGTGCGGGGCAGTCCAGCCTTTGTTCCACAGCTGTTAAGAATCTCAGCATGGGGGATGGAGAGATGGCTCAGGGGTTAGGACTCTGCCTCACAGATAGAAGGACCTGAGTTCAGATCCCAGGTCCCACCTAAAAACATCAAGTGGAAATGGCATCAGCCTGCACTTCTGGCCCTGGTAGGCAGAGCCTGGGAAATCCCAGAGTGAAGCAAAAAGGAGGTAGAAACAATCCAGGATGCTTCCCGAAGTCCCCCTTGGTTGGTCCTCCACAGGGACACACAGTGCCCTCTGTTACACACACACACACACACACACACACACACACAAGTAAATATTTTAAAAAAGCATCTCAGAAAAAAAAAAAAAGCATCTCAGAGCAATGAGAGCAGAGGCTGAGCAGCCCGGCGCCTTCCGAGCTGTGTACCATTAGTACTATACGCGCTCCACCACGGAGCTCTCCTGCCAGGGAGGCTAGACTCCTGCAGGACTTGGAAAAAGAGAGAGCTGCTTCTGAGAAACACTTGAGGTCAGGTGACATTGATTGGCAATGAGAATCACAGCGTTTATTCAGAGCCACGGTCTGGACCGGCCCTCTGCACACGGTGCATTTTATTTCATCCCCAGAGAATGGACAAACTTAAGGTTTAGGACACCTAAGTGCTACACCACCTCCTGAGTCTTTATTAATGACCCAATTGAGATTCAGCCCGCCAGCTCTTTCCCACACACCACAGCCTCCCAAAGTGCAGAGGAGCAGGCTGAAGCCATAATGACTTCCTGGTGAAATTCAGAAAGAAAATCCAGAAAGACTTCCTGGAGAAAGCAAGATTTAAATGAGTAGAACCCAGAAAGGCAGGGCTGAGGGCAGGGGACAGCTTTTTGGAGGTGAGGTAGAGAGAAACCAGCATAGGCAAGGAGCCACAAGTAAGGGTCCCTGGGGTGGGGGACAGGCAGTGCCTGGGGCCCTGATGAGGCTCACTTGACCTCTCCAGGGTCTGGAGATCATTGAGCAGCTGCAGAAGGAGCCGCACAGACTTCCGGCCTCTAAATTGACCCACAAGGGCGAAGTGGAGATCCCGAGGGACGTAGACCAGATTCTGACCCTGGAGGACTTGGTGGTAAGGGGGTCGGGGCTAAGCTAGCACTAGGGTCCCTGCCAGGGATTCCACTCCTCACCCCAGTTATGGTCCTGGGCAAGTCACCTGCCTGCTCCATGACCCCTTATTCATGGCTGAGCAGAGACGGTGATCCCTGCTACGAGGGTTCTGGTGGGCTGGCAGGTATGTTAAGAGACAGAGCCGTGACCCAGGCCTGGTGTTGGGCTCTCTCCTTTCAGCCTTGACTCCGGGCTACCCGAGGGAGTGACCCTAAGACCTGCCACTGTGGTCACCCCCAGTCTCGGCCCTCTCCTGGCCATTCTGAGATGAGACGCGGGAACCCATGTTGTTCCAGGCTTTGAGCGCTCCGTTCAGCGGGTTTGTTTGGAGTTGCCACCGACAGGAAACCACCCGGAACCCTGGGCAGCTGAGTCAGAGGTGCTCCTGAATTTGCCCTGGTACCCACAGTAGTTTCAAGATCTAGCCAGCCTCTGGTTGCTGGGATGGGCTTCACCCTCGGGCGCACCCTGCCCTGTCCTTCTGCTGAGCGTCTCCATCCTGCCCAGAGCTCAGCGGCCCCTGACTTGGTTAACTGCCATACCAGAGTCCTGCAGCCCCCAGACACAGACCCTGAGTCTGTGTCCATCACTCTCAGGGGGCCACTCTGGTTGGTTGGGCATTCCACGGGTCTGCTCTCACCTGACTCTAACCATCTGTGTCCAGTAGAGGGGAGTACAGGGCAGACCCCTATTTACAGGTTTGTTGAGGGAAATGTCAGTGAACTTGATTGACAATCTCCCTGCTCCCCTCACCCCTCCCACCCCCAATGCTCAGGCCAAAGAGGACCATTTCCCATGAAAGAAGCGCCCTAGGGAGGGGAGCATGACTATTCCCCAGCCCCACCCAGACACATTCCCTAAAGCAGGGAACCCAGGGACACCTAGAGACAAATCCTCAATCCCAAGAGAAAGGAAAGAGGAGGTGGTAGAGGCGGAAAGATACGGGCCCTTTGACAAACAACACCTCGTTCAGACCTTGGTAATGACCGCTGAGTGCTCTCGCTGGTTGAACCCAAAGCCATTGGCCCCAGGCAGTGTGGTGTGCAGCCCCGGGGCTGAACGTTAATCCCGGGCTGGGGCTCCGGTTCTGCCTTCCAGGTGTTCGTAAGGCAACTGCAGCATTTCAAGACATTTCAGACCCTCCTTAAAGCAACATGTTTTTGTGTTAAAAAGGTGTTTCAGTTATAAGGGAGGAAAGTGGTTTGTCAATGGCCAGAAAATCTTGAAATGCCCCTTCCCCCAGTCTGTCACTTACTGCTGGGAACTTGACGTCAGAAAAGGAGGTTACATTTAGGGAAACACTTTCTGCATAAAGATGCCCTAGGACTTCATAATAGTGACAAGTTGGAAGTGACCTGCAATAAAAGGACCCTCCCCATCCCAACTGTGTGTCTAGACAAACCAGTTTATAAAGAGTCCCCAGGGTCTCAGCAGTTGTCTCAAAAAGGGGCTTGCTTGTTTGTTTGGCGCTTTTTTTTTTTTTTTTTTGCATTTCCCCAATTTTCTTTACCGTTTCATGATAGTAATAAAAGAAAATGAGAAACGTAAACTACATTGAGGGAGACTCCCTGTAGAGGGCTCCTGAGGTGCCCAGCAAACCCCCCCATGTGATCTCTGCAATTTCTAGGAACTCACCATTCCTGGGGGCTGCAGTCCACAAACCCTGCTGGTTACCCCTGAGGACACCACGGAGGCACACCAACACCACTTCCTGGACCCCAACTGCCTTAGCTGCGAAGGTGGGAGGGGAGGAAGGAGGAAAGGGCCAGTCGTGGGGGCCCAGCAGCCTTATGAAAGTGGATGGCCAGGGGAGAAGGCGGAAGAATGGGGGTGTTTGTGTCTCGGAATCATGTTGTGGGCTGGCTCTGCCTCTGTAACCCTTCCCCTCCCCCAAGCCCATTTTAGCTCCGCCTCTGCTCTTTGCAGACTTGAAACCCTCGTGTGAACTGCCAGGCTTCTCTGAAACTAGCGCAGACAGTGTCATCCAGAAAGCCCCAAGTCCAGCTCCTGTGTCCTCTCCAGAGACAGCCAAAGCCAGAGAGATGCCTCCCATGCAGTCCCAGGACAGGTGTGGGGGCGGGCATCCACAGGTGGGCAACCCCAACACAGGTATGTGTGGGGGAGACTACCAGCTGGGGCAGCAGGATGCCGGGCACCGGCTTCCTTCCTGTGTAACCTCGAGCAAGTCTTTGGTGAGCCTCAGTTTCGCCATCTGCGAAGGGGAACTCACCACCTAGCCTACTGGTTCCCACCTACACAAGGCCAAGCTTGGACCAGGGCGGTGCTTTGGCACCTGTGGTGGGGACACAGCCCTGGGTGGAAAAGGAAAGAGATTCTGGAGACATCCTAGTGACTGGCTCTTCCTGGCCCTGCTGGACCCTCCTTCTAGGCTCCAGACACCTGCTGAGCCCACCAGTGCCCTCGCCAACCCTCCGCTCTGGGAGGGCACACTCAACATGTTCTCTATCAAGCGGTTCCGGGCCAAGGCCCAGATGGTCTCAGGACACAACTGCCGGCTTGTCCAGGTAACCTGCTCTGTTCCTAAGGGCTCCTGCCCACACTGCCTAGCCCAGTTGACCGTTCATTCATTCATTCATTCATTCCACAAGTCAGGGCCTAGCTTTGTATGTACATGTGACCCAAGCCCCGTACCTACAGAGACACTTAAGGAAAAGTGCTCTCTGTATGCAAGAAGGGCCTAGAAGAGGCACATGGGAGAGTTGTGGGAGCGATTGTTGAGTGACTGACTAATGGTTCAAGTGTCACGTGAGGGACTGCAGAGGACCACAGTCTCTAAGGGATCAGACGCACTGTCTATTGAGCGTCCTCTCCCTGTGCTTTGGCCTGAGGTGGTGGGAATGAGGGTGGGAAGTTGGGGTCTGACCGGCCATCCTGCCTGCCCCTAGGCGCTGCCCGAGGTCATCCGCTCAGCAGGCTGCCTGCCCACCAACACTGTCTGGGACCTTCTGGCCAGCATGCTCTCTGCAGGGACCAAGGTAACCGTCTGCTCCTAAGCTCCCCTTTTCTTGTGTCCTCCCACTTATGTTCCTTCCCAATGACTACAGACCGGCCAGTGACTCTGGGCAAGCCCCCCTGCCTTCTCCTGGTTGAAGTGGGATCCTAGAGATCTGGTGATGGGGAGGGGGTGGGGCCTGCAGGTGCGGAAATGACTGTCTTCCAGCCACTCTCCACCTTTCTTCTCTAGGATGTCTGCGTGGTCAGACTGTGTCCCCAAGGGGCTCGGGACACCCAGAACTGCCGCATGCTGTATTCCTACCTCAACAATAAGCAGCGGCATTGCTTAGGGGCTGTGGAGCACATGGGGGTGGTCCTGCTGCCCCTGCCTGCCTTCCAGCCCCTGCCCAGCAGACTGCGCCCACTGGGGGGTCCAGGTGAGTCTCTGGCGCTCATACCACACGTGGCTCATCTGCTTCTGTGACCATGGGTCAGTCACCTGTGTCTTAGCAGACACAGATAAATGAAGTAGGGAAGACTGATAGCCGAGGCTGGGTGAGGCTCAATGGTAGTGTGCTGCTTCTCATGCTTAGAGACAAGAGAGCTTCTCCCCGCCTTGAAAGGAAGAGAAGAAAAGGAAAGGCAGGAAAAGAAGAGGAGAAGTGGGGGGGAGAAGGTGGAAAGAAAGGAAAAAGGAAAGGAAGGGAAGAGAAAAAAGAGGAGGACAGAAAAAAGAGGAAAGGAGGGAGGGAGGGAGAGAAGGAGAAAGAAAGGAAGAAGAAAAGAAAGGCAAACTCATGCTACTTTAGTGTTTGAATATTGTTCACTTTGTGTCAGTCATTGCTTGGATAATGTCTTTTGGGGGGATAGCATCTAGGGTCTCAATACTGAGCATATACTCTGCCATCGAACTATCTAGCCCTGGACCTAGATGAACTTTTATATTCTCAAAACAGCCCTATCTTCAGTCTGGGAGACAGCTCAGCTGGTGAAGTGCTTGCCTTGCAAACACAGGACTTGAGTTCAGTACCCAGAACCCATGTAAAAGCCAGGTGTGTTGGCACCCCACACGCTAGGGAGGCAGAGACAGGCAGATCCCTGCACCACACGCTAGGGAGGCAGAGACAGGCAGATCCCTGCAGCTCACTGGCTAGCAGCCAGCTGAGCCTGCTTGGTCTTAGACCCACAAGAGATCCTGTCTCAAAACAAAGAATGCGGATGGACTGTGAGAACGGCACTCTAGGTTGCGTTCTGGCGTCCACGTGCACACACCTATGAACTCTTCCCACAGACATGCACACACATGCACACATGTGTGTCCTCGTGCAACATGCACACATATGTATGTACACACGCACAATGTGTGTCCTCGTGCAGCATGTACACACGTATACACATACACAAAGTAGCCCTACCACCAGGGTTACAGCAGATTCTCCCACAGATGCAGAAACCGAGGCAGGGAGAAAGTGAGTGACTTAACAAAAGTCACAGCCAGAAGCAGAGCCTCCCGTTCAGGCCCCTGACTCGAGAGTCTGGGCTCCGGGGCCCGGTGTTGCACTCCCATCCAATTGGATGCCTGAATGGACGCTGCAGGGCCGTCACAGCTGACCCAAGTGTAGCCAGACAGAGGCGGGACCCACAGGCAACGCCCTCGAGGCCAGGGAGGAAGCTCAGGCCTCAAGCCCCACTTGCTTAGGGGTCAAGTCCCACTTCTGGGCAGGGGTCAATCCAGGTGTGGCCCTGAGAAGCATGGTGGGGACTCAAGGACTGGCTGGACCTGCTCCAGAGCAAAATCTTGGCCTTTCTGGTATCTCCTGTTGAGATAGACATGACTCCACGGAGCCTTGAGATCAAGCTCTCTTTGCTGTATCCGGGACCCCTGATCAAGCCTGGACCAAACCTTCCTACATGGGTTTGTCCTGCTGCTCGCTTCCCCCATTTCACGGACAGAACGTTCTCATGATCAAAACTCCACAGCTGCTGCGGTCGGGATGCAGCTTTGGAAGGCTCTGCGTTGACCCCCCTCCAGGCCGCGGGTCTCCCCCTCCTTCTTTCCCCAGGTCTAGAGGCCACTCACTCCAGCCTGCTGCTGGTAGTGCTGCTTCCTAAGGAGGGACTTCCAGACACCGAGGTGTTCAGCTCCTTGTGGGGAAAAGTTCGCAAGACCGTGTCCTTCAACAGGAAAGTGGAGATGAGATGCTACCAGCCGGAGGACAGGAAGCCAGAAGTCACCCAGAGAGGCTGCCTTCCCCCAGAGGAGGCCCCGCAGCAGAGCCAGGCCAAGGACAGCCCGGCTCCATGGGGCATCTCATGGGGCATGAGGCTCCCCCAAGGCAGGGGGAGGCAGGGGCCCGGGTGGGGGCAGGGATCTGAGCTGGAGCAGTGGGCCCCAGAAGCAGGCCGGTACCAGCCCCTGCGTCCAGATCCAGTAGCACCAGTCGTCCTGGGCTTCGGCCGTGGCCAGCGCTCCCACAGGGCTTCCTGTCTGCACCAGGTCCTCCTCCAGCACCTGAAGGCCCTAGTGACCATGAGCCAGCAGCTCCGGGCCTCGCTGTGGCCCGCAGGCTGGGAGCCCCCTCCCCCATCTAACGAAGCCTCTGCCCAGCCCCCTGCAGATCCAGAGCCCTCGGGTCCAGCCCCCACCCCTCTCTGAGTCCGTGATGGAGCTGGCTCTGAGTGTCCTCTCCCTAGAGATGCCTGACCTTCCCTCCTGACTTGCCTGTACTCGGCCAGGGGAAGGGGGGGTCAGCTCTTCCAACCTCCTCCCCTGTTCGTTTCTTGTTCTGCAGTCTGTTTGCTGTTGTCTTTGGTTCAATAAAGAGCTTGGCAAAGTCAGGACTGCATCTGTTGGCTGGGCGGGAGCGTCTCTAGTCTCAGCCAGGTGGGCTTGAGGTATCTGAATTTTTAAGCACGGACAGACTGCCTTGCCAGTTGTTGGACTGGGGTTCTGAACTACCACTGTGCCCTAGACACGGCTGTAGCCATGGGGTTTCTGGAACCATTTAAAAGTACACTGAGCTAGAGGGAGAGAACTGGTGGGAGAGCAGGCAAGGGTGGGGCTGGAGAGAGAAACAGTCTTTAGAGAGGCACAGACAGATGTTGAAGAATCCGTGTTTAAGACTTCTGTAACAGGAGTTTTTTCTTTTGTATAGGTGTTCTTGGGTTCGAGTTTGTGTCACCCCATTGCTACAAAAAGTTTGACTAGTCGCACGTACAAATATATCTCCATGTACATATTTCTGCATGTCGTTAACATAGAGCTGAGATGGGAACGTGCTTGAAGACTATAGCTCCGTGCATGCATGTGTGTGACGTCGGGTCTGTGTATTGCTGAGTAGAGGATGACTCCTTTCCGTACCTCCTGCCAGTTCCCAGACGATCAGGTTCTAAGTCCAAGGAAGGCTTTTAGTCTGGGTGAGGCTGGGGTGAGCTTGCCTACTGGTGAGGTTGGCTTTGGAGTGAGCTTGCTGGGATCCTTTTGTGTGCCTTGTATCTCTACTAAAGATCTGGGGTCGGGGGATTGACCACCTGCTCCTGACTACCAGCTCAGGACCCCATCCTTTGCAGGAACTCTGTGCTCCGATGGGCTGGAGGACGGACGGGGAGATGGTGCTTAGGGGGAAAGCCCCCTCTTCCCTGCCCCACACACTCTGTGGCTGCCCTACCCCCAGCCGACAGCAGAGGGGGCCCTCGGCCTTGGGATGGAGGTCGGAGCTGGCAGGACCCAGGCTGAGCTGGGGGCGGCATGAGAGAATTTAGTCTCGGCGGCAGGGAGGGGTGACGGTAGGACGTAGGGTGTGGGGGCGCACAGGGAGAGGGAGCTGGACAGGTGAGTCAGGGAAAAGAGGAGTGCTCTTTTGTGCCTCGGAGGGTGCGTACCGGAACGCCGCAGCAGCCACCCGCTATATGCAAATGACGCAAATTACTATGCAAACCTGCAGCTCCACTGGAAGCCCGCAACTTGGGTGGCTTTCCCAACGCAGCCGGCGGCGCACCCCTTCTCCAAACCGGGGCTTCCTTCCGAGGAGACCAGAAAGGCCCGCAGAGAGAAGAGGCTCGATTGGCTGGGCCTTCCTTTTGAGCTTCAGTTTGCTCCTCCATAAATGTGGGTGCTAATCGAGCCCTCTGACACCTCTCCTGCGGGGAGATAGATGACCCAGAAATTCTGCAGTATGAGTCGAGGCGGGGCTGAGCTGCACGACCCCCTTCCCCACACACACACCTTTTGGCCCTAGTTGGCAACCCCCTTGCTTGTCTCTGCCTGGGTAAGAGACCAGAAACAGGGTTCAGGCATGACGTTGCTAGGGGGCGTGAACGGCGGTTGCTAGGTTCCAGGAACGTTGCTATGCAACATTGGGCGGGCCTCGCGTTGCCAGGCCGAAAGGAGTCGCCTGCAACCCAGAAGGTTTCAGTGGAAGGCACCTCAGGCCCGCAGAGATCGCGAAGCTTCCCGCTTCCCGCCCCAGTTTTGTCCATAGCCTTGGCTTCCCCAGGGAGGGCGCAGTCTTTGAGGGTCCTTCCGGTTCACACCCTCTGCCACTCCTGGATCCCCTCTGGGTCTTTGTGCACGTGTCTATGCGCCTGCTGGTGCGGGTGTGTGTGTGTGGCGGTGGTGGTGGGGTGTCGCTTTAGAATTTCCATAGCAACTGCTCCCGTGTCACCACATTGCTCCCAAAGGTTTGAACCGGTGCACGTACAAATTTGCATATATCTGCATGTCATTAACATGGAGGCGGGGCCAGAACTGGTTTGATCAACTCTCCCTGGACAGTTCCCTTTGCTCTGCTTTCATCCCGTCGACCCGGCACTTGGGCTGAGTGTTTTACTTCTCAGTGTTCCCCAATTTGGGGTGGGTGGGAGACCTCTGCTAGTGACCAACTACCACCTAGGCTCCTCAGACCCCTAACTGAACCGTTAGCATGATTCCATCCGGGTATCCTTGGCTGGAGATTCAGGTCTCTGAGACAATACCAAGACTGGTTGGAGATAAAGTTTTGTCCTTTCCCAGATGTGTGGTCTTGGGTGAGCTCCCCTCTCTCTGCGTCAGTGGCTTTCTCTGTAAATTGCTCTAACTCATGAGGTTACATGAATGCTAGCAGTGTGCCATTCTTATGCACAGTCCTTGCTGACCGTATTCATTGTCTGATCGCTCTATCTTCCTTCCTCCTCAGAAGCCAACTGTTCTCAACACCAGCTAAATCAAATCAACTTCCTTTGCAGCTGGAGACCTGACAACTAGATCCCAGGAAGAACTTCCATGTGTCAGGGCAGACTGGGATTCCGGGCACAGGATGAGGACTATTGACCAGGCCAGGTTGGTGCAGCTTGGACTGTGCCCTCTCACCCCACTGCCCCTGTCTGGGAAGCCCCACTGTGTCCTGAACCCTCCTTGCATTCCTGTTTGGGTGCTGAGATAGAAGGCAGGCAGGATTGAGGCAGAGTAGCCCCCTGCTCCCTCCACCCGGCCTCAGAAAGGAGAGCAGAAACTTTGCTCCGAGAACTGCTTGTCTGAGCCCTTACCAGAGAGGACTACGGAGCAGCTGGGATGGAATAGCAGAACTTGCTCCTGAGACCCAGCTGCTCCCCATAACCTTCCTGAAAACCAGTAAGTCACTCTGAGGTCTAACTTTTGCCCGGCCTGCTGTGCGGAGGCCTGTTCTTGTTTTCCTGTGTCCTGGTATCCCTATGACCTTAATAGCCGTGATTGCTGGGACCACAGGGAGACAGAAGAGGCTTTAAAGGGCAAAACCCAATTCCACTCCACGATGGGGATAGCTCTCAATTAGGCTTAATTGAAATAAATGAGATTGCTCCCTGTCCTGCGTAGAACAGGGTTGCAGGTGATGAGGAGCGGTGTCGGGGCCGGGTCCTCATGGGTCAGTTGGCTTCTGGAAGGAGACACGATACCTTAGAGGCTGTGCCTTGTAGTTGTCATTCCGAATGCTGTTTTCTGGCAGTGGGCCAGCCCGTTCCCTGTAGCCACCTGTGCTCCACAGGTTGGAGTTCCAGGGACAGGCTGAGAACCTGGCAGTGCCCGGCTGGCCTGCCTGTGTCCCACTCTGGGGGCCAATTAAGTCTCTATCCCTAGCTGCGCCGATTAACAGTTAATAAGGCAGCAAACACCTGCAGCTATGGAGGCGAATTAAGAGCAACAGTCGGCATAATACACAACCCGATAAGTGAGCAATTAACAACCGGAGAAAGATTAATAGAAGCAATTATGTCCTGCTCGGAGCTCTGTAAATACGACTGTCAACCGCCGGGGAATTCAGTCCAGTCTCACCTGGCCCCACCCCAGGCCACAGCCTCTGCCGGCAGTGGAGCCAGTTAAATCAGCCTGTAGACCCTGGACCACAGAGGCATGGGCATGTGGGGGCCTGACCAGACATGTAAATGCGTACACTCTCAGGCACGCAGAGATGACTCATGGGACACCGTCACACAGAAAAACCCACCCCCATCACACAGATGTGTACACACTGGCACACATTAAGTCCTACCGGCAATACACACAGACCTGCAGAAAATACCCACAGTGTGTCAGGGACACTCACATGTCACTCAGAAATAAGTCCACTCAGCATATCCCACACATAAACAACCTAAACTTAGACATGTAAACACACAGTTTCATGGTCACATAGGCGTGCCATATTTGCCATCCTCTGATGTCGCCTTGCAGAGGATCATCTGTGGTGGGTGAGGACTGTCTCAGAAGACAGAGAGAGTTGGAGTGAGGAAGGGAAGGGACATAATGCATGTGAATACATAGGACAGCATGACTGTATGCACGTGATTGTAAGCATGTACATACATCCTTACGAAAACTTCATCATCCATTTGTGGATCTGTGCCAGTGTGTTTACACACGCGTCTGTGTGTTATGTTATGCTATATATGAAGGCGTGTATACCGTGATGTAAGCATGAGTATGTGTTCATCACGAGCTTGCGTCAGGTGGATCTGTGAGTAATCTGCACGTCTGGCTCACCGGTTGGTCTGCATAATTATGGAACTGTGCAGCAGCGTGGCTTTACGTGTGACCTGTCTCTCCGTTTGCAGAAGGGAAACTACTCTAGGAGTTCTAGGGGTTCATGACACCAGAGCCCAGCTCCAGGGAGAGAGTCTTGAGGGAGTCAGGGTTGCTTTAAGGCTCATTGGCTGACTTGGTTTCCCTCACAGGGACGTCCAGTTGCTCTAAGGAAAAGGAAATGAAGGGTTAATTCCTCCTGATTCAAAGAGGTTCTTATGAGGCTGAGGCAGAAGGATGGCACGTTCAAGGCCAGCTTGGGGTAGAATGAGACCCTGTCTTAAGAGAAAAACAAAACAAAACAAAAGCAGCTTCCAAGGTTGCAGAGATAGCTCAATCAGTAAAGTGATTGTTGCATAAGCAACAAGGACTTGAGTTCAGGCTCAGGCCCCATGTGAAAGGTCATGCGTGGTAGCAAGTTGATAATCCTAGCACTGAAGAGGTGGAGATGGGAGGATCCTAAACATGCATGCATACACATGTGCACACTCACACTAGCATACATGCACATATACACAAACGGATATCCTTACTCCAAGATCCCCCCTGGTCGTGGATATAAACTGTCATCCTTAAAAGTCCCAGAGCAGAAGGACACAAACATGCATTCGTGTTATGACTACAGACATCCGAAAGGATGCTCACAGGCACACCAAGATCTAGCCACCGCCCAGGCTCAGACATACACAAAAATCACTCCCAGAGGCCACCACACTCCACCACTATTTGACGTGAGCCGAAGACCAAACCTGAGAACCAGAGGGGAATCTTCTAACAGGCCCCTATCTCCCTGAACTCCACGCTGGCCAGATGGCGGGGACTGGGTGGCCCCGAGAGGGATCTCCATCACCGCTGACGCGCCGCTGACAGGCAGGCTCATTGAGGCCTCGCTCCGGTGGAGGCCAGAGTGAGGTCATTGGTCTTGCCAGCATCTCTGCCCTGTACCAGGATGGGCAACAAGGGGTTTCTGAACCACTGCACACTCAGACATCTAGAGGACTCGAAAAGACTCAGTCCTCAGCTGGACACTGTCTCACTCCCACGGCCACTTCCCAAAGCCAGAGCTGATTGGTTCGGAGAGAGGCCGGCCAGCCTCTGGCTCTGTGCTGCTCACCACTAGTGCAAATGATGGTCAGTTAAACAGATCTGATCTCACAACAAGACATCTGCTTGGCAGGCTGGCCTGCTAGTCTCTCCAGCATACCCTTTGTCTCTTATTCATTTTGTCTTTGTTTTTATTCATTTGTTCGTTCATTCATTTGTTCTTTTGTGTACTCGTTTATTCAACCTATAAAGACATTGAACAAATCATGGGATTCAGTCCAATGTGGGGGGGGGCTGCCCTCCTGGATCCTCGCCTGGGATTACAGAGCTGAGAGAGACAAAGGATCTGGGCTACAGGGGTGAGTAAAAGGTATATTCCAAACGATTCCAGACCCCACTTCCTCAGTTTCTCCAAATGAAACAGAATGCGCTTCTTCTGCAGCTGGAGGGAGAAACACCAAATCCCAGGATGATAGCTAATAATAGCTGACGCTTACGCACGCACGCGTACGCCACGCCAGCCACTGTGCCAAGTGCTTTACATGAATTAACTCAGTTCATCCTCATAACAACTCTACGAGGCAGCTACTATTATTAACCCCACTTGGGGGCACAGGGAGGCTAAGTAACTTGGCCAAGGTCAAACGGCTTGTCAGAGCTACCCCAAGGATTTAAGGAATACCAAAGGGGGCTCGTGCCTTCTACCTGCTCCCCTTCTGCATCCTGCAGCCCTAGGGGCTTTACGTGCCTTTGGTCCCTGTTTAGTCCACATTCCAAAAGCCTTTGAGGTGGGGAGGTGGTTCCAAAAGTTCTGGCAGCTGGCTGCTTGGGTGGGAGAATTTGGGGGTCCTGGGTCGAGCTACAGTCTGGAAGGCCTATGACTCTCTTAGGCCTATAGATTCCTTATCCCCAGCAAGAAGGCCAAAATGGGACCATCTAAAGTGAGGGACCCAAGGCAGGGATTTCTACTGCCCTGGTCTCAGAGTCCTGGAGCGAGTAAGTGACCGGTTCAGAAGATGACCAGAGAATCACTTTCCAGGAGTTGATGAAGGGGGCCAGACGCCCACCTCTTGTCAAGTTCAGGCCATTCTCAACCAGGTGCTGAGACCAGGTGGGGAATCTCACAAAATGACTTGATTCTTAATCTTGTTCCTCCAGCTCCAGCTCCACCCGGCCTGCACCATAGGTTAGGGAAGAAGTGGGGCTCCCAGGATGGATTGCATGGGCACCCTCGGTGTCCAGAGACAGCTCTCTGCCTCTGCTTCTGGGACCCCAGGATTCCTGCTCAGTCTCCAGAGGCTTTTTCACACAATTACTCAGGCCAGGAATTTCGATCTCTGGTGCCAACCGGGCCCTTGTTATGCAAATGTAAGCAAATGAGATGCAAACAGAGCAGTCCCAGATTACCAGAGAAATCCCCAGCAGCTGGAGGAGTCACCAGAAAGTCAGCTTGCTCCAGCTTCCTGATTCCCTCCTCCCCTTTTGCTCGGGCTCCATCCACCTGCATTCAGTCTGGGCTACCATCTTCCCCAGCTGTCTCCTTAGACACAGGAAGGGTCTAGATAAGAGAGGTCACGAGACTTCCACCCTTCCAGCCTGAGCTCTCTACCATTCCCTTTTTTCTCACAAGATCATGGTATAGATGGAGGTAAGGGGTGGTGTTTCCTTCTTTTACCCCTGGGAAAAGGGAATTCACACACACACACACACACACACACACACACACTTGCAGAGATGCACATACAAGTACACTCATTCCGACACTCCTGGCAGGTCTTAACTCTGCAGACCAGCTCCAGTCCCTGTCCTGTCTTCCCTTGATTCACTGTAAATAGAAACACAGCCAGCCGCAGGCCACAGTGGGACAGCAGGCTGTGTCCCCAGTTTAGGTCGGAAGGGTGAAAGGTGCTGCTGGTAGGTAAACAGGCAAGCAAGAGACCCTTCTTTGGACATGAACTTGGGGAAGAAGCCTAGTATGGGCAGTGCTGAGTGGAGGCCTTGGGGATTCCGACTGGTGTCTGTGCCCGTGGGAGCCTGGCCCCTGGCAGGCCCAGCCAGTTCAGGCCCAACTTCTAAAAATAAGAGGCGAGGATGGAAGCCTCGGGTTGGTTCTGCGGGAGCCTGTTGCCGTGGCAACCCCTTCTCAGAGGCCTCCCTCCTGGTTGGGCTGCCCCGTTTGGCGGCAGGTCCCTGTGCCAGTCCCCAGTGCTGGCCCCTTTGCCAGTCTGCCCTCTGTCCTGTCTGTCTGGTTTTGGGGTAGGGAGAAAAGAGTGTAGGGCTGGGGGTGGAGAAGGCGGGAGGCCCTTGGGGATACTGGCAGAGCACAATGGTCCGTGTGTGAGACCTAGGCTGGGTCTGCCCCTGTGGAGGCTGCCTTATGACTGTTGGGTGTGTGACTGTGTGGTGGCCTCAGTCGGGCTGTGTGTCCCTCCATGCCTGTGACTTGCCTCTCCTCCTCACGGGTGACTGTGTTCTCTGTCTCCAGCATTCTACATCCTCATGTGACGGCTGGTGTGTCTGTGGCTGAGGGAGGAAGCTGGCTATGGTCTCCCTGACATGTCTGGGGCCCCTGCCCCTGCCCTCCCAAGGCTGTAGACTCGCAGTGCGCAGTGAGGAGGAAGAGGAGCTGAGCAGCGCCGGGAGCAAGCCAGAGTGGGCAGGTGTGCTGATAGGGTGCTCTTCTCCCAGGACCTGCTGCCACTTAGGAAAGAAACCCAAGGCTGCCGGTTTGGGAGCAGTGGAGGCGGAGGCACCCCCAAAGCGTGCAAGCTACGCTGCGTGCTGTGTAGTCACTGTCGGCAGCTCCCCTCCCCCAGCCCGCCTCCCCTTTCCAATTAATCATCCAGCGCCGTCGAATCTGCTGTAATCACTGTTCTAGAGGCTCGTCCTCTCTTCATCTCAGCCACAAGGCCAGGCCCAGCCGCCCCCACTCTCGCGCAGATGGCGGGATGGTCTCTGTGGGACGCCCTGCTGGTTTCTAGCTTCATGTGTCCACCGACACACCCCGTTTCTCACACCTGGTCCTCCTTCCTTTCAGCTACCTCCTAGCCTAGGAGCCATCCACGCCTCGCCTTGTTCTCAGGACAAACTGCAGCTCTTCAGTCTGGTATTGGGGCTCCCCCAGTTTGGACTCTTCGCCCAACCCCTTCTATTCCCAGCCTCACAAACTTCTGACTGTTTCCAGTAGCTGTTCTGGGCAAAGACCTGGTGGCGCATTTTGTGTGTGTGTGTGTGTGTGTGTGTGTGTGTGTGTATGTGTGTGTAAATTTTGGTCCTCCCTCTGCTAGGCAAAGCTTACTGACTCTTGGAACTCGGGGTGAGTGTTGTATCCAACAGTTTAAGCGCACATGTATATGTATGTTTTTTCATTTCTCTCTCTCTCTCTCTCAATACTAGGAATTGAACCCAGGGTCTGTGTATGCCAGGTGGCACTCCATCACTGAAGAATATTCTCAGACTGCTTTTCACTTCCAGAAAAAAAATTGTTTGTTTTCATTTTATTAAAAATTTATTTATTTTTGTGCATGTGCACATGATGCAGAATTTGGGTGCATATGTGCCGTAATACATGTGTGGGCATCAGAGGACAACTTTGTGGGGACGGTTCTCTTTCCGCCTTTATGTTGGTTCCAGGGCTCAAACTTGATTATAAGACAGGATCTTACTGAATTATCCAAGTTGGCCTTGAAATCACTCTGCAGTACAGGCTGGCCTTGAACTATTGATCCTCCTGCCTCAGCCTCCTAGTAGCTGAGTTACAGGCCTGGAGGCACATTGTGTGTGTGTGTTTCTCTTCATTTTATTTATTCATTTATTTTAATTATTTTTATTCAATTGCGGGTGCGTGTGTGTGCGTGTGTGCGTGTGTGCGTGCGTGTGTGTGTGTGTGTAGAACCATGGACGAATTTGGGAACCACCATGGACCGCCTCCACCTCCTCCTTGTTTACTCTGCCCTGGGATTCACAGGCTCCTCCCTACCAGGACCAGAAACGCAGGCCGCCCCCGCTTCCGCCCAGCGTCTATACGTGGGGTCTAGGATCCGAACTCAGGACCTTCCGCCTGCAAGGCAGAGGCTTAACCCCTGAGCCACCTCTCCAGCCCCTCTTCGCTTTATTTTTTTGAAGCAGGTCTTTTCTATACCTGGAGACTGTTGAATAGCTAAGTTGCCCGGCTAGCAAGCCTTTCAGGGGTCTTCCGGCTTCCACTTCTCAAGTGCTGAGATCACAGGCACCTGGTCTGGCTTTTTATATGGATCTTGGGGTAGGTGATGGTGGCGGTGGGAATCAAAATCAGATCTTCATACTTGTGTGGCAAATCCTTTACCAACGGAGCCAGCTCCTTAGACTGCACATATTTCTAATGACTTTTTCCCCCTCAAGATTTATAGAAGATTTGGAAGAAAAAGTCTATGCTGAAATAAAACTAAACAAAACAAATTACCCATAATCCTCCACTTAGTTTGTTTTCTTTAGACTCTTTCCACACATTGGTTACCTTGTTCCCGTTCTGCCATAAGACCCTCCCATACGTGCAGCTTTGCTTTCCTTACTGTATTAGGGAGCATTTCCCCAGGTGATTAAAAATTCTTCAAGAACACGACTTTTAATGTTTGCATAATATCCTTATATGCGGATGGATCATAATTTATTTAGCCAACCCTCCACTGCTAGACGTTTATGTTGGCTGTGATTTTTTCAGTTATAAATAACAGCCGTGAATACCCTTGCACACAGCTCTTTTTTAACGTCTTTGGGTATTTCTTGGATTGAGTTCCTGAAAGTAGATTAATGGGACTAAAGGGTCTCTCTGTTTTCAAAGCTCTTGACACCAGCCGCCCAGTGGCCTTCCAGGAAAGTTATTCTAATCCGCCCTCCCTTGGCAGAGCCCACATACACTCGAGATTTCAGTTCTCCTCCACTCTGGAGCTGTCTTTAAAAAACAAAACAAGGCAAAACAAAAACCTGTATTAATTGTAATCTGCGGAAGCCGGTATTGTATTGTTGTTTGGAGTTGTATTGTTTTGATTACTGGTGAGATGAACCTTTTATGTTTTGTCTTTGTGTCAGGCATGGATCACAATGAACTATAATTATGTTGGTACACCCTGCCTCGGCCTCGCCCTCCTAGACTTGAGGACACGAGCTAGAGAGGGACCCTTTTTTTTCCCCCTGAAGTATGGGATGGAATGAATGAGACAAGCGAGATTCTGCTAGCCACCTGGGTTAGCTTAGCTCTGACCCTTGAATTTGGGTGAATTGCCTTGCCTACCTGTCCCTCTATTTCCTCATGTGTTAGCTGGTTTTAAATGAGGACTAATGTATTGAAGGGTGTTGAGCATAGTGTGTGAGCACTTAGTGTGTGAGGGTAGAGAGACTGCGCTTTACTCAAATTCAGGCACTGGGCCTGACTTAGCAAAGAAGGGAGTTATAAGAATGGTCGATTTGCACTGGAGAGATGGCTCTGTGGTTAAAGCCTTTGCCTCTCAAGCAAAAGAAGCTGAGTTCAAATCCCCAGATTCCAAATAAAATGCTGGGTTATTATGGCAGTGACCTGTAATTCTGACCCTGGAAGGCAGAACCTAGGAATTCCCAGAGTGAAGCAGTAAGGCAGAAGAACAATCCAGAGGTCATCCTTGGGTTTCCACAGGCACACACACTGAAATGCCCTCTGCACATACACACATATACCCACTCACATGCAACACACACACACACACACACATACATACAGTCAAGAAGTTCTTGGTCCAGGTGTGGTTAGGAACTTAGAGCACAGGGTGCAGGCAAGACTGAGGAAGGCATACCTGAAATCAAGCTCGACAGGGACGAAGGAGGTCCGTGTCCTTGTGTAAGTCCAAGAACAGCTGGGTTAACATATGCATTGTGGAATTTTTATCCATACCTTTGGGCTGGTAGGATTTAATCCTGGCCACTGAAGGCCACCAACCAGAGAGGGAGAGCAAGCTGTCTGGGTGGCACGGCATCTCTTTCAGACTTGGCCCTCCGCCCCAGGGAACATCTCGGAGGCAAACCTCTGCTGGGGGGGGGGTGGCCTCACCCTTTCTGGATCAGGACATGTTCCAAGACAGATACGCACAATTTCTCTGCACATTACCAGCCTAATGATACTGTCGTTTGGAGTCTGGGAATGAGGAGAAATCGGCTTTTTCTCGGTAATTAACGTGAGTGATGGGCCTTGAGATGGAGTAGCAGCCCCCCGAGTGAGAATGAAGCTCCCAGGAAAGTCAGTCGGGTCATCTCCCTGCATCCAGGAAACTGTGTTCTCTTCTGGGGCTCCCTGGGGGTTGGCTGAGCCCCCTACTTCCCTTGCTCGTGGGTCACGTCTTCCGGAGTCACTGCATGTGGTGGTTAGGAAGTTCCTCTTTGAGGCTGCTTGCAATTCTTCATGCTGCGGCCCATGCACTGTTGCTGTTACCATTATACCAGGGGTTGGCTCGGGTGGTTTCTAACACCTTATTTATTGAAGGGTGAGGTGACAATACCCAAGGGGGAGTGGACGGAGGTCACTATCTCGGACTCCGTGTCCGTGTTTAGGAATAAGCCTGAAGGGGCTGGTGTGGCTTCAGGACACAGAGGGGGCTGAGAACTGGCCCTACTGACCTTCCTAAGAGAAATCCCAGTGTTTTCCCCTGGATCTCTGCTTAGTGTCCCCATGCCTCGTGGGAAAATGTTTACGCCCCACCCTTCATCGGCTCTCTTCACCCACAGTCCTCGGAACGAGCTGTGGCTAAATCGACTCCATGCTCCGCCCTGCCCCCAACAGTTTAAGTCCAGTAGTGTCACGTCCAGTGGAGAGCCCCATGGGGACAGCTCACCCGTACAGAGACCAGGATCTAGGGGAAGCTTCCACAGAGGACCTGGAGGAGCAAGGAGTAGAGCTTGGGAAGGAAAGGGGAGTGGGGGGGGTCAGGAGGCTGTACTTTGTGGCAAGTGAAAACTGTTGGCAAGCATTGTGGACAGGGGGAGCAGCAAGGGCTTGGAGGGACAGAGGAACCCGGCAGGGATGGGATGAGGAGAAAGTGGAGCGATCCCCAGCTCCAGATGGTAGAGGCTGATGATGCAGTAGGTAGAACTTGGACTTTATTCTGAGCGGGTCAGACGGCCCCAGAGGGGTGAAGCGCAGGGAGGATATGGTTGGGTTTGGCCCTTAGGGTAATTGCTTGGAGGAGATATGGGGGAGAATTGGTGTCAGGGGCAGAATTGGCAGCTATACCTATGGTCTTTGGGGGACCTGAACAGGGTTGGTGGATTGTAAGAATGTAAAGAGGGGAGATCAGACTAGACACTGGTGGTTGGGGGGTATTGGTTGTGATGGTTAATATTAATCATCAGTCTCTTAGGAGGTAGGATTCTGGGCCCACCTGAGGGGTGCTCTCTAGATTCATGGTGGTCTCTGGACATGTCATGAGGGATTGTTTTGATGTCATAATTGATGGAGGAAGACCCAGTCCGTTGTGTGTGGGCACATTCCCTAGACAAGTAGTCCTTGTCCCCGGCTCTTGACTGCCGCTGTGACTCAACCAGCTGCTTCTAGCTCCTGCCACCGTGACTTCTCCACAATGATGGGCCGTAACTGGGAATGGTGAGCCCATAAACCCTTTTCTCCCTCTAAGTGGTTGGGGGACAGATATTTTATTGCAACCGTGTTCAATGAAACCAAAACATTGAAAATCCGAGATGGATCTGGACACAGTTTCTTCCTGCCTCCCTGAACCTCCAGAGTTCCCAGAGGCCTCCAGGAGACGATCTGAACTCCCTGCATGACGTCCTCCATACTTCCACGGCCTTGGCTCCCTCAATTCCCATCATCCTGTGCTCTGGCCCAGTTTGGTTTCTCCATCAATCTGAGTACATTTAACTCATCCCAGCCTCCGATCCTGTGCTCACACTAATTAGGGTCCTCCTCTTCCATGTCCGCACCATCTTCCCTCCTGCCTCCCCACCTCCTCCACGAAGCCCACCCTGTCTACTCAGCTTTGCTTTCCCCACTCAGTGCAGACTTGAGCAGACCATGTAATCAGCAAGAACAGTTGCTTGGAAATCCTAAAGGAAGAGCTGAGACTTTGGTCCAGGATGCGCTGGACAGCTGGCTCCCATCCCCCACCGGGGTCCCGTGGGGCCAGGCTAGGGTGAGCTGTCTTGTCTGCAGCTATCTCACCTCGACTAATGCAACTGTCGTTATTGCTCCAAATTAGGCACCAATTTGCCCATGTAATTGTTTGCTAATTGGCATGAAATCCTAATGTAATTAGTTGGGCCCCTTATCGGGGAGCCCGGGGAGCCAGAGGCAGTGGGGGGCCGCTACAGTGGGGAGGGTCTAAGAGGCTAGGGACATGGTTGAGAAGAAGCCCTGAGCTGCGGTGGAGGCTCAAGCAAAGAGTGACGTAGAGGGCAGAACCTCACAGGTTCAAAGGGCTGTGGTGGGAGGGGCCTGCACTTGCTGCCCATCTCACAGATGGGGGAAAGCGAGGAACCTCTGGGAGCTGGTGGCAGAGCTGGGTGCACGATCTGGGTCACTGGTTGGTAGTGACCATCACTGTGGGTCAGGGAGACAAGGTTCATGACTTTCTGGCATCTGTTTTAAAGGGTTGGGGGTGGTCCCCCACCCGTGTTTTGAGTAGAAAATGCACTGGGTGCGGGGCCTGGGCGGGATGCCAAGCGCTCGAGCTGGAGGAGGAATGGGGTGAATGAGGCTCAGAGAGCTTCTCTCTGAGAGAGAAGACTGGGGTCAGGGGGTGGGGAAGCCTGGCTTTCCTTCCCTCCCAACGGGCAGATTCTCTAGTCACAACCCAGGCTTCCTTGCCTCTCCCCATCTCCCTGGAAAGGATCTTGGAGAAGATGGCGCCTCCCAAGTCGTGAGAACTGCTTGTGAGATTTCCAGGAATCGCACAGACAGCTGACTTCCCATTGGTAGATTAAATCGGCCATCCTGGGAGGATTGACTCTGTGAGAATTGACAGATGTTACAAAGCAGGGCTCCACCTCCCTGCTCCGTACCAGGTGCTGAACAGGTACTAACTAGCACACGAAGGAAACCATCTGAACGTGAGATTCTCTCCCCAGAGACCCTGATCATTCTAGGGGTGTGAGGTCATGCTTCCTTGTCCCTCTGCACCCAATCCCAGGGGCAGAGGAAGCATCTCCCCACTCCCCCCCCAAGGGGAACCTGGGAAATCTGGCCCACATTTCTAGACTCAACCGGGTTTCTAATGCTACAGCTTTGACAACAGTCTAGAGGGGGCCATGGAGTGGAGGATCTCACCCCAATCTGGTGGACAGACTGCTTCTGATGGCTGGCACGAGGGCGGCGGGACCCCAGGAGGCCATTTAGAAAGGGGCTCCTGTTTACAGCTTATCTGGTTTTCCTGGCTCTCGGGTAGCTGGTAGGATCGAAGCAGGGACAGATGGTACTAGTACCACTCTGGGGCTGCCATTTTAGTCACATGGCTGCCACCCCTCTCTCTCCACCCTGAGCCACCTGTCTCTTCTGCCTCTACTTGCTCTCCACACTCCTCCTTGCAGAAAGGTGTCCTTTGTCTTTACCTCCCCCCCAAAAAAAAACTCCAGCTTTTCCCATTTCGCTCTTGTTTCTTGGTCACTCTCTCTCAATGTCCCGAAGGCGCCTCGATGCAGCAAGTCCAAAATAGAAACGATCGACTTCCCACAAGTCTTTCCCCATCTGAGTAAATGGCACACTCCCCCCACAGGGCTCCGCACCTGCAGTTTCCCCTATTTGGATAGCTCTTCCTCCAAATAGCCCTCCCCTCCCTCGGATGTCTGCTTAGATGTCACCTTCTCAGAGAAGCCCAAAGAGTCCCCTGCGCTCTGTCACTCCTGCCCTATTGCCTGACACCATTTTCCTTCTCTGAACTCGCCCCCTGTGATGAGGTCAGAACCAAGAAGTTCCCAAGGGTCCAACACAGTGTATCTTACCTGCTCAGGGCTGGACCCAAAAGGCGTGTATTGAATGAATGAGTGATCTTGTAGCTCCTGCCTTCCATTTGCCTCAGTTCTTTGTTTTGCCTTTGCCATAAGAGGATTGAACTTAGCACAACCCCGCCTCCACATGCTAGGCAAGTACTTTACCACTGAGCCATATTTCCAGTACCTCAGCCCCTTTAAACTTCATTTATTTTGCGTGTGTGCGTGCATGCATGTGTGCATGTACGTGTGTGTGTGTGTATGTCAGAGGGCACTGTGTGTCCCTGTGAAGGACCAAGGGTGACTTTGGGAATCATCCCGGATTGCGTCTACCTCCTTTTGGCTTCCCTCTGGGATTTCCCAGGCTCCGCCCACCAAGGTCTGAAGTGCAGGCCACCACTGTTTCTGCCTGGCATTCTTACGTGGGATCTGGAATCTGAACTCAGGACTTTTTCTCAGCTCTTTATATATATATATATATATATATATATATATATATATATATTGAAACAGGTTCATGAAGTTTTGCAGGCAGATCATGTGTTTACAATCCTCCTGTATTACATTTTACATACATATTACATTGTGTTTACAATCCTCCTGTTTACAATCCGCCTGCCAGGTAGTTGGGATTGCAGGTCTATATCCCAGTCCCTGTCCTATCTGTTTCTTAAACATTCTTCCCTGTCCAAAACTAATCATAGCACAGAAAGTTTTGGGTTTGGCCTGTAAGGCGATCGGTGGTGCATTTCCAGTTTAATCTGCTTTACATGGTCTCCCCCAAATACAAACACTGCATGTGCACATGCAAACACACACACAAACACATGCACACACAGGCGTGTACACAGAACCGTGCTCTGCTTCTGCCTCTTCTGTCTAGTGCTTCCTCATGTCTGCAGCCCTCCATTCTCACTTCTTCCTTTCCTTCATCCCACAGTCAGTGTTTCTGAAATGGACCCTTGGGACTAGATCGAGTGCTGAGCCCTGCTGAGAGCTGTCAGCCCCTACCCCTTCTCAAAATGCTGGCTGCTGGCAGGGCAGGAGCCCTGCAGCCCTCATTCCAGCTCTAGCACCTCCCTTATTGTCTCCGAGCATCCTGATATTTCCCCTGTGCCAGCCCAGTTCTCTGGGGGCCCCTTCACCTAGAGTCAGCCCCCCACCCTTACCTGCTGTGGCACTTTACGGATAAAGCTGGATTTGGGGGGTTTGTCCCTTGCTCCCAACCCTGGTTTGAATACTTCTGGGAGGTAGGGTGCAGGGTGGGGCACCTCTGGGTTCCCAAGGCCTAGCAGAAGATGTGATTGGGCAGAAAGGTCATCAAGTGACCGGAGCTGCCCTCGTGTCTGACATTCTGAATGTTGGGCTACTTCCTTCTCAGGGTCTGATCTGTAAGGTGGGTCAGTGGTGTGTGTCAGCACGCGTGTGTATGCGTGTGTGTGTGTGTGTGTGTGTGTGCGTGCGTGTGTGTATGTGCGCGCCTGTGTTTTCTTGGGTGTCCCAGACTCCTGTGGGTGCCAGGGGTGCTTGGGACTGTTGTAAGTCTGAGTCAGGGAGATGCAGGGAGATGCGCGCATGTACTCGGAGACGCTGCTGCTCTGGACTGTCCTTCCTATGCTCTACTGAGAGTCTCCAGCACAGCTGCAGAAGGCAGTGATCTCACGGCGGGAAAGGCCATTGCCCAAGATAGATGAGACACCCCCTGAGTGCCCCACCTGATAACAGCCCATCCTCTTCGGCTATTACCTCCCGAGAGCCCACTGAAGGGACGTGGGTCAGCTCCCAGCCGCTGGAGGAAAGGCGGGTGTACCCAGGACTGGGGTCCATTCAGTGCCATTTGATAAGGCACAGAACACACAGACAGACTGGCACCCATAGACACATACAATGCCTCTAACATGGACACATACAGGCACCAATACGGTCCCGAATATAAACATTCACTGATGCAAACATCCAGGACACTCCAGATCGTTTGACAAGCTCAGGGCCATGTGTTTAGTGACAATCACCTCAAACCCTTATGCTCCCTGACACGTGGCCCCTAGAAGGACTGTACGTGTGCATCACAAAGGAACAGTCGTAAAACGCATTTTCATCCAGACACATGCCACACTCAAGACACGTGTTTGCAGATACCACACACACACACACACACACACACACACACACACACACTCCACTGCACAAAGCAGCAGCCAGCACACTTGGAGCCTTTGAAATTCAAATCCATACTCTCTTCCTCCAATCTGTGGCTCTGCCCTGCTATGGCCCCTGGCACCTGACTGGCAGCTCAGAGCTCACTGTATCCGCTTGTCCTGATTGAGCGGAAATTAAAATGCATTCCAGGAGAGACCTGGCACAGTGTGGGGGCACTGGTGGCTTCCAGGGTGGGGCCTTTTGTGAGTGGGAAGTGGACACTGGAGGATGAGGAACCCCACCTTCCCTACCATGTGACTTAGACCCACCCCAGTGGCTGGTAGTCTCAGAGTTCCCATAGAAGGGAGACTTCTGGGGACGGTGGGCACAGAGCTGGCCACTGGCTGGCAAGGTCAGGCATGGCCAAGGTCTCAGCCCCAGTGGGTGGGCACTTGCTGAGAATTTGTGCCACAGCTTCATGAGGGCACTGATCACAAGGCCACATAGCCTATCTGTGGGCACACACCCACCCGGACCTATGCTCCTTACCTAAGAACCCAGCCACTTGCAGGCTTAGGGGACAGCGCAGATACCACTGGAAGCTGGGGACCTGCTGGCACCCTGCAGCACTCACAGTAACTGACAGCAGAAACTGTACTCATCATAACTAGGTGCAAATGCCATGTCCTGACTCATGGAAGGCCAAACACATAGAGACGTGAAAACACACACACACATACACATGAGTTAAATACATGCCAAACACAAGGAAAAACCATACGCTGACTTCTCACAACTCCAGTGACACATAAACACTGCCCTGTCCACAAACCTCACATTCGCCCTGACACTGAGTGGATGAACAGATCCCAGCGTCGCCCATGCATATGCATACATTCTATGTCACACATGTGCACAACAGATGAAATGCATAACAAAGCCAACCACCCTGCAAATGTGCATGTGCACACACAGAACAGACATCTCAGAGTCAGGCCCGGGCGGACACACACACACACACACACACACACACACACACACACGAAACCTGTGCTTAGGCACACCATATACACACACAGACGTCCCCCCTACACATTGACGCACACAACCACCCACTCGTGTACTGGCAGCCCTCCTCACACCCACTCTGACACGCAGAACACTTGCCCAACCAGCCCCTCTGTGCTCTTCCCCTCCAATCACAACCTTCTTCTTCCCTTCTCTTCCTCCCCGCCTCTTCCACAGACTTCACCCCCAGCCTGGGGCAGAGTTGTGCCTAGGTTGGTGCTGAGCTGGAAGGGCCACCCCCTCACCGACGGCGTCTGCTACACTCTAAGCTAGAGGGCTGGAGCTATCTCGCTGGGTGTGTGGGTAAGGCGTGTGGCCCCGCCTGCCAGGGAGGTATGTGGGTAGCAGAGGTTCTATATGCCTTGTTCTCTGCGACCCTCAACAGCCCTGATACCTCCCCCAACTCTTCTTGCAGGGCCTGGCTCCGGGACTCAACCCCTCCAAGTCTGTCACCCTGAGGGGGGAGCTGGTCTTCTTGGGAAGATCAACTCTAATCCTGAAATAAATCGTTTTCCATCGCTGGCGCTGGCCTGTCATCTGGAAGGTGTGGGGGGTGGCAAGGAGAATGAGGGTGGAGTCAGGGCCTTTGCACAAACCCAACCAAGGCAGAGACACATGGATCCCGTTGCAGCCTCCTTCTAAACCAGCTTCTCATCTGTGAAATGGGGTGGCCATGCAGCTTTTAGGATTCATTTTAACAGTAAATGAAAAGCTGTGGGCAGTGTCCAGGCTCAGAGGGGCAAGGCAGTTTAAGCTGGTTCCCTCACTCCCTATGTGCCCCTATCCTGCCTGCTCTGCCCAAGGCGTCCTGCTTGGCACACGTTCAAGTCAGCAGTATCCAGGTGGCACAGAGCCCAGGGGAGAGGACCTAGGGCAGCCCAGATGGCTAGACGCATTGGTGCTTCGCTGCCAGTGTGCCCCAGGCCTGCCGACAGCCCCTCCCCTCCCTGAGGGAGTCTCTTGCATCTTCTCTGGACAAGGGGCTGAGACCAGCTCTTCACCGGTACCTCAACCCTGCTGTAGGTCCGTAGCCTCAGGGTGTGCATGTGCGGTGTGGTATCGTCACCTCCGGTGGCCCAGAGTGGCTGCCAAATCCTGTCATTAAGGCCTGGAATGGGGGATTGTGGGATTAGACCAGGAGGACGTTCTCAAGGGAGTGTTTCAGCTGCTTCCTGTGAGGGATTGTGCCCAACTCCTTCTAGAGCAGGAGGCACGGATGAATACACAGGTGCTCCCTGGACCAGAAAAATAGGATCGGGGACTGTGTTCTGGGGTCAGGCGTGTAGTTGTTTATATACAAACCTGCAATTTGGGGATAGTCACACAGACCAGGGTCACCAGCTCATACAGACATGCCTGGTATCAACACAGAACTGGAATAGGGTGGAAGAGGAGGAACTTATCAATAGGGAGAAGAGATCTGCAGGGAAGGGGATACACACACACACACACACACACACACACACACACACTCCACAACCAGAGCTGATTGCTCCCACAGAGGCATTTCATACTTGAGATCTCAGGTAGTTAGAGCTTCAGCTGATGCATCTTCCTTTTATGGAGGTTTCTGGAAAGGGGCTAAACTCAAGGTCCCCGTTCTGAGCCATCTCCCTGTCCCTAGAATTTAGACCAGTGCTGAGTCTTGACTAAGTTTGAAAGGGGCTCACGGTGACACAGTGACCTCCCCTACACATAACACAGAGTGAGGCACCTTGCATTTTACAAAGGAAACAGAGGCTTGGAGAGTTTAAATGACCCCCCCCCCCCAGAGTCAGACAGCTAGTGAGGGATGGAGACAGGACTCTAAACTAGTGTGACCCGAAGCCTGAGTTCTTTTTGTCTCACCCAATGGGAAAGGGAGACACTGTCCCTGGCAGTTGTAGCCAGAAAGTTCTGGCAGAGCCAAGTCGCTCTGGGTCCTTTCATCATTCATTCATGTACTCAATGAGTATTTGCTGAGTACCTGCCTTTTACCTGGCGTAGTGTTAGGTGCTAGGGGAGATGGCAGAAAATTGATGGACAAGCCCCCATCTTCACAGAATTGGCGACACATCTAGGGGACAGAAGGACAAGTGTCAGATATAAACAAAGAACAGATTTTTCAGAGTGATGAATGCTACCTCTGGAGTATGGAACAAGGAAGGGGCTGTTTTAGAAGAGGTGATGGGGAGCTGAACCGTCACGAGGTCAGGCATTACTGGGTAAGGGTGTGTATTTCTCCGAGAACAGCAAGAATACAGTATATGTTGGGTGGGGAAAGAGATGGATCTGGAAAGGCTAGGAGGGGATTGGGAGGACATCATGCTTAGTGCGGTGGAAGTCACGGGGGGCTTAGGAAGAGGCATTCATTCATATTGAAGACACGGCTCTGTGGGCCCCAGAAGACTGCAGGGGGGGGGGAGTAGAAGTAGAAGCCCAGAGGTGAGTTCTGGAGAGACCACACACTGAGACTTTGGTGTGAGCAGTGGGAAGACTGAGGCTATTTTGGAGGTAGAAGGAACGGATGAAACTTGCTGATGAACTGCATCCCGGTGCCTAGAACAGAGCACACGCTCAACATATACGTGCTGGGTGAAGGAAAAAAGCGGCTGTCTTGGCGCCAAGCTCGGTAATCACTCCTGCGTGCCTTCCAGGTGTCTGAAGGGCTTCTTTGCCCGGGTCTACAGAACGGGAGCATTCTAAACGAGCTACGTGCAACCAGGCATTGGCCCTCTGTGAGGACTCAACTAGGGAGCAACACCTCTCTTCTGGCCTCAGTCCCCAATACCAAGAAAATGACAAGCACCCAGCCCAAGTCGTGCAAGGGTCCTTACCCATTTGGCATTTGCAGCAGGAAGGATGAAAGCTAGGCACGCAGACTTCCCGCAGGCACAAGAGGGTGCGCATAACCCTTTGGTATCCACGACCTTCAGAGCTGGGAGATACTGTCCGCATGAGCTCCGGGACAGACGTTGGTGAGGAGAACACGGTTTTGGGTGTCCGTGGGGACATGTGGCTGAGCTTCTGATATATGTCCTGGGTGGATGTGGGACTGGAAGGAGACCTTGGTTACACTGAGCTTTGGGTGGCCCTGTTGTGTCTGGTTGAGTGACGGTGGTGGGCAGGGGCTGAGCAAGGGGACTCTAGGTCCCATTGGCTAGAAAGAAACCTGCCTAGGCTCTGAGCCAAATAAATCATTGGGAAGGGAAGAAGAACATTTTCTCATCTGTTTAAAGGGCAACGAAGCATAGCGGCTCTGGCCCAGCGGGAGGCGAGGCTGAGGCCAACAGGGGAGGCCAGGGAGCTCCCTCTGCTTGACCCTGTCCTCTTGCGAGCTGCCCCGCTAGCCTGGGCTAGCCTTCTAGCTGCTTCTGGTTATTGCTAACAAAAATATTAATTAATTAATTGCTAATAGAACCATTAAAAGTGGCACGAGAAAGGCCGCTTTCTCAGGACCTAGCCTTTGCTTATCCATACCCTTGACCTTGGATCCCGGGTTAAGATAGTTATTATGATTTACGCCATTCCATAGATAAGAAAGCAGAGGCTCAGAAACCTGACCAGTTCCAAGGTCACCTAGCAGGGCAGTGGATCAGGGTAGGAAGCCGGCCTCTTGCTGTCCTTTCGCATTTGGTCCTTTCCACCCATCAGAGGTTTCGGAGGGCATTCCCACGGGACAAAGAGCTAGGGCCATTGTCCTCTGCTCTGTGAGGGTTCAGGGGGATGGCCTTCCATTGTGCCCAAGATCTATGTGACCGAGCTCGGGGGGCCCTCCTTCCAGGGTCTCTGCTTCAGGTTCCCTGGGGGACCTCTCCTGGGGCTAAGATGTGTTCTTCCCACCCCCGCCTGGGCTGTTCAGAGAAGTAATTTCTCTTCAACCAGCTGGATTTGAATATGGAAACGATTTGTAATTACTCCAAGTCCTCCCAGGCGGGCCAGGAAGGCAGGCGGGTGGCATTATCACCAGAGGGAGTCTAGAAGGGCAGGGGCCCCTGGGAAGGCAGGTGGGGAAGCCCCGATGCAGGTACAGTCTTCCCCATGTCTGCCCTGGTCCTTCTACACGCCCTGTGAAGTCCTGTTCTCTCCCACCTAACTCCATAGTTCCTCCTCCCATTCTGACCTCCACCTGTCCTGAGTCCCTGGGGTATCAACTCTTATTAATCCCTCACGATGTTCCACTCCCTGTGTCCAACTGAAGATAGTGGCTGGATGAATGGGGTCAGGAAGCCAGAGGACTGCTGAGGAACAGAGAAACAGACAAAAACACCCCTGTCTCTCTGGAGGAAGCAGCCCCTCCCATCACCTCTCTCACCCAGCTGGATCCTGGGGTAGGAGAAAAGGAGAAAAGAACTTAGGGATCCAGCTGCAGCACATCTGCAAAAGACCTGCCTGGGTTTCTTTTTGGTTCTGGGTCTCTAGCATGCAAACGATCATGAATATTCATAAAGAGACAGGCTTCCTATAACGGAGGAAGGGGTTGGAGCTCTGGAAGGCAGGGTTGTGGAAACTTCTAAGGGTTGGCCTGGCATCCCTGTGGACGATAATATCATACTCCCTTTTTCCACTTTGGTCCACCTTCTCAAGGCCCCAGTCCCAGCAACCCCATTGCTTCTCAAAGTGCGTAAGGAAGGAGGGGGCCCAGGATTTCCCACTGTTGTGGGGTGACTCTCAGCACTTTGCAGATGGCAAAGCCTGCCTGGCTGAGCACTCACAGTGGCAGCTGAGCCTTCCAAGCACTGATGCCAGGGTGTATGTGAGGGTGCCCAGCAAGAATCCCAGAGCCCTGCCGGCCAATACTAGGCCCAAGGCACTGGGCTCCCTTAGGAAAAGGGAAGGTGTCAGCCCAACCCTCCTCCCGGCTCCATACAGCCTCATAAATTCCTTTAAGGTGACAGGGGAGATTCCTTCATCGCCCCTTATTACCTCCTTCCATTAAAGTCGATAATCTCTCCCAATCACTCACAACAAATGTCACAGGACTGCTGGAGGGGGAGGAACAGAGAGAAGAAGCAGGGAAAGTCCTTTTTGCTTCACCCCCACCCCCACCCCAAAAGTGGACTCATCTTGCTCCTAGTCTCTAGGATAACAAAATCCAAGAGGTATCAGTGGAAATTCGGTGGGGTTAGGGTTGGGTGGGGTTCGTAGGACTGCCTTGTTTTATAGGCTTGGCCCCTCTTAGCTGAAGAGCTTTTCAAAAGTATGTCCCCAAATCCTCCCACCCTCATTGCAAAGCTGCCCCCTGCCGGCTTCTCTGACCAAAGCCACGGGATTAACCTACTTGTTTTGGCTGCGGTGGTGTGTCCCCAGTCGGCCCACCTTCCTGGTGGCAACATGCCCAGGCCACAAACCGCCTGACCAAAGCCTTGAGCCTTGGGCATCTCTCTGGGTATTGCCTGAGCCATGTGGGCTCAGGCCCCACCCAACTGTTCCTGGGCACTGTGCCAGGATGGGTGGGACTGTGCATCTCCGTGGCTTCTACACAAACAGATGCAACATGGGGGCGCCCCTGGCACAGAGAATGGCACTTGTGGGAGAAGAGACTCGGGAAAACATGTAACATACTGCACACGTGTAGCATCCCCGTGCCTAGGGACATGCAACATCGCAGGGATTAGCACCAGAGTATGCAGCAAACATGCCACACTGCAGTGTACGTACCCTGCTCCTACATACAAGTTATCCACAACACACATGTGGCACCTGTGAGCTTGTACACATAAAGCATTCCTATGGCAAAGGGACAAACGACATGCAGCCAGGACCGGAGCACATGTTAATGTAGTATGCATATGTGCAGTATATGCATGCACCCAGCCAGGCAACATTGCAATGCCCACGCTGGGCACCTGTATGCATATGCAAAGTTCAGTACAAATGAGTGGTACCCACAGGGACACGCAATATGCATGTTGCAATGCATATTGGGAGGGGGTTGAAAATGCTTGGGTCTCCACAGCTCCGAGACCCTGCTTGCATAACAAGCCTCTGGCCTGGGGTATTGCTGAAGGGGCGTCGCGGAACGTCTCTGCGGTCCAGGAGGCCACTGTTAGGGCGGGGGGCTTACCCCGGGTTTCTCCCGCGCCGGCGCCTGGGCCCGGGGTGGTGAGGGGGAGGGCGCGCTTGGCTCGGCTGGCGCTGCTCCCCCTTTAACAGGAGGCGGCGCGCATCGCCCCCGTCCCCCCCCCTCCCCGCCCCTTCTCCCGCGGCTCCTCGCGCCCGGCCCGGCGCGCGCCCCCTCCCGGGCCCGGCCCGCGCAGGCGCCGCGTCCCGCCTCGGCCGTCACTCGGCCCGGCGCGCGCTGCGGGCAGCGGCCGGAGCGGCCGGAGGAATCCGGTTCGGTGACAGCGGCGGCGGCGGCGGTGCTCCGAGACCGAGGAGGATGCGGCACCGGCGATCAGAGCCTGGGGCTGCGGCCGCCGCCCGCGAATAGGAGGCGGTGCGCGGCGCGGGCGGTGCTCGGGGCGGGGGGAGCGGGGAGCGGCGCGGCGAGGAGGAGGAGGAGGAAGAGAAGGAGGAGGAGGAGGCGGCGGCGGCGGCGGCGGCAGGAGCCCGCGCCCGGCCCGGCGCCCGCCCGCCCCGTGCTGCTCCGCGGCGCCTTTCCTGCACCCGCCGCTCCGCGGAGCGGGAGCCTCGGCCCTCCGCACGGTCGCTGAGAGCTGCCTTGCGTCCGGCCCGGCCCCCGCCTTAGGGATGGCAAACTTGCGCCCCGCGGCCGCCTCCGCCAGCGCCGGCCCCCGCTCCTGCTGCTGACGGCGCCCAGGTGAGTGTTCGGCTCCAGAACCCCGACCTGGACCCGCACCGAACCCTCCCGCGAGGTCCCGAGTTTCCGCACCAGCCCGCACTCGGGGCGTCTTGCTAGCCCTTCTCAGCTGAATTCTAGTTCAGCGCTCGGCTCACCCAATCCCGGTCTTTGGGGGAACTCCCAAGCCCGGGGCCGAAGCCCTCTTCGTCTCTGGTGAGTCCCTTTTCTGCCCTCCTCCCCCAGCCTGTATCGACCCCCTTACCGTCTATGTTAAAGTCTCCCACCTTTAAAATCCTGACCCAGACTGTCCCCACAGCGCTGTCGCGAGTCTTTTCCTGTCTCGGCCAGGATCGTGGCAGTGCGCCCCCCTTCCCCCGGCTTGATTAGAGCCCCTCTGTCCAACCTGCAGCTTGGTTGTCTCCCTCCCCCATCTCCCTTCCTAGTCTGGGTGCCGGACTCCGGTTCTTTCCTCTCTTCGTCTCTGGCCCGGAGTGGTTATGTCCCCATCCATGTCTGTTACAGCCTCCCCCGCGCCTGCACGGCGACCATGCTTCCCCTCTATTTCTGCCCCAAGTGCCCCCTCCCCCATATCTGCCCAGAGTCCCGCCTTCCCTCTCCAATCTCTGCTGCAAGTCCCCTCCCCCCGGCTTGGAATTGGGGCCGTGTCCCCCATGTCTTCCCTGATTCCCCTCCCTTAGGCCAAGATCTCGACTGAACCCGCATCCCAGACTCCCGCGTTCATCTTTGGCCGGACGCCCCCCCCCAACCCTCTCTTCCCTCCACCGGACGTAGAGCCGGGGCACCAGATGCACCCTCCCGCAACCCCGGGGGTCGGAATGATTTAGGAGGTTGTGGGTTGTGAAGTTGGCGACCACTCCTGCAGTCAGCTGGGTCCTAGGGCACCGCCGCGGGAAGTCCTCCGCGCCGCGGCCGGTGCAAAGCGGGCGACCGGTCTGTTGCCCGCGGGGGGAGGGGCGCCCGGGCCAAGAGATGCCGCTCGCCTGCCCGCCCGCCCGCCTTGCCAGCTGCCTGCCGGGCCCCTGGGCGTCCTCTGGCGCCCCCTGCCCGCAGCCCGAGACCCACCGCCCCTTCTCCCGTGGGCAACCCCGGGTTTCCGCAGCCAGAGCATTAGCCGTGTCTGCGGGACTAGCGCTGGGGAGTCCCCGGGGAGATGAGGTTGGTGGGCGAGGCGGGGTACACCCCTCGGTCCGCGACGACCAAACGCTGCCGTTGCAAGACTACGAGCACTGGAGATGGAGTGGGATGGGGCAGGTGGAGGGATCACCCCAAAAGCAATTCAAGAGTCCTTAGATAAGCACCAGACACGGACAGACTGGACTGGCCCTAGCTTCAGAACTGTTTGGTTGGGCTTGTTGGGTTTAGGTAAGTGTCCCTGGAGAGCCCTTATCTGTCTACCCCATCATGTTTCCCACATGGGAGGGGCACCAAAGGTGGACTGTGGTTTGGGAATGGAAAAGACTAGTGAATCCACCTTACCCAGAGACGGAGCAGCCACCTGGATGGGGTCAGTGTGGAGCTTGCACAAGGCGGTGGGGAGACTGGGGACCAAGGTTGACAGAGGAGATCTTCATTTCTCTCCTCACTAAGCCTCCACTCCCTCTCCCCTCTCCCCCTTTCTCTTCAGAAAGGGACAGGTCCAGTTTTAGGTGTGTGTCAGTGGTGGGCATTTCTGTAACACAAAGAAAAGTTCTAGATGGTCTTTGCTTCCTTTCCTCCCTTCCAGTTCCCGACAAAATAAGTAGTTAGGACTTCAAGTTTCAGCCAGGTGTCCTAGGTTGAAGAGCTGTGTGGCTTGGAGGAGCTCCTTAACCAGCTCAGAGCCTCAGTTAAGCGGCTCTCAAATGGGTCAGTGACTATGACCCTATATAGTTGTTGGGAGAATGAAATTAGATGGCATGGTCTGGCACCTATCAATGCTCAATAATGACAATGTCTTGTGCTGTTTCTCTTGAAAGCCAAGGTCAGGCAGATCGGTCTTCACTACTGATCCCAGGAGAGAAATGCAAACTAGGTTCTAGCTCCTCCATTCCAACCTCCAGGATAATAAATACAAAAAATTCACACCTGCCAAGAGTTGAGGAGCCGAGGACTCTTGTTTCTCATCCCCTCTCACAAGTTCCTCAACATCTGGATGGACATCTGACCTCCCTGGCCATAGGGGCAACTATGAAAGTCAGGCAGGAGTTCTGAAGTGCCATCAAATATAGAGGCTGAGGAAGTGGGACCAGTACAGGGTTCCCCAAAGCAGGCTGTCAGTTAGAGGTGGTCCACGTGGGCAATCAGCCACTCTGAGGCATAGAACCAGCAGGAACTTTCTAGAGCCATTGGCCCTGCAGGTCAGAGTCAGGTGCAACCTGGATTGAGGGGGCCCAAGGAGTTAGAAGAAACCTGGCATTGGCATGAGCAGCTGGACAGACGGAGGGTCGGAGGAGGGAGGGGGCGGAACCCATGGCCTTCTGTTAGTCCTTGGGCTACATGGTCGGTCCTCCCAGGTTTCATCTGGGAGTGGCATCTCCTCAGCCACCCTCCCGCCACCGGGGCAGTCCTGACATTGGGGAATAAAAGCTTTCCGTTCCTGTAGCAACGGCGGCTCCAGCTGCTGCAAAGTTCCGGGGAGGCTGGCGGAGGGCGGCTGAGTCACCGCCCCCTCGCCTGCCATCCCCGCGGCACCGCCCCCCCTCAATCCCCAAGGGCCGGAGGCCGCCCCCGGACCCTGTCCACTCGCCCGGTCTTTCCCACAGTGAGACAGAGACCCCAAGAGTGGCACGAAGTCACCCTCTCTGCTTTCAGATGAGGAAGGCCTCGCGGGGTTCGCTGGCGCCCTCAGTCCCGCCCCCTGGCTCAGGAGGCAGGCGGCGTGGAGGGTGTGCGCCTCTTTGGGTGTCGCAGCTCCGGGAGAGGGGTCTCGGAGCACCCTGTCCCGAGCTCGGAGCTAGGGCGAGAAGCCCGGAGGCCCCGCAGCAGGCATCTAGGAGGCCGCGGATGAGTGACGGGCCCATGAATTGGAGCTGCCAGGTGGATAAACGCGACGGATGTGCGCGTCACGCGCCCTCCTCCACACGCGCTTCCCCCCCCCCCCCCCCCCGGCCAAGGCTCGCGGCTGGAGGTCGCCCCTACCCCTGCTCACAGTAGCCAGGAGTCACCCTGATCCTCCAAGATTCGCGAGCTGGCGGAGCCCTGAGGGTCTCTCCCCGTCTGCTCTTCAAGCCCCATTCCAACCTTGCGGTGCGGGTTCCTGATGCTGACAGAGCCTTGCGGCCCCCCCTCCCCACCCCCTTGGTGCAGAATAGGAGCCTTAGGCAGGGCAGTCCTGTGGGGTCTAGGAGGAATAGTATCACCTCGTGTTTCTGGACAGAGAGGAACCCCTGGGGGATGCTGAGATTGAGCCAAAGACGGTGTCTAGAAAGGGCCTGGGGCCTTTTGAACCCCTTCCCCACTCCTTTGACCCAGAGTTCTGCCTCAGAACTGACCTGGTCCTTCTCTCTAGCTATGTGCATTGGAGGGGTCTGTGGCTTCCTGGATTTAAAGGTGACAAACCCATTGCTGGCTTAATCCTGAGTCCAGGTACAGCGACCTGGAGCTCAGGCAAGAGGGGCATTCCAGCGTAGCTCTGAGACCAGTAAGGAGTGCAACAGAGTTGGTGGTGGGTCAGGCTATGTGTGGGTGACTATTGGGGGGCGTGGCTGAAGCAGGTGTGTGTCATCTCCAGGAGATTGCTCATGGTCTCCATCCCCCAGCAAGTGAAATGGAGCCCCAGGTGGTTTCCTCGTGCCTAGTGACCACAAGGCTGCCTGGGAGGCCAGGAACTTTCCATGTCTTGTTCCAGGGAGTGGGCTCTCAGTCAGTGCCCCTCAGAGGACAGGTCTTGAATCTTTGCTTTATTTTGAAGGGTGGGAAGTATCTTACAACAACATATCCTTGGCGTTACCCTGCAGCCAGATCAATGGGGGGATGAAGACAGTACCGCAAAGGCAGGGTACAATCCAGAATGAGCATGAGGTGTCCAAAGGATGAGTGCACAGGCGGTGTGTTCAGGCGTCTGCGCCAGACCAGCCGGGCCTTTGCAGGGAATGATGAGGACTTAGTGCTTCTTGATGACTTGGGAACAGTATAGGTCCAGGAGGCAGGGTCAGGGGTCTGCAATGCTCCAGATTTAAAAACAGAAAGGGGCAATAGCCAGTCCCACCTAACGCTTAGCTGTTATATACAGGGCCTTGGGGCCAAATGCCTGTGTGTTATCCACACATGGGAATATGTGCATCTCTGTGTAGCATGGTGTGCGACCCCCCCATTTGTATGTGAGATCATAATTCTGTGATTGTTATAGATCTGTGCATGTGTATCTGTTCCTATGCAGAACACCTATGAATGCCTGTCTGCACACACATCCGTGCACGCATGCATTTGTGTGTGTTTCTCCAGGGCACAAGGATATTGAAGCTTTATCTGGTGAGATCAGTGTGGGGAGGAGGTTCCCTGCCTTGCTCTAGGTGGGGGAGGGGAAGCCAGTTATAATGAGCCCCCCCACCTCCCCTCTGCTGAGCTGCAGCCATGGCCTGAATTTTTCAGCCTGCTTAAAAATAATTGGGGGCAGCGGGGGGATTGAATGTCACTCATCATCAGCTGCTGGCTTCGCTGGTGCCGAAGCAGGCTGGGCAGGCGGAACAGTTTGGGACAGGCTCAGGTGAGAAGGTTTGGTACTTTCTCCAGCAGAGAGGAGGGGATACAAGGAAGAGACCACGCCTGTTCTGGTTTCCACGATATTTGGGGGAAGGTGGGTTGGCTCCTCCCTAGGGATGCTCTGGCTCCCATCGGCCTTTCCTTGGGTATCTGGGGATGCACAGGTGCTTGCCTGTGGCTGAGGCTTGCACCTGGCTCAGATGTGCCCCATGTGGGAAGAAGAAGGAATGGGAAGCATCGTGCATGCTGGGGTGAGGCTGAGGCACCGGGGTTCTGATTCTTGTTCCATTCTTCACACTATTAGAGAAGCCCATGGAAAATCTGTCACCAGGGTGCAACTATGTCTTGGGAAAAAAAAATCTAGCCACACACCTGTGAGTGATCCTGTGCTTGGGATTCAGTTTGCAAAGAGAACAGCTCGTCCATCTGGTGTGAATCTAGAGTCGCAAGTGAAGGGAAGGAACCAGAGGCTCTTAGTGGGGAGCGAGTAGTGGGCCTGAACCTAAGCCAGTCCCGGTTCAGTCAGGTTCCTTCTGCGTGCTCTTGGGCAGGTGCCCTCACATTGACTCTGCCATGGAAGTCCTGGGCCCTGGGCACTGTGAGATAGCAAGGAGGAAAAGAAGATCGCAGGGGGTCCCTTTGGGGCGGGATTAACCTAGATCTGCACCAGGCTGTCTCCTAGGCAGTTGGATAGAAGCTACGGGTAGCCAGTAGCTTTGCCTTGGCCTGGTGGGTGGAAGGGCACCTGCAGGATGGGGGCTTGGGTCCTGTGTGGCCTCTCTGGAGTGACATCCACAGCTAGGAGGAAGTCAGCCAAGTTCAGCTCTCTAAGGAGCTTGAAGTGGCCCTAGGGACATGGCAAAAGAGAGAGGTCATGCTCTGCTGGCTCACCTGTGTCAGGTCTTGGAGGCTCATTCCATGGAAGGGAGGGCAAGAAGGGAGTCAGGATGGGATTTACTGTGTCCATTTTTCAGGCGAAGAAATTGAGGCTCAGTCAGCAGGTATCTCTGGCTAGACTGGACTCAAGCTGAGCATCACCTTGCCTGGATCTCCCCTCCTAGTTCCAACCAGGAAATCCACAGTAGTGATGCGCAGGACATTCACAATGGCAGTGCGCACCATCCCATTGGCATGGCCGGCTTGGGCACAGTCCCTGGCACACTGGCAGGAACTCCGCCTCTTCCTCTCCTGCTCAGTGAAGCAAATGAGTGCGAGTGACATTGTTCCGGAAATAACCTTGAATTGCTGCCATTTATAAAAAAGCAAATGGTTGTCAAACATCATCACTTTGACAATTGCCACTGGATTGCGCATGACACACCTCACAGCTGATCAGGACAGTGTGAGAGCGCAATAGTTTTGGAGCATAAAGGTGGGGTGTGGTGGGGACGGCTTTGGCTGTGAACGTCACAGGCCTGCGTTGACGTGGACTGTGCAATGAAAGGTTGGGAGGAGCTGTACAATGACAGTGACAAATAGCTCGGGTCCTTAGAAACTCAGGGTGTAGGTTCTAAGCCCCCTGCTGGACCCTTTCCTTTCCCAAGTCAGCTCACTTGGCCCTTGTAGGAAACCCATGACTTAAGGTACAGTCATGGCTCCATTTTACAGGTAAAGAAACGGGGTCTCAGGTTAGAAGCCTGTGTAAGGTCACATAACACACAAGATGGCTTGAAAGAGCATGGCCCCAAACCGCAGACCCACCCACTCCTCCTGTAGCTGGCCATTGGAACTTAAGACGATTGACAACGACCTAGGGCCTGCTGACCTCTGCTTTTCTCCACAGGGCAAGGGACATAGGATGACCCCAGCCTGTCCCCTCTTACTGTCTGTGATTCTGTCCCTGCGCCTGGCCACCGCCTTCGACCCCGCCCCCAGTGCCTGCTCCGCCCTGGCCTCGGGCGTCCTCTACGGGGCCTTCTCGCTGCAGGACCTTTTTCCTACCATCGCCTCGGGCTGCTCCTGGACCCTGGAGAATCCTGACCCGACCAAGTACTCCCTTTACCTGCGCTTCAACCGCCAGGAGCAGGTGTGCACCCACTTTGCCCCCCGCCTGCTGCCCCTGGACCACTACCTGGTCAACTTTACCTGCCTGCGGCCTGGCCCCGAGGAGGAAGAAGAGGAGGAGGCAGTGGCCCACGCGGAGTCGGAGGTGGGGCGGCCGGAGGAGGAGGAGGAGGCAGCCGCCGCAGGGTTGGAGCTGTGCGGGGGCTCGGGCCCTTTTACCTTCCTGCATTTCGACAAGAACTTCGTGCAGCTGTGCCTGTCGGCGGAGCCCTCCGAAGCCCCTCGGCTACTAGCACCTGCTGCCTTAGCCTTCCGCTTCGTCGAGGTCCTGCTCATCAACAACAATAACTCCAGCCAGTTCACCTGCGGCGTGCTCTGCCGCTGGAGCGAGGAGTGTGGCCGAGCTGCAGGCAGGGCCTGTGGCTTTGCCCAGCCGGGCTGCAGCTGCCCCGGGGAGGCTGGGACCGGCCCTGCCAGTGCCAGTGCCACCACACCTCCGGGGCCTCCTGTTGCCCACACCCTGTCCAATGCCCTGGTGCCTGGGGGCCCAGCCCCACCTGCTGAGGCTGACCTGCACTCGGGGAGCAGCAATGATCTGTTCACCACCGAGATGAGATATGGTGAGTCTGAGCAGGACCCGGGTGGGGCGGGAGGTCCAGGACTGACCACGTCTGTCTCGGCGGATTTCAGCCATTTGTGGAGTCGCCCGTTCATGGGGGTCACGGCTGTGCTCGGCCTTGTCCCGATGTAGGGAGTCATCAAAGTGGTCTGGAAGTGTGTGCTGTCTGGGTGGACGAGGCGGGAAGCAGATGACGGAGTGTTGCAACCGAGCAGTCAGGGGGACTTCCCGAGGGAGGGGTGTGGGAAAGGAGGCCGGTGGAGCCGGAGGGAGTGAGGTTAGCCCCCCGGGGGTGATGAGAGCATTCCAGGCAGATGGGAGCGGCGTGCGCAGAGGCCGGAGCCCGAGTGACTTGGCAGACCCTGGCACTGGATCCGACAACTTTGCCTGGAGGCTGGAGTAGGCAGGGAACAGAGACATGTTCTTGCCCACACGGGTCAATGATTGTTGGCAGTGCCCCAGGGTCGGGGCAGGAGGAGGCGAGGAAGAGTGTGCCTGGGTGAAGAGGCCTGAGCTGGAGGCCGCCTCAGAGGGCCGGGCTGGCGCAGCTCCCGGTGTCCCCTCTCCCCCCGGCCCCATGTCTTCAGGGACGGAGGCCGCCAGTTGCTGGAGCTTCCTGCTGACTGGGCAAAAGCTCTTCTAGTCCTGGTGCCTGCTCGCTCCCACACCCACCCCAGCCCTACAGTCACGGCCACCTTCCACCGACCTGCTTCTAGAGCCTGCAGGGCCTGCGTCCCCCACCAGCTGGACCCTGAATGCCTGGTGACCATGCTGGGCCTAGTGCTGGCTTGAGGGCGGGAAGGAAACGGGCACAGAAGCCAGGTGGGTAGGAGGGAGACAGTCTGGGAGCCGGTGCACGTACAGGGAGAGTTCCTGAATCTCCTGGCCTCAGTTTCTCCATTTGGATGACAAGTGGTGGCATACTTGGGAGAGGATGGGGGATACAGTTTAAAGGGCATTTGGGGGAAGGATGCTCATGTGAGGGTCGCTGGTAGAATTAGAGGAAGGTGGGCCTCTTTAAGTCCTTGTTTCAGAGAAAGAGCTATGGGGCCAGGCACTGCCCTGTTAGCTTGAGTAACAAAGGAATTGACTTCTTTGCAAAATGGGGAGGTGTTCCTGAATGAGTTAGGGGAGTTAGCATTTTGCAGGGGTGCCTTCTGGACTGTCGCATGAGACATCTGGTGTCATTCCACACGGACACAGCGAGTGCCCAGTGGTCTTGCTGTGGCCTCTCTGCCAGGCCAGCGTGGCCTCTAACAGCGGTCGATGAAGCCGTCCGAGTGACAGGCAGGCCGTGGGCAGGTTCCGGGCCCTGGAGGCTGGCCTGGGATTTAGTGCCTGCAGGAAGAAATTGAATTCTGCTTCTTTGTCGAACATCAGCGGAGAGCGCCAGGCGTATATCAGGAGGTTTATGGTTCTTCCTGCGTGGCCGCCGCCACTGCTATCACGGGGGGAGGGAGGGGGAGTCCCCCCATTCTGCTCAGTTGAGGGCAGTTTCTTTTGTCAGGCTTTCCCTGTGGCCCATCGGCCCAGTGGTCTGGAGTGGACGGAGCAAGGCTTTGCCCTCCTGGGCGGGCACTGGCTGGGCAGGCTGCCATATAGAGCACAGAGCCAGGAGCAGCCAGCTGGGCTTGGTTGCAGCCGGAAACAGGAGTTGGTTGGTAGCTGGGGCATCTTCAGGAGTCAGAGAGAGCCGATGGTTGGAAGGACACCACCGTCGGAGCCTCTGCCGGGACCTCTGAGACCGGAGACAGAAGATGGGGCGTCTGGTCGCTTGTGGGTATTGCGGAGTAGGGAACCCTGAGTTGGTGCTCCTGGCTGTTTCAGGCTTGACCTATGCTCTGCACGATGTTCCATTTGGCATGTCTCCATGCGGTTGCTCCACCGTGGGGTGTCAGCATGGGGCAGTGTGGAATGAAGAGATATATGTGAGGGGCTGGAGAGGTGGCTCAGGGGTTAAGCCTCTGCCTTGCAGGCGGAAGGTCCTGAGTTCGGATCCTAGACCCCACGTATAAATGCCGGGCGGAAGTGGGGGCGGCCTGCGTTTCTGGTCCTGGTGGGCGGAGCCTGTGAATCCCGGGACAGAGTAAATGAGGAGGAGGTAGAGGCGTCCATGGTGGTTCCCGAATTCGTCTGTGGTTCTACACACACACATACATACACACACATACATATACACGCGTACATACGCATACATGCACAATTGAATAAATGATAAATAATAAAAAATTTTAAAAAGGAGAGACATACGTGAGCTGATCTGGTGCCCTGGAGGTACCCAGAGCTGGCTGGCACAGCCCCTTCCTCTCTCCCGGCAGGCAGGAGGTTCTTTGATCTGCCACCTCCTCCCTTCTGCCCGACCTTTGGTGCGAGAGACGGCAGGCTCATGACTCAGTTTGTCTCAGGCGTCGGGGTGTGTCCACTGATCAATGGCACTGTCAGGGGCCAGAGTACTCTGAATACCACCTTTGCCCAACCCTCGGCCTCTCCGACTGTCTCTCCCCCCGCCCCCACGCCTCACCCTTGGCTGCAGGCGAATAAGCTGGCCATGTGAGCTGCCGGACAGAGACCAAGGTTCCTGGGGATGAGGAACAGAGAGAGGCCTTCATCCTGGCACTGTGGCAGGGAAGCTGGGCCCACCCTCTCTGGGACAGCCCCGAGCGAGGTCAGCAGCAAGACCAGGCAGGATGGACTAGGGTCTGGGCAGTGGCCGAGTGGGGTGCTTCGGCCCGCCTCAGAGCCCAGCGCGTTTGACAAGAGGGTGCAGGCGCCTGCTAATTTCACGCAAACTGCCTTTGATAGATCTCTTGTTATTTTTGGTGAGTTGAGCCATAAATTTGTGCCATCTTGCTGCCGCAATCTGTTAAGTGTGGGGAGAGGAAGAAAGGGAAGGCAGGCAGGAAGGAGCTGGTGGAGGGCTGGCTTAGAGGCCAGCTGAGGCCAGAGCTGGGAGGTGGATCACGGGCTGGCACCTGCCGAGGGCCCAACTGAGGGCGGGCTCTATTCTGCAGCCCCTCCCACTGACCCTCCCAAAGGGCCACCTGTCCACAGGGGTGGCTGTGCTGTGTGACACCTGGGAGATACAGCTCCCCTCCCTGCTGGGACTTTCTCCTACATCTGTTGTACACCCTTCTTCCCCTCTGGGCAGGGGCTACCTTGACCAGATGCTGCCATCCTACCCCTGTAGAATCTGTACTCTATGCATGAAGTATGGGCATCGGGGATGGCTGGGGTCTCCTTGAGTGGTCAGAGTGGCTTCAGACCCTAACTCAGCATCTGCCATTGTGTGATTGGACAAGTCGCTGCTCCTCCTGGGGCCTCAGGACCCCCGGTCCTTGGTATATCACTTCTCTGCCCTGGCTCTATTCAATCCTTAGCCTGGCGGTTGCTGTCTTGCCTGGGCCCGGTTGCCGCTTCTTTCCGGCCTTCCTAACACCTCCCCCTGCCTTCTCGCTGGCTTCTTGCTGTCCTCGGAGCCCCGGGTTTCCGGCCTACCTACCTTTGCTCAGGACTTTTCCCCTTCCTGGATCATCCTTCACCCTTGGCCCAGAGGCTCCCCTGGCCTACTGAGCCTTGTAGACGCGTTCACTCCCATCCTGTAGCTGCTAGGAAGGTTCCAGCCTGCCCCGCCCACTCATGAAGGCCGCCTGATTCTTCTTGGCACTTGGGCCCCCAGGACTCTTTTTCTTGATCTGGTGACAGTAAGGTGGGGGTCCCATGTGCCTCGCTGGGGCTCCAATAGTGAGACTGCAGGGTCTCTGGGCAGGGTTAGAGTAACAGCATATGACAATCCTTGGGAATGGGGGATGGGGCTCAGATACTCCAGGTTTCTCAGCAGGGAGTGAGGTCCTACCTGCCCTCCATGTCTCTATGTTACCATGCCTTTACAGAGCGGTTGGTGCCGGGCATCGGGCTGGCTCTGAGCAAATGAGTGGAGAGGGGAGTGGGACTCATGTTCCACGGTCTGGTATGGCAGAATGACCCCAGATGTGCAATGGCGACCAAAGGCCACAGACTGAAGTCGCTCAGTCCTGGGTTCAATTCCTGACCCGTTACTAATATGATGTCTGACCATGGACAAGTGACTTCACTGACATCTGTCACTTGTATGGTGAGCTTAGCGCTATTCTGTGGGTAAAGGGGATAGGGGTTAATGCTCAGTATAGCCCCTGGCTGAATCAGCCTGTTTCCTGTTGCCAATTTGCACAGTACCACAGACTGGGTAGGTTATAAAGAAATAAGGTTTATTTTGGCTCATGGTCCTGTTACGAGGTCAAGGGCCTGTGTGTGGCGATGGCCTTCTTGCTGGCAAAGTCCCTAGGTGGTCCAGAGATTGGCTTGGCAAGAGATGGATCCTGTGCATGCTATGTCTCCTCTGACTGTCTCATGCATCTGCCAGGATTCAGTCACGGGGCTGCACCCTGATGACCCATTCTATATACAGTGTTCTTTCTTTCTCTTTCTCTCTCCCTTTTCTCACATATCACACACAGGTTGGCCTCACGCTCACTCTATGTGGCCGAGGATGATTTTGAACTGATCCTCCTGCCTCCACCTCCTGAGTGCTGGGATCATAGTATATGTCACTGTTATTGTTATTCAAGTGCTAGACTTGAACCCAGGGCTTCATGCAGGCGAGGCAAGCACTCAAACAAGCTACATGTCAGTCCCCTCTTTTATTGTTTTTTATTTTCCATTTTCATGTATATATGAGGGAAAGTGCACGTGAGTATGCATGTTCACATGTCTGAGGGTCCACACGTGTTTGTATGTGCCTGTAGAGGCCCAGGTTGACGTTGAGAATCATCCTCAATCGCTCTTCATCTTACTGTTTTTTTGAGACAGGGCTGCCGACAGGGCTAGGCTAGCTAGTCAGCCTGCTCTGGGGATTCCAATCTCCAACTTTGGAGGCTAGAATTGCAGGTGGCTCCCACACCTACCTGGCATTTTATATGGGATCTGGGGATTCAAACTCTGGTCCTTGGGCTTACACACTGAGTGCTTTAATCATGGAGCCATCTTTCCAGTCCCTCTCTTGTCCCCTCGCATTTCCACATGAATATATGTGGGTGGAAGTTTATGCATGTATATATGTATGTTTTGCATGATTGTAGGCCCACATGTGTGTGTGTGCATGCATGCCAAGGTACAAGGTCGATATCATCTTTGCTCACTCTTCCAACTTAATTATTTATTTATTGTGTGTGTGTGTGTGTGTGTGTGTGTGTGTGTGTATCAGAGGGCACTGTGTGTCCTGTGGAGGACCAAGGGTGACTCTGGGAATCATCCTGGATTGCTTCTACCTCCTTCTTGCTTCGCTCTGGCATTTCCCAGGCTCCACCCACCAGGGCCAGAAGTGTGGGTGGCCACCATTTCTGCCTAGTGTTTTTTTACTTGTGACCTGGGATCCGAACTCAAGACCTTCTGCTTGTGAAGCATCTCTTCAGCCCCACTCTTGTGACTTTTGAGGCTGGGTTCCTAATTAAACCCAGAGCTTACCTAGGCTAGTTTCGCTAGCTGTCTCTGGTTCCTCGGCTCTGCTTTCTGGGGCTGGAATCACAAGTAGACCAGCACACCTGCCCAACATTCAAAAAAATATTTAATTTATTTAAGAGAGAGTGGCACACACATGCACGCCATGGCACATGAGTGGAGGTCAGAGGTCAGCTTTCAGAATTCAGTTCTCACCTTCCACCATGTTTTAAGTCAGTTCTCACCTTCTACCGTGTGGCTTTCTTGGGATTGAATTCAGGCCACCAGTTTGGCAAGCAGATGCCCTTACCCACCAAGCTCTCTTGCCAGCCTCTATCCAGCATTTTCAGGTGGGGTCTGAAGATCCAAACTCCTGTCTTTTTGCTTGTGCTACAAGAACAGTAACCGAGGGGCCATCTCCCCCGCCACCCTACCTTTTTTTTTTTTTTTTTAAAGAGAGAAAGAGAGAGAGAGAAAGTCTCATTTTGTCCAAGATGGCTTGAAACTCACTATGTAGCTAGTGATGACCTTGAACTCTTGATCTTCCTACTTCTGCCTCCCCAGCGCTGGGATTATGGTTATGCACCACCACGCCCGGCTCCAAGTTTTTAGTCTCTTAATGCCTCACAATGGAGATTAAATTTCTGTACATGAACCGTTGGGGGCACACACTGAAGCCATGTCCAAACTACAGCACCAGCCTATAGCAGATCCCCAATAAATTATGTGTTGTCATAATGTAGTGTTCTGGGTACAATCTGCCACAGACTAGATGTCACCGAAGGTGGGAAGGGAGAATGAGGGATCAAACCACGAAGGGACAGGAGGACAATTAAGGAAGGTGATTCTGAGGTGGGCTTTGTAGAGTGAATAGGAATTCAGTAGCCTGTGAAATTTCTCCTTAAATTGAATTACCTTTTAAATTTAATATATTAAAAGGAGATTTCATATCATAAATGGGAAGAGTATCACTTATCTGAAATAGAAGACAACCAAAGAAGCAACCACAGTGAAAACAAAGCAACGTTATTAAATTCTCGCCCAACACTCTCTTCCCTCTCTCCATTCGTGAGAAGGAGAAATTAGCATGGGGGAGGGGGCTGTCCAGGGCCTACCAAGACTCTGTCCTCAGGCACCTGGAAAGACTCACGTGTGTGGTTTCTGACGAAGTGTTGTTTCAGCCGGTAAAGGGAACCAACCTCACCACTGTCCCAGACAGGTCAACTTCATTCCAGAATGACGTGCTAGTTCATGCTCCTGCGCGGCCCCCGCCCGCTGCTTTGGGAAAGCCACGGGAAGGGCTTTGGTGGCAGAGGGAACAGCCTGTGCAAGGGCGGGAAGTGTGAAGCGTCACGTGGGGAAGGAGCTATAAGGAGCAGAGCTGCCGGCTGGTAGAGAGAGATGGGGCCAGAGATCTGACTCCCCCCACCCCCCCGCAGTGAGACATGGGAGACCCGGTTCTGTGGGTCAGCGGCTTAAAGGCAGAGAGAAATGGGGCTCTGTGGAGGAGCAGGCCAAGTCAGACCCGGTCTCTGTTCTCCAGAGCCAGTGGCCGTATGGGCAGGTGGCTGTGACCCGGAGGGTCAGGTGGGAAGTTGGGCGAATAGCTCTGGCAGCTTGGGGAGTGGGGATCCCTGGAGGGAACTTGGCTGTCTGGTTTCAGAGGGAGGAGATGCAGTTGCACTGAGCTATAGGGATTTTAAAAAGCCACTTCCCTCTCCCTCTGCACCCCTGGGATTGGGTTCTGTGGGGCTCAGGAGCGCTGCTGGGACTGGGGAGCCACAGAGGGACATAGCAGGAGACCAGCTGGTGTCACTGGAAGCTTCCTGGGCTAGCGTCAGGGAGCGCACCCAGAGCCCCGGGGAAGGAGTGAGGACCGCTTTGTAAGTTGCAGCCCTCTCTCTGTGAAGGGCTGATTATTGTGGTTATTTTTAACACATTCAAAACATGGATGCCAGGGGATGTGGGATATGTTGCTGGAGTCGATGGAGTCTGGGGAGCTGAGCCTAGCAGGTACCGCAGTTGTCGTAGCGAGCCCACCTCTCCTGCCTGCGGAGCCAGATGAGCCAAGGGTGACCCCCAGAGGTTGGGGTAGAAGAAGCCGTAGGACAATCTAATCCATACGTGCCTGGCTTCCTAGAGAACCAGGCACAGGAGCTTTGGAGGTGGCATGCCGTCAGTGGCAATAGGAGGCAACCCTCATGGCTGGCCAGCCTAGGTGGGCTTCCTGGAAGAGGTAGCACTGAAAGGCTTTTGGCAGACCGAGATGGAGGGTGGGCATGTTGCAAGGAGGGGCAGCATAGCAGATGTGTAGATGGAAGAATGTAACTGCATTTTCCAGTGGAGAAGAGAAGGGAGCACAGTTCCCCCAACAGTCCATATCTGTTTTCATTCAGTTTTTACTGTGGACCCGTGTGGCCACATGTTATTCTTTCCTCCAGTGGAAGAATCCACAGCTCAGCAAAGTGAGGTTATTTGCCTAAGGATACACAGTGAGATGGTGGCCGAGCTGGGAGTCACAGCCATACCTGACTGGCTGCAGAATCCCTGCCCTTTGCACTGGTCCCGAAGAAGAAAACATGGTGGTCAAGTCGGGGGCTGGAGGTTTGTTATATTATAACGGTAGTAATAGGAAGCTGTGAAGACCCCTCAGGAGAGAGTCACTGGCTGGAGTCCAGATCCTAGAGGGTCCCTGGAGGCCCTAGAGAAGATCCAGATCGTCTTGGGTGACGGGGCGACATGGGGAGGCAGAGATACAAATGGACAATTAGACAGAATGTGCAAAGCAGGGGAAGTCCAGGGGCCATGGCGGGGCCCCATGGACATCATGAAGGAAAAGGCGCGAGATGAATTGCGTCAATACGTTAGTCAGAACCACACGGCTCAGTGGAGAAAGCGGGTTCTGAGTCAGGCAGGCCCGCTTGGAGCCTCATCTCAGCCTCTCTCCCCTGGGAGCCTGGGAGTCTCATTCCTCGTTAGTGACTGGGGAGAGGGGGGTGCCTGGTGACAGGGACCTGGAGCTGTTTACTAAATGCTACTTTATTCTAGGCACAAGTGGGGTGGCTGAGTGGGGAAGCACATCTCAGGCACCGAGCCAGTTTATGTGGGACCAGTGGCCGCCGGCTAGTGGTTTGCGGATGTGTGAGCCCCAGAGTCCTGGTCCCGCCAGCCGGCTGGACTGGCTGGGAAGGACACTGTGGTTTCTAGGTGTTTGCACCCTTGGCATCCTAGACCCCCCCCCCCGTGTCCTTTTGAATGTAGCCTGCTTCAGCTTCCCCAGGGGCCTGCCCTCTTCTGTGCCCGTGCATGCGTGCTGGATAAATGTTCCTGGCAGTAAATGCCACCTGGCCTTATCTGTCTTCGTCCCCTTCAGGGAGAATTGGCTTTCCCGGGCGGAGAGATGAATCGCTTGCCTCTCCTGAGGGAGACATGGCAGTGCATGGAGAGAAAGGGCAGCTCCTGTAGACCCCAGGGGCGCAGTCGTGGGCTTGTTCCTTTCCCTCTCTGGCCCAGCTAAGAGCCTAGAAGAGAGACCCTAAAGCCAGGCCTGGGAAATATTCTGATTCCAAACACACCGCACTCTGGAAGCTACTTCTGCTTATACTGTGGGGCTGCAGCAAATAGTGAGCGGTTAGGTGATGTGGGGTCTCCAGGGAGCAGGGCGAGCCCACCATACACAGGTCCAGTGGTCTCCGACGTGGCCTGAAGAGTGGCTTACTGGACTCCAAGCTGGAGGGAGGTATTGTCCAGACTCACGAATGGCACGAGGCCAGAGCAGGACCAGAGGGCCGGACCGCAGCCGTGGCGGGTGGCATGGTGTCTCAAGAACTTGCATTGTGATTGAGTGTCAAGGGTGTCCTGGGCTGAGTGCTTGTCCTGGTACCTGTCTCAGTATCCCGTACGGTGGAGGCCAGCCTAGCCATCAGATGCGCAGAGTTGTCACGGGAGACGGTTCCAGTGACCTCCGTGGGGGTGGGGTGACAAGGAGCGAGGAGAGCAGAGTTCATTGGCTTATTGGTATTTTGTCCTGGGCCAGGCTCTGTGCTGGTGTTCACGACGGCCAGGGAGATGACTCACGTGTAGCTTCAAAGGGCTCAGGGTTGGGAGAGGGGGATACTTCAGATAATCGGAGGATGGAACCATTTAGAGTGAAAGAAACGCAGGCAAGGGGACAGCCGACCTGCCTGGGGAGTGATCAGTAGATGAGAGGCCACGAGGAGATGGGGTCTGGAGGTTGAGTAGGAGTTTTCTAGGCAAAGAAGGTTGGGGGAATTGCCGGTAGAAGTTTGACATGGCTGAATAGGATCTGAGGGGAGGATCGAAGAGTTCTTCAGGAGGTCACCTAGCAGTGGTACATGGGACAGGCAGGGCCTGGGCTGGTAGAGAGGTTCATCAGCCTTGGGATGTGTGGGTGCAAGGGCGGGAAAAGGCACGGATACCAATTCTGGGAATTGCAGGAATGCAGACTGTGCAGGGAGGGCCCGAGTAGCCCCCGTAGTGGGGTAGGAGGGAGCCAGTGGTGCCAAGGACAGTGTTGGAGACGGGAAAGGTGTCCGGGTCCTCGCTGTTCAGGGTGAGGCCTGGAAAGTGCCCGGGGTTTAGCAGGAGGAGGCTGTGCAGATGACGCTGTCAAGACCAATTTCAGCAGAATGATGTGGGCAGTGGCAAGGCTGCCGCGGATCCACGGGGGACGTGACATTTGAGGCAGGAAGTGAGTGGCAGGTGAGAAAGTGGAGTGGCAGCCAGAGACCACTCAGTGGTACTGAAAGAAAGTCACGGGCAGAAGGCAGAGAAGGAAGTGGGAAACAGGGAGGGTCCCCAAATCAGAGGAGGCCTGAGTCAGTCATCACCGCTGCGAGGTCAGGTTGCTGAGGAAAGGCCCTCCGGTTGGGAGAGGGGACAGTAAAGGACAGGGAAGGCCTCCTGGGGGAAGGGAGGGAGAGAAGAGGGTCTGGCCAAAGTCACGATGGATTTGGTGAGAGAAGTGAGGCCGAGAGGGAAAGAGGAAGAGCCAGGAGTTAGGGCTGAGCCCCTCCTTGCCTCCCTGCTCTGTGGAGGAGGCTGTGGCTAAGGAAGTTTGAGGGGGCTTGAGGAGAGAGAATGAGGACCAGTGTAATCATGGCAGCCCATAAAGGGGCCCCAAGAAGCCCCGGTGCCCAGTGGACATGGAGCCCCTAACCTGTCACGGTGCCAGTCAGCCGAGCTCAGAGCTTCCGCAGTCTGGGTGGGGAGTTGTTGACTTGTCTCAAGGCTCCAGGCTGAGCAGGTGTTAGAAGAGCTGGGTGAGGGGCTGGGGGCTGGTCTGTTCCCCACTCCTGTCCCAGAGGTGCACGGGGGCTGGGGGTTGGACAGGGCTTCGGGGCCACGGAGGTGACAGACACAAGAGTGACAAGGCATCTGGCTGTCGTCATGGCCTCCTTCATGGGGGCCCTAGTGTCAGTCCCCCAGCAGGGCATTCAGAGTGCCGTCCTCTGGAGGAGTCAGGGTCAGAGCCCAACAACTGACCCCCACTCTCCCCCTCCCCCCAGCTGAGATCCAGGGTTGTCATCCTGGGGTCCATGTTTCAGAGATGGTGGAGAAGCTTCTAGAAGTGGCTCAGGCTTGGGTCTGGTGGCTGGCGTCGAGGGCAAGGCTGGAAAGGATGGGCTGGGGGCGGTGGGTTTCCTGGTAATGGCCAAGAGCTTTCTGTCAGGTGCGGAGCCTGGGCCGGGCAGCAGGGGGCGGGAGGAGCACAGCTCCGTGGTCCCTGACCCTGGCTGGTGCTGACCCAGCCTTCAGAAAAGAGAGAGATCTGGCAGTGGAGGAGGGCAACATCTTCTAGTCTGGGGGATCCCACGGGCTGGATCTGCTCCTCACATGCCCAGTGGCCCCTGTGCATTCCTTTCTGCCCCTCCGCCACCACCCAGTCAAAGGTTCTTTGCATTGCGATAACAGATGCCAGAGGCGATCATCTTATCAAGAAGAAAGGTTATTTATGTCTTTGAGGAAGGGTATTTTGGCTCATAGCTTTGGAGGTCTTAGACCATGTTCAGTCTTCCTGTTGCTTTAGTGGCTGTGGAGAGGGGGTTTCATTTGGATGAGAAGTGTAGTAGAAGAAACCACTCACCTCGGGGTGAGGAATGAATATAGGAGCAAACCCCTCATCCCCTGTCTTCTGTCGGTGACCACAGGATCCGTGTAGACTTGCTTTTAAAGTCGCGGCTACTTGACAATAGCAGCCAAAGTGAGGGCCAAGGTTTGTCATACATGCCTCTGGGGGACATCCCAGAGATACCACAGCAGAGAGAGAAGCTATAGGAGCTGCTGTCTATGCGCCCGGCAGGCTGGCAGCTCTGGCCCATTAAGGCTGCCAAAGTCCAGACCACACGTGTCAATCCAGGCCTCTGGGGGGAGGAGGTCCCAACGGTGGAGGCACCTACACGACCTTCTTGGGGTTCTGATCTGAACTCTGATCTGGACCTTCACCTCACAGTCTATTACTTCTCGGGGGAATCATCCTATGTCCAGCCGCAGCCCACTGTGAACTGAGACCCAGGGGCAGGTGTGTGTGTGTGGGGGGGGATGAGGTGGGAGGCAGCTGGATGCTCTGTTGGTCTCTTAGAATCAGTCCTGGGAAGGGAAAAGGCTGAGCTCTAGACTTACTGGTGGGTTCCGTGTTCCCGGGCAGTCGCTTCCTCTCTGCGGTTCTTAGCTCTCCTGTCCCTCCACAGAGGTGGCTGCTTTCTTCCCACTGAGAGGATTAGACAGGTGTGGGCATATGCTTGGGACAGCACTGTCCCCACCATTCATCACCATGGTGGCCACTACCCCTGCGGTCTCCCATCCGACTGAGGCCAGAGGTGGAAAAGGCAGTTACGAGGCTGTGGGCGTCCTCTAGAGCCTCAGTTTCCTTATCTGTAAAATGGTCGTGGTGGGGCAGGGGCCAGGAGGTGAGGTAGCTTTCTGCACCGCCCGCGGTTGACTCCAGGCCCTCGGGCTGCAGGCCAGCGAGGCTTGCCTTCTCTCGTGCCGCGGTGGTCACGCTGAGCCCCTGCCACCACCTCCGTGTTCCAGGTGAGGAGTCGGAAGAGGAACCGAAGGTGAAAACGCAGTGGCCAAGGTCTGCAGATGAGCCTGGGCTATACATGGCGCAGACAGGTAACTCGGGCCCCGCCTCCCTTCCTCGGTGGCGCGGGCCCGACTGTGGCGTCTGGTAGCATGTGTGCTTGGCGTGTGCCCGTCTGTGTCTATGTCCTGGAGCTCAGTCATGTCTGCTATGTGAGGCCTGTGGACAGGGCTGGGTCGTCTTCCCCACCCCAATAGCCTGTCACTTGCGGTCAGGGTAGAAGGGTTTCCCCCCATGCCCCCCCCTCCACATCAAGCCGAGTGCCCGGGAGGTGTCCCCTTGCCGCCGACGCTGTCCCTCTCTCGTAGGCGACCCGGCGGCCGAGGAGTGGTCCCCGTGGAGCGTGTGTTCCTTGACGTGTGGGCAGGGTCTGCAGGTGCGGACGCGCTCCTGTGTGTCCTCCCCCTATGGGACCCTGTGCAGCGGGCCCCTGCGGGAGACCCGGCCCTGCAACAATTCAGCCACCTGCCCAGGTAGGCCGTCCCGCTCCCCGCCTCCACTGCCGGCAGGGTCAGGGCCCATCTAGGACTGAAGCACATAAATCTTCCAAGAAATGCTTCCTTGCCTTCCGTAGACTCACCTGTTCTCCCCGTACACACACATACCACGCCCAGCCCCGTGCGCAGTGCCAGCGTAGCATGGGCACTAGGGACACAGAACACTCAGGCCATGCCACAGGGCTGTGCTTCGGGTCCGGTACCTGCTGATCCCTTGGTGCGGGCGGTCATAGCCGCTCTTTGCAAGTCACTCCACCTTCCCCTCGCCCCAGCTGCGCCCAGCACCTCCTCCCTCCTCCCAGCACTTGCGTAGTCCTCTCCTTTCCTTCCTCGGCCTTGACGAAGAGTTCAGCCTGCCCTCAGACCTAAATGAGCGCCACTATTTTTAAACGAAGCTTCCCTGACCATCTCCTCGCAGCAATGGGGCTTCTTTCTCACTCCCAGGGTGCACGTCCGTTAGACTTCAATTGAGCATGTGTAGATGTCCAGGAATGCATGTCCCTGCCAGGGACAGATGGCGACTGAGAGACAGGACAGGGTGAGCCAGTCTTGGTGGGTTCAGAGTAGGGCCTACCCGGGGACGACTCTCAGTGCCGGGGGTGTGCATGGCAGGAGCTGGACGAGGTCTGGGGCAAAGCTGTTTTCCTGTGTGTGAGCTCCTTGTGTCGGTTGGTGTCCGCGTAGAGGTTCATGTCTGTGTGTGTCTAGTGCTTGGGGCTGTGAGGGGCACTTCTGTTGCCCCAGGCCTGCCCTGTTGGAGTCAGGCTGGAGAGTCTGGGGGTGGGAAGGGAAGAAAGGGGTTGGTCGGGGCGCATCTTGGATCCTGTCCCGGGAGAGGAGATCTTTCAGGCTCCTCTCCTGACATGGACCTAGACTCTCTCCCCGCCAGGATGCCCACGGGATCTGTCCTGTGTGAGTTGGGATGGGAAGCCTTTATTTTCTACACCCCCTGCAAAGGGTGGTTGTCCTGGGTCCCCGAGCCATCTCCCTGGCAACAGAACCCAGGGCGGAGCCAATAAGGAGCAGTCGTAGAGTTGCGGAGCTCCTGATTGGTGGGCGGATGGGCAGGCGATGGCAGTGGGCAGAGCCGAGGTGCAGCCCAGCCACCGGCCACGTGCTTCCTTGCAGTGCACGGCGTGTGGGAGGAGTGGGGGTCCTGGAGCCTCTGCTCCCGCAGCTGCGGGCGGGGGTCCCGGAGCCGGATGCGGACCTGCGTGCCCCCCCAGCATGGCGGCAAGGCCTGCGAGGGTCCCGAGCTGCAGACTAAACTCTGCAGTATGGCTGCCTGCCCGGGTCAGTAGCGCCAGGGGGCTTTCTGGACAGGCGCTGCCCAGCTGGGTGTGGGTGGGGGGAATTGGGAGAACCGTGGGAGGCAGTCAGGTCCTGTGCCCTACTTTTGGGGGCCACTTTGACCAAGCATGGGGAGACTGGAGACATATACTCCCCACATGGGAGGTGAGCCCCAGCCCTGACTTGCGACTGGCACACTGTGACCCCTTCCAAAGGAGCCAGCTTACCAGTGCCCCATCCTCCAAGCTCTGGGCTCCCCCTGAGGGGAACAGCGCTTGGTGCCTACCATACTAAGGACACAAAGTCGAGCTACATGCGGGCAAAATTCATGCCGTCACCCAGAAGAGCTCCGGCTCTGTGCCTGGCCCTCAGGACAGTGTGGAGAACTGGTGACGGGCAGGCAGGCCAAGGCCCAGGGCCACCCGTTTTACGCCCCTTTCGTACACACAACTCAGTAGGTCAGGCCTGGCACAGAGCACGGAGCGCAGCGGGCTCTGCCGGCTCCCTGTGGCGCTCTGCCCGCTTTAGCCCGCTCACACCCTGCTCAACGGCCACCCCTTGCTTGTGTCTCCCCATGCAGTGGAAGGCCAGTGGCTAGAATGGGGTCCCTGGGGGCCGTGCTCCTCCTCCTGTGCCAACGGGACCCAGCAGCGCAGCCGGAAGTGTAGCGTGGCGGGTCCGGCCTGGGCCACGTGCTCGGGCGCCCTCACTGACACCCGAGAGTGTAGCAACCTCGAGTGCCCCGGTGAGTGCTTGGCATGAGGGTGGGGGGTGGGGGGTGCGGCCCTGGCGCTCGGGGACCCCCGGCAGGCTCTCACGTTCCCCCTCTCCCACAGCCACTGATGGCAAGTGGGGTCCGTGGAACGCGTGGAGCCTGTGCTCCAAGACGTGCGATACGGGCTGGCAGCGGCGCTTCCGAATGTGCCAGGCCACAGGTGCCCAGGGCTACCCCTGTGAGGGCACCGGAGAAGAGGTGAAGCCCTGCAGCGAGAAGAGGTGCCCAGGTACTGCTCGGCCGAGCCGGGGGTGGGCACATGCATCTGAGCTCCGCTGAGCATCCCCTGTGCCCGCAGCCTTCCACGAGATGTGCAGGGATGAGTACGTCATGCTGATGACGTGGAAGAAGGCGGCAGCTGGCGAGATCATCTACAATAAGTGTCCCCCCAACGCCTCGGGTAAGGGCAGCGGCGGCCTTGCCCACCGTGGTCCTGCCACTGTTGCTGCGTGCTTCTAGGTCCCCTCGGCCTCTGAGCCTCATTCCTGAGGTACGGGGGGAGTGGGCGACGACTCAGCCTCTGTCTGTCCTACCTCCCTTCAGGGTCTGCCAGCCGCCGCTGTCTCCTCAGTGCCCAGGGCGTGGCATACTGGGGGTTGCCCAGCTTTGCCCGCTGCATCTCCCACGAATACCGCTACCTATATCTGTCCGTGAGTGTGCCCTGTTGGGTAGGGGTGCCACATGATGTGTCCCCGGCTCTGGTAGGGGGTGGGGAGGACTTGCGGCTCACTCATTCCCACGTGCCTTGGCATATGCTATGCCCACTTTCGCCTGGCTGTTTCTCTCCCTGTCTGGCAAACTCCCACTCCTATGCGAAGGCCTACCTCCTAAGCGTCTCCCCTCCTCTCCGGTTCCTACCCCTGTGCTCTTAGTCCCGGTGCTCTTTAACCCCCTCCCAATTAAAGATGTTTAAATGTGCTCTGCTAGACTGGAGGGTCCGGTATCCAGCCCACATTGGTAACAGTGATGTCAGCAAATGTGACCCACGTGTGCATGTTTCTGACTGAACTGGGTCTTGGTGGTCTGCTTGTATCGAGAGCTTTTTTCTTCCTGAGAGAGTGGGGGAGCATTCCACTTCAGAATGTGCGTGACCCCTTTGGAGTGGGGGGGAACCTGATCCTCACACTGGCTTGTCATTCTGTAAACAGACATCGGAGCACCTCCTTCCTCCAGGTGCTTCTACTTCAGCCTTCAGAGATTAGTATTTCAGGGCTCTCTCTCGCACAGGGAGCCGCTTTGCGCGCGTCTGATCCCGTACGCTGCAGGACAGGCCGGGGTCTAGTCCTGATGCGGGACACTCCGGTGACAGGGGTGCACGTGTCCCCCGCAGCTTCGGGAGCACCTGGCCAAGGGGCAGCGCATGTTGGCGGGTGAGGGCATGTCACAGGTGGTACGCAGCCTGCAGGAGCTGCTGGCCCGGCGCACCTACTACAGCGGCGACCTGCTCTTCTCTGTGGACATTCTGAGAAATGTCACTGACACCTTCAAGAGGGCCACCTACGTACCCTCAGCTGACGACGTGCAGGTACCGCTCCACGCCGTTGGAGGAACAAAGGCCGAGGAGGGAGAAAGGGAGGTCCCTGTGGCAAGGTGTGCTGGGCAGTGATGTGACCCAGTGGGGTCCGAGTTCCCCAATTGTTTTTCTCTTTCTGCAGCGCTTCTTCCAGGTCGTGAGCTTCATGGTGGATTCGGAGAACAAGGACAAGTGGGACGATGCTCAGCAGGTGGGGGACCCTCTCCCCAGTCCCGATTTCTCCTCTCATGACCCACCCTGCCTCGGACCCTTACACCCTCTCTGTCCCCAGGTGTCCCCTGGCTCCGTGCACTTGCTCCGCGTTGTGGAGGACTTCATTCACCTGGTGGGCGACGCTCTCAAGGCCTTCCAGAGCTCTCTGATTGTCACAGACAATCTGGGTACAAGGAGGCAGGCAGGGGAGGGGACGCTGGATGTCACAGAACCCAGATCACCCGGGTGGGGGAGGGGCTCTTCCTATGTCTTCTACATCAAGACCCAGTCGGCCGTCTGCTTCATCCCATGTTTGTATCTCTCTCATTTTTCTTCCTCCCCTACATCATCCCTGTCTGTTTATGCATCCATCCCCCCCCCACACACTCTGCAGTGATCAGCATTCAGCGAGAGCCCATCTCCGCCGTGTCCAGCGACATCACGTTTCCCATGCGGGGCCGCAGGGGTATGAAGGACTGGGTGAGACACTCCGAGGACCGCCTCTTCCTCCCCAAGGAGGTGCTCAGCCTCTCCTCCCCAGGGAAGCCAGCCACGCCCGGGGCGGCCTCAGCAGGCAGCCCGGGTAGGGGCCGGGGCCCAGGAACGGTGCCCCCTGGTCCAGGCCACGCCCACCAGCGCCTCCTCCCAGCCGACCCTGAGGAGTCCTCCTCCTACTTCGTGATCGGCGCTGTGCTCTACCGCACCCTTGGTCTCATCCTGCCGCCCCCCAGGTGAGCCTGCCGCAGCCCTGGCCCTCAGGGACTCCTCCTGTGCCTGACTGTGGGCATAGTCACTTCTCAAAAACATCCGGGGGTGAAGAGAGAGCTCAGTAGATAAAGTGCTTGAGCATAAGGACCCGAGTTCAAATCCCCAAGAATACACATTAAAAAAAAACAAAAAAAAAAAAACAGGCATGGTGGCACACTTGTAATCTCAGCACTAGAGAGAGAGAAGACAGGCAGATTTCTGAGGCTCACCTGCCAGCTAGCCTAGTCAACTGGAGAATTCCAAGCCAGTGAGAGACACCCCCCTTTCCTCTCAATTAATTTTTTTTTTTTTAAAAAGATGGATGGTTCCTGAGGAACAGTGTCCAAGGTTGTCCTCTGGCCTCCACAAGCACATGCACACATGTGCACACACCACACACACGGCCCCGAGCCCCCAAGAGTCCAGACGGCAGCCAGAGGGGTTGTGCCCGTGTGCAGGTACTCTTTGGACCGAGTGCCAGAACTTGTTGAACTCTGGGCTTTCCCCGAGGACTTGTTCCCTGACACCCCTGTCTCCGCGGGAAGCAGCTTCGGGTTGCTGAGTAGGGTGGGGCGCTGATAGCAGGAGCTGACCTCGGCACCTAATTCCAGGCCTCCCCTAGCTGTCACCTCCAGGGTGATGACAGTGACTGTGCGGCCCCCCACCCAGCCTCCAGCTGAGCCCCTCATCACGGTGGAGCTTTCCTACATCATCAATGTAAGTGGGGGTCCGTGTCTGCCTGGGGAGGTGGCCTGCCCTGAGTTGTGGGCCTGACCTCTGACTTACGTGGGAGCTGCTGTGGCAGGATGGGTGGGGGTCATGGGAGGCGAGCCCCCTACATCTCACTCTGCGTGTGTCTTTGCTCCCCAGGGCACCACGGATCCCCACTGTGCCAGCTGGGACTATTCCAAAGCGTGAGTTGGGGGCAAGTCCTTCATCAGAAAGGGGGTTTCTTGGTGTCACCTTTGGTCTGAGGGATCAAGGTCACCTTCTGGGCTCCCTCCTGTCATCTAGTGGATGTGGACTCGCCCTGGACTTCACCTGTCCTGGGACGTGGTCAGCACTGGGGGCGGGGCTGCGGGGCTGGGCCCCGGGTTCATGTCGCCTCTCCCCCATCCAAGAGATGCCGGTTCAGGGGACTGGAACATGGAGAGCTGCCAGACCTTGGAGACCCAGGCAGCCCACACCCGCTGCCAGTGTCAGCACTTGTCCACTTTCGCTGTCCTGGCCCAGCCGCCCAAGGACCTGGTGAGTGGAGGAGAGGCGCCTTGGCCAGGCAAGGCATCAGTGATGATTTGATGGGCAGCACCTGGGTGAGTCTGAACGTTGCTCTGTACAGACACACTGGCGAGATTGTACACGGAAGCCTGAGCCCCTGGGATTGTGTTCACAATCGTGACGCCTGTCTGGGAGTCTTGCAGCTGGGGATGGTCAGTGTGTGCGCCTGTGTCTAAAGGTTGTATGTGGACGAGTGTGGGTCAGTGCACCTGTGTGTGTGGCGAGGCTTGGCCTGTGCGCACGAGGAGCTTGCTTGTCAGACAGGGAGCAAGGGCGCCCTTCCTCCGCCCTTTCCCAGCAACCCCTCTCCCGCAGACCCTGGAGCTGGCGGGTGCCCCTTCGGTTCCTCTGGTGATTGGCTGTGCCGTGTCCTGCATGGCCCTGCTCACTCTGCTTGCCATCTATGCGGCCTTCTGGAGGTAGGTCGGATGCTGGGCAGGGCAGGAGAGCGACCAGCCACTCAGGGGCAGGCAAGCAGCCAATGCCTCTGCCCGCTGTGCCCCGTCAGGTTCATAAAATCAGAACGCTCCATCATCTTGCTGAACTTCTGCCTGTCCATCTTGGCTTCCAACATCCTGATCCTCGTGGGCCAGTCCCGGGTGCTGAGCAAGGCAGGTGCAGGCTCCTGGGGGTACAGAGGAAGGGGTGAGGGTGGAGGATGCCTGCAGGTGAGGGTGGCCATGTTCATGTGGATGCCCTTGAGAGACGAATGTGGGTGCTCACTCTGGCCCTGTGACTGAGAGAGAGAGAGAGAGAAGCGTGAGAGCATACTTAATGGCGTTGGTGTGTGTACTCAGTGATGAGTGTTTGCGTACAACAATGAGTGTGTGTGTGAGCCTGGGTGCACGTGTGTTGGGCGGGTAACTCTGGGCTTCTCCTGTCTGTGAGGCCTCCTTAACCATCTGCTGGCGATGATCTGTGCTGACTGTTCCCCGTACCCCCTCGGCCTTCTCTGCACAGTGCCAGCACTGTGAAAATCGGGTGTGGGGTCCTGCTCGGCCATGATGTGGCAGGTGCTCCTGCTGGTCCCCATCCCTGTCAGTCCTGACTGTGTGTGGGTGGCTGCCCGCCCGCCTCCAGGATGCTGAGTGCTGTGTGCATGTCACTAGGCCTGTGTCGTGCTGTGTGTGGGTGCAGGAAGGCGGGGGTGCCTGCCAGGCCTGGGGAGGGCGGGGCTCAGGTGGGCGGCTGGCCATGCAGCGCCCAGGCCTGGCAGTCGGTGTGGGAAGCTGGCAGCACCCGCCCCTGGCCGCCGCTCAGGGTCACTCCCTCCTCGTTCCTCTCCCCACAGGGCGTTTGCACCATGACAGCTGCCTTCCTTCACTTCTTCTTTCTGTCCTCCTTCTGCTGGGTGCTCACCGAGGCCTGGCAATCCTACCTGGCTGTGATTGGGCGGATGCGCACCCGCCTGGTTCGCAAGCGCTTCCTCTGCCTGGGCTGGGGTGAGCGGGGGCAGTTAGAGGGGCACCGCTTGAGCCCCGACCCGGCTCTCTGGAGACACAGGGGGTTGCGGGATGGGGGGGAGGTTGGTGGGGCCAGGTGGAAAGTGAGGGGGTTCCGACCCCTGCAGTCTTCTCACTTGAGCTTTTTCCCTCCCAGGTTTGCCTGCCCTGGTGGTGGCTGTGTCTGTTGGCTTTACTCGCACCAAAGGATATGGTACATCTAGCTAGTACGTGGGCCTCCTGTGGGCAGTGGGGGGTGGCGTGTGGGTCTGTTGGGGGAGCTGGACTGAACAGTAGGTCTTGGGGGGGGGTCGAAGTCTTGGCCTGTCAGGCCTTTAGGCAAATCCCTCCCTATCTCTAAGCCTCAGTTTTCCTAACTGTAAGAGGATGTGCCGAGACTGGGTCGTTTTCTAAGCACCTGTGCGTTCTGAGATCAGCCTCTTATTCTCATGGTACCTCAGGGGGCCACCGAGGGAGGGGCAACAGGCTGTCACGAGCCCTTTGGCTCTGACTGGGACTCAGTCCCCAGCGGTGATGTAGGGGTGACTACCCAGAGGCTGAGTGGTGTTAGGGGGGAAAGGCAAGGCCTGGCTGGGCGTCTGATGCTTCCTTTGCTTCCCATGACGCAGCTGCTGGCTCTCCCTGGAAGGTGGTCTGCTCTACGCCTTTGTAGGCCCCGCGGCAGTTATCGTCTTGGTATGTAACCCTTCCCGGCTCCAGGGAGGGATGAGGCCCCAGGAGGTCATCGTGTCCTTCTGTGCCTCCCCCAGCTCCCACCAGGGGGTCGCCCTGCCCAGAGGGCACCCTGGTGACCCAGTCTTTCCCACTCCACTCCACTGGGCCCCCCCTAGGTGAACATGCTCATTGGAATCATCGTCTTCAACAAGCTCATGGCTCGCGACGGCATCTCAGACAAATCCAAGAAACAGAGGGCCGGGTAAGGGGAGGGTCTCTGTAACTCGGCCTCTCCGGGGAACATGCAGGGAGGAGGGGGGGGTCTGAGGGTACCTCAGAGACTCAGAGCCTGCCAATGCCAACCCAGGCTTCCCGACCTTGGGGCCTCAAGGGTGCAGGCAAGGTGGGCACCCGGAGTGCTCAGCTGAAGCCCCTCGCCCACCCTAACCCAGCTCTCTCTCTCTCGTCTGCCCTCCCCTTCCACCCTTTCTCGGGACTCATTCTGCCCCATCTCCCGGCTTCCCATGTGTCTCCCCCTTCTCCCATGTCTGTGCCGTCCCCCCCGAGGTCGGAGCGGTGCCCCTGGGCCAGCCTGCTCCTCCCCTGCTCAGCGTGCGGAGCGGTCCCCAGCCCCCTGCTCAGCTCAGCCTCGGCCAGGAATGCCATGTTAGTCGTGCCCCCTGGGGGGGCGGTGGGGGCGGGCAGGGACTAGGGAATGGGAGGGTAGTGCCTGTGGGGGGGGGAGGGATATCAGCCCAGTGCCCTGGGCAGCCTGCCCTGCTGCCCTGCCACGTGCTCTCCAGAGCTTGGGGATGAGGTGGCCGAGGGCACTGCCTTCCCGAGGTGCTGGGTTTCTTGCCCACCCTTCCCTCCCGCCCCTGCCCCTGCCCCTGCCCCTGCTCCTGCTCTAGCGTGATCTTCTGTGCAGACACAGCCTCAGACTCCTTTTTTCCCACTACCCACCAAAATGTGCAGAGACGCTCAGGACCTTAGAATTTTTGAGCGGTAGAACCTTGGAATTAGAATGATAGAATCTTAGAATAAGACAATCAGAGACTAAGAATGTTAGAATGAGTGAATCATAGTCCTATATCATCTGTCATAGAATCTGACCGAGGGTTTTAGAGGCATTGAATTTCATGATCAAGTGAAGAGACAGAATCATGGAGGTAGTCAGTTATTTCACTGAGGCCTCGTGCCCCTAGAAGCTGAGAATCTTAAAACCCCAAGGATACTAGAGAAGAACCCCAGCTGTAACCTCTCACGAGACGCCCACCTGAGCTGGCCCAACCAGTGAGGGTCACACTTTGTCACGTAACCCTAAGCGGCCTCTGGGGGCAGCTGGTGCTGTCAATACAACTCTCCCAAGAGCAGCAAACGTCCTCTTCTTAAGCTACCACTCGGCCTCTCTGCCTGGTCTGCTGAACCAGCAGATCGAACCTTAGAATCCACCTGCTAAGCTGGGTTTGTGCCCCAGGCCCTGCCCAGCTGGGCACACTCCAATCTCCTCGTCTGTCAATTGGGATACTAGTCCCTGGGCCTGTTTATGGGGATTGTTTTGATCACAATTTGAAATAATATATGTAAAGTGTTCCGTGTAGGGCCTGGCAGAGAGTCACTGGTTAATCAATGGCAGCTCTTATTACTGTGATTAGAGCTGCTCTGCATCTTGGCTCCGCCTCCAGGGCTTGAGCGACTCTCTGCCTGTCCCCTGCTGGGCCCAGCAGCCCAGTCTTGGCCCCTTGCCCATCTCTCCACCTTGGCCTCTGGCTGTTTCTGCAGAATGGTGCCTGTCTGTCCTGTCTGGAGCTGTGCCTGACTCTCCGCTGGGGGTGTTGGGGGAGCAGAGTGGGTTGGGCGTGGCTCCCCATCCCGGAGGACATTTCTTATTCCTCACTGGCTACAGCAGGTGTGGCGGGTGGGGACCCACCTGGAAGCCAGGGCCTGCGGCCTTTTCTCTGCCCTCCCCTGGCAAGGAGGCCGGAGTTTTGTAGGTTGGTCCTGAACCCAGCTATGATCCTTCTGCCCTGGGGCTCTGAGCAGCCACCGTCAGGAGCCAGGGAGGTCCTCCAAGGGGAGTTGGGGGGACAGCCTCAACCTCGCTGAGCCTGACCCCATCTTCTCAGCGAGGATTTCTCTTGTGTCCTTCACGCGCTCTGCCTGTTGAATCTTTCCAAGCGGATGTCTCTGTCTATGTCTTTCTCACTGTCGCGGTCATTTTTCCTGGTCCTCCTTCTTTCTTTCCTCCTTTTCCCAGCCTGCCCACTTGGAGTCTCTGGGGATGTGCTTGGCCCTGCATCATTTTCCAAAGCTCCCCAGGTGCTGCTGCGCACATCGGGGCTGAAACTGCCTGCATTTGCTTCCGTCTGCCTTCCCTCCCCTCCCCTGACCCTGTCTGTCTTCTGTCCTGCCCCTCGGTGTCATCTCTACTCTGGCTCACTGTGTCTGCGTGTCCATCCCTCCCTCCTCTCCTGCCCCCCTCCCCCCGGCCCTGGAATTCTCTGCTCTCTGTCTCCGTCTTCTGTTCTCCAGTTCCTTGGCCCTTCTCTGCTTGGGGACACCCCCGAGATCCTGGATTGGGCCCATGCCAGTCCCCAGGCGGAGCGGAGGCTTAGGCTCCTGCCAGCTGTCCCCGTGGAGTGTCCCTCTGATGGGCCCCCTGCTCCTGTCCCCTCAGGGCCTCGCTCTGGAGCTCCTGCGTGGTGCTGCCCCTCCTGGCGCTCACCTGGATGTCCGCCGTCCTGGCGATGACAGACCGCCGCTCGGTCCTCTTCCAGGCGCTCTTTGCCGTCTTCAACTCCGCGCAGGGTTTTGTCATCACCGCCGTGCACTGCTTCCTGCGCCGAGAGGTGGCCGGGCCTCTCCCCTCCGCCTGCCTACCCACCCATCTGCCACCCCATGCCGGGCTCTGGCTCCTCCCCGCTGTGTGGACAAGGGTGTCTAGGGTGCTTCAGATTCGGATGGGCGGCCCTTGGTGTAGACATTGCTTGCCCGGGGAGCCCGGAAGCCTGGCGTCCTGTGCTTCCTTGTCCCAGTCCAGGTGGCGGGTCACCTGAAGGCTGAGTGTGTCTCCGTCCACACTGCGAGGGTACCTGGGGTGGGAGGCCCAGCCCAACCCACTGTGGGGGTGGCCCTGCGGCAGCTGCAGACCCAGCAAGTGCTTTCTGCGCCCCCAGGTCCAGGACGTGGTAAAGTGCCAGATGGGGGTGTGTCGGGCGGATGACAGTGAAGACTCCCCTGACTCGTGTAAGAACGGGCAGCTGCAGATCCTGGTGAGTGAGGAGGCCCGAACCCCCCTCACCTTCCCGCCCCGAGTCCTCACCGTCCCCATGCCACCTGCGGCAGGGAGGCAAGAGGGACCGTGTTTAATTCAGGCCCAGCTGACGGCGGGGGGCACTGGACAAGTCTTTCCCTGGTTCAGCTTCCCATCTACACTGTGAGGTGTGGCTGGGCAGAATGCCTGACGGGTGGCACCTTGGGCAGATCTGGGGAGGGAAGGGCCTGCATCCCTCGCACCCTGATACATCACTCCTCCCCTCTACCCATGTGATCTCTCCCTCTCCGCCTATAGTCAGACTTTGAAAAGGATGTGGATCTGGCTTGTCAAACAGGTGAGTTTCCTGAGTCCATGGAGCATTTGGGTCTCAGGCTGGGCCTACCTATGAGCAGAGAATCGCTAAAAATAGGCAAGATGTTGGGGGGTGGGGGGAGACCACCCACATCCTGCATAGCCGGCCTCAACAAGGCAGGTTGCTGTAGTCCTGCTTTGGTGTCAGATTGGCACGGGTCAGATTCACAGTGGGAAAGGCCACTAGTGCCTGCCTCGAGGCCAGCGCTTCCCATCTTTGAGCTACAGGTCACGTACCTGTAAAAAAGAGGTGGCATTACCCCAGGTCATGTGAAAAGCTTAGGCCTATTTGAACTGGGGACGTGAATGTACAGAAGGGACCTTGGGCATGTACTGTTATATTCTTATGCCATTTCTCTGGCTTTTACCAGCATCTCTTTCCAGTCCTGTCTCCAGATTGGCTGCTCCCTGGGAAGTGGGGAGTTGCAAAACCCTTTGACAGCCTGTGGGGTATGGGGTGGAGGTCAGGGTATGTACCAGGGCATTGTGGGAGCTGAGCCTTGGCTTTGTTTCCTGCCCCGCCTCCCTTGACCCCCAAGCCAGTTGTCTTCCTGTCCTCTGGTATGTAAAAGTACCAATCATCTCCTCAGGACTCAGTTTCCCTCCATGCCTAGTCTCAAAAGGCTTGGTATCTGCCCAGCCTAGACAAGAATATCGGATCCCTTTTCCTGCTCAAAACTCACTCCTGTCCTCCCACTCCTGTCCCCAGTGCTGTTCAAGGAGGTCAACACTTGCAACCCGTCCACTATCACGGGCACCTTGTCCCGCCTGTCCCTGGATGAGGATGAGGAGCCCAAGTCCTGCCTCGTGGGTCCCGAGGGAAGCCTCAGTTTCTCGCCACTGCCTGGAAACATCCTAGTGCCCATGGCAGCCTCGCCAGGTCTAGGGGAGCCACCCCCCCCACAGGAGACCAACCCTGTTTACATGTGTGGGGAGGGCGGCCTACAGCGGCTGGACCTTACATGGCTGCGGCCAAGCGATCCGGGTGCCGAGGGGGACTATATGGTGCTGCCCCGGCGGACTTTGAGCCTGCAGCCTGGTGGTGGGGGTGCAGGGGGTGAGGAGGCCCCGAGGGCCCGCCCCGAAGGGACCCCATGGCGGGCTGCCAAGACTCTGGCTCATCCTGAAGGCTACCCCAGCTTCCTGTCCATGGAACATTCGGGCCTCGGGCTGGGCCCTGCTTATGGGTCTCTTCAGAACCCTTACGGGATGACCTTCCAACCGCCACCACCAACACCCAGCGCCCGCCAAGTGCCAGAGCCAGGGGAGCGCAGCAGGACCATGCCCCGCACTGTGCCCGGCTCCACCATGAAGCTGGGTTCCCTGGAGGTGAGGGACTGTGGGACGTGGGGGGGGATCTACCCCACTGTGTGCCTGAGACCGTGTGGAGTTCTAGGCTGCAGTCAGGAGTGACAGATGTCAGCCACCCCAGAGCCATGCCTCCAGTCAGTCATTACTAGGAGCGCATGCTCTGTGGAGCTCAGCTCCATGGGAATCCTGGGATAACTGAACGCCTCAAACGGGCTGGGGCTTCACGGACCAAGAGTGCACATCTCAGTTCATTCATGTGAGTTCAGGTGCCCACCTTGGGGTGACGGGTTGGGATGAGCCCTTCTTTAAGGTGAGTTTAGGCACTGAGCTGCTAAGGAAGCTACATAATGGGCCGAGTCTGGGCCTCTGCATAATGCAAATCTGGGTTCCGTCTGGACCCTGCTAATTGTCAACGAAATGCTATGAACAGTGCTTGATCACTGAGCTTCAGTTTCCTGTGTGTAAAATGAGAACAGCACAGTAATCTCTCTGTGGAATTGTTTAGAGGCTCTAGCGGGTATAAGATATGGAGCAAGTAGAAATTACTAGAAAATTGGGGGTTACTATTATCCCAGAAATCTGCCTTGAGTACAGCCCCTGACTCTTTTGAGAAAGTTTAAGCCATTTTGTCGTCTTAGCTGAGTGTTTTCTGTGGATGAATGTCTTTTTCTCTGGTCTGCTTCTTAAAGAGGATCACCATATGCAAGCAAGTGTTAGTAGCCCGTGGTAGAACTCCAGAACATTCTGGAACTCTAGTTGGAGGACTGAGGGGGTATGGTTATGAAAGGAGGTCAGAGTCACGGTGAGCTCAGATATGATTAGATGCTCGAGTTCAGCCTCAAAAAGTTTTCCATTCTCTGCACAAAGAAATTAAATTAGCAGCTAGAGGGGTCATAAGTTTACTTTTGTGTCTAAAATGTTCTTTGAACATTTGGTGCCTGCTCCTGCCACAGATGGTTGGGGGGGAAAAATCCCGGAAGACATAACAGAGGCAGAAACAACAACACCAGCATTGGAAAGGGGTTCACTTAGCATAGTGGCAGGTTTTGTCCCAAGGTTGGGCCCCTAGGGAGGGGCAGTGCTGGGTTCCTTGTGTGGGCGGTAGCAATAACCGTGACAGTATTCTGAGGGGAGTCAAAGGTGATGCTCAGAATACCATAGGCAACTGTGACAACAGTGGAGGCGTACGCGTGGGTTTTGCCGCCAGCTGTGTTGACAGTGCCCGTGGTACTTCGGGGAGATACTCTGCTGTTACCTACAGAAAGAGCAGGACAGGAGGGCCCATTACATATATGTGGATTAGTGGCAGAGAAGCCGAGCGGGTCTGGAGGTCAGAGAAGAATCAGGAGAGTAGAGTCCGGAGCCGGTGAGAGTCAGCACGTTTCCAGGTCGGATCTGGGGAAGAAATGATGGCCTCAGACAGGTGCCTTTGAAGTTCAAGGGCCAAGGAGTGAGTTCCTTTTCCCTCCTTGCCTGGGCCTCAGCTTCTTCGTCTAGCTGGGACATTTGCCGTGGTCTCGTGAATTCTCCCAGTACCAATGTTCTAAGGCTCCGAGGCTCCTTGAGGGGCACTTGGATGTTGTAGAGCCCACTGGGGTCTCGATAGTGGTCTTCGTCAGGTGAGGGTCAGCAGAGCAAAGAGAAGCAAGGAAGGAGGCAGGGACTGGTTTGGCTTGAAAAGAGGCAAGGTGGGGTCAGATGCCCTGGGCTAAGAAGCCCAAAGTTCTACTTACAGGTTAAGGGGAGGACATGGGGCAGGAGTGCAGACTGGGGTTCTGGGCACTGAGAACCAGCCTGGGTTCTGTGAAAGTGTGCGTGCATGCGTGCGTGCGTGCATGTATGTGTGTGCGCGCACACACGCACGCCACAGGAGTGCCACAGCAAAGGCTGCTCTATGCCTACATGTATGCTCCAGGAGCACCTGTCTGTGTACCCCTATACCCGTATGTGTTGTAGCCCTCTGCTGCTGTACTGTGACCCCAAGAGTCCCATGAGGACTGCAAATTCTGGGGTTTAGTGGGGGAAGTCTCCATAGAGTTCTGGGGTCCCCGTTTTCCTGTGAAAAAGCTCTCCCCTCTCCCATTGCCTGCTTTTTGCTCCCCAGCGAAAGAAGCTCCGGTATTCAGACTTGGATTTTGAGGTGAGTGCTGAAGTGGAGGGGAACTCTCTCCCTAGTGGGTCTACTCCAAGCTTCTTTGCAGAGACCAATCTTGGGGACCCAAGTCCCTGGTTCCTGTGGGCTCTTTCCCGCTCTCCCCTCCTGCCCTTGTCTTGGGCGAATCGAGAGCCAGCCTCGTCTCAGAGGGGGCCAAGAGCACAGTGGCAGGATGCTGAGTGCCCCGGGGTTGGGAAGCGCTGAGGTGGTTCCACAGTGCTGCCCCGGGAGCACTGCTTTGACGCCCGGTGGCCCCTAGAAGGTGATGCACACCCGGAAACGGCACTCGGAACTCTACCACGAGCTCAACCAGAAGTTCCACACTTTCGACCGCTACCGTAGCCAGTCCTCAGCCAAGGTGAGGGCTCATCTGGGGCTGTTCCTGCGCCCAGCTCGAGGTCTGACCTAGTGTTGTGGCCCCTGAGGCGGGGATCCTGACCTGTGGTCCCTGGGGCAGAAGGAGAAATGGTGGAGTATGTCCTTGGGCGGGGCAGAACACCCAGATGCTCCTGGAGTGGGGGTGAGTTGGGCTCCACAGGACTCACGCCTTCCTGCCATCCCTGCCCGGCCAAGTTTGCCTCACCACTGGCCTGCCCACTGCATGAGCAGCAGTTCCGGGTTACATAGAGGTGGGAAGGTGCCACAGAGACTGGGTGCTGCTGACCAGGTCCCCCAGGATTGGAAGGAGGGTGGGCAGGAGGAGATACGATCCAGGGGTTACTGAGTGTAAGGCTCAGAAAGCCTTACGTGATTGCTGGACCTTGCTTCCGAAGACTTTGTAATGACGGGCCGTCCTGGTCCTGGGCCTTTCCCGTGGTGTGTGAAAGGGTGCAGCTCACACCATAGTCTCTCTGTATTACTCCACAGGAGAAACCCAGCCCCGGAGAACGTCCCGGACTGCCTCAGCATCGGAGGCATCAGAGTTGGAGCACCTTCAAATCTATGACACTGGGCTCACTACCCCCCAAACCCCGAGAACGGCTGGCCCTACACCGGGCAGCAGCCTGGGAGCCCACGGAACCGCCAGATGGCGACTTCCAGACAGAGGTGTGAGTGCCACACCGGACTACTCACTGCACAGAAATATATATCTCTCTATTTTCACACTCCACTTTGAACTACCCAGGAGCCAGCGCCCCTCCCCCTCCCGAGGCTGGGCAGGAGGCACAAGAGGACTCAGCCGGGCTGTGGGGGGAGCCAGGCCTGGAGTGGCCCCGACGGGAATCAGGGCCCTCCTTCTTTCTCAGAGGCCCCTCAGCCACTCACCGGAGCCCCATCTTTGTCCCGGCCTGTCTGTCCCTGTCCCGGGCTGGGGAGGGGGGAGGGGAACTTTGTTGGGAATAAACTTCATTCCGTGGACTTAGGTGCTGAACTGCTTTGCTTCCCCCAGGCAGAGACGCAGCCTTGGGACTTTTGCTTTGTTCCTTTCTCTCCTTGGTCACGTGACATCAAGCCCGCCCCAGTGGATGTGCCAGCTGGACCCTGAGGTGGGCTCGGCCCTGACGCCCTCGGTGGCCTTGTACATGCACATCCTTACCAGATCTGGGATAGGATGAGACTGGGGATGTGGGATGCTGGCACTCCTTGTCACTGCATGATTGTCACGGTTGCTATTCACTGGGGACACAGACACCAGGCTGCGTAGGCTGGGTTGTTGTGAGAAGGGTTCTCGTTTGAGTTTGAGGAACGTCACACACATATCCCCAGATCCTCATAAGATTCCTGCTGGAAGGCGGCTGTTGCCTGCTTTGTGGTTACAAAATTAGGCCAGAGATTAGACGTGATTTGCTCAGGGCCGACGTCAGAGGCGGAGCTGGGGTTTCACTCAGGCACTTCCGCCTTGCTACTGGGACTTGACTGCAGGAGGAGTCGCTGGCCACTGGTTGTGGTGGAGCAACCAGGCTGGTGCCTGAGGTTGGGGGTCCGAGACTGTTGCATGAACACTTCCTGGAGAGACATCACAGCTCCGCCCCAGGTACGCGTTCAACAACCGACCAAAGTAACAATCATGCCAAGGTCTAACTTGACAAACCAACAAATGTATTTGGGGTACTCACAGGAGTAGGAGCAAAGGTTACTGACAGAAGCAGGGACAATTCAAAGGCAGATCCATCAACAAAAGGCCCACCCCAGCACGGGTGAGACTCACGGAAGCTTCTGCTCTAGGACTTGCTAGGAGAGTCTCCCCCAGGTTTCTAGAATGTTCCGGGTGCTCTTTCCGACTCCTCGACTGGCCTGCTCTGGAGTCTTCCTCACGCCGACTATTCAGCGGTCTCTCTTAGCCTTCTTCACTGCTTGAAGACTGCCTGAAACCACCTAGCATTCCCCCATTTTATATTGATCCTGGAGGAAGCTCCCCCCCTCCCTGAATCCTACCAAGTGTTGATTGGTTGAGACAGACAGAGTTCAGGATGGCTGCCCAGAGGGAAAAGTGCTGTACAATAGAGATGCATTGTTGAGGTGCGTCGGGCACATGCCCGAGTCCCTGGACATCCAGGATGAGGGATGTGGGGACATTTTTTGGGGAGTCTTGCAGTGTGTACTGTTTAGCAAGCAGCGCTGAAACTAGCAAAGTTAGAAGTGACTAAGAATGCTGCTAACCTGGTCATTTGGCAACATGGCTACCTTTGTCCCTCTGAGAGTGCTCCAAGACATGGTTCCAGGTCCTTAGGGAAGCTGAGAAAGGGACTAGGTGGTGTGGTAGTCTGGATGGGTGCACAGGAAGAAGAGACTGTACCCCTGGGGTACAGCAGACTATCACATCTTATGGCCTGCTTGAGCTGTCAGCCTCAGTCATACAGACTTCTTTCAGTTCTGTTGAAATCCTGCCTGGGGTGGGCCCTGGTCAGAGGATGTGTGGGAACAGAGCCTCTCGGGACTGCACAACCGGCCCTCTGCTCCTAGCCTCCTGCAGCCCCGGCATTTCATTGTGCAAAGCACGCACTCAGGCATCAGTCATGTGATTCTTCCAGACAGGTTCGAATCCTGCTTTACAGATGAAATGGAGGACCAGAGAGGGGATGTGACTGTCCCCAACTCCCCCAATTTATAAGGGGCCTTTGGTTCAATCTCTGGCCATCCCAGGAGGCAGGGGAAAGGAGAAGGAAGCTAATCTCCCACGATTTAAGAGTGATTAATTGGGATGTGGAGAGTGGGCAGAATCTGGTGCCTGCTGGCTAGGGACCGGAGAACTTTGCTCGTTCAGGAGCGTGCATGGGGCAAGGAGGGTGTGGCCTTGGATGCTGGGCTGAAGCACGCAGTGTGTCCCACCCCCTCCCCACTTTTTGCTCTGTGGATTGGGCTTCATTCTGCTAGGCAGGCTTGCCATCCTCCTGCCTCGCCTCTCCAGGCCCACCAAGACTCCCTCTCCCAGCTCCCGTCACTCAACCTTGCCCCAGAGGGGAAGAAATCGCTCTCTTGAATTCCAATTAGAAAAGCCCCAAGGAAAGAAGAACTCTGATTGGCCCCAGGTACCAGGGTGGGCAGCCTCTTCAGGAGTTCTGGTGGTAAGGGAGGGGGAACAAGTCACAGAAGGGGGGGCTTGCTCCTAGAAGGGAGCGATAGGTTGTACAAAGCTTTGTTCCTGGGGTCAGCAGACCCCCTTCCGCATTCCAGCAGCCCTTTCTCTGAGGTGCCTCCTGCTATGCCGAAATCACTTCTTACAGCCTCCTCTGTGCTCCCACCCCCTTCTCGCCAGCCCCATGTTGCATTGACCCTGTGCTCTCCAGGGCTGAACTAGTTTTCAGCACCCCCACCCCGCTTTGCAGTCTCTTGTGTGCACCTTGTTGAATCGGCTTCCTCAGCAGCTGCCAGCCTGTCTCTCTTGGTTGCCCCCTCATTTCTGTGTCTGTGCACACACTTTTCTTTCTACCTGAACTTTTTCCTAATAAATTGGCAAACTCTTCCATTCTTCCAGACCTAGCCTGGGCACCTCCACCTGCAGTGCTATTCCTGAGCCCCCCCAAACCATCAGTTACCATTCACTGGACCCCAACAGCCGGGGTGCCCAGTCACTTCTGCACTGACACCTTTGAGTCTGCCATGTCTGTTCATGGTCACAGGCTAAGTTGCTCTGGAGGGAGTGGACTGTCGTGTCTCTCCCTGCCCCTGCATCCCTGCTCCCTCGGGCACTGATTCGCTAGGTGACTGTGAGTAGGTCACTGGACACTGTCTGTTCTGGGTTTCTTTCTTTTTTTTTTTTTCCTCCTCATCCTCTGGTACTGGGAATTGAACCCAGGAATTTGTACTTGCTAAGCAAGCTTGCTACCACTGAGCTATATGCACAGTCAGACTTGGATCCTTTTCTTTGACCTCAGTCATTCCATTTGAGATTATTTTTAATAACTTGCCATTTCTTTCCCAGGCTTGGCTCTCTCCATCATCCTTATTTTCTCTGCCTCCAAATCTCCAGTCTTCCATGCATATGATCCAAGAATGATCTTTCCCAAGCCCAGATCTGGCAGATCTACTGCCCAGCTCAAGGGCCTTCCACGGTACCTCTACCCAGCCTAGAAGACAAAGCTCTCAGTGAGGGGGCCCTTGCCTGTCTCTCTTGGTTGCCCCCTCATTTCTGTGTCTGTGCACACACTTTTCTTTCTACCTGAACTTTTTCCTAATAAATTGGCAAACTCTTCCATTCTTCCAGACCTAGCCTGGGCACCTCCACCTGCAGTGCTATTCCTGAGCCCCCCCCAAACCATCAGTTACAATTCACTGGACCCCACAGCCGGGGTGCCCAGTCACTTCTGCACTGATCATACAGGATGGCTACCCCTTGGGCCTCTATGTGCCTCTCTTGTAAAACCCTGAATGTACAAGATTTGCTGAACTCCCTCATCTGCATAATGGGGACAGTGATAATCCTACGCAGTCTTTCTCACTGGGCAGTAGAAATGATTCTTGGGGAACTCTTTTGAAGGAGGGTCCTGGGCATCACACCCAGGGTGTTGGGCATGTTAGTCGAGCATTCTAATCAGTTGGAGGTGTGCCCAGCAGATTGTAGAGTGCTTGCCGTGTGTGTGACTCTAGATATGAAGGGGGCGGGTATATTTTCGGAAGCATCAATTGCTTTTGCAACTCTTGGGGCCCTAGTGCAATCTTACACACCATGTGGGGGTGCTGTCCACGGTACTGAAAGGGACTTGTCCTCCCCAAGCGAGATAAGAAGGCAATATTTGGAGCTCTATCCACCAAGTTCCACTGCAACTTCTCACTTTGTGGATAGTGTTGCTCCTAAGGCGGTCCAATCACATCCACTTTCATCAGATCAGACACTGGGATGTCCCTAAAAATACAATGGTGACTATACATCTCATTTACAATTTTCTTACTGGAAGTAACTGCTGCTACTTTAAAAAAAATTTATAGTTAAACTGGAGCCAGAGAGATGGTTCAGTGGGCAAAGGTGGCACACACAAACTTGGCAGCCTGGGTTCAGTCCTGAGGTTCACATGGTGGAAGGAGAGAACCAACTTGCAAAAGTTGTCCTCTGACTTCCACAATGTACCATGGCAGGCATGCATCATGTACTCTTTCTGTGTCTCTATCGTTCTGTCTCTGTCTCTCTCTCCTTTCTCCTTCTCCCCCCATCCAATAAATGATTAATACAAAAAAAAGTTAAGTTAGGGCCAACAAAATGGCTCAATAGGAAAGGTGCTTGCCATGAAAGCCTGGTGACCCGAGTTTGATCCTTGGAACCCACATGTGGAAGGAAAGAACACACTTCCGAAATTGGTCCTCTAAACTCTAGATGTGTGCCAGGTGCAGATACCATGTCTATTCATGCTCCCTCCCCCAAAACAGATACATTTTTAAAAAGTTAGATAACTTCAGTTAGATCAGTGGTAGTTTACACTTACAATCTCAGTACTTGGGAGGCTGAGAACTGCCCTGAGTGTGAGGTCATCTTGGGCTATATAAGCCAGTTCTAAGCCAGCCTGGATTACAGAGTGAAACCCTGCCTGAAAAAACAGCCTTTTAAAAGTTGAAAGTAACTCAATGTATTGGAAACATGTACTTTTTTTTTACAGGGTATCATGTAGCTCAGGCTGGCCTCAAACTTGCTATGAGTTCCGATCTGACCTTGAACTACTACTGGTCATCCCACCTCTGCCTCCCAAGTGCTACGATTGCAGGCATCACTAACCCCGGCTTAAATATAATTTCTGATACATGATCAATATGAAAACCTCCAGGAGAGCTTCCTCCTCTTCCTCCTCCTCTCCTCCTCCTCTGTCTCTTTCTCCACCTCCTTTTTAAGACTAGGCGTTGATTATTATAGCCTAGGCTGATCTCAAACGTATGATCCTCCTGCTTCATGCATTCTTTTCCACTCTTGGAATCCCATGTATGTGTGTGAAATCCCATGTATGTGATATCTCAATCGTCTCGCTATAGTACATGTACTCATATCCATATACAGCTGTCTTAATTGTGATATCTCAATCGTCTCGCTATAGTACATGTACTCATATCCATATACAGCAGAACAAAGGAAGTCTCTTGGGCAGGTTTATTCCATGTCTTCTGAAAAGGAGGTACCCAGGGAAAACTCCTTGCATAGTGCCAGCTCAAAGGAGGTCCAAAGTCAGTGTTTGTGGAGTCTAGTGGTCTTAGGGGTGCAGATGGCACACAGTGGACATGAGAAAAGTAGAGTCCCTAGGATATGTATGGGCTGTTATCTGCTTGCCTCAGTCAGGAAAGGGGTGCTGCCCATCCCTACCCAATCCCTAACCTGTCTTTTCTCTCACCCACAACTCCAGGCCCTGGGAGAAGGAAGTGGGTTGAGGCTGGCGCTGGATCGGGTTTAATCTACTTTCACTCATCACCAATTAAAAGGCAATTAAGTGACCTGCAAGGCCCAAGGGAAGACCTGGAGGCAGTTGCTACTGACTTCTGCCTCTCTGGATTCTGCCCTCTGGGCCTCGTTGGCCCACACTTGCTGCTTCATGGGACCTGAATTGGGTTTTTCTACAGCCATATTCCTTCCATTCCTCTGAAGTCGCCTATTCCTGCAAGATTAGCAATCTCCCAGTCGCTGAACCTATATGCTAAATATCTAGGGCAAGGGAGACTCCGCTGAGTGTGGGAAGCCAAGGAAGGTGTGGACAGAGCCTGGCATAATGAGGTTTGTGGATTACCAGAATTTTTCTGGGTGGATGGGAAGTGGGTTGGGGGGACACCGAAGCGGGAGGGTGGCTTCAGAAACAAACAAGGAGACTGTAGCTAGGAAGGCAGGTACCAAGGTGCTTCAGAGGAAGAAGTCATGGGCATGACGGGCATGGCGGGCAGAGCGTCAGCCCTCCGCTGAAAGAGGCGAGGAGGAGTCAAGGATGGCTCTTGGGGTTTTCTGTCTTGGGTTTCTATTTGAGTGGGAGACCATGACGTTACTTAGGGGCACAGGGGAAAAACCAGCTTGGGAAAGGCGGTCATGAATTTGATCTTGGATATGTTAACTTTAAGATAGTCAAACGAGGGGTACACACAGTGAGATAGCCCAGTAGGTTAGGTGCCTGCTCACAAACTGGCAGTTTGAGTTCAATCCCTGAATGGCCTCATGGTGGAGAGAGAGAACGGACTTCTGAAAATTGTTTTCTGACTGCTGCCTGGGTACCATGATATGTATATATTCTCTCTCTCTCTCTCTCTCTCTCTCTCTCTCTCTCTCTCTCTCGCCTTTCTTTTTCAAATGAATAAAAATAATTTTTTTCATTTTAAAAAGGTAGTCAAGGGGAGACATCAAGTAGAAAGTAGGTGGTTGGACACACAGGGCTGGAACTCAGGAGGGAGCTGAGCTAGAGTCAGGGACGTGGCAGGAAGCCGGGTTGGAGTGGGCTGTCGAGGTTTGAGTGGGAGGTGAAGAAAGGAAGGCAGTATAGACAATTCTTAAAGTGGAGCTTTGAAAACGGGAGAGGAAATGGGGGACCTGCTGTAGGTGCTGAAGGTGAATTCGGTGGAGAGGCTGTCCTAGCTCCCTCCCCGAGACCCTACATAATAGAAGACCAGAAATAACCAGCCCCACCGCACTGGGAGGCAGGGTCCCGAGACTCAGTAACCAGGCTCATTGCAGAGATCAATTCTGTTCATTGGTTGGGCTGCAGGGCCAACCACAGTTCCTGGAGAGGGGAGAAAGGCAGTGTTGGGGATGGGGGTGGATTCAACAAAGCCTGGGGCTCTAAGGCCTCCGTGTGGAGAGCCCGGGCTCTGTGAGGAAGCTCCCAGGCATGGGAGGGAGAAACGAGCATGACCCCAGTTCCTCTCTAGCCCCCACCTCTGTTCCTCCGGAGCAGGCAGAAAAGGGAAACCCCTCCTTTCCCCTAGTCCTTAGTTTCCACGGGGCTTGCTCCAGGCTGGCAGGTCCCCATCTCCTGTGGGAACATTCCAGGGCTCCAGCCATCAATCCAGGCATCCCTAGAGACCACCAGGAAAGTCAATATTTAATTTGGGCACCATGTTAATGCCATCGATCGCCAGTCCCCCCCCCCTTCCTCAGGCTTATTTGTCGCTTCCCACTCACTGCATGCTCTGGGGTGTGGGGAGGAGCATGGCTAGAATCCAGTGGTGGCATAGCTCAGCCTGAAATTGTCCTGGGGAAACTAGCCTGCATGTAAGGGTGCTGTGGTGAGACACCCCGCTTCCTATTCCCCCTGAGAAACTGTTCTGCCATGTCTAGTTTCCTGAACCCTGTCTCTGGAGAGGACCATGAGGTAGGGAGGAGAGGTAAATTTTCTCTCAGCTGGGGACCGGGTTTAATTCCCTCAGGGTCTGCCTATACAGCAGTTGCTTTGGGGATTGGATGGGTGAGGGGGAAATGGGATCTATGAAATACATCACCATGAGACACATAGCTACACAAGGTTCAGCCCCCTGGGTCCTTCTTTGGTGCGAGAGAAGCGTGTGGAGCCCACATGAGGACGCCAAGATGAGAGTCTAGCTCTAGGTCCTGGAGCATGGCTTGGGAGGAGCACTTAGCTTAGATAGAGGCTTAAAGCTCAGCCAGGGAGCAAAAGGGGGCTAGGGGAAGGGCAAAGCCCCCTCCAAGGCTAGGCTGGACCTGCCTCCATTTTTGTTTGTTTTTAAGAGAGAGAGTCCAGACTGAACTTGAAGCTTGCTATATCCAAGGATGTTCTTAAACTTCTGCTCCTCCTGCCTCTACATCCTGAGTGCTGGAATTTTAGGCACGAGCCACCTAACCTGGTGTAGGTAGTGCTGGGGATTATACCCAGGGCTTTGTGCACTCTACCAACTGAGCCAATCACATCCCCAGCCCCTCTACTTTGTTCTTCTAAGTATCGGATAGGGGGACTGTGCCTCTCAGGTCAACACATCTCTAAAGGACGTGGTTGGGCAAATCCTGCTCCTTACCCTCGGCGGATCTAATGGGCAGTCCAAATCTAGTTTGGGATACCAGCCGGGAAGCCAAAACATATGAAGTTCATTTTGATGAATGGATCCACAACTTTGCTACTAAAAATCTGAAAAGAGGTCAAATGTGAATGTGTCATGACGCAAAGAATAGTGTCGTTTCCATCGTGAATTTAGGTCTGCAAAGACTAGACTTTTCTCAATGGACAAGACATCTGTATGTGTGTAGATGGCCCAGATGGCCCCCTCCTGAGCTGTCCAAGGACCCGTCAGTGACCTAATTGCCTGCTCTGGGCCACCGAATCGGGCCTTGGACTAGGAGAATGTGATTTGGCCATTCTATCGGCATCCTTTGTGTTGTGTGGCTGGTTCCTCCAGACAGCGGCCACCATTTTGCCCATCTGTTGATTGTTGATGTTCCCTCAGAGATATAGGGGCTGAGAGGGGCTGGAATGCACATGCCTACCCACATGTCTGTACCTATGAGGGCTGGGAGGGACTAGAATGCACATGGGGGGGGCTGCATGTACTGCCCACCTGCCCTCACACGTGAGGATGGGAGGGTAAGCAAGCCCAAGAGCTTCCTTGGCTCATCGCGTCGGAGCTTGGCATAATCTTTACTTTGGTCTGCTGTGGAATTCCTATCTGGGGTGGGAAGACGGTTGTGTGGCGTCTCCCCAAGAAACATATTTCACACAACACTTGGGTGAGGCACTGATAACGTACAGATGAAGAAGATAGCGTTTCTAAGGACACTGAAGCAACAGATTTCTCTTTAAGTGAAACGAATCTAATGGCCCAGGAGACCCAGCATGATCTGACCAATGTTCCTCCCTCTCCCCTTGTCAGACTGCACAGGGACCCTTTGGCTACCTGAACATGTTCCATGATTTCTCCCACCTCAGGGTCTTTAGATTGGCTGTAACTTCCTTGTGTCCCCCACGTTGCTAGTTTCTGCTTTTAGCTGGTACTATCTGTTTTATGACACAGGATTGTACCAGCAGCCCAACCTGACCTGGAACTCTTTGTGATCTTCTTGCCTCAGCCTCCTGGACTCTGGGATTATAGGTGTGTGTCACCTGGCCCAGCCTGCTTCAACATTCACTGGAAAGGCCTTAGCTACCTTCTGCTCTCTCAAATCATTTTTTAAAAATTTTATTTATTGGGGCTGGAGAGGTGGCTCAGGGGTTAAGCCTCTGCCTTGCAGGCGGAAGGTCCTGAGTTCAGATCCTAGACGTATAGACGCCCGGCAGGCAGAAGCGGGGGTGGCCTGCGTTTCTGGTCCTGGTAGGGTAGAGCCTGTGAATCTCCAGGCAGCGTAAACAAGGAGGTGGTGGAGGCGTCCATGGTGGTTCCTGAATTCGCCCTTGGTTCTACACACACACACACACACACACACACACACACACACACACAATTGAATAAAAGAATTTTATTTATTATTGAGTGTAGGGAATGGTGCACGTGTGCGTGTGTGTGCAAGCACACAGGTGTTGTGGCATGTGTGTGGAGGTCAGAGGATAGCTTTCAGGAGTTGGGGGTCTTCTACCGCGTTGAGGCAGGGTCTCTTTTGTTTTTGCTGCTCTGCACATTCCAAACCAGGCAGCCCTGTATTCTGTCGTCTCCATCTGCCATTTCCCTGTAGGGGTGCTGGAATTATAGATGCAAACCACAACATCTAGATAATTTTTTTTTGTGGGTGCCAGGGATTGAACTCAGGTCACCAGGCTTGTGTGGCAAGTGTTTTCACTTGCTGAGCCATCTCTCTGGGCCTTGAATCGCTTGTTTTTAAAGTTACATCATCCCCAACCTTCTATACTATAATACTATTTCTTTTGATGTGAAATTTTATCTACTATTTATTTCTTATTTATCCCCCCCCCACTGGCCTGTGAGCCCCCGAGTCACAGAACAGGGTCATATTCACTGCACGCATGCTGTTTGCCTGGCACATTATAGGAATTTAAGGGCCATTGCTGAATGAAAGAATGAGAAGACATTGGGAGGAGGCATCCGGAAGCTAATGGAGCCAAGGGTCTGGGTTTTGGTGGCTGGCCACAGTAAGGAGGCTGTGTTGTGACTGTGCGTGGGGTGGGGAGGGGGAGGCAGCTGCTTGTTCAGGCCTGGGAAGGGGAGCCCCATAGGACACCAGCCTCAGGGCATGCATATTGCAGAAGGCTTGCTCCTTGAATATTAACTCGCTGCTGGACCGACAGCCCTGACTGTTTCTGAATTTTTCACTGTCAAGGCCAATGGCTGACTGGGGGTGGGGGTTGGGAAGGACTGAGCATCTGTATCCACAAGACCACATTCTCTTTCTCTTCGTTTTCACATGGTGGTGAGTTATGCTTGTGCATGTTTGCGTGTGTGTGTGTGTGTGTGTGTGTGTGTGTGTGTGTGTGAGCATGCAAGCAGGGACCTAAGACTGATAGCAGGAGTCACCCTTCATTTCTCTTCCACTTTGTTCTTTTGAGGCTCGGTTTCTAATTAGACCCAGAATCACCTACAGGGCTAATCTGGCTAAGCAGCTTGCTCTGGGGATTCCCAGGCTCCACCTTCTGGGGGCCGAAATCACAGGCAGGTCACCACACCTGATCCGGCATTTTATGTGCGATCTGGGGATCCATACTGGTCTTTTTGCCTACTGGGCAAGCCTTTTTAACTACTAATCCATCTCCCCAGCCCCCCAAAACTCACTTACATGAGAGTCACGGGCAGCTGCCTAGGCAGGGGCTTGCTCCCAGGTGGTGGGGCACGGTGCCGTGTGCAGCTGCCTGTCTGAGCACAGAGGTTGGATTGCATTTCACAGAGGGAAGGAGGGGCCCAGAAGGGACGCTGAAGGTCACACTATAACTGGGTGTAGAATGAGGAACACGGCCACAATACTGGGCACTGAGGACTCACTCGCTATACCAGAGAAATGCGGGAAAACTGGACCCTGGAAGAGGGAGACGTGCACACCAGCCATGGACCCTAGAGCGGGCCGGATCGTCTCTCTGCTTTGCTGCGAGAGTGTCAGGGAAGACAGTGAAGGGAAGACTTGTGCTGAGCTTAGAAGACTAATTGAAAGCTCAGCAGGCAGAGAGGGGGGAAAGGGCACCGGAGGCGGAGGGTGCCACATAAGCAAAGGCACGGAGGCATGAAACAACCTGGCAAGTTTGGGGAATTGCAAATAGTGCTGTTTGGCTGGAGATGAGTCTGCACAGAGGACAGGCTGCAGAGATCAGGCCGGGCAGGAAGTGGGCCGCAATTCCCAGGAGGCTTTGTAGTTAGTCCAAGAGAGGGACTCACGCGTTAGTTTATTTGGAGGCCTATCACGGAACCGCTGAAAATGACTCCACTCTCAGAAGGATTTCCATAGCTACTAAGGAAGAGTGATTCCAACAACAAACATTTTAAGCACTTCCGAAGTGCCAGGTACCACGCGGGGTCCTGAGGATGCAAATCTGAATGAGGCACACGTGGTCTCAGCTCTGTATTGGAGATGTACTCAGACAGGTGTAGCAGGTAGGAATCTTGGCACACAAACAAGCTATACCTGGTTTCTGTATTTTCTCCTAACCTCCTCCAATCTGACTCACCCTAAGCTCTTTCCTACAAGCTGGCAGAAGATTCGCTCCCAACCAACATTAGGGTTTTTCCCTCTCTCCTCCAAGGCTGTATCTCAAACCTTGTCAACTCAACATGACAGTTGAGGGTTTGAGCTCTGGGCACATTTGTAGAGAATTAGTGGTTGAGTTGGGCCCAGAGCAAACCTGAAGGAGATTGTCTAGTTGATAGAGAAGGCCCAGCCCATGGTGGATGGGACTAGGCCCTGGAATAAAATACAGAGAGCTGGTTGAGAGAGTTGGCATCCTTGCGTACACTTGGCCAGATATGTTGATCTGGCAAGTAAGGATTGTCCCTCTCTTACCTGTTGTGTGAAGATGAGGTGGCCAGTTCTCTCAGCCCTGGTGCTGGTGTGAGCTCTCCTGCTAAGATGGACAAACAACTGTAACCAGGAATTGTAAGAGAAAATAAACCCCTTGTTCCCTTAACCCATTAGATGGTGATTTTATCAGCAACCATGCAGGCGAAACTGCTACACACACCTGTACCTAACATGGAAGAAACGCCATTTATTTCCACTCACCTTAGCAGCGCAGAGATGCCTGTTGCCCTAGTCACATGACTTCTTAAGAGGGTTCAGTCCCCTGCTCCTGGAGAAGCTGAAGTAATGCCTTCCCAAAGGTATTACCACCCACCCACATCTTCTGTCGCCTATCCAGAAGGGCACCTCTACACACAGGAACCCCACTGTTGCTCCCTCTCCTCTCTGTCCTCATCTCACCCCTTGGGAGCGCCTAGTGGAGCTGCTTCCAGAAGGTTAGTTTTTCAAAGTCCACGGGAGCCACCAGGCTTCAAGAAGCTTTGTGTTCCATCCAGCACAGCTCCCCAAGGCTAGGGAAATCAAAGGCCTTGGCTACCAGCTTGGAAGTGAGAAGGGGGTGGGGAGGCAGGGGAGCAAAGCAATTAATATCTCAATGAGCTGTCCAGCCTCTAGAGTGACTGGCAGTTAGAGACACCCGGGTGGGCGGGGACTGCTCTGTGAGCAGCACAGTGTGTTCCTGGGGGTCGTGCAAGCTTAGTTCGCCTAATTCATGCAAGGGGGTGGAAGAAAGGTGGAGAGGTTCTCAGAGACACAGCTCCCCCAAATGGCAATGGGTTGGAGGGAGCTCCGGAAAGAGGACCAGGGACTGCGGGATTGATCAGAAGGGGTGGAGGCAGAGGGAGGTGAGGAGGGACCAGGTGCAGGAGGTAAGACTGCTGGCAAAGAGGCTGCCAAGTCCCAAGTCAAGGTGTGGCGTTTATCTGGACCAGGAGAAGCCATGGCAGTATTTCCACGAAGAGAGATGCACAAGTAGATTTCTGTTGTAGAAACACTGCTTGTCTACGAGGAGTAGAGTAAGATCGGAGGCAGCGGTTGGCAGGTGCTTCAGGGACCAGCGGCTGGCTGAGAAAAGGCGGGTTGGAGCTATTCTTGGGGAACGAGAGACAGAGTTTGGAACTGGAGGCAGGACAGGCATGACGCTGGCTCCTGTTCCCAATGGGGGGCAGAGATGAGCAGCAGACGGGCCAAGAGGGTGGTGTGCAGGGCAGGCATGGACAGTCAGGGAGCGGAAGGCAGCGGGTGCCGGGCCACCTCCCCCCTTCTGTCCTCCGCGATTCCCCAGCCTCCCACTAGATGGTGCCGGGGGAACGGGCTCCACCGTCCATGCTCCGCCCCTCACCCCAGAAGGATGGGCCTCTACTTGGGCCTCCCCAAAAGCAGGGCCCTGGACTCGCCACCAGAGCGCACGTGTTGAAGCACCCTCCCTCTCGGGGACCGTGGTTTCAGCTTCTGGGGTGCTGTGGTAAGGCCACTGGCCTCGAGACTTCTGCCCAAGTGCCGTCGTGTAGCACCCTGGGCCCATCTATGCACAAGGTCCCTTCAGCCTCCTAATGTGTCTGGCTCCTGCAGATACAGGCTTAGAGGTACCAGCAGCGGTGGGCTTCGCAGCCCTTTCCTGGTGCGTTCCTCCGCCCTGACCCAGCGCAGGCGGGCGGGGCAGAGGAGGAGGGCGCTCGTTCTCTCACGTCCGCCCCCCACCCCCCTTCTTCCAGGCTCTCTCTGGAACTGGGACAGGATGGAAAGTGGTCAGAGATGGACAATACCAGGTAGGAGGCGAGGACGAGAGTGAGCTGGCAAAGAGGAGCCAAGGCGACTCGGGGCGTGGCCAAGTGAGGCTGGGGGCGTGGCCAATGTCTGGCTGGGATCCGGATCTGCGAACCTGGCAGCTTGTTTTCCTCTCACGCCCTAGACAGCTCAGTGCCCCGGGGTGGGAGGAGGTAGATGGGGGAGGGGGGCTTCTGTCCTGGCCTTCGGTCCAATAGGCAGACACGGGAAGGATCCTGGCTCCACTTAACAGAGGCCGCACCCAGCTCTCCGGAACTGCCAGGTCTGGCAGGAGAGGGAAGGATCTGGTTGTGTTTCTGTGATTGTCTGATTCCCTCCTTCCCCCCCCCCAGCAGGTGATGACAATCTTGGCCTTCTGCTTCTTCAATCCTTTTCTAGGTGGGGGGGCTGGAGAACCTAAGGCTGAACCCCAGAGGAGACTGGCAGCTGGCCCTGAGCGTTCACCTCATCTACCCCCCTCTTCCTGCCTCTCTGTGTTTAGGCTTGGAACCAGCTCTAAAAATAGGTCAAGGCACTGGAAAGTGCCCACCCAGGAGGGGGTCAAGGAGGCCTGAGTCACCAGTTGGGAGGGCCTCCCCTGGCTCCCCCCACCGGAGCAGAGGCTGTGGCCATAGCCCAGCATCCCTCCTAGTCTCCTGGCCAGGCTGTGTTCTTGGCCATGAGGTGCCGGCTGCCCGGCTCCTGGAGCAGTAGCAGCCACAGCCGGGAAGGATTAGGAGTTCCTTGGCCTGGTTTACTTGGTTGTTTTTGAGCGTCTGGCCGAAGTGCCTGCTCCTCTGTCTGGAGTCACGTCTGCACCTGCCCTTCACCACCCAAGTTCATCGGGCCACTGTAGGCCTCTGGGTACAAAACTTGTTCTGGACAAAAAACCCTAGTTGGGATTGTAGAAGTTCTGGAGCAAATACCCCCCACTGTACAGATGAGAAAACCGAGTTCCACAGAGAGAAGGGCCGTCACCCACCGGAGTACACGGATAGCCCAGCTATCTCAGCTCTGGGTTTCAACAGGACACTTGCTTAGTTTCCTGCCAGGCCCATTCCCTACTGTAACGTGCTCCCATTGAGCATAACATCCAGGCTGATGGCCCCGCACCAGCTCCTGTATGGGAGGAACGGTATCTAATTAGTACCTGCGCTGGAGACAGGAATCACTTTGAAGGGCAACAGTGGCAGCGAGGGGGCGTGATGCCTGGTTCAGTCCCAGCTCAGTCGTGTCCGGTCCCCACTGTCATTTCTGACACCCTTTTATCTCCCTCCCCCAGAGCAGAGGAGGATTAACGGGTGTGGTAGGGAAGAGCTTCTATGCCCAAAGAGGCTCAACCAAGGTGGTATGGGGCACTTGGATAGATATGGAATAATTGGTGTTTTACTTACTTTACTATTTATTCACACAAAATATCTGAGCCAAGCAACTTGGGGTGAAAAGGTTTGATTTCAGCTCATCGTTCCAGGCAACATGGCAGGCGAGTCCCAGGAGCAGGAGGAACCAGTGACGTGACAGTCAGCGTAGAGCAGCGATGATGAATCAACGCATGCGTGGTTGCTTGCTTGCCTGCGCTCGGTTCTGCCCGTTCTTATACAACCGTGGCTAAGGAACAGCCCAGCCTATAATGGGCTGTCTTCCCACATCAGTTATACAATCAGAACAATTTCTCACAAGCGTGCCCAGTGGCCAAACTTCATCCAGAAAACACTTCTCAGGTGGACCTGGAGACCTGCCTTCTAGATGTCAGGTTGACGATTAATACTAACCAGCACATCTGGTAAACTGAGGTGTGTGGGTCTAGCTCATCTCACCCTATTCCCTATCCCAGGGTCAGGACAAGTTTGGGCCATGATAGGTTGAGGATCATCACACTTGGATGATGGATAGACTCAGGAGTCTCTACGTTCAGCCTTATTATTCAAGTACAAGAAGACACCTCAAGCCAAATACATCAAGGCAGATCTGAGCCTTGGCCCTAGGTTCCCAGTACCAGGCACTTTCCTGCATGTTCCAACTATTTGGCCGCTTTTGCCTCCAAATACCAGTGTCAGGGCTTCACTGAATGGTCAAGGCTGACAGATGCTACAGCTGGTTTTATTTTTTTACATATTATTTAGGTCATTTCATGGAAAAACCTCATATCTATCAGAATTCCACTGGCCTCTTAAAGTTACGTGAAGGCAGCCAGGTAACTAATGAAATGGGACAGAGGGTGTAGGGGAAATGTCGTAGAGGAGCATGGATGAGAGGTATAGGACCAGGTCCTCAGCACACATTACCAACTCCGTCAAATAATAACAACGATAACTGGCATCTTTGAATATTTCCTGTTGACTTGACTTAGTCTCATATTTCATCTCATTTAACCCTCTCAACAGGTCTGAGTGCTTAGTGTCATTATCGATCTGTTCAACAGATACGGAAACTATGGCTCAGAGAAGTGAAGTAACTGACCCGAGAGAACAAAGCTATTAGCCTTTCCCACCCAACTCCTGAAGCCTCTCTTGCTAGTCAGGTTGCCCGGGGGACCCCTAGGGGAGGTGAGGCCAAGCAACAGACAAAGCTGCTCTCCACCCAGAAGTTCCAGGATTCTCTGGATTTATGGGTTTACGAGTCCAACTGTCTGAGGCTGTTGCATGCGAAGAAAGAATCTGGGAGTCTCTGGCTGTTCCCTTCCCTCCCCACTCCTCGCCCAGGCTCCTTGGTTTGCTTGGGGGAGGGGAGGACTGTCCTCAGAGAGAGGTAGCCCACTCCAGCGCGCATGTGTGGTTATTTAAAAGGCACCTAGGCCCTGCCGCTGGTTCTGGGGGAAATGGTAGCCAAGGCAGTTCCTTCTGGGTCCAGTGATCCAACAGGCCACAGACGCATCAGTGGCCAGTCGTTGATGATACCTCTTCTCCCAGCATCTGCTCAGAAACTATCCCTCTGGGAGACTGGTTCCCAATGGCCTTCCCCCATCCCCAAGTGGGAAGGAAGACAAAGGCAGTCTAAAGCTAATTGCTCAGGAAAGGGGGGGATAAAGAAGAGGGAAGGCAGCCAGGAGCTTGTGTGCTGCGGTAGCGAGGTTGTACACACTCATTGTGTGTCTGGAAGACCTAGCATTTGCATTCCAGGGACAACACTCATCACTTTGCATGGACTTCTCAGCAGCCCTCTTTGTAAGGAGGGGTGATTCTCTTTTACCAACCAAAAAACTGAGGCTCACTCCACCAGGTGTGGTAAGTTGTCAAAACTCTATACTAAGTAAGTACTTCAGGTGGGATTTGAACCCAGGGTTACTATGCTGATTTTTTTTTAATTTTTTTTTATTTATTCAACTGTGTGCATGTGCGTGTGTATGTGCGCGCGCGCGTGTGTGTCTGTGTGTGTGTGTGTGTGTGTGTGTGTGTGTGTAGAACCACGGACGAATTCGCGAACCACCATGGACGCCTCCACCTCCTTCTGCCCAGGGATTCACAGGCTCCGCCCTACCAGGACCGGAAACGCAGGCCGCCCCGGCTTCCGCCTGGCGTCTATACGTGGGATCTGGGATCCGAACTCAGGACCTTCCGCCTGCAAGGCGGAGGCTTAACCCCTGAGCCACCTCTCCAGCCCTACTATGCTGATTTTTATAAGTCAATAAACTTTCTTACCTTCTTTCTTTCCCTTCTTTCCTTTCCCTTCTTTCCTTTCCTTCCTTCTTTCCTGCCTTCCTGCCTTCCAGCCTTCCTCTTTCTTTTCTTCCTTGCTTCGGGATCTCACTATATAGCCCAAGATAGCATTGACCTGTCTTTCTTCCCCAGCCTCCCGAGTGTCTGGGATCAGACCTGTGGCAGCACTCCAACCCCCCCTCCCATCTCCCTTAATCCTTTCAGCACACCCCCCCCAGTGACAGATGAGACAGTTATCTCTGCTTTCAGAGAAAGAGTTAAATAATAGATCCGCATTACAGTCAGCAAGAGCCAGATCAGGATTCACACACAGGTCCAGATGAAGTTATACCTTCTCGGGGTTCTCAACGTGTTCCCTGTTGTACATCATCAGCTTGGGAGATTGGTAGAAAAACAAACTGTGGAATCCAAGGCTGGAGGCAGGGCCTGGTGCTCTGTGTACCAAGCAAGCCCTCCTGTTCTCAGTGCTTAAGAGGCAGCGCTGAGTTTAGATTCCTGCTCTTCGCCGTGACCCTGAGAGGTTAAATCTAATCCCTGCTGTCCTGGTGCGGGGGAGAACACAGCAGAGCCATCCATCTAGAATTGGGTTAATGAGATGGGGGACCCCTTTTGGGAGAAGAGCAAAGGGAAGGTCTGGTCCAGACAGAGCTTGTGGGCTGTCCTTTGGGCCAGTGTCCAGATGAACAGTTCAGACCCAGGCTCCATCTGTGTCCTCCGTGGGACCGCGTGCTGATTACTTAGTTTCCCTCTGCCTGTTTCCTCACCCTTAGAATGGCGCTAGTAATAGCGCCGGGGCCTCCCGTGGTGTTGTGAGACTAAATTGAGTTTCTCTGTAGACAGTACCAGCCAGCACTTGAGAGGGGCTCAGGAAATGTTAGCTGCTGTTATTAAAGGCAGAGCTAGGATCAAACCCAGGAGTCTCGGGGCTTCTAATGACTCCCAGCCCTGGTCGGAGTGCAATGAAGAGCTTAAAGGAGGTCAAGGGCGTGGGGTTCTCAGCCTCCCTCTCCTGACTTTGGGGTCAGATGATGGTTAGAAGGAATGTCCTGGGCATTGAAGGATGCTTAGCACCACCTCCAGCTTCTAAATGCCAGTGGTACCTTCTCCCGTATCATGACAATCAAGAATGTCTCTGGATTGAGATGTCTCAGTGGGGAAGGGTACTTGCTGCAAAAACATAAGGACCTGAGTTCAAAACCCCAGACCCCATATTAATAAGCTGGGTACAGTCTCGCATGCCTCTAACCCCAGCTCTGTGGGTAGGGGCAGAGGCAAGAGAATCAAGGGGGCTTGCTGGTGGCCGACCTAGTTTCAGGTTTAGTGAGAGACCCTGTTTCAAAGAAATAAGGCAGAAAATGTCTTCCTCTGTTCTTTATGTATACACGGTGTGTATACCCCCACAGGTGTGGCATACTGTACCCACCCACCCCTAACACACAGAATGTCTCTGCACATTGTCAAATATATGGGGCAGGATTTCCTCCTGTTAAGACCCATGGGGTAGAACGATCAGGCAAGGTGTGCTCAGGTGCTTCAGCACCAGGTGAGGAGGGCAAGCTGGGACCTAAGGGTTTAGTATATGGTGCACTGGGGACTGAGGCCCACGGTTATATACTGGGTTCACGGGACACTTTTGCTCCTGCCTCTTCAGCATGCTCAAAACAGGTAGGTACAGAGCCCCACAGGGCTGGGACCCAGAGCACCTCGGATCTTCTTCCCTCGGCAATCAACCGCTCTGGCCAATACCATCCACAGGGCTGGGACCCAGATGTGTTCACCGGTTCTGTGACCACCTCCCTAGACGCTCCAGGCTCCTGGTAACACAAGAGACCTGAAGCAAGAGGCCCTGACAGGTTCCAGTGGCAAATGGACAGTGCCAGGGCTTAAGGTGTCTGTGAGAGGTTTGCCAGTGCCCTGCAGGGCAAGTGGGTATCAGCAGAGTGGAGCGTTTGACCCTCCCACTAGGACCGTAAAACTGACCGGCGCTGGAAAAAGATGGGTCTCCCTGCCACAGGGACGCAGACAACAGGGGATACAGCAACAGGGCTGATTTAAGGCAGGGGAAAAGGGGATTAAGAATGGAAGATAGAAAGGCCAAGACAAGAGTCAGAGGGAAGGTGGGATCCAGAGACAGCCGTACTTCTGGCCCTTGAAGGTGGAGCCTGGGAGACCCCAGAGCAAAACAAGAAGGAGGTAGAACAATCTAGGGTGATTCCTGATATCACCTTTGGGCCTCTACAAGCACACATAGTCAAGTACTTCTACACACACACACACACACCCACCCCTACCTCAAAGCACACAGATGAAGAGAGACACAGAGCATAGCTAGACTGGTAATGAAATCACAGAGATACAGACAGGAGGCAGGGACATAAACTCACAGGAAATGTGAGAAAAAGAGAGGAAGCCAGAGACATAAGGAACAGAGACTCTGATTCGGAGATGCAAGTCCCAAAGCAGAGGGAAGGGGGAGAGCTGGTGCCCAAGTAAGAGTGAACACAGGCAAGAGAGAGAGGCAGAGACAGGGACGGCGAGAAGACTAGAGAACCAGAGACGCCACACGGATGTGCAAAGAGCCGGGCCACAAGTTTGAGACGTCTATGTAGTGAGATCATCAAAGGAAGGAAGCAAAAGAGGGAGGGAAGAAGGAAAGAAGAGAGGAAAGAGAGAGAGGCAGGAAAAGAAACCGAGGCAGTAAGGAAAGCGCAGGCACTATGGAATAGAACAGACTCCACAGACATGGAAGGGGTAGATGGGGATGCCATCCTTAACTCTGAGTCTCTCCTCCACGACAAGGAGCTGTGTATGCAGTGTATGCATGTGTCAGCAATGTGCACCTTCGCAGGTTATACCTGCGGCGCGCCTCTTGTGAGTGTAGTTTGTGGGAGCACGGTGGGCGGGGACAGGTGCCTTTATCCACTCGGTCACCTGTGAGCGTCTGCAAGGAACTAGATTCAGCCACAGTGCAGGAAGAATAGGGGACAGGCTTACTCGGCAGAGCAACGCACAAAGACGCACCAGAGCTGCAGAGACCTTCACCAGGGCCACGTAACAGGGACCACAAGGGTGTGTCTGCAACGGGGAAGGTCACTTTGAGGGCTGACCCAGCAAGGGTGTCAAGGAGCCAGCTTGCCAAAACAGAGGTGCAGAGCTCTGCGTCAAACCAATGTGAGGAATCCAGGCTTGGGAAAGGAAGTGGGGGCATCTGCTTGTGAAATGAGGCGGTGGGCTGGAAGGCAGGGACCAGATTATGAAGCACTTGGTAAGGCTGGGGGAAAGATTTGGGTTTTATTCTAACAATGACATCTGGAAAGCAATTGACGGAAGGGGTTTCCTGGCTGCTGGGCCGGAACTAGAGATGGGGGTTCATGGGCTGGGAACAGTGGGCAGAGCAGATGGGCATTCTTGCAATGGTCCTGGCAGAAGGCCATGGTGGTTTTAGCACGGTCGGTAGCAGCGGGAGTGGGGAGAAGTGGATGGAAGTGGTCCGTGCTGTGGGGGTGGAGGTGACAGGATTGGGCAGGGACGGCAGGAGCCAGGCTTAGTCTTCAACGTGAGCATTCAAATGAATTATGGTGGCATTTACCGGGACGAGGAAACAGGAGGAGCAGATCTGTGACTAGCAATCTATCAGGCGTGATGTCTCTGTGTGTGTGCATCTGTGCGCACTTATGCCGGGGCCTAAGTATGCATGTGTGCATGTGGGGTTCAGGACCCCCATGATGGATGGAGGCTCCGGGGTCTGTCCTGGGGCCACACTCTGTCTTAGCTGTTTGCCTCCTTTTCTCCCCCTGGCCCCGTCCTGCCCATCCCAAGGGCTGCCCCTGCCAGGCGGGGATTCCCAGTGGCCAGCTGGGGTAAAGGGAAGGGCCCTGAGCATCTGTGTGCATTACCCCAGGCCCGGGAGGCCCTCCGTAGCCCCACCCGGCAGCGGCAAGCAGGCTCCAGGGCAGCTGGTGGCGATTAGCAGCGTTGATTACCTCGTGGCGATGCCATCTGGGGTGAGGGCACTGAGCCCGGCCCCACGGGATATCCTGCTTACTAGTGTGCGGGGCTTTCTGGGGCTGAATGCACATAAACATGTCCGCATAGCTGCAAGTGTATATGTGTGTATGGCAGTGTGTGTGTCTGTGTGTATGTGACGTGGGTCTGCAGGTGTCTTTCTGCTTGCAGAGCTGAGTAACAGGCTATGGGTACATGTCTGTGTTTCTATGTGTATGTCTAAATGCACACGTATCTGTGTACATCCACATGCGTGTGTGCACATTCCAGTTTATGTAGTACTTTTTCTTTTCTTTGTTCTATACTAGGGAGTGAATTCAATCTTGTGCATGCTAGACAAGCGCTTTACCACTGAACTAACATCTCCAGCCCTTGTATTTTACTTTACTGACCTTGAACTTGAAATCTGCCTGTCTGACTCCCGAGCAGCTGAGTTTACAGCGTATACCACCACACCTGACACCATATGCATGTTGCAAATATACATCTGTCATCTGATATACGCAGGAATCTAATTCTGTAGGGTCAACGTCTGTCCTGCAAGGTGTGTGTTGTGTTCATGTACATGTGTGTGCCAATCTGAGTGTATATAGATATATGTGGGGTGTGTACACACAGGGACTGTGTGAAAACCTATCTGGCTATGTGCCATGTGTATCAGACTGAAGAAGGGATAGAGGCGTATCTTGAGACTGTGATGGTGGATTTGGGCAGGGGAGGGTCTCAGGTCAGGATGTTGTTGTGAAGACCCTTGGGGTGCTCTAAGAAGGTCTCTGGACACCCCTTCTCGAGTTTCTGCAGCTGCAGCTGCAGATGACTGCTCTGACCTGGTTACCTCCCACCCCGAACATGAGTGGGTGAGGAATGCAAGTGGCTAGGAGGGCACAGGGTGATGAGCCGTGTTGTCTCGTGGTCTTGCTGGCCATAGTTTCTGCTTTGCCACCGATAGATTGTGTGATGCCAGCAAGTTGCTTTTAAGATCTGGGTTCCCTGTCAGCAGTATAAGGACATGCATGGAATGCTATAAAGATTGTGGAGTTCCCAAAGGTAGAATTCTTAGTCTGATCCATGCTTAATCCCTCCTCTCCCCTCCCCATCATGCACCCAGCCCTGGGCTGTACTTCCCGAGCAAGCTGCCTGCTGCAGCCTGTGCTCTGAAAACCCCACCCCCTGTGCTTCCTGCCTGCTGAGCTCAGCGCTTCCCAGGCCCCACCACTGCCACCGCCACATCTGGGCCCAGGCTCAGCCCTAGGACCACAGTGGACCGCCTCCGCGGTGAGGCTGGGATTTCCACTGACTCAGCGCCTCTAAGCATGGAGGTGGGAAATCCCAGGCCTGCCATCCCCCTGCCTGGGTTAGATGGGGCCACAGGACTACAGCTTTGACAGGACTCCCACCCTCCAAGTCGAGGAACTCCACTTGATCCTCCTCTAACCCCCTCGCTTCCATCCCACCACTCACGGGCCTCTTGAACCCATTTCTCTATGGTTTCCACACTTTGGTTTCAAGAAGCTTGTTCGCTGCCTCCAGTGGGCGACCCTTGCAGGGGGAACGTGCCTGGTCCACCTCTGATAGGAATGACCTGCTCCTTCCTCCCCCAAAATCCAGCCGTTCATCCAGCTTCACTTCCTCTTGCTTCTTTGGATCCTGGATATAAGGCAACCCCCTCCCTCATTGATGGGTAAACCTAACTACCATCCCATCCCCCACCCCACCCAATCCTCTGCCAGGAATCCCAAATAACAATGAAAATAGCAGTAAGTATTTCTCCTCCCATGTGCCGGGGCCATGTCTAAGCATTATTACAGATGCTAACGAGTTTCTTTTAACAAAGCTAAACTAAACAGCCACCATCACCACCTACCTCACAGACGTGCAAGTGAAGTTAGGAGGATTTGAATCAAGCCTGGTGCACAGAGAGGTGGAGGCAGGAGAGTTGGAAGTTTCCAGGCCTGCTTGTGCTTCAGCAGGGGTTCAAGATCAGCCTGGGCGAATCAGTGCGACTCCATCTCAAAATAAAAAGGAAAAGGAGGCCTGGGGGTGAGAGCTACGGAGATACCTAAGTTGGTAAAGCGCTCAGTGAGCATGAGGACATGAATTCGGATCCCTAGGACCCACAAAAATCTGGGAGCTGTGGCCAGAGAGGCAGAGACGGAGGATCCCTACAGTTCAATGGCTAGCCAGATTAACTGAATTAGTAAATTAAAGATCTATTGCAAAAAATAAGATGGAGAATGAAGGAAAAACCCGACGTTGACATGTGGTATCCATACACACACACACACTCTGCACGCACAGATTATATATATATATATATTACATGCACGCATGACATATATATCACATGCATGCACACATGCACGCACGTACATACATGAATGACTGGGGATGTAGTTCAGTGGTAAAATGCTTGCCTAAGATGTGCAAGCCCCTAAGTTCAATCCTTAGTACAGGGCAGGGTGGGTGTTGGGGGGGTCCATTCCAAGCTACAGCCAGACCACAGTGCAGGGAGCTGACTCGTTCAAACCCCCAGGGTCCAGGGAGGAACAGGGGACTGGCTGGATTCCACCTCTATAGGAATGAGCACACCCGAAGGAGTTAATGAAGCGCGGGGAAGTGGGGGTCTGTCCCTCCCCCCAGCGCAGACAGAAGACTGCTGTCTTGGAATGTTAGGCCCAGGCACTGGAAAAAGCTGTCCACCGAGGCTTGGTCAGCAGCCACGTCACGGGTTCCATGGGTCTTGGAGGAGGGTCCCCCCCACCCCTCTCCAACTTTCTGAGGTCCCAGCCAGGAAGGGGAAGAAGGGGACACCGAGGAGACCCTTTAAACTCCAGGCCTAGTTCTTGGAGCTTTGGGCACGGTGCCTGCCCGCTGTAAGCACCCCTTCCGGGGCAGCTCTGGGCACGCAGGGTCCCGCCTCACTCGCTGGCTCACCTGGCTGGGAAAGTGGGATGGGCGGGTCCCGCAGAGCCGGGCCCCCGCAGAGCCGGGCCCCCGCGCGCGCGGCTGTGCGGCCAGCCGGCCAGCGCCTCCGCAGCCATCGCCGCCGAGCCCTCCCGCACTCCCTCCTCCAGCCTGGCGGGCCTGCCCAGCTGTGTTCCATTAGCCTCCTGGCAGCCCCCCAGCCCCTTGGAACCGCCCCTCTCCCCCCTCCCGAGTGGCCGGCAGTCCCGGCAGGCGTGCGCCGCACGGCACTCAGCCCACAGAGCTGCAGCACCGGGAGTCTGGGGCGCTCTGCCTTCAGGTAGAGATTGTGGACCCCCAGGGGGCCTGTGACCCCCAGCCTCTGTTCTTCTCAGGCTGGCTGCCCTGGGGCGGTCCAGATCGCTCGGTGAGGGGCTCCTTGGCCATCGGTAAGTGGACTAGGGCTGGGCGGATTCCTGGTTCTGGGCTGAAAGGGATCCTTTCTGTTTCTAATTGACTGTGTGACTCCGGGCAAGTGCCACCCTCTCTCTGGACCTCAGTCAGTTCTCTTCAGCAGGATGAGCTGCAAACTCGATTCCAATCCTGCTCTCCACGTCCCATCTGTGCCTGTGTTGGGAAGACGCATGTACTCCAGAAGTATCTTTCCCTCCTATCCCTTCCTTCCTTCCCTCCTTAACTCAGACTCAGGCCTGGGAGTGGGAGGCCAGGGATGGGGACCCGGAAGGGAACAAGAAAACATCCACGTTTCACTGCTCCATAGGCTCCCACATGCTGCCCATAGTCGGCAGAACTTCACTGACTGGGGATGGGAAAAACTGGAGTAGGGTTTGACAGTGGGGACTTAGAATGAGAGACGAAGAGGGTGGAGACCCAGGGAGGAGGGAGCTGGAGTCCAACCCCCAAATATATTGAGGCTAAAGCGTCCTTCTGTTTTCACTAGTGTATCCAGGGCCAAGGGAGAGAAAACAGTTGAAAAGATTAGAGGTGTATAAGTATTCCCCAACAGGAAGGGGGGGGGTGAGAGCTGGCTACATGCACTTGTGTATGTGCAATCTCTGAGCTTATCAGTGCTCATGTTCTCTGCGAGCATGCCTGCTTGCACGCCGGTGTGTTTGCATGCACTAGTGTGTATGTGTCTGTGCATCTATGTGTGTTGTCCCGTCGAACCAGAAGCTGTGTGCGTGTGTGTGTGTATGTGTGTGTGTGCGCGCGCGTGCTTATGAGTTGCCTGTCCTGAGGGAGGCCAGATGATATATAGCTCTGCTGGCCCCTTGCTGAGCCTGCATTGATTTATCTGGACCCATCCATCAGGGTTTAATAAAACTAAAAGACGAGCGTCCATCAGCCAGGAGGTTGGCAACAAGGTCCTGAGCCTTGGTGACCTGCTCTCCCACCCGCTCTACGCACAAGGGGGAAGCTTTCTTGGCCCACACACAGTCCTGTGGTCCGTGCCAGGAGTCTCAGCCCAGTCTTCAGCCCCTGACCTTGCGGGTTCCTGGCAGGGCTGCCTGTACTGGACTGGGTGCAACTCGCCAGGTACTGGACTGCTCTGTGCCAGCACAGCGTACACGTTGTTATAGCTCTGAGATGGAGCCAGCTGGGTTCCATATCTTCCATTCGAGCCCCTCGAACCGTCCCGACTTCTGCCATCCTCTAGACCTCTATCCAGTAACTGTGCCCTGCACAGCCAGATTCTTTGGCTAGTGAGAATCTGGGCAATGCCGGTGGTTAAATATTTGGATTATCACCCCTGCCCAGATCCTCAGCCCAGGCCCACGTGGGGCCCCTCAGAGGGACTGACGCCTGGCCAGACCTCCTGATGCTTCCTGGTGCCTGAACCCCGAGGGCTGTTGTGAGGACCCAGTCTTCTTCCTTCCCCCTCTCTGCTTTTTAGGTGCTACGGCTGCGGTTAATCTCATTGACCACTATGTGGTCACCCTGGGCTGTGGCCCTGTGGCTGCTTGGGCTCTGGGCCACTGTCAGCGATGGAGCAAATACAGGTGAGTAACACAGACCTGTCACTGGCTCCCTGGGGCGCTGGGGTCTTGGCATGTGTGTAACCACGTTTTACCAGTCACACGAACATTTATGGGTGAGTCTAGTTAATAGCATCAGGTGGCCTTGAAGTATGTGCACACTTGAGCCTGTGTGAGCTCGGAGTGTGTGTGTGTGTGTGTGTGGTGTGAGTGTGTGTGTGTGAGTGAGTGTGTGTACTTCATGTCTCTGACCATCTCCAGGTTTGCATCTTGGAAAGCTCTGTGCGTTTGCACACACTCCTGGAGGCTCTGTGGAGGGGACAGAGCTCCTTCCCCACCACGCACCCATCTTTGTACTTCTTACCAGCGAGTGGGGCGGGGAGGAGTGGGCGCTCTGCTTTTCCTGCAGAAAGCAGGGAGTCCTGAGATCTGGCGAGCGCCTCTGATGCTCCTTCTAGTGATGACTCCATCCTCTGCGGCTCGCTCCTCCTCCACACTAGTCTGGATCTCCGATGACGATCATTCCAAGGCCCAGACTCTGGACCGGGAGAGGCCGCGGCTTTCCAGGGCTCAAAGCCAGGGGGAAGTTGACCAGGCAATCTGCCCAGCCCTGCTGGGTGCCCTCTGGGCTCATGGGAGCTGCATTGCCTAGCCAGGCAGGAGCAGAACTCCTAGAGCTCAAGCCCAGGTGGCCGAGGGAGGCGGGAAGACCAACGTGCTGTATATAGCAAAGCAGGAGTTGTGTACGCAGGGTGGGCAGGACTGTCAGGTGTGTGTGTGTGTGTGTGTGTGTGTGTGTGTGTGTATGCATATGTGGCTTTTTGTGCGTGTGTATGTGTCTGCGCGGGAGTTGTATTTTCCTCTTCCTTGCCAGGTCCCCTGGGGGGTTGGGGCAGAGGATTTCAACATCTGTAAGGAATCTGGGCCCGTTGCCAAGGGTGAGTCACCCTCTGCTGCTTGAATCCTAAAGACCACGATGGTCTTTCCGACCAGACCCGGGGGAGGAAGACGCTGGTGGATCACTATGCCCGGGGAGCCAGGGCTCTGCCTTTTAACCAGGCTACCCAGGGAATCAGCCAATTTTGGGGAGATGATTTGGCTGGCCTGCCCCAGCCTCTGTGTGCTTTGCTAGCAAGGTCTTTTGGTTTATGCCTGTGTTTCCTTGATATGGCACCCCCGACACCTCTGTGTACAGGAGAAGGTGTAGCCCCAGGGGAAAGGGCTCGTGGCTGCCAGTGTACCCCATAAAGCTGAGGAGACCCGCATTGAACTATCCCCTAGCCCAGAAACCTATAACTCCTTAATAGATCTGCCTGGAGCCCGGGGTCCTAGTAGCACCTTGATTTGCAGTCTTCCCCAGCCTCTCACTTTCTTCTGTCTCCCTAACTGGGTGTGCAGGTGAAAAGTCATTGTTAGCTTGATTCACACCTGGCCTGCTTGTCTGCTTTGGATGTGGGAAGCAGCACTCCACCCACTGCAGAACATGCGTGTACCAGCTGTATGTGGTAGCCCTGGGGTTACTTAGCAGCTTGGGGTTCAGGCCTTGAGCAATCCCGCAGTGTGCTGGGCTCACACCCTGGAGAGGCAGGGTTAGAAGACAGCCACGAGCATGGCCTCAGGGCACACTGGGCTGAAGGCCTGGAAGGAGGATAATGGACTCCCTTCTTCCCAAGCCCCTAATGCTTCCGTGCCAATTTTCTGCCAGGTGAGCAGTGCCCACCTTCACAACAAGAAGGACTCAGACTGGAGCACGGCAGTGACCTATCAGTCAATGTGACTGGTGAGCACTCCCTTAACCTGCCACCCATTACCTTCTTCCTGAAGCGGCCTATCCCCCCACCCATCCACTCGAACCCTTCCTGTGGTATCTCCCTCAAAGGCTTTAACCTCATCCGCCGCCTGAACCTCATGAAGACATCCGCCATCAAGAAGATCCGAAACCCCAAGGGGCCACTCATCCTGCGGCTTGGGGCTGCACCGCTGACTCAGCCTACTCGGTAAAGGCTTCAGGGTGACCACTGGGAGCCCATATTGACCTCAGTGACGCCCCAGCAAGTCCGCATGTGGGGGCCTCTCTGAAAGTCAATTAATTTTAAACCCTAGCCTGGTTTGAGATAAATCCTCTGGTTTCCACCTCCGGGTTTGCAGGGTGAGGTCTTTGGGGGGAGTGTTAGGGGCGCCTGGCAGCCCTGCCTAGCTCTGTGTAGTAGTGGGCCAGGTTTAAGATCCTGCGTGTACCATGAGAACCTCAGGATGGGGGGCATGAACCTGGCAAATACTGTGTGTGTGTGTGTGTGTCTGGGGGGACGTCCTTGCATGTGAAGGTCCACACTCCCATCGTCTCCTGCGAATCTCTTCAGTTCCCCCAAACTTGTTCCCTCCTTGCTGCCCTGGCCACACAGAACCCCTTCCACCCACTCCAGACGCTTTATCATTCACCCTTCCCCCGCCATATTGATTTCCTTGGGAGCCCCTTTGCCAACTGTAAGGTGGCGCTGAAAAGTAAGTCATTCCAGTTCTCCACTTAAGTTCCTCCCCCATCTCTCCCCATGGGACTCCTTGGGGACCGACTCCTCCTCCTTTTCACACTGGTCTTCCTAACGGTCAGTCAGAAGATGCTCAGTGAACATGTACAGAATGAACGAGTACACGTGTTCAGAGGTGTGTGCTGCGCATGTCTCCAGCAGACTCCGTGGTCCTGCGAGTCGGTCAGCGTGTTCAGTGGCTGGGCATTGCCGAGCCTCGGGGCACCTTCTCTGTTCTACCGCAGGCGAGTGTTCCCTCGCGGCCTCCCGGAAGAGTTTGCCCTGGTCCTGACACTCCTGCTGAAGAAGCACACCTTCCAGAACACATGGTACTTGTTCCAAGTGACCGATGCGGATGGGTACCCACAGGTGAGCCTGGGCCTCCCCCCCTGCATACCTTGTCACTGCTCCGGCTCAGCTTCCAACCACGCCTATTTGTCTCTGGGGCCTCCTTCCCCAGGGTACCCCCGTACCTACCTCAAGTCCACTCCCTGCCTACCGGTGCCCGCTCCATTCTTCAGGATATACTGCAATGTAATCCCAACCACTTTTTTCTCTTCCCGGGCCTCAGTTTCCCCTGTGGTGTTCTGAGTTTGCTGTGGTGTCCTGACCCCTTGTTCTTTCCTTTTCCTGATTCCTCACAGATTTCCCTGGAAGTCAACAGCCAGGATCGGAGTCTGGAGCTCCGGGCGCGGGGCCAAGATGGAGACTTTGTGTCCTGCATCTTCCCAGTGCCCCAGCTCTTCGACCTGCGTTGGCACAAGCTGATGCTGAGCGTGGCTGGACGTGTGGCCTCCGTGCACGTGGATTGCATCTCAGCCTCCTCTCAGCCTCTGGGGCCCCGGCGACCCATTCGGCTAGGGGGGCATGTGTTTCTGGGCTTGGATGCGGAGCAGGGCAAGCCCGTCTCGGTGAGTCGTGAGGCCAAGCCTGGCCTCTGGGAGCCCTCGTGAGTCCTGTGAGTGTGTAGCTCCTTCCCTTGCTTAGCGTCCTTCCATGAGCCCCGTGTCCATTGGACACAGTCTAAACCTGCCTAACCTTAAACCTAAACGTTAACCTGCCATTCAAAGCCCCCCATTATTGGCTCCCAGATGGGCTTGCAGAAGCATCTTCCTTACACCCCTTCCTATACTTCTGCTCACGCACTAGGTTCACGTACCCGTGGCTTTGTCTATGCTTCCTTCTCCCTGCGATGCTTTTCCTCTCATATTAACTTGCCGACCAGGTCCAGCTTGAATGGAGTCTCCTCCTCTTCCTTTTTTTTTTCCCCTGTTCTGATTTTGGTGACAGATCTATTCTTGATGGTCTCCCAGACCAGCTTGAAAAGACCCTGAGGTCAGATCCTGGGGTGAAGACATCTTTGTGCTTCATTAGGGATCGTGAACAGAGCTATTTGATCCTCTGAAATGTAATGAACTTGTGCCCCCTCCCCTGCAGTTTGACCTTCAGCGGGCACACATCTACTGTGACCCCGAGCTCGTGCTGGAGGAGGGCTGCTGTGAGATTTTACCAGGCGGGGTGAGAGGCCGGCTCTTGCGCTCACTGTGCTAGAGATGAGGGGTGCTGGAGAGGGATGGTGGGGGGTGTCTAAGGCTACTCCCGTCTCTGTGCTAACCCTAACTCTCCCTCCACACTGAGCAGTGTCCCCCAGAGACCTCCAAGGCCCGCCGGGACACCCAGAGTAATGAGCTCATCGAGATCAACCCGCAGACAGAGGGCAAGGTCTACACCCGCTGCTTCTGCCTAGAGGAGCCTCAGAACAGCAAGGCGAGTTGGCTGACCTGACCGAGTGTGCCACTAGGTCCTGCTGGCCACGTGCCTGGGGCAGGGGCGGCCCTGGACGCTGGATCTCTTTGCATCTCACGCTATGGGATTCCGAGAAATAGAGAGAGCCCGCGTGATCCTGTGCCTGCTACCGGTCAGCACTCAGGGTCTTGCCCATCTAGCTTGGCTCTGCCTAGACCTTCATCATGTCACTTAGACTCTCCTGTGGAAGGGAGGACTGGGCATGCTCCAAAAGCCATTTTCTCCCAGACAGGGTTACCTGGTGCTGGAGGCCGGGTTGCCTGGTGCTGGAGGCTCGGTTGCCTGGTGCTGGAGGCCGGGTTGCCTGGTGCTGGAGGCTGGGTTGCCTGGTGCTGGAGGCTGGGTTGCCTGGTGCTGGAGGCTGGGTTGCCTGGTGCTGGAGGCTGGGTTGCCTGGTGCTGGAAGCCGGGTTGCACTGTTCAACTCAGGATCATTCACTTGGCCAGCACCATGGCCAGCTGCCCTGCCTGCTTCCAGGTTCTCTGGAGGCAGCAGGGAAACCCTGTCCCTCCCTCAACCACACCCTCTGGCTGGGCAGTGTCCCTGCCCGTCTGGGCATCATGCCCAGCCTTTCACTCCAAGAACACAGGATCCCATTGATTCACGACCTGGTTTCTCCAACATCACATGGTTGTGGGAGGAGGGGAAGAGGGAGAAGGGGGCGCCTGTGGTGGCGGCCTTGGGGGCCTGAGCAAGTCCTTGATGCCCTGGGAGGTGCCAGATGCCAGGTTGAGGGGGATCTAGTGCCCTTCCTAGGTGCCTTTTTGCAGCACAAGCTCCAGAATTGTCCCTCTGTCTGTCTGTCTTCTAGGTGGATGTGCAACTGACAGGAAGAAGTAGTCAGAAGACAGAAAGAGGGACAAAGGTAGAGATGGTGTCGGGGGGGAGCTGTGGTGCCCTCTGTCTGCCCTGTGTGCCCTCTGGAAAGCCCTTGGAGAAGACACTGCATTCCTTCTCTCTTCCTGCCCGGACAGAGCTTGGCTGTGTATGCCAGCTCTGAGAAGGGAAGACAGACAGGGCGGGAGAGACAGTACGGGGCATTCTCTGGAGAGCTGGCTTCCGCTGGCTCTTGGTCAGGGTTTTATAGCAGTGCTTGACCCTGAGCTTCCCACCCACTCCCATGCCCCACTCTTTACAGCTCCACCAGGAGACAGCGGCTGATGAGGTAAGCCTCTTTGTCTGGATTGGCCTAGGGGCTGTGGAGAGGGGTGTCAGGGTGACCCCTTTGCATAATGCTTTTGCTCAGGGAGCTGGGGCCAATGATAACTACATAGTTCCCAGTACTCCGTGTGAGTGTCAGGCCCCTGCCCTGCGTTGCGGAGGGCCTGGAGGACGTTTGGACATTCCTGCTAAGTTGGAAACAAATGGCCATGGGCATGATGGGGAGAGCCACGGAACCCTTAAATCTGTCTTGACTCTTGGCTGATGCGGCACGTGGCCCGGGGTTGCTGCTGTGCCTCTCTGGGATTCAGTTTCCTCATCTGGAAGATGACTGTGCTTCTGAGTTGGTGGGAAATGAGGGTCTTCATGACCCCTTGGATCATGCAGAAGATATGTGCAGTGCTCTTTGCACTTGGGGTGGCGTGGGTGGGTGAGTATGTATGTGCGTGAATGCACACACACACACACCACACACACACACACACACACACACACACACACACACACACACACAGGTGGAATAGAGGGCTGATCCTAGAGGCTCAGAATTGGTCTCTAGGCATGTTCTTCCCTTGCAGTGCCCACCCTGTATCCACGATGCCCGGGAGAGAAATGTGAGTGAACAGAGGGCAGACAGGCGGTGCAGGCGACATCTCGGAGGGGATGTTGCCCGGAGTAGGGTGGAGTTTCCTGGTTGAGGACAAGGGGGCTTTGTGTACTTTCACACTCCTCCCTGTCTGGCTCCCAGAACTGGGCTTGATCCCTACCCTCTGCCCACCAAGCCAAGGTCTCATGGAGGGACAGCATGAGATCTCAGTGGAGTATTGAAATCCAGGGTGGAATGCAAAGGGTGGTGGCCAGCCTGTGGAATCGGGGCCCTGCTTACTGATTCCAGCAAGTACGCACCTCCAGGTCCCAGAACTCCACTTCCTGGAAGGCATCACATGTCACCTTGCAGTCGTAGAATGAGGGAGGGGCAGCCCAGGCTCACACAATCCTGCTCCCCTAAACCACGAATGACTTGGGGTTGAGCAGATTCCCCTCTTTTTCCCATGGTTTGGAAGAACAGGGAGAAGGGCTTGGTACCCGCTCTGTGGGCACATGAGTTCTCCTCTTCTATAGTCTGGCTTTCTGAGCTGACTTGCCACATTGGTCCACAAAGGACATAAGCCCCCTGATTTTTGAGTGCATCCAAAAGTATCCCTCACTGCTGCATGAGCCTCTTTCTGTCCAGTTCCCTCATCCCATCAGATCTGGTAAGTTCATGGTCCCCAAATGTTCAGGGGTTACCATGACAACCGAGCAGCCCTGTTGAGCAATCAGGCATGGGGTTAACCAAAGGCAGTCAGGGTAGAGAAACTAGATCAGGCCCCTCTGCAGGGTTTGTAGCCTAAGCAGATATAGTCAGCAGGCTAATTGGCTGGGGAGACCGAACAGGGGTTGGGATTCAGGTGGTTGTCACCACGCTGTGTGAAACTAGCTGAACTACTTGCCATCTCTGGGCCCCTGTTACCTCTTGTTCCCTGATGAATCACATTCTCTTCTGTTCCTTAGGTCACACTGGGTCCCTCTGGTCCTAAGGTAAGTCTTGACAGAAAATAAGGCCCTTGAATTGTCTTTGATAGCCACAAGTCATCTCTATGCTATGCCTGCATCTCTATGCTATGTCTGTTACCGTGTGGGTTTGGGTCATGTGTTTATATCAGGACTACCTGACTGTGTTTGAAGTGGAGCAGTTGTATGTGTGTCGGAGAGAGTGAGTCATATATATAAAAAGTCTAGGGGTGCCCTTTTCTGAGGTCCTGTTGCACCCCAGGTCCTGGGCCCTACATATGCACACCCATCACCTCCATGACCCCCACAATACTCATCCTATGGAGTGAGTACTTTTGTCTCACTTCAAGGGAAACCAAGGGCCAGGTGTGGGCCAAGTGTGGGTGTGGCTGTTTGTTCTGGGACACATGTCTGCAAGCTTTTGGTCCACTGGCTGAGGTCAGAACCCATCTACTTAGGGCTTCAGAAGACTGTGGGGTTTATGAGAGATGGGGGCGCATGGATAATGTGACCTTTGGGGACACCTTCATAGACCACGGAGGGCCCTCAGGCTCCGCCCAACATATCACCTACAGCTGCTCATTTTCCTTGCATAGCACCTGGAAACAGGTGCTAGCATGAGCCTCGTTTTATTGATGAGGAAACAATGGTTCAGAGAGGTGACATGACTTGCTCTGACTCCCATGCTAACAAGTACAAGGCTTGAACTCAACACAGCCTAACTCTCAATTCTCAAGGGTCTATATCACCCTGCATGTGTGTGTGACTGTGTACACATGTCCCTTGTGCCCTAGTTATGTTGTGCATGAGCTGATGCCCATGCATATGGGTACGGGGGAGGGATACACTCTACGTGAGACTTTAGGTCTGACCAAATGAGTCTTGTGGCATGTATGCAATCCACATACTGCGTGCAGCACTTGGTTAGGGCTGGGGTGGATTTGTGAACATTATGTGTGGTGGATGGGCCTCCAGAGGTGATCAGGAGTGGGGGAGCATTTCCTGGGCCCACCCTCATGCCCTGTCCAGGTTCAGGCATCATTCTGACTTCACCCACAGGGAGGGAAAGGTGAACGAGGCCTGCCTGGCCCAGCAGGCTCCAAGGGAGAGAAGGGAGCACGGGTAAGTGCCCTGGGCCAGGTTCGTGGCAGGGCCTGTCTTGGGTTGCCCTGGGATTGAGTGGGATATGAGACAACATCACAGTGGGCAACCTGGCCAAATGGGAGATGAGGGCTGGGTCCGGTATGGGCAGTGTTTGGAAGCCCATTTTCCAGGAATACCGAGTGTCCTGGCAACAGGACTCAGGTGACTCCCCCCAGGGGGGCAGCCTAACCTCTCTTTACTCCCAGGGCAATGACTGTGTTCGAGTCTCCCCAGATGCCCCACTTCAGGTAAGACTGGGAGGCCGAGGCAGGGCTGAGGCAGGGCCAGCTCTGAGCCCCCTCTCAATTCCTCTTTTCCCCATTTAGTGTGCAGAAGGCCCAAAAGGAGAGAAGGGGGAGCCAGGAGCCTTGGTGAGTCCGGCACCCACAATAGGGTGTGGGGATGGGTCCTGACCTAGCCTTGCCCTCCCTTCCTCATGGGTTCTATTGTGTCCATTCTCATCCCAGGGACCCTCAGGACTCTCAGGTGCAACAGGCCAGAAGGTAACAGCTCTGGGCGGTACCTGGAATTGGTACCAGGGTGGCCCATAACCTCTACCTGCACAAAGAGCGAAGTGCCCAAGGTCTTCCCAGAGATGGTGACATTCAGCGGAGTTGACCCTCCACTCCCCCTCCTTGCTAGTCACTTACCTGTCCAAACACCTAGAGGAAGACTGCCAACTTGAGAGAGGGGCCTGGCGGGTTTGGAAGTTCTTCCTGCTGTCTTGCCCTCCTGTGGAAGTCATTCCATTTCAGGGGAGGCAGAGGTCAGGGCTCAGAAGACAGCTGCCCTTCCCTTAGCTGGATTTGCCCTGCTCTGTGTCCCTCATTGCTGGTCATTTTGCTTCTCCCTTCCCCAGGGCCAGAAAGGCGAGAAGGGCGACGGAGGCCTTAAGGGATTGCCGGGAAAGCCGGGTCGAGATGTACGGTGCGGGGGACCCTCTCCCTCCTTGGCTTCAAAGTGCTAGAACCTGGCCCAGGCCTCTAGCCCCCTTCCCCTGACCATGAAGGAGAGGGGCTGTGGTGTGTCCTGGGAGGCAGAGCGGGGGAGTGCAGAGAAGACTTGAACCCAGGTCTCCTGACTCCTGGCCTCCACAGTGCTGAGTCTGACGTGCAATGGCCTTCAGACGCCAGGACGGGAGAGCTGGGAGGTGGGGGGGGGCAGGTGGGTGCTAATTTCCTTGTCTCCGTGAGGCAGGTGCCAGGCTCTGACCTTCCCTATATCTCTCCTTCCACCCACAGGGCCGGCCTGGGGAGATTTGTGTTATTGGGCCCAAAGGACAGAAAGTGAGTCATGGGTCTGGTGGGCATGGGGCAAGATGGTAGAGCTGAGATGGCGGCTCTCTCACACCCATTTATGTCTGTGCCAGGGAGACCCTGGCTTTGTTGGCCCTGAGGGGCTGGCAGGAGAACCTGGGCCCCCTGGCCTTCCTGGGCCCCCCGGGATTGGACTGCCTGGGATTCCGGTGAGTATCCCCTTCTTCCTCTGGCTTCTCTTGCCACGTCAGTTCCACTCTTGCCCAGGCCCAGATAAGACTGTATCCCAGGGTCCTGAGTGGAGTGTGGATGAGGACCCAACTCCTCACCATGCAGTGGTAAGGAAACTCGTGTTGCCTTGCTTGTGCCCCCAGGGAGATCCAGGTGGCCCACCAGGCCCTAAGGGAGACAAGGTAAGCACCAGTTGCTCTGAGCTTGGGATAGGGTGGGGAGGACAGTGGGTTTGTGTGACAAGCGTGTCCCACCCCAGAAAGAAGTGACCGAGGAAGCTCAGCTCAGCTAGGGCTTGGTGGGGAGGGTCCGCTCCAGTGCTCACTGAGGGGGGCTTTGGCCTTGGCGAATAGCAACCTCTGGAAAATATCTGCCTGCTGTGCCCAGATCGCCTCCTACCTGTTGCACTAGGGAGATCACACAAAGGCTCATTCTCTCCTCCTCTCCCGTCTTTTGCTTGAGCTAGACGTGCAGAAGGGACAGGTATCAGAAAGCAAGATGCCTAGCCGATGCACCCAACAAAGATGGGAGGTTTAGCTGAGGCTGCCCTGCCCTCCAGAGGGCTCTGACGGAGAACGGAGAATGATGGAGGTCACATTGGGGGGGAGTTTCTTTCCCTCTAACCTTTCTTCTGACCACAGGGCAGCTCCGGAACACCAGGGAAGGACGGTCCTGGTGGGAAACCTGTGAGTGACCGTGAGCCGAGCGGCGTCCTTGCCCATCAGGCCCAGGGCTGCTTTGCCGGGGTCTCCAGAGGGGAGGGGTTGGGTCTTCAACTCTTTCCTTGTATACCAGTCCCTCTGCCCAGACACTGATGCCCCTGTTTCTTCTCTTGACAGGGGAAGCCAGGGGTGCCAGGGACGAAAGGAGAGAAGGTGAGGCCCCGGGCTGACTGCCTTAGGTTGAGGTGGGAATGGGAGCCGCTCTGAGCAGCAGGGGCCCTGGGCTTGGTGCTGGCTTGGCCTCAGGGATGCCTCGTTTATTCCTGCAGATGCACGATTAGGTCAGCCTGTCCCCAGGGCAGCCAGAGCCAGACCTTGGTTTATGACTATGGCTGGTCAGTTAGCTTCTCTCTCAGTCCATTTCCACATGTGTCGGTGAGGCCGATCTATGTGATCCTCCGGCTTGCTTGAGGATGTAGTTTGGGGAATGTTCAGGAACCTCTCACTTCGAGCTAATGAACCTCCCGGCCAAGAAACTCTGCGCTGTTCCTTCCATCTCTTCTGTCTAGTTTCATGATAGGAACAAGGTGCTGGGGACATCTAGCGCTTGTGTGGCTTCTCAGCCTTTCCCAGGGTCTCAGTCCAGTTCTGTCCTTTCATGGTCTCTCTCTTTTTTGCTAGGGTGACCCCTGTGAAGTATGCCCAACGCTGCCTAAAGGGTTCCAGAACTTTGTGGGGCTCCCTGGAAAGCCAGGGCCTAAAGGGGAACCAGGTGATCCTGCACCAGCCAAGGTGAGTATTCAATTGGCCAGCCAGGGACACTCAACACACGCACGCATGCACGCGCACACACACACACACACGCACGCACGCACACACACCAAACCATGGGGGCATGCATGATCATAGAGAGGAGTTGGCAGAGAGACTGGGTACTCTCAAAGCCACAGAGAGATTAGATAGAGGGTTTTGCCTAGAAGGGATCTGAATCATAGAGCTTAGGACTGGCTAGAGTGTCACCCCAGGTCTCTATGGCAACCTTCCAGTACTTTCCAAGAGATTTTTGGATGCCTTTGGACAAGGGCAGGGCCATCCTTTACTGTGAGTGAAGCCTGGCTTTGGGCTTGAACGTTGGCTGGAGCTGACAGAAGGAATTGGTTGGGCTAGACTGGGGTTCTAGCCTGGTCTCCCCATCCCACTTCCTCATACAATCTTTTTCAGGAGGGTCCAGGAACTGTAAGACTGAAAGGTGACCGGGTATGTAAAGAACTTTCAGTTCCACTGGGGAAGTTTAGGCTGGAACGCATTTCCCTTGTTCATTTTATGGGTTTGTGAGCCCTGCCTCTGGGTGCTGGTCTCGACCCCCATGGGACCTCTGGGCACACGGCATGTCACACTGTTGTCCCCATAGTGAGCCAGAGGGTTTAGGGTGCCCCAACACGTGCCATCTCAGCCCACACAAACCATCTTTTTCCTGTAGGGAGACCCCGGCATTCAAGGCATGAAAGGAGAGAAGGTAAGGGAGCCCCTGTAGCCCGCTGCTCCCCTGTCTACCTGGAAGAGTTCTGATCCCTGTGTTCCTTCCCCAGGGGGAGCCCTGCTCATCCTGCAGCCCAGGTGTTGGAGCCCAGCACCTCCTTGAGCCCTCTAAAGGGGTCAAAGGCGATGTGGGCTCCCCTGGCCTTCCAGTGAGTAGCCGTCCTTGACATACTGTTGGTTGTCCTGGCTCTTCAGATTCCAAGTTGGGGGCAGAGTCCAGGAGGGAAGCCACGAAGCAGCAACAACCTGTATCTTAGTCCCCCACCCCTGCCCCGTCCCCGCACTAGCCCAGGCCACTTCCTCATCACCTTAGCATGCTACATACATAGCATCCAGCAAGCTGGGGGTGTGGCCTCCCCTTTCTCTTGCTGGTGATATTCTTGGGGGAGTAGTCGTGAAAATGTGCTGCAACTCTATCTTGGTTATCTTTCAGGAACTAACTGGAATTCCCGGGCCACGAGGGCTGAAAGGAGAGAAGGTAAGTCCTGGGTTGAATGTCAGGGACATGAGAGAGGAAGGGGGGAAGTATGGGGGGGGCAGATGATACACAGACCAAACTGTAAATCACGGTGAAATGGATTCATCAGTGTGTTTGCAGAAACAGAGTCAAAGAATTTATTTCCAGGAGCCTTTGTGTTCTCCCGGAGAATTCCTCAGTGTTGTATTTTTAATTTAATGATAATCTAAAACTATTAAGCACATTCAAGTCTGCCTTATAGCAAAATAATATTTAACACTTCTTTTCTGCTTATTATATGCCAGGCGCCGTTCCAAGCCTTGCGCATGTGTTAACTCGTTTTATCCTCCCCAGTCCTTATGGGGGTAGGTTTCTCTATTATTCCCATTTTACGGACATGGAAAGAGAGGTATAAAAAGACCGAGGAAATTGCCCGAAGCCCCACGGGTTGTTTGGACGTGGAACTGGGATTTGAGCCCAGGAAGTCTGGCTCCAGAGTCTATAATCTCCACTACTCAGCCGGGTCAACTCAATTTCAATGCCCGCATTAGCATTTGTATTTATGATTGCGTTAGAGACAAATGACAGCTTGAACTTCTAATAGCGTGTTGCTCAAATGAGGGGTTCTGCGGGTGTGGGAGTGCTGGAGTGTGAGACACACTGAGATGTGTGTTGAGATTCGACTCTAGCAGCAAACCACACTGGGTATTTCTCCAACAGAGCTTTTTGTACCTCCCCCTCCGCTCAGCTTCTCCTTCCAGTTCTTTATCTCTGTGTGTGTGTGTGTGTGTGTGTGTGTGGTGCACATGCGTGTGCACACCAAGAACTGAACCCAGGCCCTGGTACAGTCTCAGCAAGCGCTGTACTGCTGACTGCATGGAGAGATCTGATGAGGTCTCTGTTTACTATTTTGAGACTGTTTCCCAGGCTGACCTTGTTCAGACAGGCTTTGATTTTGCAGTCCTGCCTCAGCCTGCTCAGGGGCCAGGATTATGGGCCTACATTGATAGAACCAGTTAGCTTGTCCAGCTGAACAAGTAGCATACGCCAAGACCCCCAAACCACAAATCTGTTGTTGTCCATGACTCTTCCCATCCATCCATCCATCCATCCATCCATCCATCCATCCATCCATCCATCCCACCAGCAACTCTTGGTGGCTCTGCCAGCAGCATCTTCCCTGACTCCCCAGACCCCTTCTCCTCTCCTCTGGCCCCTGCGTCTCTCACCTAGTGACAGTGGCCTGCCTGTGCCCTTCCATAGCCCATTTATCATCTAGCAGCTGATGTGCCTCGCGGAAAGGACTCTGATGACATCATGTCCCTGCCTGCAGTCCTCCTGAGTCTTTGTGCCACAGTCTGGTGGGCCCCAGATGACCTTTTCCAGATTCCTCTCATTCTCTCTCTTTGCCTTCCCATACTTCAGCCATCTGATCCCTCCTTCCATTCTGCAAACATCAAGCCTGTTCTCCCTTCTAGAATCTATACAGGTGGTCCCCACTAGAAGTGCTTAGAACATTCTCACCGTCTTTCACTGACTGCCCTTCACATCCACCTGTCTGTCCATCCTATCTGTACCATCTTGTTTCCTTTGTAGCAGCTCATCATTGTTCAAGGACACTGTTGAAAAACTCTGGATGGAGGAAGTAGCTCCATTGGTAGAGTTCTTGCCTGGAATATAGGAAGCTCTTGGATTCTGTCACCAATAGCACATATACTGCGTGTGGTAGCATGTACCTGAAGCAGAAGATAAGAAATTCAGGGTCATTCTCAGCTATATAGTGAGTTTGAGGCTAAGCCCGGGCTACAGTCACAGTGTCGAAGAAACAAAAAAATCTCGGTATGTGAAAAGTCCACATACAGAAAAGTCCACATAATCTGTGTTGATCACATACTGGACACCTAGCCTAGTGCCCAGGACTGAAAGGCATTCAGTGAACAGTTGGATGAGTGACTTCTTGGTCTCTTGTTGGCTTAGAGATGAGGCCGGGTTGGGATTCTGTGATGTGAGATTGATTGCAGACAACGTAGCTTTTAGCCTGTAGCTGGTCATGGACTCTCTTGGGGACTTTGTGGAAATCCTCTCCTTTTCTGAGCCTCAGTTTCCCTAGCAGGAGACATCCCAGGGCCTGGTTTTGCACCTTTGAGTCTGAGCTTCTTCTGGTGTCGCTGCTTTGTCCCCTACCTCTTTGACCATATGCTCTCTACTTCATCCACAGGGTAATTTCGGTGAGGCAGGGCCGGCTGGCATTCCGGTAAGAATGTTTTAGAATAGCTTAGTGGGGAGGCCTGGGCTGTGCCTCTCTCTCCTCCTAGGCTGCAGGTGGGCATTACACATGGTTTCTTCTCATATAGGGACCACCAGGACCAGTGGGACCAGTGGGCATCAAAGGGGCAAAGGTGAGTCAAAGGCATCCCTGCCTGGGAACAGAAAACTGAAAACAACAACAAACCATAATTCAACACACCCAAGACCCTACATTGTTCACCTGGAACCAGACCGGTCAAATCTCTCCCCATCCTAAAGCTCAGGGAACCTTGCAGAAGAGGGGGGGCAAGATTGTAAGAGCCAAAGATGGAGAGGACCAACGATATGCAAGATACTCCACACAAGTTAGGGCTGCAATAGCCAGGATTGGATTTTGCCTGATCTGCACAATGGCTGACATGTCAATGACCGCTCCCCCCAAAGTCTAGCATGGATCACAGGGGAGAAGGCTTCAGGTAGTAGGATCCTTAGAGGCAAGGGGTTAAACAGTCATAATAGAGTTGCCATACTAACTGGGAGCCCAAGAAGGGGCCCCGGGCTATGCCACTGAGTCTTGAACCCTCACTAGGGTGGAGGACTCAGAGGGAGGTTCCAGCCCACATAAATGGATGCTCCAGGGGATGGGAGAGAGGAGGGGGAGGCACTGAGAGAGGAGGAGGAAGGGGTGAAAGTAAGAGGGGAAGGGGGAAGAGTGCAAGGGGGAATGATGGGGGAGGGGAGGAGGAGGGAAAGGATGGGGGTACCTATTGAGCTTGTATGATGAGGAAAAAAATAAAACGTGGGAGAAAAACAAGTAGATAAATGTGGGGGTGAAAAAGCATCCCTGCCTCATGCCGTCAGGACACACCTCTGAGGGAGACGAGCACACCTCTGAGGGAGGCAGTCCTGTTCCGTCTCGCCCTAGCCCAGACCCTGGACTCCCCACTTTCAGTCGGGGGACAGAATCACTTGCTTCCGTCTTTGTTTCTTCCCTGTGCTCCAAGTCTCTCCCTAGATGCCCCTTGCATGCTGCAGCTCCAGATCCCGAACCCTTCCCCCGAGCCCTAGAACTTAGAGAACTCCTCACCTCAATATCCTTGCGTGGCAGGGGGAGCCTTGTGAACCGTGCGCAGCCCCGTCCAAGCAGCAGGATGGGGACCACCGTGTGGTACATTTGCCTGGCCCAGCTGGAGAGAAGGGGGACCCCGGGCCTCCGGGCTTTGGTCTCCCAGGGAAGCAGGTGAGTTCTGAGACCTCTGAAGACCGATGTGGGCAGGGTGCAAGGGACAGGTCCCTGCTACATCTCTTGACTCCAGCACGGAGGGAGACAGCAGAGGGGTCAGCGTCTCCGTGCCCAGTGTGAACCAGCCCCCATTCCACGACAGGCTTCTTTGCCTTTTATTCTGGGGTGCAGTATGGGAGGGCAACAGAAGGTATCAACCTTGGACCAGAACAAACCTGGGTTCTTTTTAAAATGTTAGTTATCTTGAGAGGAGAGGGAAGAGGGGAAGAGAGAGAACAGAGGAAAACGTATACACGTGGGTCATGATACATGGGTGGAGATCAGAAGTCAGTTCTCTCGTTCCACCATGCGGGCTTCCGGGGATCAAACTTGGGTCGCCAAGTTTGTGAGGTATCTTGCCAAATCTCAGACCTGGGTTCCAATCTTGGCTCTGCCTTTTATAAAATCTTTTTCACTGGAGCAAATCACTTTTATTCTCTGCCCCTCTGTGTCCTGTTCTTAGAGTCATGTTAAGCTTAGTAATGATATGAGCCCAGCATTGGAGAAATGATAGTGAGGGCTGTGATGGTATTGCCACTGCTTTAATAACAACAGCAAACACTGACCCAACAGACACTATGCTGCCCGTATACTAGCTTGTCTAATTTCATAAGAACCCTGCGGGTGAAGCCCAGAGCTTCGAGCATGCTAGGGCACTGCTCTACCAGCAGATCCCCATTCCCAACCCAGAGCTTTTTTTTTTTTTTATCATCCCCAGCTGGTAGATGAAGAAACTGAGGTGGTGGGGGGGGGGAGCAGATAGATTACCTTGCACAGGTCATGCAGCAGGAAGTTTGACTGTAAGAGACATCACTGCATGAGACCCTCTCATTAGCAAGACAGCAGAAGTGGCCGGCTCTTACTTTTCTGTCCTATGTCCTGAGTCTCGGGTGGTGCTAGGCGCTCAGGGGTATCTGCAGTGAGTGAACAGGGAACCGGGGCTGCTTTCTCCTTAGGGCAGAGCTGGAGAGAGGGGACTGAAGGGGCAGAAGGTAAGAAAACACCAGTGGGTGAGCAGGCGGGTGGGCGCCTCTGCTGCTGGTCGGCCTCCCGCTCCCCTCTCCTGATTAAAGGTCCGCTCCCTTTCCAGCCTTGAGAAGGCCTGAGTGTCTTCCAGTCCTAATGGGGACAACGCGTCCCCACGCTGGGCACCTCTGTCCTCCTTGAACCCTACTTTTTACAGGGTGATGCTGGGAACCCGGGAGACCCAGGAACACCAGGCACAGTGGGGCAGCCAGGGCTTTCCGGAGAGCCTGGGGTTCGGGGCCCAGCAGGGCCCAAAGGAGAAAAGGTCAGTAGGGGTGAGAGGGGACGGGAGGAGCTTGTGGCACGGACCAATAGAATTCATGCAGGGAGGGACTGGCCTCAAGCCTCGGAGGAGGCCAGAAGCATCAGGTGAAGGTTCCTCAGCTCTTTGCTACAACTTGGGGGTATCCGAGGCTTAGTAGAGTTCCCCAGACTGAGGGGGAGCAGCAGAGAGGCCAAGCACACAGCGCAGGATCCGCTGTGCGTTCTGACCTGGCTGCAGCTTACCTGTCTTGACTAGGGCGATGGCTGCACTGCCTGCCCCAGCCTGCAGGGGGCGTCAACTGGTGCGGTCGGACTACCTGGGAAGCCAGGCCCCAAAGGAGAGCAGGGTCCCGAAGGTGTGGGCCGCCCCGGTAAGCCGGTGAGTCCAAGGGCCCGCTTTATGGTTCTTCCCGCACCCCGGGTGTTGCCTTCTGTTCCTCCTGCTCCCTCTTTGACGGTGTGAGGATCCACAGGTACCCTTGTGTCTTTTAGGGGCAGCCTGGTCTACCAGGAGTTCAAGGTCCCCCGGGACTGAAGGGCACACAGGTGTGTGTAAGCGTGAGGGCGGGCGCTGCCGCGCTGGGTGGAGGAGGGTGGGAGATCCGTGGAGCCCAGGCCTCGCGGGAGGAATGGAAACGTTCTCAGTGGAGAAAGGTGGAGGTTGATGGCTGGGGAGAAGGTCCAGTGGGCTGTGCATCTCCAGCCTAGGTTTGTCTTTCTGCCTCTCCAGGGAGAGCCAGGGCCTCCAGGAGAAGGTGCCGAGGGACCCCAGGTGAGTATCTTGCCTTGCCTTTGCCTTCCCGCCCTCTCTCAATGCTCCGTTAGCCAGCTGCTCGCTCTGATTCGCCTCTCAAACACCAGCGCTCTGCTTGTCCCCAAGAACACGGCTGTCACCAGGAGTCATACAGTAGACCTGGCCTGATGTTTCCTCTGTCCAGGATTTGGCTTTGACTCTAACTGTGCAAACTCCCAGACTCTCCCTGGGGAGCTCCCCTGAGTATGGACTGGCAGACACCCCACCCCAGAGCAGATCTGTCCGCAAGGTTGGGCCATGGAGCTTGACCTGGCCACTGTGCACAGACTGCTCATTCTCACTTGCAGGGAGAGCCCGGAGCCCAGGGCTTGCCTGGCACTCAGGTAGGTCCTCCTCAAGCCCTTAGATAACTGGCAGGGAAGGGGTCGCTCTAAGACAAGGAATAGCTAATTGTGTTTCCATCTACAGGGACTTCCGGACCCCGGGGACCCCCTGGATCCACTTGGAGAAAAGGGTACCCAGGTGAGCAGGCAGTGGTTCTGTGGGCTTTGGGGTATCTTTGCAGTAGGAACCCGGGACTGAGTGATGCCCATCAGAAGGTTGTACGGGACTGATCTGGGGCTGCCTTCAAATCCTGCCCCAGCAGCCTCTATGCCCTCTCCTCCCAGGGACCTCCAGGACCTAAAGGAGCCACGGGACCCATGGGACCTCCGGGTGCCGGTGTCACTGGGCCTCCGGTAAGTCTTTTCTATGCATGGCTATGCTGGTGCTGGTGCTGACAGAGACACTGCTGCTAGGGAGAAAGCACAGAGCCATCCCGGTCTGTCCCAGAACTGAGCCCCTTGGCCAGCGACAGGAAAGGAAGACATGCTGGGCAGACCTTGGGTGGAAACTGTATCACCGCCATGCTTTCTCTCCTCTGTTCTCTTTTCTTTTCTTTTACATTTATTTATCCTTGTGTGTGTATGTGTGTGTGTCTGTGTGTGTGTGTGTGTTACATGTATGCCACGGCATGTGCATGGGGGGGTTAGAGGACAACTTGTGGAAGTTGGTTCTCTCCTTCTACCATGTAAGCTCCAGGCGTTGGCTCAGGTCAAGACGGCAAACGCCTTTACCTTTACCCACTTAGCCTCTCTCCAGCCGTCCTCCATTCTTTTCCTTTTCTTGCACATGCATGCACGTGTGCCCATGTGTATATGGGCATGTATACAAGAGGGCACATGAGTGCGTGTACCTGTGGAAGTCCAAAGGTGATATCAGGAGTCGTTCTTGATTGTCCTACCTCCTTATTGCTTTGCTCCGGGGTTTCCCAGGCTCTGCTTTCTAGGGCTGGAATCCGCCATATCCACCTGGCATTTTTATGGGGGATCTGGGGATCTGACCTCAGGTCCTTTTGCTTGCGAGGTAAAGGCTTTAACCACAGAGCCATCTCCCTAGCCCTCTTCTGTTCTTCTTAAAAAATAGTTCTAGGCAGACAATTCAGTTGGTAAAGTGCTGACCATGCAAATTTGAGGCCCTGAGTTTGATCCCCAAAACTTACATAGAAAACCAGGTATAGTGTTGTTTGCTTGTAATTCTAGTGTGGGAGAGGTGAAGATGGGTGGGTCCCTGGGACTTGCTGGCCAGCTAATCAATGAGCCTCCAGTCCAAGAGAGAGAGCCTATCTCAAAACAGGACAGATGACTGCTGAGGACCAGCACCCAAGGATGACCTCTGACCTCTACATACATCCACAATTTGCATGTGTTCTAGCATATACATACACAATTTTTAAAAATTTTTATTTATTCATTCAGCGTGTGTGTATGTATGTGTGTGTGTATGTGTGTGTGTGTGTATGTGTGTGTGTGTGTGTGCGTGCGTGTGCGTCAGAGGGACATGTGTCCCTGTGAAGGACCAAGGGTGACTTCAGGAATCATCCTGGATTGCTCCTACTTCCTTCCCGCTTCACTCTGGGATTTCCCAGGCTCCACCCACTGGTGCCAGAAGTGCAGGCCGCCACCATTTCCACTTGGTGTGTTTTTGTTTTTGTTTTTGTTTTACTTAAACTTAGGACCTTCTGCTTGCGAGACAGAGTCTTAACCCCTGAGCCATCGCTCCAGCCCACAACACTGTTTATTAGTTTTTGAATTAGCTCGTAAAAACTATCCATCTTTATGGAACTCGGTGTACTGCATGCATGCGGTACGTGCATATGCATGCAGTATGCTCTGATCCAGTCAAGGTGATTAGCAGCTCTGTCTTCTCATTGTGTCTTTGTGTCCAGAGCCTTCAGCTGCTCTGCTGCTTGCAAACTAGGTCACCCTACTGTACTGTAGAGGACTAGGAGTCACTGCTTCTACCTACCAGGGTAGGATTCATTCTAGGAATCACTACCTGACTCTCTTCTGCTTGGCGATCCACATGTTTAGCTTCTGAACAGCAGAGAGGATGTCATTACTCCCATTGTTTTTTTTTTTTTTTTTTTTAGCAGTGGCCTTTCAGAGGCCCTATGCTAAATACTCAACAACAGAAGTTCACATCCACCCCCCAACAGGCCTGTAAAGAAACTGTTGTTGTTATTGTTCTTGTTACTTCGTCTTGTTTTTAGAGATGGCGGCTCATGCTATGACCCCGTATGTAGATACTGAACTTTTGGCAAAGTGTCCTGTCTCGGCCGCCCAAGCGCCAGGATGGAGCTGCTGTTATATTCCTGTTCCACAGATAGGGAAACCAGAGGCAGAAGAATGAGGGGCGGGGCCGAGAACTTGAGGCTTGCCCACTGCTTCCAACCTTGAGCCTTAGGGCCCGGCTTCCCCAGCGCTGCTTCACAGAGCGGCTGTAATGACGGAAAGGTTCTGTTCCTCGCTGCCCAAGACAATGACTCCCATGCTTAAAGGACGCCTCCATTGAACAAATTGCATAGATTAAGCAATAATAAGTGCATTTTCTCGTTTTAGTCATCAAAGACCTGTCTAATAGTCAGCTTCTACTCCGCATGAACCCACTAGAATTTTACAAGATGATAATTTTAGCCTGAATCAAAGCAATGTTACCTTTCAGCCAGCCTGGGCCATGCTGGGCCTGTGGGCAAATGTATAATTTTTCTTAAGCTTGTGATAATGTTGAAAATAGCCTGGCGAACTATATCCTTTCCTATCTTTGCAGGTCCCTAGAGAAATTGTCATGTCAGTTTGGGAAACACTGATAGATTCTTTCTGGGGGTGTGCCACAGGGAGAAGGGGCCCGCCTAGGCCCATGAGCCCAGCCTGCTCTGCGCAGTACGGCTGGACAATCGGGAGCCCTGCCTCTCTCTGGGAGCCCTAGGGTAAAAACAGAGATGGAGACTTGGTCCTGGGGTGACTTTAAGTTCTGACACAAAGTGGACCGACCTGTGGGAAGGCAATCATGGGGAGTCCTGTCGCGCGCCAGGCTGGCCTCTCTGGGTCTCAGTAGGTCCACATCTTCGCTAGGTCTGTTTGCTTTTCCAGAAGCACTCTCCAGACTCCTGCTTCCCCGGGGGGCTCCCTGCTCCTGCCCCACGCTCACCGGTTAGCGTGACATTTAGGCAAGTAACAGCAACTCAGAGTGGACAAAATCGGGACCGAAATCCCCTTCTCCTAGTTCAGGCTGCAGAGGTAACCCGAGGACAAGTGTGCCACGAGATGGAGGGACGTCAGAGAGAAGCGAGTGGGGACTTTGGGGCACACACCCGCGTTCAGCTCTGCAGTTTCCTCATCTGCAAAGGGGGGCACTACCGACCTGCAGGGCCAGGAGTCAGGACTCCGTTCTCTGCTCTCTGGCTGGGGCTTGGTCTGGAGTCGGATGCCAGGAAGCCGGGGCCTCTCCCTCTCCCTCCTCCCTCGTCTCTCCTGGCATCAGTCTCTCCTCCGGAACATGGATGTCAGGAAACCAGGGCCGCTTCGCTGCCCTTCAGCCTCACCCGCTGACTCAGGGCTCTCTCTCTCTCTCTCTCTCCTAGGGCCAAGATGGGCAGAGAGGAGAGACTGGACTTCCAGGAGCCAAAGGGATGCCCGTGAGTATGGCCTCCCTGGCCGCAGGATTTTACAGCCCAGTCTGTAAAATCTACTTCTGCCTGCTCACCTCCCTTCGTTTCTTCTCTGTAGGGTGAAAAGGGATCCCAAGGAGAGAAGGTAAGCACCAAGGGCCTGTGGCCACTCTTCTTGGGGAACTGGGCCCTAGATCTCCCTGGCACCATGGGACCCTGTGCACGCAGTAGCTGTCCAGACCAGAGAAGGCATCCTGGGCTCCCCAGTTCTCGGAGCCCTGGGTCCTCCCCTACTTCATGGAATTATTGGCCTGGAATTCAACTAGGATCTCAGTAGACCAGAGAATTCTGAAGCCTCCTTAGCAGGAAGTCGTATTTTCACAGAGAACGGGGCAAAAGGAGAGTTTAGGAGCGGGGGGGGGGATAGCTGCAGAGGATGGAGCTGTGGCTCTGCCGCGGCGAGAATTTGGGGGCAGCTAAATGAGGATGCAGCAGCCATACACAGCCACCCAACACTCACTACACTGCAGGGGCTCCGTACCCCACAATCCATTCCACCCTGCAGGTCTATGTGGTTGGAGTTATTATCCCCATTTTACAGATGGGGGAGACTAAGGCCGCTGCAGGAAGGTGACTCTGGATCTAAACCCTGGCTTTTCCATCTCTCGGGCCTGTGTCACCTCCAGGACGAGTTCTCCAGGGGGAGCGTGGACTTGACCTCTAACCATGGCTCTTGTCTTTCAGGGCGAGCCAGGGGAGTGCGCCTGCCCACCTCGAGAGCCCATCTTCTCTGGCATGCCGGTGAGTTGGTGCCGAGTGCCCTTCCCACCGAGGGAGAGGCCTGGCTCTCTGCTTTGCCCAGCGCCCGCGGGTATCGGCCCTGCTGGGCTTTGTGTTGCAGTCAGCCGCCTCCCCGTGCAGCTCCGTGCTTGGTGTAGACGTTGCCTATAACCTCTCCCCTTCTTTTGCGACCCCTACTCCTACCCAGGGTGCTCCGGGACTATGGATGGGCAGCTCCTCGCAGCCGGGCCCACAGGTGTGTGTGGCTTGTCTCCTTGTCTCGGCTCTTGTCTGCCAGCGCCCCGCGGCTTGCCGCCCCACTACTGATCTCTGCTCTTCCTGCTCTGATTTTTGTCTTCTCTCTCTCCCTCTCAGGGTCCCCCAGGTGTTCCTGGACCACCAGGCCCCCCTGGAATGCCTGGGCTGCAGGTAAGACAGGGTTGGAGAAGAGAATGATGGGTTTGAGGCTCAGGCAGCCGCAGAAGCTGTTCCACGCTGGTCACACACACCTAGCGTGTCTCCTCTGTGCTCCTGCTTCCCAGCGTGATGCCTGGGCCGGGCCTGGGCACGCCCAGCTCCATTTCCAAGAATATCCCGTTGTGGGTTAGCCCAGGCACCCTAGTAATGGAAGCCAAAGCCCAGACCTGGCAGAGACCCCGAATATGTGACAAAGCGCCCTGCTCTGAGCAGCAGTTCATGTTTGATTATGCAACATCTACCTGTGTTAGACGCTGGGATATAGCGGTAGACCAAACATTAAAGTTCCCGTGCTCTCAACGCTTGCATTCCAGCAGGAGAGACAGGCACCTGCAAGACGAGCAAAACCTGGCATGTTAGAAAGTGGCTGTGTATACAAGAATGCTTGATGTGCAAGCGTGAGGACCTGGATTCAAAACCTTAGTACCCATGTTAAAGTAAAAAATAAGAAACTAGGCATGGTTGCATCTGCCTAGAAGCCTAGCGCTGTGGGACAGGGGCAGAGACAGAAGGACCGAGGAGACCTGATGGTCTCCAGTCTAGCTCCAGTTCAGTGAGAGACCCCATCTGCAGAGAATAAGGTGGAGGGCTGGACAGATGGCTCAGGGGTTCAGACTCGCTTTGGAAGCAGAAGGTCCTGAGTTGGGATCCCAGGTCCCACATAAAAAAAAATGCCAGGCCACAGCCCATACTTCTGGCCCCGGTGGGCGGAGCCTGGGAAATCTCACAGCGAAGCAAGAAGGAGGTAGAAGCAATCCAGGATGATTCCCGAAGTCACCCTTGGTCCTCCACAGGAACACAACAGTGCCCTCTGATACACACACGCACACACACACACACACACACACACACACACACACACACGGAGTAAATAAAAAATAAAAGAGTAAGATGGAAGAGCGATAGAGCAGGACGCTCATGGTTCTCCGGCCTTACCACCTGTGCACAGAGCACTCACATATACACGTATGTGCTGGGGGAAGGGGTAAGGAGAAAGGGAGAAGGAGAGCAAGAGGAGGATATGTGCTAAAGAGAAAGATAAATCAAGCATGGGGATAAAGTGGGAGGTGGGCAGGAGAGGTATTTCTGAGAACTTCTGAAAAGTGACATTTGGGATTGGTATTGGGAAGACAGCTCAGGCAGTGAAGGTCTCACTGCGCAAGCATGAAGACCTCAGTCTAGATCCCCACCACCGCCAGCACTGGGTATGTGGAGCAGGAAGATCCTGGGGCTGCTGGCCTCGCTGCATCAGTGAGCCCCAGGCACAGGGAGAGACCCTGTCTCAAAACATGAGGTGGGACTACGATGCCTAATATTGATCTCTGGCCTCCACGCATACGCAGATCTGCACACACATGCACACACACACACACACACATCTGCACACACACAAGCACATCCACATGCACAAACAAAAGAAGGTGACATTGGAATAAAGACGTAGAGGATGCAAGTTAGCCCATAGGAAAGCTCTGGGGGAGAGCACCCGTAAGGGAGAAAGTTCCCTGAGACAGCACCCTTGGGGGAGAACACCCCTTGGGAAGAGCACGCTGAGCAGAGAAAGCAGCAGGTGCAAAGGCCCAGAGGCAGGAATGCGAGGCTGAGGTCCGTATGGCATCTCTATGAGAATTTTCATCACCGATGCAGGTAGCCAAGATCGAATCTTACCTCTGCCGTGTGCTGTGTGGTACTGTGAAGGTACTTAACCTGTCAGTACCCCAATTCCTGTATCTATTGAGTGGAGATAGTTGCGAAATCTATCTTGAAGTATCTATAAGTACTAAAAACCTTCATCTCAAAGCGCATGGAGTCTTTCCCAGTACATAATACTCCAGAAGAGGCATTAGCTGTCTGTAGTGATACGACTCTGATTATTTTACATCCACTTTCTGTTTGAGCCTCACGTCAACCCCCGAAGGAAGGTGGTATTGCTTCTCAGTCACAGCTATATCAACTGAAGCTCTGAGAGGTGAGGTATCTTGTCCAAGGTCACCCACTCAGGTGTGGGTTTCCCTATGCAGAGCACCTTCTCCCCACTTTCCTGTGCCTTTTGGGATGGTCCCTGATGGTTTGCCCACTGGGAGCTGGAGCCCACATCATACATTTGGCTACCCTCACTCTTGTAAAGTGCCTGCAGCATCAGCGTCTGTCGTGGAGTGTGGAGTTTGGTTTGGGGAGGCTGAGAGTCATGTCAAAGCCACCCCAGAACCAATGAACACTGGTGTAGGGTAACCCTGTAGGGCACACTGGGAAAGCAAAATAGAAAAGAGCGATCGCCGAGTGCGGTCTCAGGCACAAGAGGCCCATCTGATGTCAGTGCCCGAGTCCAAGCAGAGGTTGTCACAAACAGGCATCTGTCTCGTGCCAGGCTGGGCATAGGATGGCCAACCTCTTCTCTCAGGGTACAGAAACAGGCTCAGAGATGCATGGCACTTACTCGCTCAAGTTTGCATGATCCCCATGCCTGCTCATCATGTTTCTTTTTCTATTTTCATGCGTATGTATGTGTGGGGTAGATGGATGTGTGTGTGTGTGTGTGTGTGTGTGTGTGTGTGTAGGCCTGAGGCTGCTATCAGCAATTTCTCAGGTGAGGAAACAGAAACGCAGAGGTTAATAAATGTGCCTAATGTTTTCATCATTGATAAGTAGTCAAACTCAGACTGCACTTCTGCAGAACTGCAGAAGGAGTAGGAAGACAAACACTCTCAGGTGGAACTAACACCTAGCTAACAGCAGCTGCAGAGGGTGGAACAGCGGGCAAATGGTAATAACGACAACCAGGGCTGGGAAGGTGGCTCCGCTGGCAGAGCGCTTGCCTGGCATGCGTAAAGCCCACCGCATAAACTGGGTATGGTGGCGCACACGTCTAATCCCAGCAATTGGGAGGTGAACATGAGAGGGTGAAAGTCCAGGATATCATCAGCTATACAGTGAAAGCAGAAATCAGATCCCCAGATCTTCCAGAAAGTGCCAGGCGACTGTGGCAGCCCACTTACAATTCCAGCCTTGGAAGGTGGAGATCGGGAGCCCCCAGAATAAGCTGACTGGTGAGGCAAGCCCTACCTGAATTTGATTAACTGCTTCAAAGAATAAAATGGAAAAGCATTGGAGAATGATTCTTGATAACAACACACACATGCACTCAAGCACGTGCATACTTCTGCGTGCGCACATGCACATTTACCGAACCTCATAAATCCACATGAAAATGGAAAAAGAGCTGGAGAAATGGCTCAGGGGTTAAGACTCTGCCTTGCAAACAGAAGGACCTGAGTTCAGATCCTAGATCCCACATAAAACCGCCAGGTGGAAATGGCAGCAGCCTGCACTTCCAGTTCTGGAAGGTGGAGAGCCGGGGATTCCAGAGCAAAGCAGGGAAGCCAGCAGCTTTCACCCTGAATCTGAGCTCACCCCATGCTTGACCTGGGGTCTTTAGATTTATTTTTCCTTTCTGAGTTCTTTGCAATGTGCTTGTTTGATTGTGTGTGTGTGTGTGTGCGTGTGGGTGTGGGTGTGTGATGTGTGGTGTGTGATGTGTGTGATGTAGTGTGTGTGTGTGTTTGTGGTGTGTTTGTGTGGTGTGTGTGTTTGTGGTGTGTGATGTGTGGTGTGTGTGTTTGTGAGGTGTGTGTGTGGTGTGTGTGAGTGCGCGACTCATGGGCTTGTGGATGCCTCTTCCTCTGTCACTTTTCATTTTTTTCTTTTGAAGCAGGGTTTCTCCCTGACATTGGCATTTACTGACTTGCCTAGACTCATGGGTCACTGTCCTGGCCCAAGCAGCCTCCTCCCTCTGCTCCCCTAAAGTACTGGCACAATGTGCTATGCCTGGATCTTTTTTTTCTTTAAGACTGAGATGAAATGCCCAGTTTTGCTAAGAAATTATGATGATAATGATTTGTAATAAAACAAGACTTACTTCAGGAAAACACGACAGTTACCATACTGAAGATTCTACCCAAATTCCAGTCTTCCCTTGCCACGTGGGGCATTTCTCCCATGGGACTGATTTTGAGGTCCCTCCTCTGAGTCTCCTGGACTTGTCCTCCACACTGTCTGGAAACCTTCAAGCCAGGACTGGATGACAGCCTTGTGTAGCTGTGCAGGGGAGAGGGAGAGGTGGCGAGGCTGGTGAGGGGAGCCAGGGAGGGGGGGGCGGGCTAGGGACAGGGGTGTCCTCACTGGTGTGTCTTTCCTCTGCTGCAGGGAGTGCCTGGAAAGAACGGTTTGCCAGGACAGCCAGGCCACACTGCGGAGCTGGTGGGTACCAGTCAGGACGCCCTGGCCACAGCCCTCCCCGTCCTTCCTTAGCTGCCATGGGGGGAGCAAAAGGGGGAGGGTTTGTCTCTCTCCGCCCCAGCTGGAAAGATGCCCCCTGGCTGTGGAAGTCTCGGTGCTCCCTGCTGAGCCATGTCTATGTCTTGCAGAGCTCCTTGCCCATCCAGAAGCACCTCCTCCAGGTAAGAGAGCACAGAAGGAGTCACTGGCGGGTGTCTCCTGAGGAGGTTCTCGCCGTGGGTGCTCAGCTGCATGCCACCTTACGACAGAAACAGATTGCCAGCTCCCGTTCCCAGGGTGTGAGGAAAGTGCGTGGCAAGCATCTGTCTAAGGAGGTCTGGCTGGGACCCGGCTTGTACTAACCCCCCGGGCACCATGTGCTGAAGGAGTGCCCGAGGAAACCTGCCAAGGTCCCCACATGCCCCGTAGCCTGCCTCAGCAGCTGGGGAAGACGCCCCCATGGCACCTGGGTCACGCCGGGGCAGGGCCCAGCGGCTTCCAAAGCAGAATGCAAAGGGCGGCGGTACAGTCGTCAGGGTCACGTGACCTGCACGGGTCAGGTTCCGTGATGGAACTGGGGGTGGGAGGGCTGGGGTCAGTCCAGAAAGAATCCTGCAGGAGGGACTTGAGAAGCAATTGCGTTCAGAGAAGGGCCTCTGGATCTTTGAGGACAGTCGGCTTGTGCTGGGACCTGGGACCAGGCCGTAGACCTGCCGGAGGGCTGCAACCTCTTCTGGCTTCCGGAGCTCCCAGTGTCCGCTGGGAACTAAGCCTTCCACACACAGAGCCAAGTGGTCATTTCTTCAGGCGGCCTCCAGGTTCCTGGAACTTTCTCCCACGCAGCATCTTCAGGGGACTCCTCCCTTACACATGCTGTCCCCTCTGGGTCTTGGCTTAGTCAGTGGGTCTTGGTCACGGGGTCTGTCTGCCAGGCTCCTGCTCTGAACTATGGGTGTTTTCAGAAGCAGTTGGCAAAGGTAGTAGGGATCACCGTGAGCTTTCCCAGCTTTTCTCTCTCTACTAGACTTTGGTGAAGCCCGAATCGTCCTTCCTCCTGCCCCCTGCCCGTTCCTGACCCTAGGCATCCATGGTGTGACTCCAAACCCCGGATGTGACATAATTCCCTAACATTACACTTGTTGGCTTTGTGCTAAGGTGTTCCGCAAAGGGGCTCCGTTTACAGCTGAGCACGGCTTGTAGTGGGAATCAGATGTCAGTCAGCAGTTCCTGCCAGGAATCTGACCACGCCCATATGCACAGTTCAAAGGAAGCACCACATGGGGGGGAGTATCTAGGTTCCCACTTACATAGACAATCACATCACCTCCTTTGAGTGTCTACTGTCTGTTTCCACGATGACTTAAAAGATACGGGCCTCGCTGGGCCCTGGGGATTGCAGGCAGCAATGTACTAAGGCCTCGTGGGTGCCAAAGCAATGATGACCCTTACCCCTGGGTGGTGCCGTGCATGGTGAAAGTGAGAGCAGGGCGCCTGCTTGGGGTGCTGGTCCGCATGCGGGGCCTCAGATAGGCTCCACGTTCCTAAATGCCCCTGGAACCCTTTACTGCTCAGGAAGGCCCCAGCCTCCATCAACCCCTCCTCCTACCTAAGCCAGAGGAATCCCTTGCTATTGGGAGGACTGCTCAGGCCCGGCACCTGGGGAGCCCTTGACAGTGGGTGAGCTCAGAGCTCAGAGCCCAGGCAGGCCCATGGGGGGGGGCGTCCACAGAAGGCCTGCTCCTCCCCCAACTGTTTCCTGGCAGCCTCGGGCAGAGGTGCTGGCATCGGGAGCCAGCCTTTTCATCCTGAATCCTTGTGGCTTGTCCTCGCCACGGGCGCAGGTTGCAGGAACAGCCGGGACAGATGGTCCCTCTGTGGGTCCCTCCGCCTCCTCCCACACGCCTGTCTGGAAAGCGCTCTGGCTGGGCCCTACCAGAGCTGCTTCCTGGAGGGAACTCAGAGCCAGCGGCTGGGATCGAGTCCCCTGAGGATGGAGCAAAGCTGCGCGGGGGTGTGGCTGGGGAGGGAGAGCGTGTGGGTGGAGGACCACCAGGCCGGGTTCTTTCTGCCCTGCTCTGACCCAGGCCGGGTCTCCATTCCTTTGCAGAGCATCTGCGGGGACTGTGCCCAGAGCTCCACAGCCCACCCGGCCTCCCTCCTGGAGAAAGGAGAAAAGGGAGACCAGGGCATCCCTGGCGTGCCAGGCCTCGACAACTGTGCCCGGGTAGGAACCGGACTGGGGTGCACAGCCCTGGCGGCTCGAGGACTCCTGACAGTCTGGGTAGAGCCTAGGCCGGGGCCACTGACGAGGCTGGGGTGGGTGGCGTGTGCAGGAGGGCCTCCTGCCTTCCTAGCAGAGCATCTGCTGTCTTCTGCAGTGCTTCTCAGGGCGGGAGCGACCGAATGCCGAGGAGGCCAGGGTAAGCGAGCCTTCCCTGCCCTGCATCCATCCCTCCTTTCCTTCCATCCCCCTCTCCCCCACTCTGATATTCACTGTCCTCTCCATTCCCCTCCCCAGGGAGACAACGGAGAGGGAGACCCCGGCTGTCCTGGAAGCCCTGGCCTGCCTGGTCCGCCTGGATTGCCAGGCCAGCGAGGAGAAGAGGTAAGACCCGGGATCAAGCCCGTGTATCCAGCCCGGGCCTCAAAGAAGCTGAGCTTCCCCCACGCTCTGAGCTCCCCCCCTCCCTCAGGCATCGCGAGCGCTCCTCTGCTCCCCAGGCATGCTGACTCCTTGCCGCTTCCTCTACCAGGGGACCCCTCTCCCTGGCTTCAGAAGTCAGGTGCCATGTTACCTTCCCAAAGAGACGCTGCACCCTCCTCGCTAGAGCAGAACCTCCTAGAGGTTCCCCAGCCTCTTGCCTGCGTCCTTCACTGCTGTCAGCAAGCCGTGAACCTCGCACAGGTGTGAACTGCACACCGGCCACGCGGCCAGCACTGTTGTATTAGTTACTGTTTCACCTGCCCCCTAGGACACAAGCGCCGTGAGGCAGAGATGTCAATGTTTTGTTTATAGCTGTGCTCCCAGCCCCTGGGACCCATGCCAGCACAGAATAGCTGCTCAGCAAACGTCTGTAGCGTGACTGAAGGAAACAAATGGAAGGCCGTCTTGGCGTCGGCCACACGGTCTTCACTGCCTATGGCTGTGGTGAACTGGAGGAAGACCCCTTAGGAAGGCGCCGTGACCTGGGTTTTGTGGGACCTCAGGTTCTTCACCGGTCTCTCTTCACTCCTTTTGTAGGGTCCACCTGGCATGAGGGGCTCCCCGGGTCTTCCAGGTCCTATTGTAAGTATCTCTGGTGCCTTGGCCTATTTGAGCGGCTCTTAGAGGGGTCCTAACACTGCGCCATCCTGCTGGCTGATCCCCAAGAAGCCAAGCAAGCACATCTGTGCTCCTTCCCCCTTTCCTCCGTGACGCTATCTTTGAGGACTGTGATCTGCCATTGGGAATCCCCTCCATCTGCCATTTTATCCCACCGCGGCCCTGCTTAGCGAAGCCCTCAGAGACACATCTTTGCCCCTACCTCTCCCTGATGCATTTTGTTCTACCCGAGGAACACAGGCTGTCTTGGCAGCCAGCGAGATGCGTGACCTTCTAGCCAGATCGCTCCCTGCCCCATAACGCCGGTTCCCACCAGGAGTTGGCGTTACGTTCTCTGTCACCTGGCAGGACTATCTCCGAGGAAGTTTATAAAGATCCTACTGGGAGGCCCCACCCTAGAGTCCTCTGCTTGTAGATGAAGCAGGAAAGAAATGGCTAGAAAGACCGGAAGAGCTAGCAGTGTGTTCTTCATAGTGGGGAGGAGAGTCTGTTGGGAGACACTTGGGGTACGCAGGCCAGGTGGGCAGGACGGAGAGGAGAGGAGTGTGGTTCCTCTGCGGTGAAGTCATTTGGCAGAATCCAGAAGCCTGGGGAAAGGTTTTCAGACTGGAGGCTGCTGCCATCTCTGCGGTGGAGGACGCGTTCTTCCTGGAGGAGGGGGGTGTGGTTGTCTTCTGGGTTTCTCAGTTAATAAGACTCTTCCAGATGCTTTGAAAAAAGAGGTGAAAAAACCCCTCCCAAAATCCCCCTCTCCTCATAACAACCCGCCGCAGGCTGGGCCCCCCCAGGCCACCCCAGAGTGATTGTGCTTGTGAGACGTGACCTGCCTATTTCTCCCACCAGGGCCCCCCAGGTTTTCCTGGTGCTGTTGGCTCCCCCGGACTGCCTGTAAGAACCTAGCACTGTTCCACCTCCCGTTCCCGCCAGCCAGGTCTCTGTGGCTTCTGCTTATTCCCCCTCCCCTGTCCTGTGGTGCCCTTGCCTCCTCCGTGTGCCGTTCGATGTCCCCTGCAGGCACGGTAGCTAACGACACAGGTTCCCCAGGTCCTGGCAGCTTGGACCCCATCCCAGTCTGACTCCCTTCCGCCCTTCCCTCTCCCTCAGCCTCCCATCTTCTCGCTTTCACCTCCCTCTGTTTTCCTTTCTCTTTCACTTCCCCTAAGGTCTCCAGGGCTCCCTTACCTTCTTACTGGAAGCTGGGGGGCCTCCAGGAGCCCCTTTATCTCTCCCTTCTCACTTCTGCCTCCCGCTTCCCACCACCTGCCGTGCAGACCGAAGATTTGCTGAAAGTCGTTCTTGGGGCCCTGCCAGGCACCTGGCCCTGTGCCCAGTGGAGATGCCAAAGCTTTAGGGCTTCACACTGCAGGCTGGCACAGGTTGGCCGCCCTGCTGCCTGGCAGGGCCATCCAGAGGCACCCCGGGGATTTGCAGGCAGCCCTTTGTGCACCCTCCCCTCAGCTAGAAGAAACACACCGCTCCCTCCTCTCCTCCCCTCTCCTCCTTGGCTCTAGGCCCGGTCTGCTCCGAGGCTGGTTTTCTAGTGTCGGGGCCCCTGCCCCTCTGTGCACAGGGCCCTGGACCGCCCCTTCTGCCAGGTGTCGTTAATTGCTCTGCCTTTGTCATCGTCAAGTTGTGTTCAAGTCACCCCGGTCCTCGCTGTTGTTCCCTTCCTGGGAAGCTCGACCTCCTGTTGTCCTGTTTGCCCGGGGCCTGGCTCCTGTTCTCCTCGGCCTGGCGACAGGCCTAGGGACCAGGTTCCTCCTTGTCACAGTTCCATCTCTCCCCGCGTCCTCACCCCTGGCCGGGCCGTGTCTGTTTCTGCTTGCTTGGGTGAAGGGCCATCTGTCCGTCTAGCCATTTGTCTTGTGTCGTGGAAAGGTTTGGGCGCCGTTTCCCAAGGGGACAAGGAGAAGGGGACAGAAAAGGTATTTCAACGGTGTGGTGAATCGATTATGGAGATGGGGGTGAGGAGTGAAGGGGGAGACTCTGAATTAATTGAAAGCAGGGTCCCCCTTCCGTGTTATTACGTGAAGGAGAATTGCTCTGGAGAAAGTCTTCCCATGCCTCTCCTGTAAATCTCCGGAAGGTGGTCTTTGGTCATTTGGGGCTTGGGTGGAGACACGGGCAGGTAAGTTCTGGGGACGTGGTGGCCTGTCCTTCGCTCACTTGGTAGACACGTCTCTGCTGTTTGCCTGGCTTGGGACTGTGCTCCTGACCCATGCGGGGGGATTTCCAGACAGCGCCTCCTTCGGTCACTTCGCTGGGGACATTATGGGCAGGGCACATGACCTCTACATTTGCCTAATACGGGAAGAGAGCGGAGCAGGGCAGCGGGAGCCAGGACTGGTCAGGACTGCCTTCTTCTGCAGTTTCTCATGATTTTTTTTTTCCTAAGGGTCTGCAAGGAGAGCGTGGCCTCACCGGCCTAACAGGAGACAAGGGAGAACCGGTAAGAAGAGGCAGCTTGAGGACCCCCAAGAAGACACTCTGAGGGGGCGAACCCCTAAGAGAAGGATGGGAGGTGGATGCGCTTTTGAAACCTCTGTGCCCTCATCCCCGACCCAGGCAGTGTGGGGGACTTCACACCCCTTAGGAGCAAATGAGCTGGATGTCCATCTACCCCTATATGCTGGAAGGCTCTTGCAGCCCTGCCCCCGTCTGTCATTGCCCTGGGCACCCTCTCCCTCCCTCAGCTGCCCTCTCCCTCCCTCAGCTGCAGCATACGGGTCCCCTGTACCACTCTGGGCCTCGTCCGCCTTCTCCTGCTCTACTCCCAGGTTCTGGTGAACCCGGGGCCTGTCACCTGGAAGGGAACCTGGGCCCGGGAAAAGCTCCAGGTGGGAGCAGTCCTGGTGTGGACGGGCAACTGCAGGTGTCTTTAACTCTTACCCAAAGAAAAGTGAGCAGGAATGTTGGCGGGGGCTGGTCCCTCATGTCTCCCTCTCTTTACAGGGCCCTCCAGGACAACCCGGTTACCCAGGTGCCATGGGCCCCCCAGGACTACCTGTGAGTAAGGGGGGGGTACCTGACTCTAGGGTTACTGGAGATGAGGGCCAACTGTCAGGGCAGGGTCAGGCTGAGCATTTCTCAGCTGGGCCCCTCCTTTTCCAGTGCCTAGCCTCTGCCAGGACATCTATGCAACCCCTACTTCTCTACTGTGGGTCCTTGGTGATGTAATGTTGGCCTCACCACTGCTGGGGGGGGGCATATGAAAAAAAGTCCACTGTGAGGCCCAGACTCAGCAGAGCTTAGTTCCGCCTCCTTGTGGGGGTTGGGAGAGTAGGGGAGACAGCTGGGAGATGCCCCCCTCCGGGAGCCTGCTGGGTAGGTGTTTCCCAGCTTTCCACTGAGAGCCACAGTGCTGAGTGGGAGGCCATGCCAGCCCACGTCTCTCCTCCCCCAGCCATCTTCCTCTGTACCCTTAGTCTCTGAGTACCAGTCTGGGTGCCAGCTGCAGCTCCACCCCTCACATTAGCGCCACCATGGGCGGGCCGCAGGACTAATTCGCTCTCTGCCACTTGTCAGGGCAGCAAGGGAGAGCGAGGCTACGCGGGGCCTGCAGGAGAGAAGGGAGAGTCGGTGAGTTGCAATGCGGGGGCGCGAGGAAGGGCCTTCAAACTGTGTGGTGCGCCTCCCAGCTTACACCGGGGACTGCAGATCAGCCTGTGACCCCCGCTGCCCCCCCTACTCCGTGGCGCCCCCACTCCGTGGCCCCCCCACTCCGTGGCTCCAGCTGCGGCTCCGCAGCACAGGCTGGTGACTGCGGAGGCGGAGGCTGTGAGAATCCCGGGAGGCTTATGCAGACAAGTCTGTGGGGAGGGGCTTGAAGGGGATAGAGCCAGTCAGCTGGCAGAGCTCTCCTTCCTGCCAAGGTGGGCTGGCCAGGGTGTCTAGAACTCGGCCCACAGCATGGTCTCCTCCTCAGGAGCGCCTCATCGAGCACAAGAACTAGTAATTGCTAGCACATGAGGACCCAGATTCACGAGTGACAATATGACTCACTAAGGTCTTGTGGCCGTCTAGGGCCTACAGCCCCACCCATCTGGTGACGAACTTCAAGCCTCACGTCTGGAGCCTGCCCAGCTGCGGCTGGAGTCTTACCTTTCTCCCCCATAAAGCTCAGTGAGACTTCAGTGGAACCCCGCAAACTCTGTCACACTTTTATTCCATAATGAGATCGTCTCGTGGGCCTGCTGGGAGCGAGGCATCCTTCCGAGGTTTCTGCACCCAGCCGGGAAGGCCCTGTGTGCCTCTCTCTGCCGCGGGAGGCTGATGGCAGATGTAAACAGATAGATGGAAATGACTAGAGAGGAGCCCCCCTGGAGCACACAGAGAAGGGAATGGGGATGGGTGGGCTGCGGGCTGCTGTGTAGAAGGGGGTGAGGGAAGTCCTTGGGGAGGAGCGCTCTCGGAGCTTGAGATCTGGGCGGTGGGAACTGCTGGGTCTCCAGGGGCCATGGGTGAGACAAAACGGGGAGAGAGCCATGCAGCAATTCCCAAGAGGTCCAAGAGACCGAGCAGGGCTGGGCCATGGTGGAGGGGATTTTTTGGAACAGGTTCTTTCATGGAACCTGGAAGTCATTGGTTAGGTTAGGCTGGCCGGCCAGTGAGCTCTGGGGATCTGCCTGTCTCGTGTACCTGCTTCCCACCTCCACCCCGGTGTTTGGGGTTAGGCAAAAGCCTAGCTTTTATTTGGGTGCCAGAGATCCAAATTCAGGTCCTCACCTCAGACTCACACGTCATGCACCATCCCAGCCCCAGCCAGCAGCCATTTCCTGGCTGAATTGGAGATGGCAGGACTAGACATCGGGCTGCCTTCAGAAAACCCAGAGTGACCAGATAGAGGAGTTCCGTCCACACAGGAGTCTCCCACCACGTGCCCCGACCCTCCCCTGTTCATGCCTTATGTTTCCACATGATTGATTCTGTCCCTTCGGGTCCCCAGGGCCCACCAGGATCTGAAGGCCTTCCAGGTCCACAAGGCCCCGCGGTAAGTTTGAAGTCAGGGAAATAGAGAAGGGGGGACACGCCGGAACCTCTCTGAACCTGCACAGAGGAAGATCAACTCTAAACTTGCTTCTTCCTTGTGGTGACAGGGTCCTCGAGGAGAGCGAGGACCCCAGGGGAGCTCTGGTGAGAAGGGTGACCAGGTGAGTGATGCTTGAGGGAAGGCTGTGGAGGATGTTGGGGGGGCACCAGCTCTCACCTTCCCACCTTCCTCCCCCACCTCACACCCAGAGCCTCACTGGCTGGCCATCTTGATCAGAGGGCTGGGCAAGGCCCTTGGACTTGAGGCTGTCCTGCCTGCCCCTCTTTCAACCTGGCAGAGGGTATCATAGCTCACGGAACCTCATTTACTCCCCTAGGGATTTCAAGGCCAGCCAGGCTTTCCTGGCCCGCCGGTGAGTAAAACAACAAAGCTTCTCTGTGATGTGGTCTTGTCGGGAGGGGCAGACTTGACCAGACCCAGTGTGAAGATGCGGGCAGGGGCGGGAAGGAAGAGGTGGGCGGAGCAGCCTGGGTGGCCAGGACTGATTCAGGAGCTGGACCTGGATAGCAGAAGCTCGTGGGTGGCCGCGGAGGCCAGGCAGATGTAATGCCCAGGGTGGGAGTTCTTGGAAGACCCAATCTACCCTTTTAACAGTGAAGCATACATGGAGGAAGGAAGAAGGGGGCTTTCCGGGCACCACTTTTACTCCTGTTTGTTCCTTTGTGGATACAGGGCCCCCCAGGATTCCCAGGCAAAGCTGGAGCCCCTGGCCCACCAGGCCCCCAAGCCGAGAAGGTAAGCAGAGCCACAGATCTGCTAACACCGTGGATCTGACACACGCAGAGAATTTATGGACCAAGTCCTCGCCATCAAGGCAGGGCCACTGGCCAGTGACTCCTTGGACGGCCCTGGGTCCCAGGACACTCGGCACCCTTTGAGCAGCCTAGGTCCCCTCTGCCGGGAGCCCATAAGGCAGGTGCAGGGCAGGGGGAGGCACAGGAGGGTTGAGGCTGATGACCGCACCGTCCAGCCTGATGGAAGAAGGAAAAGAGAGACATAGATGAGGCCAGGAACTCCCAGATAAAGGCCCGACTGGAGAAGGAGTGTGTCGCCCTCCCTGGTTGCCCCCCAAAGACTCAGTGGAGACGAGGTTATGGCAATGACAGGGGAGGGAGGGGCAGCAACCTGGGAGCCACACCCTGCCTGTCCCCGAGGGACAGTCTTGATCAACAGTTGTAATTCAGAGCAGACATCCCGCAGCTGAGTCTGGGGTTTCCTTGTATGCTGAGTGGGGGCTGTCCGAGACCCTTAGCAAGATTCCTGAACTTGGGACCAAGGAAGGGGGCTGCTGCCTAAGGGGGAGCTTCTTTTCTCTGAAGCCACGTATTAGCCTCTCACCATACAAGTGAGGAAGGACCAGCTGAAGGACTGCAAAAGGCAGCGAGCAGCAGAGCTAAGCTGCAGGAGAGGCCCGACCCCTCTCGCTATCTCCCCTGAGCTAGTGCCTATCAGCCACAGGTGGGGCCAGGATGGCTCTCAGCACCCACCACCTCCCTTCCCTGTACAGGACGAGGAGGCAGCCCCTGCCTGGTGTAGGACAGTCACTGCAGAGAATCTCAGTGCTCAGCGGTTCTCCATTACTATTCCCAGTGGACTGATATTGGCTAGAGCAGTGCTGACCCCTCCTGGTGGCTAGTGGCATCGCAGTACTGTCCAAATCTCTTCCCTTGAGCTGTTCCCCCCACCCCTTTCCTAAGCCTCCAATCTTCCAGTGTACCCACCTGTTCTCATCCCTCCCCTACTATTAGCCTTCGATGGCTCCCTAGTGACTACGGCAGTGTGTTCCCAGCCCCTATGTCTTTCCTTACACAAAAGCCCACATCAAACCTCAAACTATAAAGCAGATACAAATGAAGCTGCTCTGGGTAAGACCCAGGTAAGGGTCCTTGGAGTCCTCCCCTCCCCCGACTCCCCCCGCCCAGTTCTCATTTTATGCCCTAACCTCAAGTTTCCATCAAGAGCCTTTGGGGTCTGAGAAGCAGGTTTGGAAAACCACTGACCTGTTCCTACAGTGCAGCACAGCATTTCAGGCCCTTCCCAGTCAAGCTCCTCCTCCTTCAGCTTCCTCTCCTGCCCCGCCTATCACACGGACACTGACATTCTGGTCAGCCAGGCACCTGACCACTTCCAAGTCTTCATCTGCTAGGTTCCTTTTCTTCTCCTCTTGCCCCCCCCCCAGCATCCTTAGACCCTACCAGCTGGTGTCCCTGCCCGTGCCATCAGGACCCCTCCTCCAAACCCTACAACCTCCTCTTCACCCAGACTATGTAGGTTGGGCTTCTCCACTTTTGCTTTCCTTGGGGCACTAAAGCCCGTATACATTGCATGTTATTAGCATGTTATTCATTGAATACACTCCCCTACCCACCTGCCAGCCTCTGCGTCAACTCAGAGAACATGCCTGTCTTGTCAGAAGACTCTGTCCTTTCTCCTTGAAGAGAGGGGAAGAACCTTTGCTGATAAGGATAGATGCTCTAAGGGAGACAATATGGAGAGTGTATCAGTTCTGGGGTTGGAAGCCAGGTGTCCAGGACCCGTGGGCTAGGGCAGCCCCTGCTGACTCTGCCGGCGGTACTGGTTCCAGGGCAGCGAAGGGATTCGAGGCCCATCAGGTTTGCCTGGTTCCCCTGGACCACCAGGACCACCTGGGATTCAGGTAAGTGTGCACCCCTGTGGCTTGAGAGATGTGTGCTGGGGATTGGTGCGATGTGTGCGCAGGAGTGTGTACATGCACGGCAGGGGTGGGAGCTGAGTGAGGGGCAGAAAGAGCCTCAGGGCTGGGTCAGGCCTCCCCCCAACCTACTCCTTAGTACAGTGTGCAGGAACACCTTTCTCCTGTCTGCAGGGCCCTGCAGGGCTGGACGGACTGGATGGGAAGGACGGCAAGCCTGGCCTGAGGGTAAGATGGGGCTGTGAGGGAAGGTGTCCCCCACTCTGCTTCCTTCTTTTGGAGGGAGCTGAAGCATCCCCACACACACACTCAAGAATATTCATTCCACTCCTTGTGCTGCTCCTGCCTCACCCCACCTCCCTGCTGGCATCAGAGCTTTTGGGGGTCTTCCTTAGTGGCCTTGACCAGGTTAGGTGAGTGAGCCTTACCAAAAGCAGGATGGTCACAGAGACCCCCTTTATGTATTGGTGCTCAGGCAATGAGGAAACTAGGTTGGGTTTCCAGAAGATTCAGCCTGTGGGCATGACAGGCTCGAGCCAGCCCTGGCTCCTTGGTTGAGTTTGCTGTGGAAGCTGAGGGCCAGTCTCCTAGCACGGCCCAGAGAAGGAGCCAGGACTCACGTGGTCTCCTCAGTTGCTCGGAGGCCGAGCAGGGCTGGGACTCTTCCCTCCGCCCCATACAAGGTTCCCACCAAATCCTGGGACAGCTAGAGGAGGCGGAGGAAAGGGAGGCAGTGGGTTATGAGCTGGATTCAGTCTGGGCCCATTTGCCTGAATGCTCATTTCCTTTCCTAGGGGGACCCTGGTCCCGCTGGCCCCCCAGGACTCATGGGACCCCCGGTAAGTTGAGCTACAAGAAGGAGTTGGGAACTCCAAGCCTCCTCCCAGGGCCCACTCACATCTGCATGTCCCTGGGTCCCCACTCGGCGATGATGACTGTGACAAGTGCCCTGCGTGTGGCCTCTCAGCAAGAAGGCAGGAGAGAGGCACGTCAGCTCCTTGCTTTTCCTTCCAGGGATTCAAGGGGAAAACAGGACATCCTGGCCTCCCGGGACCCAAGGTAGGGGGCACCTTGGACCAGCAGGCTTTCCCTGCTCCTCTTGGGCCTGACACCAGGCAGTACGGGCGGTTCAGCCTGGATGGGGATGCCCTTTGACCCCTGGCATCAGAGCCTCCTGACCATGATGGCCTAGGACATTAAGTTAGGACTTTCCTACTAGCCCAAGGACCTCTGGCCAGAGCCAGAGCCAGAGACAGAGTCCCTCCACTGTAGGTTCAACTTGAGGTGGGTCACCAGGCTCTGATTGCTCTCTTCTCTTTTAGGGCGACTGTGGCAAACCAGGTCCCCCTGGGAGCAGTGGCCGGCCAGGCGCGGAGGTACACCACTGTGACACAACCTTGGTTTCTGCTGACTCTGGGATACAGTCACGTCCTTTCACTCAGGGGCAAAATGGCTGCCTTCGCTCCTTGGCCTTCTGAGGCAAAATTTCAACCCAAGCGCACATCTAGGACCTTTTCCTTCTTAGGAGTTGTAACGGGTTGCCTCCCTAGAGGCTACTGGGTCGCCCACCTAATAAGGCAGCTCTGGCCTCCTTAGGCATTAAAGGCTGGAGTCTGACCCTAGAAGTTCAACCCTGCCCCCTAGCTTCCCACCCCACTTCCAGCCCTGCCCCCTAGCTTCCCACCCCACTTCCAGCTGCCCCCTAGCTTCCCACCCCACTTCCAGCGCTGTCCCCTAGCTTCCCACCCCACTTCCAGCCCTGCTCAGTCTTCTCTCACCCGGCAGTCACACATGTGCAAACAAGATCGTTTCCTTTTTCTGACTCCTACAGGGTGAGCCTGGTGCCATGGGACCCCAGGGACGCCCCGGACCCCCTGGCCATATTGTGAGTTCAACTGTTTGGACCTCTACCTCTAAGAGTTAGGGGGTCATTGGGGTGGGGCGAGGTGAACAGGGGATTGGCCGCAGAAGCTCCCCTAACCAGGCAGAGCGACAGAGAACTTTGGGCTCATTGAATTCAATAGTTCTGAGCTTTTAACCACTTTTGGCTTTTCTGGGCATAATTCACATTCACACTTGAGTCGAATGTCATTCAGTTAGTCCACAAATGATTCTCGACCAGGCACTGTTCCAAGCACTGGGGCGCTGCAGCTACAAGATTGACAAGGTCCCCGATCCCCAGGGGCTTCTGCACAGCCACAGCACACACATGAACGCATGTTTCAAAGGGGGAGGAGGCGATGTTACAGGGAGCAGCTAGGAGCTGGCTTCAGAGGAACCCTTGAGGGAGAAGTGACTGAGGCCTGACTAAAAAGGCTCCCAGACAGAAGGGGTCACAGACACATACAGCTCACGGCAGCCAAAAGCATGGTGTGTCTACGGAACCCCCAGAAGGTCAGCATGCTGGAGTGCAGCCTGAGAAGGGCTCAAGTGGAACCAGGAAGCTGAGCCTCAGAGGTGAGGGAGGCACACCGAGAGACGGGATGGACCAGTGGCTACAGGGTGGATAGGTGGCAGGAATGGAGAAGGACCAGAAGGCTCGGGGCTCCAGGAGATGGAGAGCCGGTTCCTCTGGTCTGAAGCAGGGTCAGAATGAGAGAAAGATGGGGACGATGTGGGGCTAGGGCAGCTGCGTGGGTTGGTGGTATTTTTTTCACTGAGTCAGGGCATCTTGGAGAGAACGTTTGTTAAGCGGGGGATGCATCCCCCATCTCTTTCCTCATCAGTCACTCAGGCGGCTGCCAATTGGTGCCTTTGATCAGTGTGATGGCACCGCGCTGATAGGGCTCCAGAGAAAGCGAATCCACTGGCGTGTTATTGCAGCCTGGCTTGTAGCATTTCCAGGAAGCCTTTGGAAATGTTAAAAATAGTTCGTGACCAAAATGAGGCGCTCTCAGGTCTCTGTCAACATTTTTATGCATATCAAGGAGTGCAGAGGCCCTGTTAGGTCTAGCCCAGTCCCCTGTGCATGAAGTATAAAAGAAGGCATTGCAAGTAAATCACAGCCCAGTGGAGACTCACGGAGGGCTCGAGATGGGTGTACGGGGCTCCGCCTCTCACCCCTGTCCATCCCGAGCTGCCTGACTCTGTGTGGTGGTCCCAATGCTGGTTTCCATGCCAGGACACTTGCATGGGTGGGATAGAAACCATGGCTTGGGAACTTTGTGTAGAGGTGCAGGAGAATCTGCTGGGAGAGAGCTGAGCGCCCTGGGGCTCGGAGACGGTGTTACTCTGGTGAGGAAGGTGACCTTGGGGCCATGCCTCAGAGCAAGGATGTGGGTCCACAGAAGTGGGCATTTCAGATGCATCCCCCAGTGGCAGCAAGGAAGGGGAATCCTTGGGGGTTGGGGTACCGTTGCTCCCCAGAGCACCAGGCACCTAGGATGGGGCCCACATCCCAGAACACAGAACTCCTCTGTGTGGATGCAGGGGTAAGCATCTGATGTGCTCCAGAGACCCCCTTTGTGTGATGCAGCACAGGGCTTTGGAGATGGCTGGAGTCCGTCCCGGGACAATGCGGGCAAGCACTATCCACGCTAGTAAGGCCTATGAGGTGGGGGGACATGTGCAGACCTCTTGTCTTCTCTCCTCCATGGAACAGTAGGAAAGTGGGGCTCACCTGTATGAAGGGGGTTGGTCTAGAGAGACATGGGTCAGTTAGTTCTCTCCTGCCTTTGCCCTTCTGTCTGGGCCTCTGGCTGTGGTTTCCAAATTGTCTTACTGGCCCAGGTAAACCATTCGGCAGGTAACGGGATAGTGGGGCCCTGTGTGTTCAGGGCCCTCAGGTCTCTATGCTGGACCCAAAGCTTCTGAAGAAGCTCAAGGTCAAGAACAGAAGAGAAGGAAGTTTCAGGAAGGGAACCGAGCTGATAGAATAGAGCTTACTTGTCACCCCTGACCCTCCCCCAACACACACCCTCTCCAAACTTGCCACTGGAGCCTTTCCAGCCTCTAACTCGCCTCTTCTTAGGGACCACCAGGACCTCCAGGCCAGCCAGGCCCAGCTGGGATCTCTGCAGTGGTGAGTGGCTTTCCTCTCTTTACTTCCCCGAGGAGTATTCCCTCCCATGGACTTCTTCCACAGGAAGTCAGAAGGATGAGAACCATTTGTTTTCACTGCCCTCCGCCTCTGCCATCAACCTTTGGAGATGTGGCGAGGGGCTTTGGAGAGGATGGAGGCCATCCTGGGTCTCTAACACAAATTCAGGCAGTGCCAAAGGAGGGGAGAGACAGCTTCTGGTGCCTGTTGGGGTGTCTACCTCTGGTTCTGTGGGCTCTGCTTCTTCCCCTCTCCACTGACTTTTGTCCCATCCTCTAGGGTCTGAAAGGAGACCGGGGATCCCCTGGAGAAAGAGGCCTGGCAGGCCTCCCAGGTCAGCCTGGCACACCTGGACACCCCGGCCCCCCGGTAAGACCCCACATCTTACAGCCCAACCCAAGGGAAAGGACCAGCTGGCTTTGCCGTGCACAGTTGCTGTCCCCAAGGAAGGAGAGGGTGCCGCATGGCGGGATAGCGGCACAGGGCGTGTACCTCAGGATCGCCCCACATTCAGAGAGATGAGTCCTGCAAGCCAGCGGCACACGAGGTCACTGCTTCTGAGGACGCCCCATGGACCCGATGCCCATCCCTTAACTTAGGTGTCAGACAGAGGAGACTTGATCCCTGTGCTGCCACTGCCCCTGCCCCAGGGGAGCTTGTGAGTAACCACAGAAAGCCTCTGAAAGTGCCAGGGACCAGAAATACGGTGCTATTACTGTAACTTTCTGAGCTCCTCAGAAACCCGACTTGATCTCTGTTTAGCACTCAGAGCGATGCTATATTGGTCACTGACTGCGGAAGTTGAGCCTGCACTTAGGCTTGATGTGCATTTTGTCTTCATCTTTACCACGCCTCTTAGTAGATGTGATCATCCTCGGTCTACAGAGGAGGAAACGGGCTCAGCATGGCGGAGTAGGTTGCTCAGGGTCATAGAGGTAGTAAGTGGAAGAGGTCAGAGTTGGTCCCCGGCCTGCGCAACCGCAGAAACCTTAGTCCTTAGCCAGTCTGCAAAACTGTCTCTTTCTAAAGGTCCAGATAAGAGAACCACAGGAGGTGGAGCAGACGGCTAATTGCAGAGATGAAAAGTCTCCCCAGAGGGCTGGAGAGGTGGCTCAGGGGTTAAGCCTCCGCCTTGCAGGCGGAAGGTCCTGAGTTCGGATCCCAGATCCCACGTGTAGACGCCAGGCGGAAGCGGGGGCGGCCTGCGCTTCTGGTCCTGGTAGGGCGGAGCCTGTGAATCCCGGGGTAGAAGGAGGTGGAGGCGTCCATGGTGGTTCGCGAATTCGTCCGTGGTTCTACACACACACATACACACACACACACACACACACACACACACACACGCGCGCGCGCGCCGCACATGCGCACAGTTGAATATATAATAAAAAAAAATTAAAAAAAAAAAAAAAAAAGAAAAGTCTCCCCAGAAAGACAAGGAGGGGGGCCAGGTCTCCTAGTCCCCAGAGGGGTGCTTTCCCCTAAGCAGACCTTCCAGAAAGCAACAGCAAAAGCCCTTGGTGCTGGTAACCTTGGATGGGGCAAATGATGCCAATCATGTGGGCATACCCGTTTCCCAGAGGGCTGCTCACTGGGATTCCTGACCAAGGCCCTGGGCAGGTCCCTCCCACTTGGCACTGTCGTTTCCTGGAGGATCAAGAGCCACAAGGCCCCTGGATGTGTCTGACACTCCTCCTGCTATCTCAGATTCCTCTTCCCCAGCAGCCCAATAGAAAGACCTGGGCTCAGGCCGGGGGAGGGGTGGGGCCTTGGCTGTCCTGTTATAGGGAGGAAGAGAACTCAGGGCATCTTCCCCGAGGACACATGATCCTTCAACAAACACTAAGCAGGCACTCAGATCCAGGCAGTCAGTGTGTGTAGAGCCCAAGCAAAGAGGAGCCTCCGTTCTACCCTTACGGAGCTCAGCAGGGCATGGGAAGCTGTCGATTATAGACTCAGGGGCCAGACTAGAGCTGAGGGAGTGGGGGGTCTGCAGGATCAGGGCCTCTGGGAATACAGGGGTCTGGGCAAGGTGAGACCCATGAGGCTATGTGACAATTCATCACATTTTCATTGCTTTCTGCTTCCCTAGGGGGAACCTGGTTCTGATGGTGCAGCTGGAAAAGAGGTACCGTAGTGCTTGGTCCCCCTGTGTGGTGGGGGGCACTGACCTTGCCATATTCCTTCCTCACTTATTCAGTAAGCATCACACGCGGGCACAAGACTATTTCTGACAGAATTCATACTCTGTAGGTTTCACATCTAGGGGCATAATCAACTTCTGATTGATTGAAAATATTCAGGAAAGCATTACACTGAAAAAAAATTCTGATCTTAAAAGACAGACTATGTAGCCAGTCTGGCTTCAAACTGGTGATTCTCCTGCCTCAACCTCACTAGTGCTTGCCTTTTTCCCTTGTAGTTATTCCCCTGAACAACACAGAATCATAACCGTTTGCACAGGACTAGGTATTGCAAGTTATCTAGTGATGAATTAAGGCAGACAGAATGCACGTAGGCCTTATGCAAATGCCATATCACATTCTAAAAAGAACTCCAGGCAGAATCTGGTGTCCAGAGCCCTGGATCCAGTCCCCTACAGATAGCAACTGATGGTCGCATATAAGAAACAGGTAACTCTCGTTGCTCTGGGGAGAGGGATTGGAGACTAGAGAGCACAGATGGCAGTGACCTTTGTTTGACTCCCTGTCCCACCCCCGCCCTGTGCTTGGTCAAAAAGAGACAGCAATGATACCAAACTCCAAACTTCCCAGCTGGACCTCCCATTCCGACTTCTTGTCACATCTGTTCATCTGCGATGAGGGACCCAGCTACATGGTCCGACGAGGCCACGCCCCAGGGGACGTCATCCTCCCTTCAGGCTGTCAGTCTCTCTTTGATGAGGAATCTGTCATCTTGTCTCGTCAGGGTGCCAAGGAAGAAGGGAATCTCAGCAACGCTGCCCAGAACTTGACCTTGAACTTCTGTTTTCTTCTAGGGACCACCTGGAAAGCAGGGTGTCTACGGACCTCCTGGCCCAAAGGTGAGTAGACCCGGCTGAGCACAAGGGGAGCCACTCAGGAATCAGTGAGGCCCAATTCCAAGCTATGGCTTTAGCCACAGGAGAAACCCAGGAAGGCGAATGGGCAGGGAAAGGAGAAGCAGCCTCTGAACATGCTCCTCCCCTGGGGTCGTCCCAGCTATGGCTGGGGGCAGGGGATGGAAATCTCTTGCTTTTACTCCCTCACCTCGCCTGCTCTGGCCCACTTCAGGTCACCTGTCTGATTAGTCTGGGGTAAGTAGAGGCCTGCGAACAGCTTCCTGCTGTCCACTCCCAGGGGCACTAGAGCAGAGCATGTTTTGCGAAGGACTGGACAGAGAGCTGTGGAGCCCCGGGAAGGGAACCCCAACCCCACCTGAGGGTGAGGGAAGGAAGCCTCCTAATGAGCAGGAACATTTTAACAGAGGAAGAGGTAGAGGGGTACTCTCTGGATTGCTGAGGTAATAGGGTGACAGTCTGTTCAGTAAAAACCCGAGCAGCATAGCAGAGCCAGAGAGCAGCAGCTGACTAGGGCTGTCAGGGAGATGTGGCTGCAGAAGGCATGACCAGGACCACAGCACGAGTGCTGATGGCCAGGCTGAGGAGGTGGGCCTGCCTCCTGAGGGCAGGTGGGAGCCATCAGGATGTCCCATTGGGGAGCAGCGTCCAGAAGCCTGCTCTGGGGGCAGGGAGGCAGGGTGACCTATGGCTGCAGTCCAGGAGGGGATGCTGGGACCTGGGGAAGAGACATTGTGACATAGACTTGACAACATACTGCTGCACTGTGACTTGCTGTCCCCTGTAGGGTGATCCAGGGCCTGCAGGACAGAAGGGCCAGGCCGGAGAGAAGGGAAGATCTGGTATGCCTGGTGGCCCTGGCAAGAGCGGCTCCATGGGACCTATCGGGCCACCAGGTCCTGCAGGAGAGAGAGGCCACCCTGGGTCCCCAGGGCCTTCAGGAAGTCCTGGATTGCCCGGTGTGCCAGGCTCCATGGTAAGGGGGAGCAGCAGCCAAGGACTCTGTCCTGTGGAATAGGTACTTGGGGTGGAGGATGGACTATTTAGAAGTGCCTGTGACATTCTGAGAAGAGAACATGATTACCATGTAATGACTCAGAACTGGGTGAGGGCAGGGTAAGTGAACTTTAGCATAACGTGTTTTACCACCTCATGATGGGTGGGACTTTGGATTAAGAATCTGCAGGAGTACCAAGACAGTCTCTGAGGGATGGTTCAATGGGTTAAGGTATCGACTGCTCTCTGAGGACTTGCATTTAATCCCCAGAACTCATATAATGAAATAATAGATTTCTGCAAGTTGTCCTCTGACCTCTGTGCATGGCACATGCACAACCTTCAGCTCTCCTCTCCCCCTCCCCCTAAATTAAGTTTGGATTCCAAGTCCCAAGTGGAAACTTAGGTGGCTGGCACGGCTTAGCCTGGTGGGAGGAGCCTGGTAAATCCCAGAGCAAAGCAAAAAGGAGGCAGACACAATCCAAGGTGATTCTCAGAGTCACCCTTGGTCTTCCACAGGGACGCACAGTGCCCTCTTATTCTCTCTCTCTCTCAAGAATGAAGTTTAAAAAAAGATTAAATATGTGAAAAAAGAACCTGTACATTTCCTCTTCTCCATCCTTTATTTCCAGAAATAAGTCTGTTTTTTTTTTTTTTCAGGGAAAAATACCAAGCTTAGAAGTGTAATTGAGGCAAAGTTTCTTCTTTTTCCTCAGGGTGACATGGTGAATTACGATGAAATCAAAAGGTTCATCAGACAAGAGATCATTAAAATGTTTGATGGTAATTGGTAGCCGGCTGGGTGGCAGTGGGTACAGCTTGCCCTTCCCAGCCACTTCTCTGCCCAGCCTCCGACTTCTTTCTTCCCCAAAGCTTCAGTCACCTCGCCTCCCACCTCCGCATATTACCGACAGCAGGGTGGCAGGCGCGTGTTCACCTGGCCCTCAGACCTTCCCTGTTGCCCGCTCTGTTCAAAGAGAAAAGCGCTTTTCTCCTGCCCTCCCCTCCCCCGTCCCCACTTGAGCAAAGGAGACTTAAGAAAACTGATTTTAAAGGCGCCTGCGTGGAGGGAGCTCTAGGCAGAAGGTTGAGCATCCAGGAGAAGGTGCTGCTGGGGTCCGTTTGAAGCTTTGCTTCCTGCTCCTGTGTTCCTCCATCCAAGATGTGCTGGGGACCTGGGAAAATGTAGATGCTGAAGTGGGGGGGCATTCTGTTTGAGGAGGAGGCCGGTGCGGACCATGTTCTGAAACCAGTGGCTAGCCAGCGATGGTGGTTAGAGAAGAGAGATGCTGAAATCAGATCTGTGCTCTGAAAGACCTGCAGCAAAACCATGCGGAGGCCAGGGCACGCGTGTCAACGGCCCTCGCCTCTTAATGACCCGGCTGACCCTCACAGGGCAGCAGTGTCCACGGTAGCTGCAGCCCCTGAGCGCCTGGTGCCCGGTGACCTGGCTTTGTCCTTCTTTGCAGAGAGGATGGCTTACTACACTTCTAGGATGCAGTTCCCCATGGAGGTAGCAGCAACTCCGGGCCGGCCAGGGCCTCCGGGGAAAGACGGTGCTCCAGGCCGGCCGGGTGCTCCTGGGGCACCCGGACTCCCTGGTCAGATCGGCAGAGAAGGACGGCAAGGCTTGCCGGGAATGAGAGGTAACTCTGCTTTCTGGGTCCCAAGAGGCTCGTGCAGCTCTGTGGGGGCTGGCCTGAGCATTTCATAAGGTCTGTTGTGAAGTGTGTGTGTGTGTGTGTGTGTGTGTGTGTGTGTATGTGTGTGTGTGTCTGTCTGCCTTTCTATCTCTGTCTCTGTCTGTGTTTCATACAATCAAGTGACCGTCATTTTTTCTGCCCAGGAATAGGGCTTAGTTGGTTTGGCTTGTTTTTTGTCTCAGGATTACCTGGTACCAAAGGTGAAAAGGGAGACATCGGCATCGGCGTGGCGGGAGAAAATGGCCTCCCGGGCCCTCCAGGTAAGAAGACCCAACCTTTGAGCCACAAACAAATTTATATTTATTTGTATTCTTTCTACAACTTAATCATAGCGAACTCCAAATAACTCCAGGCCAAGCAACCACCACTGATGGTACCGTTCCCATGCCAAGACAGTCTGCTCCTGCCAGAGGGGAGGGGGCACAGGGAGGCCAAGGGGCTGCCCTGGATGCTAAGCCGAGCTAGCCTGTAGGAGTGCGGGAAGCTGCACACAGCTGAGGACCAGGAACCCAAATTCAAAGCCTTCTTGACATGCTACTTGCTCTGTGATATTGATGAGGTCAGTTGAGCCTCAGAGTTGCTCGCTAAAGTTGAGACAGGAAGTGCCAAAGTCTGATGGCTTGGCCCTGAGGCCCAACCTCACTACTTACCCCATATATGTTACCCAGGCGTGGCTTTCCTGAGCCTGTATCAAAAGAATCAGAGGATAGCTCTTTTCCAAGGGGACCATTGTACAGATTCAATGACTTCTGTGTGCGAAGCTCTTATCCCCATGCCTGGCACACACAGGTGCTTTCCATAAACCTTGCCAGAGATGTGGCTGTCTTTATGAGATCAACATGAAGGTCAGCCCAGATCTCATGAGAACATGCTGTAACCTGGGAATACGCATGAAATGAACTTATCATCTGCCACGAACCACAGTTTCTTCCTGTCTTCTGAGTTGTCTGACTCTCCTGTGAATCTTTCCTCCGTAGGTCCCCAAGGGCCTCCAGGGTACGGCAAGATGGGTGCAACAGGGCCTATGGGCCAGCAAGGTATTCCTGGCATCCCCGGCCCTCCGGGTCCCACAGGTCAACCAGGCAAGGCTGGACACTGCAACCCCTCAGACTGCTTTGGGGCCATGCCAATGGAGCAGCATTACCCACCCATGAAAAACATGAAGGGGCCTTTCGGCTGAAGCCACCGCCTGCCTTGAATGAAGGACTCTATTGGGAATAAATGGCCAAAGCTTAAAGGACTCTGATGGGTTGTGAATGTTCGTGTTGTTGTTACTGTTTTTAATTGCTGTTAATATTTTTTTAACAATAAAGAAACAAAACTATCGGTAACCCCTACTTCTGGCGGGGTTTCCCCTGGTGCTGCAGCTACAGCTCTCTGTTGTTCTTTTCACATTTGGTCCCAGGGTTACAAAGGGCCACGACCCTCACAGGTCTGTAGATTTGTGGGACACTGCTGTAAAGATACCCTGTGTCTAGCCTCCTCTCTCCAGGATGCACCAAAAGCGGGGTCAGAGACCTACTTCCTATCGGTTTCCCGGAGGAAGCCAGTGTTTGGTACACCACCACCACCTTTAAACCCCGTGTGACCTAATGCAGATCCAGCTGGAGTGCTAAGGTATGTCGCCCACCTGCACACCCCTCCACGCATGTGATGATTCTGCGATTTGAAAACCTGTGCAAACAGGAGGAAAGTTACGCTCTGGCTCTCACCTAGGCACCTGGGGACCGCTTCTCCAGGCCAAACAGGTGGACCTCCGACCTGTGCCCAGGCTGGGCTCCGACACCAGTGCTCCAGCTGTAAGCGGTGACTCTATGCAAGTGGCGTCTTTGGTTTTCTGAATGTGCAAGGTGTTTTTCATTTCAGCCTGGGCCTTCCAGAAGCAACTGGGTGAGATCAGTGAGACAGAATCACGGGCAAGCCTTGATCTGATCTAAGCTTGTAGCCCACGAAGTTCACTGGGGGTTTGGGACTCTGTCTGCTGTCTACTCCTCCATATGTAGAAAGCCCAGGGATGGGGCGGGGCAAGACAATGAATTGAACATTATAGGAACATTCTGTCTCCGGCTTCCCTGCACTGCTTTTCAGATTGCTCTCTTCCTGATGGGCCAGCTGCCCCATGAGAAAGCTACAGGGCACATCCAAGGGGACTTCCAAAGAAAGCCTTTTTTTACTGGCCCCAGCCCTCTGGAAGGTTTATTCAAGTTGGATAAACTTCAAAGGGATCGTAGAGCAGGCTCAGAAATGTACTCAAAGTCTAGATGTTTATCCAAACTGCCTGAAGCCTTCAAGCCGCCTGTCAAATCTCCAGAGCTGGCATTTCCAGCACATTCTCTGAACATTCCTCTCTCTAGCTGGGCACCAACCTAGAGGTAGTTTTTTAGAACCTTTGCCCTGGTTTTCCCCTCTCCTGCCAGAGGGGAGAGGTGTGCTAGTGCCAGAGGAGCGCACGCCCGCCCCATGCTGCTTTTAGATCCAGAAAGACTCAACTCTGCTTTCATCTCTCACCAGAAATTCTCAGTTAACCCCAGTTCTAAGAGAAAACATTAAAAAGCAAATGCATCATCCTTGCATTGAAGTAGCCGCCAGGTTTTGGACTTTGGACGAGGACAGATGTGAAAGTGCTCCCATTGGAAGGGCAGTTCCACTCCTGGGCCGGCCTGGGAAGCAAACCAATGATGGGCCTCGATGAGGAGCCTGTTGGCCTGAGTAGAAAGAAGCAAGGACCAGCTGTTGAATGGAGCAGGTTGGCTCTGAAGGCCAGAGAGGAAAAAAACTGCCACCGGGAAATTTCAAACTCAATCCCTTCGTGGTCACCCGGGAATGGATCCTTTACAGCGTAAACTCGATGTTTCCTCTACTTTCCTCCCTGACTCAAATCTGTGCTATTCTTTGGGGATTCTGCGACAGGCTAGGTTTAAGCTTTCATGATTTGAGTGCTTGTCTCCCTGGAGTTTGAAATTGCTGTATTTTCTTGGACCATGAAGAACCAGATGGGAAGCTGAATTTTATAGTCTCTTCTTCTGTGGTCAGCAAAAAAAATGTGTGGATCTTGCTCATCGGTGCAGGAGCTGGGTAAGCTGCAGAGAAAAGGAGGAGGGGCGCCCACCTTCCGTTTTCCTGCGATGGCTTCTTCTTCGCATTCTCTGTCATTCTCCCGTCTCTATCTCTCAGTCTATCCCAGGCTTTCAAAGCAGCACGGAGATCTTTCAGACAGACGAGTCCATTTCCTCTTCCTAGTTTTTTGCCAGGAACTGTACTAGACTCTGGGGATCCTCAGGCAAACTAGACAACTCTGGCCCCTTCCCCACAAATGCCTACAGGGAGGCAGGTCATTAAGCAGGTATAATTAAGTAGGGTGGTGGGGCTACAGCAAGCAGCAGGGGAGGCTGGGGCGACCTGTCTAGACAGACAGAGGATGATCCAGGCAGAGGGAACAGCACTGCCAAGCCGAGCAGACTGGGGGGGGGGGCACAGGCAATAAGGGTTGTTGGACTGCTAAATGCAAGCGGGGGACACTCAGTGGGGAGCTGCTGGTGAGTTTTAAATAAAGGTTCTGCCTGACACGGAGTCTGCTGGCGGTGAAGACCGGACTGGAGAGTCCTTAACTTGAGAAGCCCAAGGCTGTTGCATATTTATTCTGCAAAGAAAGTCCCAAATTTGATGCCTTCTGGAATTTAAATATTCTGTTTTGTCAAAATATTTTCCTGTCACCATACTTCAACAGAATCTAACTAGATTCTTTCTTCACATGTGGTCTGTTAACCCTGTATAAAATCTCTCTCTTTCTCTCTGTCTCTCTCTCTCTGTAGTTTGTGGGGACAGAACCTATCAGTGCACCATCCTTAAGGAGCCATAACAAGGGGAATGGGGGGGGTCACGATGAACTGCCATGTTTGCTCTTCCCACGTGTTGGTTGGTCCTGTGGAAAAGCTACAAATCTCCCTCCAATCCCCCATATCCAAAAGGAATCTACAAAACTAGATCTAGTTGGCATCAGCGAACTCCCTACTAATTAAGCATTCCTCCTTAGCAAGCCACACAAGAGTTTGGCACCCAGCCAGAAGACATTAGGGCCTATGTGTGTCTCCAGGGGAAGTAGGATTTTCCAGGGGCTGGGCCCCCCATTTCCAAGCTCAGTTCACCTCTGATGGGTCAGCCCCGGGCTTCTGTGAAAGCCGGAAAATACTCAGTGCTCTAAGAAGGGCTGGAATCCAGGCTTTCCCCTTGGGCTAAATCTGAAACAATCACAGGAACATCCCCACCCACCTCAGTCTGCCCCAGGTAGTTGGGGGTTCGGAAAGGAGTTGACTGTTTTTTCATCTTTGAAAGATCCTGATCTCTTGATCTAGCCCCCCTCCAAAACAAACACACCTGGGCCCCAGTGTAGATTTGCGGAGGCACAGTCCTGGTTGTTGGCATTGGCTGGTTCTGGCTGCCTGAGAGAAGATTCGGATACTCCTCCCTAGCCTGATACCCCCAACAGTGCAGACCCCCAACAGTAATTCCTCAGCTTTCTGCTGGGCACAAGGGACAGAGCAAACACTTCTCACGGGGGTACCTGTGAGTACACTGTGTAGTGTAGCACCTGCTGCAGACCCTGGGGTGTGCAGCGGGAATGTGGGAACAAAAGGGGGGCGCGCAGGGCCTCACTTCCAGACCGCGCAGGGCCTCACTTCCAGACCACGTGTCGCTGTTCTCTCAGCCGCGCACTTCAGAACTTCCTTTCGGAGACTTCATGATTTAATTCCACCCAAAGGTTTTAGATGATGGAGTTATAAAGGTAGAGTAGAGGCATCGCTTTTGCTAAAAAGCCCGACTCCTCGCTCGGGCCTGCTGGGGAACTGAAAGCATGATGGGGAAAGCTTGGCCCCTCCACCTTCATCTCGGGTGTCTCCTTGGGCGTCTTTAAACTTGGGTCCGATTCCTTACTCAACTCTCTGCACGTAGCCATGTTAATCATTTGAGGAGGATAATCCTCCTCCTTCAAGGCTGAAGACACCAAGATAAGCATCACTAAGGTATTTTCCAGATTTGCAAAGACATCATCATGAATATATTTGCTGAGGAAGAAGACAAGGAGTCAGGACATCGGGAAAGAAGCAGATTCTCAAAAGAGGTAGCTTAAAGCCATCGAGTGCTAATATTTCAGCAGGCTTCTAACTGTTTTTTCTTGCTAGAAAGAGGGCTCAATGGATAAAGAGTTTTCTGTGCAAAAAGGAATCAGGTAGGTTTAGAGCAGCTATGCTGGGACGGTCTCTAAAGGTCTTTGAAATTCCCAAAGGCCATCCCCCATTGCTGGGATCACCCTGAAGGAACACCCCTGCTGAGAAACTGACTCCAATCCTCCACAGAAATAAGGTGGCCAACTTCCCTATGAAAAGATTGTGGAGATGAGCTCTCCATATCCAACAAACGACTTGATCCTTAGCCCCACATAGGCCTAAAATCAACTGGATTGGGCTCCAAAGTGAGCGAAACAATGAGGAAAAGCCATTTTTCCCAGGTTTGCCTAACAATGGGGAAAAGCCATTTCCCCCTGTTTATCTAAATGTATAAATATGCCTAACCCTGGCAGCCATTTTTGGCGCCTGCCCCTCATGTTTTTCCAGCTGCCTGCTTCTCATGGATTCCATGCCTGGGGTCCATGAGTTCTCTAGGGCATCTGCCCCTCATGACACTCCACGTCTGGAATCCACGAGTTCTATTCTTTTCTCTCCTCTAATAAACTCTACCTTAGTCCTCTGCACGTGTTCTGGTTTCAACCTTCGACTCCGGATGCAAAAACCCTGCAACATGGGACAGTCGTTCTGACAACAGGAAGACCTGAGTTTGATGTCTCAGAACCCAAGTAAAAGTCACAGTAATTCTATAGTGAGATGGATGGCAGAGATGAGGGAATCCTCAGCAGCATTAGCATACCCAGTGATGAGCAAAAGAAATTCTGGCTAGATGGAAGGGGAGGACCAACACCCAAGGTTGACCTTGGCCTCTGACCTCCACATCTGTGCTGGGACACTTCCCAAACACAGACAACAGACATACGCAGTGAATGAGTGAGCCACACAGCAAACAAGTGAGAGAGACTTTACAGAATGACTTGGGAGATGGCTTCCTGGTAGAAACGCTTGCCATGCAAGTGTGAAGACAGAGTTCCAATCCCAGAATCCACATGAATGCCAATGGGCATGGTGACCTGCCCCAAATTCCAGCCTCAGAAGGCAGCGACAGGGGATTCCCCCAAAGAAGCTGGTTAGGGAGACAAGCTGTGTGAGCGAATTCTGGGTTTGAGTAAGAGGCTGTGTCCCGAGAAATAAGGTGGAAGAATGATCGAGGATGATTTTCAACATTGGCCTCACCCATGCAAACACACACACACATGAAAAAGAACAGGACCAAAAAAAATGAACCAGAAGATTAGCTGTGGGCTTTAAACTGATCGTAAAATCAACAGACAAACTGATAACAGCAAATACCATTAGTGGTAGCTTCCTGGACCAATGCTAATAAAAGTTCTTCTTCTTCTTCTTTTTTTTTTTTTTTAAAAAAAGGTAGATTCTCAGCAATAAATAGTCATTATCTCTTATCTCAAACACCGCTCTGAGTTTGGGGCCATACCAGGCAGCTTTTAACTAGTATTACTTTATTACCAACAGTAATAAAATATACTTATTTCTTCCTAAGTTGGCCCATGGCAGAGGAATACAGGGTTTTTTTTTTTTTTCACCCAAAGTTCAGGTAATTATGGGTAAACCGCAGTTTTCATGTTTGCCTCATTAAAGATCTCAACAGACAAAGATTCGAGGTAACCAATTCTTGTCTTTGGTGTGTGTGTGTGTGTGTGTGCGTGTGTGTGTGTGTGTGTGTGTGTGCGCGCGCGCGCTTTGTGTACTTCTCTTGTGCTCTGCTTTTATTAAAAGCTCTCCAAGTGGCCTAGGAGATGGCCCAGTTGGTAAAGTGCTTGCTGCATAAGCACAAGGATCTGTGTTCAGATCCTAGCACCCACATAAAAGCTGGGCATGTGGCACGTGCCTGCAATTCCAATGCTAGGGAGCAGAAAGAGCAGGTCTCTGGGACTTGGGGACAAGTCAGTCTAGATGAATGACCGAGCTCAAAAAATAAGGCAGAGACTGATTGAGGAAGACATCTGAACGTCTGGCATTCAGAGAGAGAGAGAGAGAGAGAGAGAGAGAGAGAGAGAGAGAGAGAGAGAGAGAGCCCTCCCTCATCTTTCCTCTGGTATCTGATTCTTTGTCTGAAAAGTACTCTGGAGAAGACATCTTTACCCTTAAACTGCTTTACCCAAGGACCAAGAGAAGTCATGCTATGTGGTGCAAGCTGGCTTCAACCTCATACCCTTCTGGGAAATGGCGTCAAATGCCTACAATGACAACACTTAGGAAGTGGAGGCAAGAGGATCAGGAGTTCAAGACCATCAGCACCTTTGAGGCAAACCTGGGCTACATGAGATCCTATCTGTCCTGATACCTTATTCTCTCAACTTCTAGGATTACAGGTGTCTGCTACCACACTCAGCACAACTGCCGGCTTTTACAGTGTCCTGGTCCAGATGGCAAAAGTAATGATGAGAATCATTTTATCATTATCCTAAACCTGAAGGGACCAATTGTTGGTCTGACTGACTCCATCTTGTCTTTGAATCACGCTTTCCTGCATCACTTTGAATTCTGGGAACAGCAGATCTGATTGCCAAACATCTTACGTCAGGATTCAAAACTGTCCCTTTAAGCAACAGCAACTTTGCTATCAGTAAGGGTTCTGGATAACTTATCTAGAGATGGCGATGGAGCAGACTACGGTTGGAGTGAGCCTAGCTACGTAACAGCCTGCTTTTGTGTTCTCCCTATGCAACTCTAAAGTCCTGGACAGGGCTAGGGACTTTGGTTCCCTGTACCTTCTCATTATGGCTATACTGAGTCAATTACTTTGCTGAATTCACCACTTTTTTTTCTGTTTGGTCTTTTGGCCAGATTTGGTTTGTTCAGCCTCTGGCTCCCACCCCACCCGGCCAGGCCTCTGACCTAGGATTTCAGTAATGTGATCTACTATTATGTACTGAATACTTAAAATGTTATGAACTTTGCATTTAAATACTGGCGTGTGTGTTTGTGTGTGTGTGTGTGTGTGTGTGTGTGTGTGTGTGTGTGTGTGTGTGTGTTCATATAGAAGCCTGAGGCTGGTGTCTGGAATCATCCTTAATTTCTTTTCCACCTTATTTCTTGAGGCGAGATTTCTTAATCAAGCCCAGAGCTCACTAATTCTAGCTAGCAGGTTAGCTGGAGATTCCCAGTCTCCACCTTCTGAAGTTGGAATTACAGACAGGCGTTTATGTGGTCTTGGTTATCTGGTTTGTCTTACACACACAACAAGTACTTTGCTACTGAGTCATCTAGCCAACCCCACCAAATGTTTTTTCTTTGTCCCCTGAAAGCACTGAGGATTGAACCTAGAGTCTCTCAAATGCTAGGCAAGCACTCTGCCAGGGAGCTACAGTCAGCTATAGCCCCAACTCTTCCATTTTTTCCCCCTAGGATGTACCTTTATTTTAAACAACAGTGCAAACAAACATATGACAAAAGAGGTCCATTATCTTAATACTGATGGCATTCCTTGATGGATTGACTTACAATTCACATGTACTAGTTCTATCTGGGAATACTTTAAATATTATCTTAAGATACATTGAGAACCACAAATCCTAAATTTATACCACTTGCAAACATCACGTGCTTTGTTACTGTTTACCTCATTGCAAGAGCCAAGTCATTTACAGTTCCTCGAAATCATGTCTGCTTATATTCAGGGTCTCAGGTACATGACTCGTCCCATGAACAGGATCACACCAGTTCTTCTTTTCCGGATAAGAAAGAAAAACGGTTGGTCCACAAAAACCTGACAGTACAGCACAGCTCTATTGTAATCATTCCTAAGGACGCAGTAGCTTCTGAGCCTTCTTTGCTAACCTCAACGAAGGACTTGTGAATGGCCTTGGAGAGGAACAAGTCTTTATTATCAGCTTTGTTCAGGAGCTGAAAATCTCAGCAGTCCCGGTCTGGTGCTGAGACAGGGTCTTGTTAAGTATCCAAGTGATCCTCCTGCCTTGAACTAGTGATCCTCCTGCCGTGACCTCCCAATTGCTGAGATTAGAAGAATGCACCACAATGTTCCGATTCACCATTTGTCATCCCAATATTAGAGAAGTCACTTAGCTTCTTGGTTCCTTGGCTTCTTATTATAACTAGGTAGTAGTATTCATCCCCAAAACTGTGACAAAGGTGTTAAGATTCTGCCTCAAAAGCGAAAGGACTTGAGTTTGGATCCTGGATCCCACGTACAAATGCCAGGCAGAAATGGCATTGGCCTGCATTTCCAGCCCTGGAAGGCAGAGCCTAGAGCAAAGCAAAAAGGAGGTAGAGCAATCCAGGATGATTCCCAAAGTCAACCTTGGTCCTCCACAGGTACACACAGTCCTCTCTGATACACACACACACACACACACACACACACACACACACACACACAAAATTTTATAAAAACTGGCGAAAATTTCAGCAAAACCGAAAACACCACCACCAATGATCCTACACTATTCACCTAGAACCAGACCAGCAAATCTTTCCCCATTCAAGGAGGGAACCTTGCAGAAGAAGAGGAAGTAAGACTGTAAGAGTCTAAAGATGGGGAGGACCAACGATATGCAAGGTATTCCACATAAGTCAGGGCCGCAGCAGCCAGGATATAGCCACAATGTGATTGGACTTTGCCTGACCTGCACAATGGCTGACATGTCAACGACCCCTCAAAGTCTAGCCCAGATCACAGGGGAGAAAGCTTCAGGATCCTTAGAGGCAAGGGACTAAACAGTCATAATAGAGTTTCCATGCTAGCAGATAGCCGGAGTCCCGGGCTAGACTACTGAGTCCTGAACCCTCACTAGAGTAGACAATTCAGAAAGAAGTTCAGCATCCACATAAAGGGATGCTCTGGGAGATGGGAGGGAGGAAGCAGATGGGAGAGGAGGAAGGGAAGGGAAGAGGGAGGGGGAGGGGGTGAGTGCAATGGGGGACAATGGGGGAGGGGAAGAAGAAGAGAAAGGAGGGGGATACTTATTGATGATACTTGTATGATTAGGCAAAAAAGTGTAATTGAAATAAAAAATGGCAAAAATTGGAACATTCAGTACTTGGTATGATGCCTTATATCTAGTATGCATTTAATAATGCTGCTGATAATATGAATCATTAACATGTATTGACTTCATGCCATGACCTATTATATTTTGTGGGGATTAAGGACTGAATAGGAACAGAACAATCCTTCAATATACACAAACTATACAGTGTACATGCAGGCCCTAGAACAACTCAGGCCAGAAGGACGGTTCGGTGGGTAAAGGTATCTGCATGCAAACATGATAACCACTCCTGCAGCCCTGAAAGTCCTGTGACTTTCACACACATGCCTTCTTTCTCTCTCTCTGTCCCTCCTAATAAACTTCTTTTTAAAAAGAGAATAATTCAAGTATGACAAGTGTTATGAAAAAACAAGATGGTGACAGGTTTGTTGACTGGCATGTGCATGGGAGGCAGTACATGGTGCCAAGGAATGTCACCCACACTGGAGGCAATGACAAGATGGAGCCAGTCAGTGGAAAGTCAAGGTGAAGAGCCCATCCGAAAGTCTGGAGGCAGGAATGAACTCAGTGTATTCTGGGATAGTGACCGGCGAGCATCGTTTCAGAGAGACCTGAGGCTGGTGACATGAGCTGGGACTGCGTCCTGTAGGACCATAAAATCATAGGGATGAATTTAGATTTCACTGTAAGTAATAGGAAACCCTCAGAGTTGTTTAAGGGTTTAAGGGTCATTGTCAAGGATTGACATGTCTTATCCACCTTTTAAGAAATCCACTCTGGTTCCCCCCCTTATAGTGAATTAGAGTGTGGGGGACACTGAAAGCAGGGGCTACGCTCCAGGCTAAAGACAGTCATCTCTTGGGCAGAAGAGATAGCAGGGATGGGTAAGACGACTGACTTTTGCAGGTGTGGAAGGTGGATGTGTTATGGCATGCTGTCCCACACACAGTGATATGAGTAGCCCCAGGCCTTTGGAAAGTGCCTGGCTAGATGGTTAGATGGCCTGGCAGGGTGACAGCTTAAAACTCTAATCTTTTCATTTTATTTATTTAGAAAGGACAGGGTTGGCACAGTAGATGCTGGGGTTATAATGACAAGCAAAACCAGACACAATCCTAGTCCACATGGAAGAACTTAATCAAATAAGCAGGCAAACAAGTACAGAAGCGGAATCCCAAGAGAAAAATTCATGCTGCTGGGATCATTCAGTAGCTAGGATCTGATATACTAAAGGGACAGACGTTCTCCTTGCGGCCCAGGCATCCGCCGAGCCTAGTTACACGCTACATTTTGCTGTGAACTTTCTGTGAATTAGGCAAACCAGCCGGTGCTTCCTGGATTTCAGGTTCCCCGTTTATGAAGAGGCACTAGGTCATTTAATTTTTGTTCACTAAAGGTTGGCATTTTATCTGTAAACAATAGCCCCGCATTCCATCCCACACTGGCATGGGGAGGGGGGAGGTCCTGGATCATTTGCAGGTCGCTGGGGTTAATTCCCAACAGTCATGGCAACCGCCCGGGTGGAAACTGGGAGTAAAGACAACGAGTGACGCAATTAACACGCGTCCTGTTTGCCAGGCTTTAATATGGCCTTTGCGGCACAATTGACTCAGTCGTCTTACAAAATCTCCTGGCCTGCCCCAGTCTGGGGGCAACTTCCCGAGTGGAACATGGAAAATCAAACGCGCCGAGGACGATCGCTAGCGCATCCGGACCCCATTACCCGGCTTTTAGAGCCTCTGGTCTGTGGAGTAGGCACCGCCCACCGTCCCGAGCGCCACTTCCGTTAGCCGCTGCGCGGCAGATTGACAGCCTGAAGGTCCAGTCCCAAGCGGGTTCGCCCGAGGCCCAGCAAGGGGCGGCCTTGCGAGCAGGAAGCCCCGCCCTCCGCCAACGCGTGACGTCGCATCGCCATGGCCAGCTATCCCTACGGGCAGGTGAGTGGGGGGAGGGGGCCCGAGGGGGCCCCGAGTCCCCGGTAGGGGTCGTGCGGGAGTCCAGAGCCCCAGGCCCGCCCTCCATCCCCGCCTCATCTTTCTCCCCACTTTGTCCTCGCCAACTGCCCTCCCAGGCTCCCTGCAGCGGGGCGTAGCGCGAGGGAGAAGCCAGGAGGGAGAGTTGGTCGCCTTCGTCTTACGTCACGCAGGACCACCTGCCCGGAGGTCGCGTCACGCCTCCTCCGAGGTCGCGTGCGCCAGGATTTGGGGGGATTGGGATCCCTTAGACTGCGGCCAGGCCCCGCATCATCGCTCAGGCGCCAGTGAGTGCCCTGGGCGAGGTCATCAGCGCCGACAGCGCCTAAAGCCCTGGTGCCACCGGATCGTTTAGGGCGCGGTGTAAAAATACAGGTTTTCCCACCTGAACCAGTCCGTGGTAGGAGGTGCCGAGAGTGGGCTGGTGAGACCACTGACCACCCCATCCTCATGCACAACGTAGGAAAAGTGAACCCCAGAGTCGACGCAGAACTTAGCCCAAGTCACCTGGTCGTTTGGCAACAGGTCAGAGCCTGGAGTGACTGCAGATGCATCTTTCTCGCCCTCGGGTCTGTCACGTACTGGTCCAGAACATTCTTGGGCCAGAATGTTCCATCGGTGATAAGATGGTTGGGTGGTTCGGTGCAGTTTGTTGTCATGCTCAAAGTCACGTCTTGTCCTGTTTATGTTTGAACCCTCCAACAAAATGCCGTTTCCTCTTCCAAAATAGGACCAACTAGGGTGTACCTCATAGAACAATTAGAAAGGATGATAGAATTCTCATGGAGCATTTGGTACACAGTAAAGTGTAATGCTGATTTTAGAATTTTAATTTTTACCCCAAAAGGTCATTTCTACCCCAAAGGCCCTGAACTGACTGCCCCAAAGCACATAGTAATTTAGTAGATAAACTTCATGCCAGAGAAGTTGGAAAGAACGGTCTAGTGGAATATTACAAAACCCTTGGTTGACCATAAACACATACCAAAAGATGTGGTCAAAGTCCTTCCTTGGAAATGCAGTACTGGACAATTTACAGAGGGCTAAGATCATGATTCCTATAGGTAGCAGGGCTACCCCGACTTATAGCTAAGGAACAAAACCAGAGAGGTTAAGCGACTTAAAAATCACACATGGTGAATGAGGGTGAGGCTGGGATTAAATATTAGAACTCTTCATATTCCTAGAGGCAAGAGGGAGACGGGCCCAAGCGGGCTGGGATTAGGAGGAAGGATAGCAGTGTTTCCCAGACTCAGTTCCATTTGCTGAGATTTGTGAGCTGTTAATAGGCATTGTGAATAGAGATCACATAAGTTCGGGAAATATCCCGTTAAATTCACCTGGGGAAGTTACAGTAGAACATCTCAGAATTTTAATTTGCTGATGTTCACTACATCTGCCAGGAAGGTATAAAGTAGGCAGTATTTCTAAAACTCTCAATTATGGGACCTCCTCTCTCTTTTGTTTTATGTCTGGTCATTTTTTGGTGAGATACTAGTGTTCAGAGAAGCACATTGTTTTTATTTGTTGGTATATTATTTCTTAGCAGCTGGTCTGCATCAGAATTACCTGAGAATTTTGGATCTTATTCCTGTGTGCTCAGGAATCTGTGTCATTTTGGGGGGGGTGGGTATGTGCAAGCATGCTTGTGGGAGCCAGAGGTTGACGTTGGGCATCTACCTCAATTGCTCTCAACTTTTTTTTTTTGAGATTAGGGCCTCTCATTGAACCCTGAGTTCACTGGTTCAGATGGATTGGCTGGCCAGCAATCCTCAGAGATTCTCCTCTGTTTGCCTCCTCAGTGCTAACCAATTATAGGCACAGTCATGGTTGGTTTTTTATGTGTGTATATGGATCCAAACTCAGGTCCTCATGCCTGTGCGTTAAGTACTTTATTGACTGAGCTGTCTCCCCAGAGCCTCTTAACAAGCTCTGAGACAATTTGTATGTGTTCTGAAAGCAGTGACAGGAAAAAATAGCCTAAAATTCTAACTTTGCTACTTAGTTATTCGTCCTTGGTCAGATTATCTAAGGGCTCCAAGTTTTATTTTCCTCACCTGTAGAAAGGTAAAAATACTACTCATGAAAAGGGTAGAATGAGAATGGGACACAGCAAAGCACATGGGAGCCTGGCGCTTTGCTGGTGCCTAATGCATGCCAACGTATGTAGCAGCTTTTGCTACTGCACTGTTAGCTTACCTGCCATACTGCCTGGGAAGCAGTACCTGGAGACAAGTGACCGGAACAGAAGCAGCAGCAATGCTCTCATCCCACCATGCTGTTGTCTGCCTCCTCATCCCAGGTGTTTTAGGAAAACTGAAGTCATCCAAAGGCTTAGACAGAGCTGCCTCCCCACCCCCCACTGCAAAGCCCCAGAGGATTTGCTAGGAGTCACAATTCCTGTAATTTTCCGCTGCTCACAGCCGAGGGTACTCAAGCATAGCCTGGGTGTTGGAGTAAAATCAAATACCCTTCAGTTCAGTGAGGGGACCTACTTGATGGATTTCAGTCCTAAGAACTTGGTCTCTGAGGTCAGAGAGATTTGGCTTCAAATCCCTGCTCTGCCATTTGCTAACCAAAGTTTGTTACAGAGATCTGAAGCCCAAAGTTTTCCCTTCCTAGGACGGGATCATAGCAGTAACTGCCTCAGAGGTACTGTGAACAGTAATTGAATAAACTATGTCAATAGCTTGACTAGGGGCTGGGGAAATGGCTCAGGGGCTAAGACTTTGCTCCCAAGCAAAAGGACTTGAGTTCAGATCCCAGATCCCACTTAAAAATGCCATTTGGAAATGGCAGGACCTGGGAAACCCCAGAGCAAAGCAATAAGGAGATAGAGAGCAATCTGGAATGATTCCAGATGCCAGTATACTCAAGGTAGCCCTCTTGTACACACACCCCTACCCACACGTCCATGTTAAAAAGGAAAAAAAAAAAAATCTTGCCTTGATTTTTGTTATTTGGTAAGGACTCCACAAATGGGAGAGAAATGCAGATGTATAGAATTGGGCTGATAAATATTAAGTGGGAGTGAATGTGAGAGACAAGATACAGGGCAGGTGTGGTGCCTAACTCCACACAGGACAGGAAGAGTCACCGGTGTTGGCTGGGTGAAGAACATAACTGTTCCAATAGAGAGAATAACTTCACAAAGACCAGGAAGGGACGAAAACAGCCCAGTATTTTCAAGAAATTTTAGCATCAGTCTGGTTTTAATGATAGGGGAAAGGGACTGAGATGAGCAGTGCAAGCAAGGGCCACATCCCAAAGATCTTCTATGTCTTTTTTTTTTAGGGTTTAGGGTGGAGATTTCTTCCTGAATATTGGGGAGCTAGTGAAGGATTTCATCCCATGTGTCCTTTGGCGCTTACCAAGGGGCCCTGAGAAAATGGACTGAAGCAAGGAGGCCGGTTTTAGAACTATCGAATGACTAATGACCTAGGGAAGGTTGGTCTGAGAAGCACTCGAGAGGTAGAGTTGAAAAAATTCGGTGCTTAATTGAGGCAACAGGCAAAGAAAGAGGAAGTGCTGTGGTCTCTGAGGCTTTGGGTTTGGATGACTGGATGGCAGGAGGTACTTAACTAGGAGATGGGAACACGAGATACCCGTAAGGGTGGAGGGAAGGTCAGCAAGCTGTTGGATATGTGAGTCTATGACTCAGGGGAGATGATGCTGGAGAGAAAGATTTTGGAGTATCAGCACAGAGGTGGTAATTGAAGTCTTGGGACAGTCTTAGTGTATTGTTCATTGCTTACATGTTTCTGTCCTTTAAATATTTCATAAGCTCTGCTGGTGAGTGTCCAACCCATTCTCTCTGTCTTCTGATTATTTAACCCCTTAGTTTAGGCTCCTGCCTTTTCCAGCAGGCGCTCAGGTAGCAAGGAACAGGCTTGTTTTCACAATACAGCTCCTTCCTTGTTACGGCACAACATGCGCCAGATTTTAGGATCTTGGAGCAAAATTGCAGGACTTCCTGAATTTGGAGGGGGTAAGTTCTCCATTACTTGCAGGAGTGCAAATAGATTCTACATGGTGCTACAGAATTATTGGCTACAAGGTTGAACTAAAGGGTCATGAGGTCTCTTTCAAAATGTGGCTGTCATACTAGATCTAGGTGCTAGAATGAAAAAAGAATAAAATTCTTCTAAAACTCTGGTTTCTGAGTACTAAAAGATCACCCATTCCAACCTTTCCCTTTCCTGTGTCTGCTGTGAAAAGGCGCAGACTCCTAGCCCAGGCACATGCATGCAGGCACCCTTGCACGCACACACCCTTGCAGTTCCCATTTCAACTGCATGACCTTAGGCACGTGATTAAACTCTGGATGTAAGATGGGAATAATCACATTTCCCAACAGATCAAGGACCAGTGAAACTGACTGAACTGTGAAGCACTAGCAGAGCCTAAGCAATAATTGTGCCTTCCTACCTTAAAATGCATCAAATATAGCTTACTTGCAATCAACTAAAGACTTAGAGATAGTTTTCTTTGATGCCTTAGAAACCATGGTTACTGAACTTTCCTGCACACACACACATCCTGTTTTCTTGTATTTATGGATATGAAATAGCATTAGAAAATCTCTAGAAAGGATTGGCAACATGGAGTGTAGTAGAAAAGAATATGGAATCAGGAATGTGGCTTTCATTCCTAGTTCAGGCCTGTAACAACTCAGCGACACTGGAATCGTTTCTGCCTTAGTTGGTGACTGTGCCTCCTTTATCTTGTGCAAGCCAGAAACCTGAGTCATTCTAAACACTTCAGTGTCTTCGCTCCCCTTCCATCTCTTGCTTAATCTAATTAGTTGCCAAGTCATGTCTAGTCTATCTCTGAAATAGCTTCAGAATCCATCCTGTTCTCTCCATCCCCAAGCCTGCTGTCTGGTTCACGCCCTGGCTGCCCAGCACCTGGGCTTGCTGCCTCCCTCGCTAGCTCATGCTCCACACCAGGCTGGCTAATTCTCTACACAAGAATCTGATCACATTCCACCTCTATTGGAAATCCTTCTGCAGTGCCCCAGCATAAAGCGCAGACTCTTAGAGTGGTATTCATTAGTCAAATAATTTTGGAGACTTGGCAAGTGCCAGGCTCTGTGCTGGGCACTGGGACCATGATGAAGGGGCCTAGTGTCTGCCTCTGGGGAACTTACTATTGGGTGGGGAAGATACTAAACAGACAGAACCACTCTTAGGTGCTAATAACTCAGCCATCAACAGAAACAGCAGCGAGATGCCTTGTTGGGGATGTGTAAAGGACCTGCCTTTGTGGGTTCACACTGTTCTTACCGTTCCCGACCATACCATGCCCACTCATAAGTCAGTGCTTTTGTCTGTAATCTTCTTTGTATCTGCCGTGTCCGCCCCTGCCTGCCTTTGGGAGGAATATGCATGTGTTCCTCAAGGACCAACTGGTTTCAAGAACCTTCCTCAACTCTCTTATGTGTTGCGCCCTATTGCTCACTTGTGTAACACTAGAACCAACTTCTCTGCCCTTCCTTTGGACATATAAGGAAATTTTTCTGCTGGTGGTAGATCAGATTGTGTCATCTGTGGGCTATTCAAAGGCATGGTCCCATTTAACTTTATGCCTTCGGGCTAGACACAGGACCTGACACAACATTACTGTACTGTGAAGGCATCCAACAGGTCCGTTTCAGTTTCTTCCCTTTTGCTATTAAGGGTTGTTGGTAAGATTCTGACAGTAGTGTTTGTATGTGCAAAAGCGCTTTGTAAACTATATTTGTGTAAAGTCTTAAATTCAGGGCAGAATGGAAAGGAGGATTCATTGCTGCCAAACTGCTCGAGGCACCCAAGCCCCTGGAATGTCTAGCTGGAAGGGCTGAATACCTGCCTGGTTGGACCTGCTTGTCCTGAGGTGTTTCTTAGGTGCCTTGGCCAGGTACTACTTACATCTTTGCTCACACGGCTTACAGTGGGGCAGCTACTTCCTGGCTCAGTGGGGGATGGCATTTGTGCACAAACTTGATGACCTGCGTTTGATCCCTGAGCCCACATGGTAGAAGGGGAGAATCAACTCTGAAAGTTGTCCTCTGACCTCCATACATACCATGCCATGTGGGCACCAACTTGCATTCTCTCTTGCTCATAACTTAATTAATAGTTAAATAAGTTAAATATTTCAGTCATTCTGGGGCTTCCTCTTAGTCCTCTCAGAATCTTAGAAATCAAAAGACCAACATGGTCAGGCTGTGAACCCCTACCTGACTTTAGCCAGAGCAACTTTCTTTGAAAAAAAGATGTATGTGTATGTGTGTGTACACATATATTGTACATATTTGTAGTCCCTGCCATCCTGGAACTTACTGTGTAGCTCAAGCTGGCCCTACACTATTTGTGAAGAAGCAAGTTGAGGGAGATATAAGCCATTGGCTCATAGTCATGAAGTCAGCTGGCAAGAACAGCTGGATCAAAAGATGTGCGACTTAATGTGAAATAGTGTTGTTATTAGCCATGGCAGCTTCTAGGAAGGAAGAACTCCCAGATGCTGAAGGCGGTGGCAGCCCCTGCTCTTGCCCTCTTTTCGAAGTCTCCCTTCCTCAGGCAGGAAGGCTCCCTTTAGATCAAAAGTAAGTTTGGCCTTACCTCTACAGGTAGCTGTCTCAGAAGCTGTTGAACACAAGAGAGGAGAGGGAGAAGGAAGAGAGAAGATGGAGAAAGACAAGGGGGAGAGAGAGAAGAGCTGAGTCTCTCAGCACAGGACTACTGGGGCTCCTACAGGTTGATCTCAATTCTAGAGCATGAGTAGAATCTATATTGTCTCCCAAACTGGGCCAGCTGTTCTTTGTGCACTTGAACTCAGCTGGCCTATAAATATGTTGGGCCTTCACTCTGCCAGAAACATGTAGGACATGGAGTGAAACATTCTGAGCCCCAGAAACCCCTTGGCTAGTGGTACACCAGTGGACAAGAGAGGGATGCTCGTGTGTGTGCTCCAATCCATAACCGTCCTGGCCTTTGAGCCAGGAGACCTGACTTCTAGGCCTGCCTCTTCCATAGTCTGTGAGTGACCTCTTGGGATTTGAATTTCCTCTTTAGAAGGCAGCTATCATTAATAGTTAATCGTGTCAAGTACTTACTCTGTCTTCAGTCCCGTGTCAAAAAGCTTCATGTGATTATTCTCATTTCATTCACTTTGTAGCCCAAGGCAGGCACTCCTATCATTCCCATTTTATAGCAGAAGATCCTGCAGCTTGGGGAAGTTGAGTCATTAATTAATCCAGTTAGTAAGTGGCAGAATGTGAATTGAACTGTCTCTCACCTTGGATCATATTGCCTTAGGAATAGGTGATCCCCTTCCTGCCTCAGAATGGTGAGGGTAGGAAGTAATTGTGCATCTTCAGTTAGTGCAGAGTAAGGATGACACGCTGGATTATAGATCCATGCTGGAGATTCTTTGCTGGTGGCTGATGAGGATGGGAGCTGCATGGCAGAGCCTGCATTTGTGCTATGAATTCTGCAGGTGGAGGTGGAGGTTCCAAAGGGTAAGCATTTGGGATTCTAACTGATTCATTTGTCTCCTCATTCATGTAGTAAATATTTATGGAATATCCATTGTATACTGGAATCTGAGAATAAAGCAGCAAACTAGACATGATCCCAGCCTTGGAGAGCCCCTCAATGCACAGGGAGTTATAAGAACAAGATTCCAGCCTGGATTCTGTAGGCCATTAGCAGTGTGACATCAGGTGACCTGTAGCTTCCTGAGAGTCCTCAGGTGCATCTGAGCTAGGAGATCCCAAGTCCAGCCCCACCTGCAGTCGCTGGAAGAATGGCCATGCTGCAGCTCTAGAACTGCAAAGGACCACGTGTGACTGATTTCACTGTCTTGACTGATACTCTTGTTCTTCCTGCAGGGTTGTCCAGGAGCTGCGGGACAGACACCCGGAGCCCCTCCGGGTAGCTACTACCCTGGAGCTCCCCATGGTGGAGGGCAGTATGGCAGTGGGCTCCCCCCTAGTGGTTATGGCGGTCCTGCCCCTGGAGGACCTTATGGACCACCAGCTGGTGGAGGACCCTATGGACATCCCAATGCTGGAGGGCTCCCCACTGGAGCCCCAGGAGGACCATACGGTGGCGCAGCTCCAGGGGGCCCCTATGGTCAGCCTGGGCCCTATGGACAGGGTAAGTAGAATCTGAGTGCCTCTCACCTGGTTTTGAGCTATCCATGGCCCATCCTTGTCCTTCCTCTAGTGTGCAGGTACCCTGGTCTCTTATCACCTTAACATCTTGCTTCCAGGATCTCAACATCTGTTAGCAGAATGAGAAGCTGTGTCAGTTTGCTTTTCTTGATAATGACTCTAAACTCTCCTTGGCTTATAAGAAGTATTCATTTCTTTTGCTTGCTCACATGTACTATTGCTATGAGTTGGCATCTGCAGGTTGATAGCTTCATTTCTTTTCATTTCTGGATTAAGGCTGAAAGAACCTACCTTATGTGAGATATGTGGTCTTTGTGGCAGAGAAAAAGACCAGTCAGTACTGCTCTAAAGTATTGAATCTTGTCTTTTCGTGCTCTCTTGGCCAAAGCACATCCCCGTCAAGTCTGATACCAATAGAGAATGGTGCTTTTCTTGTGGGGAACTCTTTGACAGAGCATGTGTAGAGATAATTGGAGGCGATAATGTAGCTCATGGGAGAAAGAAACTCCATTCCTATTGGATGCAACTGATTTCCATCTATAGAAAGGCAAGATGGTGTAGTTAGTAAAAACTTGGCCTTTTGAGATCAGATCATTTTCACCTCTTTAAACGTGTGTCCACCTCTGTAAAGTGAGCAATGCCACTTCCTTACAGAGTTGTTAGGATTAAAGGAGAAACTGCAAATCAGTACTGGGCACAGCAGGCTGGAAAGATGGCTCAGGAGCTAAAGTCTTTGCCTCCCAAGCCAAAAACCCTAAGTTCAAATACTAGATTTCAGATCCGATATAAGAATGTCAGGCAGAAATGGTGATGGCTTGTACTTCCAACTCTGGAAGGCATAGCCTAGGAAACCCCAGAACAAAGCAATTAGGATGTAGAGCTATCCAGGATGAATCGTGATGTCACCCGTGGGCCTCTATGACACACATACTTACACATGCAAAAAAAAAAAAATGGGTAAAACCTACGGGCTTAATGAACAGTATTCTGTGAGAGAACTTCTAGGGCATTTAATAGAATACCACATGCTCCGGGCTGGAGAGTTGCCTCAGGGGTTAAACCTCCACCTTGCAGGCGGAAGGTCCTGAGTTCGGATCCTAGATCCCACGTATAGACGCCAGGGGCGGCCTGTGTTTCTGGTCCTGGTAGGGGGGAGCCTGTGAATCCCCGGGCAGAGTAAACGAGGAGGTGGAGGCGGTCCATGGTGGTTCCCGAATTTGTGGTTCTACACACACACACACACACACACACACACACACACATATGCATATACACACACATACATGCGCACACATGTATACACCGACAATTGAATAAATAATAAATAATAAAAAAGGATCATCTCTTAGTAAACTAAGGAAAATCAGATTAAAAAAAAAAAAGAATAGCACATGTTCATGGGCCTTCCCCTTAAAATAAAAATACAGAAGCAGAAAGATGAGTGTTGCAGTTTGCCTGCATGGTTGCTGATAAATCACCATCAAATGGCTTAAGGGAACAAGTGGTTTATTCTCTTATGATTGTCTGGTTACAGTTCTCAGTCCAGCTTGACAGGAGAGCTCACACTAAGAGAGGGACTGGCCACACCATCTCTACATAACAGCTGAGAGAAAGACAATCTTTACTTACCAGACCAGGATATCTGGCCAAGTGTACATATAGATACCAACTTTCTCAACCAGCTCTCTGTATTTTATTCCAGGGACAAGTCCCACCCACCATGGGCTGGACCTTCCCCATCATCTAGACAATTTTCTGCAGGTTTGCTCTAGGCTTAACTCAACCACTAATTCTTTACAAATGTACCCAGAGCTCAAACCCTCAACTGTCAAATTGAACCTGTGCCTAACTATGATAGTGAGAAAGAGGAACAGGAAAGAGACGGGAAGGTAACTGAATTGATAAGGTGCTTGTCATGCAAACCTGAGGACCTGAGTTCAATCCCCTGCACCCAATTTAAAACAAAGAAGCAAACCGGTGCAGTGATGCATACTTGTAGTGTCAATACTGGAAAAGTGAAGACAAAAGGATCACTGGGGGTTTCTGGCCAAAAATAATGTGGAGGGCTGGAGAGATGGCTCAAGGGTTAAGACTCTGCCTCTCAGGCAGAAGGTCCTGAGTTCAAATCCCAGGTTCCACATGAAAACACCAAGCAGAAACAGCGGTGGCCTGGCACTTCCAACCCTGGCGGATGGAGCCTGGGAAATCCCAGACTGAAGCAAAAAGGAAGTAGAAGCAATCCAGGATGAGTCCTGAAGTCACCCTTGGTCCTTACAATGACACACAGTGCCTTCTGATACACACAAAGTGAAAAAATAATAATGTGAAGAGTAATTGAAGACACCATCTGTCTCTGGTCTCCACCTGATGTCCTGATGTCCACATTTGCACATGCACCTGTATACACACACACACACACACACACACACACACAAAGAAAAGGGAAAGATAAAGCACATATTGAAGGACTGGCACTGGACAGGAGCGGCAAGTATTTGGAGAGTCAGTGGCAGCAGAAAGCCTTGGCTGGGAGCTTCAGCCTTGGTGAAGAGTTCTGAGCGGTCTCAGGCCAGATCAAGGAAAGTGGGTACCAGCTCTCTGCTTGTCCCCAAGTTCATTTCAGTCAGCATCTTTACAGAATGATTGTTTCCAGGAGACCAGGCCACCAGAAAGGTAGTCTAGAACAACTTTGATGCATGGGAAGGGACTCCAGGGACTGTTGTACTTGGGAATCAAGTAGCATCTCAGTGGAGGTACCCAGGCAGGTACCCCTGGGGGAGACACTCAAACCTCTTGCGTTCTGAACCTGCCTGCCAGTGGCATGTATCTTCCCTGAGCCCAAGCAAGCGTCTTGTCATTTGCTTTCAGCCCATCAGCTCTGCAGTGATTTCCATGTCCTGAGCTGAGCCGCGTCTCTGCAGGGAAAGGAGCCCAGCTCTGAGCCTTCTCTCCTAGTGCCCAAAGCTAGTGCTGGTTGTTGAGACTGGAGAGGAGGGGCAGAGAGATGCGGCTCATGTGCCCGGCTGCTCTCCTTCTCTTGCTCCCTTTCGCTTGGGGCCGTTGCTCCTCCAGAGTGGCCGACGACACGCTGGAGCAGTCTGCACGCCTTGTGCCTTACCTGCCTCGAAGCCCCTGGAAGGTTCCGCTTCCAGCGTCTGAGTGGCATTGCTGTAGAACAGATCTGGTCACGAGAGGTGCTCTGCTACCTGCGGGAAGGGTCTTTACAGTTTGCCTTCTTGCCATCATTCCTCCTCTTCCCTTTTATCCACCTGACACCAGTAGATGACTGAGACTAGACCCTGCCCTGCCACCTTCACCTCCTCCCCAGCTCGCTCGTCATCATCCTTTCAGACCCGCTTGAAATAGCCTCTCTGAAAATGTCTTTCGCCCCATTCAGCCCTCGCCAGGATCCGTCTTTGACTTTTACCTCATGTAATTATCCCAACCACCCTAAGAAGTGGGTTTGTTTTAGAAATGAGGAAATTAACTCGCACATGCAGTCATGTTTCACCTAAAGTCATACAAACTAGTAAGGACCAAAGTTAGGATTTGAATCCAGGTCTACTTTGATTCTAATGTTGGAACTCTGCTATGCCAAGAACACAACTAACACTTGTAGACTTCTTGCCAGGAATTGTGTCTCTCCTTTCCCCAGGACACTTCTGTTTCAAGAAGCAGATGAGCCCACATGGGTTTCCTATACTAGACCCTCAAGCAAGCCTTTTTCCTTCTGGCCTTACCATTGGGCCTTTCACACTACCCATGTCTGTCTCTGATAACTTTCCTGTGCAAAAAAACCTCCCTTTTATGGCCTGCTAGCTCCATTTTTTTAAGACAGTCTACCTCTGTCTTGACACCCCATCCTCAGGTCATCTTTTCCAGAGAATCTTTGCTAAAGAAGACAGGAAACATAAGATCAAATAAGGTAGTACTTTGATACTATCTGCAGAACTCATGGAGTAGAAATCAACGGCAAGTACTCGTGAGTCTCCTGAAGGCCTCTTCCGTCAGAGTAAGAATGTCAACTTGATAAAAGATGGGCAAATCTGTGAGGTTTCGTGGGTAGAGAAAACTTGTAGCCACGGAGGTGCCGAGACTGGCCTTTCCCAGCATTTCTGCAGAGCAGCCTGTCCACCCGGGTCCGACTGTCTTGGTTCACTCTCCTCCAGGCGGCGTTCCTCCCAATGTGGATCCCGAGGCCTACTCTTGGTTCCAGTCAGTGGATGCCGATCACAGTGGCTACATCTCCATTAAAGAACTGAAGCAGGCCTTGGTCAACTCCAACTGGTCCTCATTCAATGACGAGACGTGTCTTATGATGATAAGTAAGTCCCAACCCTTCTGAGAACAAGCAGGCCTGTGGTTCTCTAGTCTGGAGAAAAGGGTTGCCTCAGTGGTGCCCTGGCCTTCAGTTTTGAAGCCTTTCTTCCACCTTTTCTTCTGCTCAGACATGTTTGACAAGACCAAGTCTGGCCGAATTGATGTCTATGGCTTCTCAGCCCTGTGGAGATTCATCCAGCAGTGGAAGAACCTCTTCCAGCAGTATGACCGGGACCGCTCAGGCTCCATTAGCTACACAGAACTGCAGCAAGGTAGGGCCATGCGGGCACATTGGACAGCACAGAGCTAGACTCTTTCCTGTACTCTTCGGGACAAAACAAAGGATTTTCCTTTCCCTGCTCCACTGCCAATAAAGGTTGGTCCTATTGCAGGCCCATTCACCCCATGCCATCTGCGACCTAGCTGGGGCACAGAGCCAAGATCCAGAGCAAGGCAGTACGGTCTAAACAGGGCTGGGATCCTTGGTAACAGGGCTCTGGCAGTGCTGGATGGGACAGGCTCATCTTGCATCTTGTACCCAGTACCCTCAGAGAACAGATTCTGTGACTCTTTGCAGCGCACCATGTGGAATGGACAGAGGCCTAAACGGGGGGACTCAGAAGGATGGGGAGCACGCAGACAGAGCCCATTACTTCTCTGTCCTCTATGCTTCCTGGTGCCCCCCAAATCCCCTAATCTGCTGTGTCCCAGTATTGGGGGATGGACATGCTCACAGCAGGTTTCCTGTGTCTGCTTTGTGTGCCCTTTATCTACAGCTCTGTCTCAGATGGGCTATAACCTGAGCCCTCAGTTCACTCAGCTCCTGGTTTCCCGCTACTGCCCACGCTCTGCCAATCCTGCCATGCAGCTCGATCGCTTCATCCAGGTGTGCACCCAACTGCAGGTGCTGACGGAGGCCTTCCGGGAGAAGGACACCGCTGTACAGGGCAACATTCGGCTCAGCTTCGAAGACTTCGTCACCATGACAGCTTCTCGGATGCTGTGACTCAGCCACCTACAGGGAGCAGAGCACACGAAGGACCTTCCTGGTTCCTTCCTCCATGTGGGAGAAGTATGTGGGCCTCTCTTCTGTTCCTGTCCCTCCTAGAGAAAGATTCTCCCTTGCTCGGTGCAGCATTTTTCCCAGCGAAGGTTGGAAGGCCTGCATCAGAGCCACCAAATAGGCCCCTACTCTACAGCCACACAGAGAGCTGACCAAGGAACTGGTAGTTGAATATCCTCACAGCTCTGAGCTGTCGAATGGCACAGCCTAGGAGAAGGAGATGCCAGTCATGGCAGTGGAGTTAGTGTCGGGCCAAGCGTCGCTTGGCCTCTGGCTTTCCCTTCTACTCCCCGATGCCAGTGGTTAAGTATCATCAGCTGGCCTCTTACAGTAGCACCAACACACAGCCAGTCGTGTTGAATGAACCCAGGCTTTGCTAGTGGAATCTGCCGAGCCTGAGGGAGGTTTGCCTATAGGACAAGTCACTCTGAATCCCTGATACCCTCGATCTTTGTGTCAACGTCTAGCTAACCTGGGCTTCCCCTGCTCAGGGAGTTTGGACAGCCTGCCATCTGGGCATCTTTGACCAGGCAAATGCCCTCAGAAACTCGCACCCCTCATTTGCCCGCCATTTTCTTGCTCAGCTTCATTACCCTGAGGACTGCTAGTACATCCCACTGCCAATGTTTTTTGTGGGTTGTTTGTTTTGCGTTTTTTTTATTTGGGGCCAAAAGTCTAGTGAAACTGAAAACTTAACAATAAAAGGACAAAACTCTGAACTCCCTATTTTTCACCATAATTTCCCATCTCTAGATTTGTATTCATCCATTCATTCTCTCTTTCATTCAGAAAGTCCGTAAGTATCTGCTGCTGACCAAGCCATGCAAAAACAGTAGCTTTGGGGGTTGTGGCCAACATGGCGATACTCTGGCTTGCCAGGATGAAGTTGAGACTGTGCCATGTTCACTGCTCTGTGACTGGGGTCAGCTCAGAAGACTGACTATGTTTTTTGGAAGTTTTAGGGCTGGCATTCTAAGCTGCAAGGAGCCACTCAAACCTCTTATATCTGGCCTTTTTATTGTCCCAGGCCTGAATTTTATCTTCCATATAAACTCCATGTATGAAGTCATAACTGCTCCCCCATTTTTATTAAGCACAGACATCAGTACCTGCTAGTTGCATTTCTAGATCAACATGATACCCAGTCAGCGCCACGTTCCTGTAAACAACTGACAGAATTGCAATCAAAACCTGAAGACACCAGACATTGTAGTTTGTCAAGGGACAAACTTATGTTTATCATAAGGGACATCCCTTATGACAGGGATGGTGTATCATGCTCTGGTTTTGGAAGATGAGCACAGAGACCCAGAGGCCTTTAGGGGGGCTGTCTTCCTGCAGGGGGGCGGGGGGAGTGGCTGTGACTGCTTTGCAGGTCACGTGGCCAACGGGCACGTCAAGCTCAATCAGTTTATCCCCTCTGGGCTGCTGTGAGTCTGCAGCTCCAGAATGCCATGGAATCTAGTCCCAGAAGCCGGTTCAATCCAGAGCTAGAGTTCTTTCAAGGGGTCCTGCAACATTTGGCCTTTATTTGCCAACCTTCAGTGACAAAAACAAGCAAAAAAAAAAAAAAAAAAAGTGGGAGAAGCTTTTCAGTTTCTCGTTTCATTTCCTCCTTGACTAGTAGAAATGTCTTTCTGATTCTGAACCCTATTACCACCCCACTGGCTGTCGTTTTTTTCTTGGGTCACCCAGGATGCACCCTCTTTCTGCATGGTAGTCCTCTGGATAGTAGAGCTTGCCATGCCACTTCACCCCCGGGTCCTCTCCTAGCCTAGGTATCCACTGGGCTCATCACCTGCCCTCACTGAGCATCCTGGCTGCCTCCTGGGGTGTATCCAGTGCATTGACAACTCCCCAAGCAGAAGCCTAGGACGTCATGGTGCTGGCTCCAATCAGCAGCAAGTAGGGAAGAACTGTAGCCCCAAAAGAGAGCTCCTGTTGTCCCTTTGTTCACATTGAGCCACGTGTCTATTGGAAGTCATATTTGGGTATTTTTTTTATTTTATTTTTTTTTTCCGGTGCTGGGGACCGAACCCAGGGCCTTGCGGTTGCTAGGCAAGCGCTCTACCACTGAGCTAAATCCCCAACCCCAAAATTTTTTTTATTATTATTTATTCAACTGTGCGCATGTGTGTGTGTATGTGCGCGCGCGTCTGTGTGTGTGTGTGTGTGTGTGTGTGTGTGTGTGTGTGTGTGTGCTTCCGCCTGGCGTCTATATGTGGGATCTGGGATCCGAACTCAGGACCTTCCGCCTGCAAGGCGGAGGCTTAACCCCTGAGCCACCTCTCCAGCCCTCATATTTGGGTATTTTTTTTAATGTGGTACCAAGGATAGAACTAGGACCTCAGACACTAGACACACTCTGCCATCTAGCTACGCCCCAATCACATATCTATCTTGAGAATGATGCCGATCACACTATCTCATGCTTGGAATGGGGGGAACTGAGAGCCCAAGAACTGAACAGATCCTTGGAAATGGCACTTGGGCTTGGGTCTAGTCATCATAGCTCATCACATGGTACACCTGCGTACCTGCCCCCAAACTTAATAAACAGCTTAGAATTCCAAGGCCAGTGGAAATGCTAACGACAGGACTGCCTGCCCCGCCTGGAGAGCTATAGTTGCTGAGCTATAAGTCTGTGGACTTGTGTAGAGGACATACAATGCATGGCCCACCCTCGCCGCGTGAAGCCCCAAGCTCTGCCCCACCTCTTGGCAGGCGAGGTCAAAGGAGCCCACGGCTGTGTTAATAAGTTGAACACACCTAGTGTGTGCAGGCCCACGCTGCCTCAGCCACGTCTCGTGCTCCTCTCCGCAGAGCGGCACTCCAGATTTGCTCTCTTCCTGCTCTGGCAGCCCTGTAATCAGCTCAGTGGCAGCCGGAGCACGTCTGGCCAAGTCTGTGGCTTTCTCTTTTTATCCTGTGAGTTCATAGAAAATAAATGAAGCCCTGATTTCCAAGAAGGTTCGGGAGCAGGGAATCTGTTCGCCCAGCGTCTGCCCACCTGCCTCCTTACCTTCCGGTCCTGAAGCCGACAGGCAGGGAGCATCGCTGTGTCAAGGATCAGGGTCCCAACCACCAGGGGCCTGTCGCTGCCAAGGAGGCAGCTGAGTCCATCTGGGATGGGAGTGCGAGATAATAGCATTCCAGAGCCGCCTTGGCTCGCATCCCCCAGCTGCCCCACCTTCTTCTACAACCTGAGTGGCACAGATTTTGTGTAATGACAAGGAGAGGGAACATCCAGTGCCAGGCTTTTAATTACAATTGCTCCGGGCTGCTGGCCTCCATGCTGAACGGCCACATGGAGAGTGCTTTATCTCTCCACAGTCTAACGAGGTCCAGCCTATGGTGCATGCATTTCGCACCTGCTGAGGGTGGGCTGTGCTTAGAGCCCACTGTGAAGGGCTGGGCTCACAACAGTTCAACTGGTACGTGCAGCCTGGGCTTTGGAGACTCCTCACGCCCCGCCCCTAGCCAGATGGATATGGTTGTGGGGACCTTTGGAACAGCCTCTGGTGAAGGCATATATATTTGGGTAGGTTTTTGAGAGAAAGGCCAGGCTCTGAAAGGGACACGGTGGTGGATGACGCCGAGATACGTTCACGAGAGAGTCCAGCAGTAACCACGTCCACAGCGCTAGACTTTGCAGAGCTTTCTGCTTTCTTGAGCACACACAGCCTCATCTCAACTCTGCACAGGGGACACAAGCTCAGAGAGGGAATGCCTTGCCAGAGTCACCCAGGCAGAAAGCCAGGACCGCATGCAGCCCATCCTCTCACTGCAAGCAGCTGGCTTTCCCCGAGGTGTAGGGCGGACCCCAGGTTAGGGTCCAGCCGTACCTCCCAGAATCTCGGGTGGGCCCCCTCCTCAGGGCAGTACGGTGGTGACGGTTGTGAGCACTACATGCTCGGAGACTTTGGAGACGGAGCACCGGCTCTGCAAGGACAAGGACTTGTGGCTGGCAGAGGAGCGAGGACTGGAAGTCTTCAGAGAGCCGCAGGGACTCAGGCCAGGCAGGCAGCAGGAGAATGCGGCCTTAAACTGCTCCCGGAATTTGCCTTGGTTGGGAGACAAAAGACACTGCTATAAGGAGACAAATAGAGCAGGAAGGAGCTTGAGCTCAAGGGACACTCGCACGGCTCCTGCCAAGCTGCCTAGGTGGGGACAGAGGGGGAGGGGCAGAGCCAGGATGGACAGCCCAAGGCCACCTCAGCCCTGCCAGAGAGAGAGGACAAGAGGTCCCCGCGGGTTCCTGAACAAAATGCAATTGTCTTGATTCCTTGACTGCACTCTGGCTCAGAGCCTGGCTGAGACGTGGTGTCTGGACCAGGCGCCTCGGGTTACCTCTGCCCTCTTGGCGCATGTATGGAGGGGGTTCAAGGTTTATAGCCTTCCCCAAGATGATGCAATGACAGCCACGGGTGACAGTCACACTCTACCTGGCACCGTGCTGGTACCTCAGCCCTACGCACACTGGAGAGGTTGTATGGTTTCATCCTACTTCAAAGATGAGATGCACGGAGACAGAGGTTTGCCCAAAGCCACCCAGCTGGACCCTCATTAACTCCAAAGCACACCTCTTAAAGGAGAAGATGGAATAAGAGAAGGGCGCTCCCTGCTCTCAGCACAGCATTCAGCCCATATATAACAAGAAAATAGAGGGGTTTTTGGAAACCAAACCCTCTGTGATCATGTGTTGCTAGCTTGAAATTCCCTAGGGTGCCCAGCTCAGGGCACACACACAGTAGGTCAGACCAGGCTTAGGCATTAGGAACTCTGCCATCTGCCTGCCCTTTCCTCCCCTGCAGCACTCGGATCTGTTTTGTCATCCGAGCTGGGAAGCGGCCAGGCAGCCTTTGTTGAGTAATTCTTGAGTTGCAGCGAGAGTTATGTTAGTGACCTCTGGTCTCTTCTTGAACGTCTTAACCATTTCTGAATGATTATTTGTGTCTAGGCTTAAGCAGTCATCTCTACAGTCTCCTTAGAAGTCTAGACCCCAGTCTGAGATCTGGTGAATCACTTTGGCCAAGCCAAGGCTGGGGGACCAGGCCAGTACCCACTGAGACAGTGGTGAATCTACCCCCTGCGAGTGGAGCTTTCCAGAGAGAGACAGCTCCCCGCCATCTTGAGATGGCCAGCCAAACACTGCTGGCTGCCCATTGCTGCCTGGGCGGTGGGTCCACTCACCACTGAGGAAGTTGTAGATGATGGGGTTGGCGGCGCTGTTGGCATACACCAGCCAATGGGAGAAAGTGAAGCAGGCATAGACAGCTTCCCGGTCACTGGCTTGGTGGAACATCCCAAACACCCTAAGCACAAGGTGGGGGGGTGTCAAAAAGTAAGATATTTGGACAGCTGGAGGTGCCCACAAAACTCCAGCTATAAAGTGTGAGGGTCCCTCTGCTCATGCTTGTCCACTTACTGCTCTGAATCTGAGTTCTTAACCACAATTTGGGGACTGGCATGGGCCTACAAGCAGGGACCAGCTATCTGGCTCTCTGAAACTGCCCTGTCTACCTTCTCATCCATCCTTACAGCAACATGTCAGCACGAGCATCATCCATTTGTTCACTTAGGAAAACTGATGCTGAAGTAGAGTGACATGCCCAAGATCACCTAGTCAGGACATGGCCAAACCTAAACAGACTGCCTTCCGTCCTGACCCCTTGTCTTCTGGGTCCCTGTGTCCTTTTGCCTGGCACTAACCCTCTAGACCCCTGAGGCTTGCTGCCTCCCTTCCTCCAAGTCTCTGCTCAAGCCCTTCGGAGGCTGTGGGATGTGTGTGTGTGTGTGTGTGTGTGTGTGTGTGTGTGTGTGTGTGTGTTTGACAAGCTATTTCTTACTATATGAACCAAGCTGGCATTGAACTCATAATCTTCCTGTCTTCACCTCCTCGATTACAACCAATGCACCACATACTCGGCTTCTCAAAGAAGCTTTTTTAAAAAAAAATTATAGGGCTGGCAAGATAGCTCAGCAGGTAAAGGCACTTGTGTACAAACTTTGTGACCTGAATTCAATCCCCAGGCGCCATCTGATAGAAAGAGAGAACTTCTGATCTTCACACGTTTTGAGGTTACACTCTCAATAAATAAATAAAAATTTAAAAAGTCATTGTATCTAAAACAAAAAACCGACCCTGCCACAGTTACTCTATCCTCTTTCCAAGTTTACTTTTCCTCATAGCCCTCACTGCTTAGAGCACACACTGGTTTTCTAATTGATTTTCCTTCTCTTCTGCCAGAGTGCAGTCTCTGGAAGACGGGAACTTTGTCTCTGATTTGTACCTGGTCACCCTTCCTAAAACATGGTGACTGAGCACATGGGGCAGTGAGCTTTCAGAACTGTGCTGGGAACCAAGACTTATTCACACACAGTGCCTGAGAAGCTGGGGTGCAGAGAGGAGTCGGCTTCGGGGAGGAGAGCAGGGTAAAGAGCTCCCTGGACCCCACCGCTCTTCCCCAGGCCACCGCGGTCCTTGTGCCCTCACCTCTTGAGAACATTGAGGACACTGATGGGCAGGTAGCAGAGGGCGAACACCAGAAGCACCACCATCAGCATCTTGGCCGTCTTCCTTCGCGCGCGCATCTGCTTGACCTCAGCCAGGAAGGCCCGGGCTCGGGGCTGGGGCTCGGTGCTCAGGCCCTGGCTCTGGGCTTCCAGCTGCTCTGAGGGTCGCTTCCAGTTGCGCACCAGAGCCGACGTGGTGCCTGGGATCTGTCCGGCATATATACACACACAGCAGTTATGGGTGCCACTTCTATTTAGCTGAGCCCACACTGGGACGGGCCCTGGGGCACGGTGGAGACATGCAAGGAAAACCCATGCTAAAGACAAATGCTCTGGGATCAGTACGCACTCCTTTCATTTTCCACAGCTCGCTGGGAAAGTACCTACAGCGTGCTCTCGAGAGGTTTATTAGCTCTTAGCTAAATATGAGGTCACCAAGACCCAAAGACCCTTGGCAGCCTAGAGTCTGAACATCCTCCCAGCAGCCCACCCATCCTCCTTAGAACTTCAGCTCTGTCTTTGAGGTGGGGTGGGGGAGACATGAACTGTGCCCCCTTGGCCATGCCAGGCCATAGGAAGGCCTAGGGAGCAGAAGGGTAGCAGGGAAGGCCTGGGACTCAAAATCGTCGCTTGTCTAGGTCAGTGCCCAGAAGTCTGGGGTAGGTCTGGGACCCTGGAGCAAAGGTATTCTCAAAGCCTCTTCTACCACTGGACACTTGAATAGCCCCACAACAGAAGGATGGAGCTACAGCACAGGAAACGAGTCTAGAATCATCTCGAACATTACGAGCTATGGTGAATCAGTCACAAAAAGCCCCATCCAAGTGGGCATTCCCTCAAGGCAAGGCCTGGGTTAACCCACACATCTCCCCACCCATTTTCCTGCCTGGGCTGGGAGTGGGTCAGCACTGTGTGTAGAATGTAAGTGACACCCTAGAATGTGGGGGCCCCTACTTGAGGCCATTCGCACTTCTGGCCCACTTCCTCTCGTCCTTATGTTGCTGGTGCCGCTGACTAGTGCTAAACGTCTCTGAGTACCCTTCTGCCCATAAATCCTAGGAAACACACTGTGGGTTTATCTGTCATAGAGCGAAGAGATCAGCCCCAGAGCTGGCAGGACTGCCCTTGGCAGCAGGTTGCCCTTCACACCATGAAGTGGGTAAGAATGTCTCCTCTGTTAGATAGCTGGATGTCACTGGATGCAAAGCCTAACCTAGCAAGCTACTCAGAGCTACTTCTATTCATGTTCTGCTACTAAACTGATCGTTGGAGCCTCACACATCCAGGTTTAAATCCTCGTGTCCTTGGGCCTGGCCTCTGCCAGCTGCAGCACAGGTGGAATGTTCTAAAGACGGGGGACTGTCCATTCCCTTAAAGCAATAACCCTACTACACCGCCTTCCCAGCGTGGGCCTCACCTGGCGGCCCCAGAGCTTGCGGAAGATTTGGAAATAGGCCATGGCCATGAGGCCCAGCGGGGCCAGGTAGGTGACGATGAAGAAGCAGCTGTGGTAGATCTTGGGGTACAGCTCATCTGTAAGGGGCGAGAGAGGCAGGAGACAGGCCTAACCCAGAGCTACAGCCCACCCTGGTTAACCATGCCCTGGTGATGCCACCCTGGAGAGACCACTAGTAGATAGATACCCACCCTGGGGTTCTCCCTGACAGAACCTACCCTAGGGGTGTGCTCCCCAGAGGTCGCCCCTATTACCTGCCCAGCGTTCGTCGCAGACAGAGAAGAGCCGGGTGCGATTGGCTAGCTCAGGCAGCACGCTGCTGCATTCCATGACGGCGGCCTGGGGTACCATGACAGCCAGCGATACAGCCCAGATGCCCAAGATGGAGCCACGGGCACGCCGGGCAGTACTCTTGAACAACAGTGGGTGGCAGATGGCATACCAGCGGTCCAGAGCGATGAAGCTGAGAGTCAGCACTGCCACCGACACGGACACAGCCTGTCCCATGAGGACACAACATCAGAAGCGTGGAGGGGCTGAGTGTGGGGGAGGGAGCATGGCCCAGAGCTACAGGGCAGCAAATCCTGACTCCGCCCATTACTGGCCATGTGACTTTGAGCAAGTCACCATCTCAGAGCCTCATCTGCAGAAAGGGAATATACCATCTATGCGGCAGATTCCGATGAGAATAAATGAACTCATGACTGGAAAATGTCAGGCGGAGACCTGGTGCGTATGAGGTGCTCCCCTATTGAGAAGGATTGTACCCAACGCATTCCCTTTGTGCCAGGCACTGCTCTCCTTATCCTTACAACAATCCCACGAGGTGGGCGCTGTGTTGCAGATGAGGAAACAGTGACACTATCCCCGTATCGAGCTGTCATTATGCTTAAGATTGCCAGAGTCAATCCGTTGAGTAGAAAATCCCAAGACTGGGAAATCCAAGTAGCGTCTCTCTCACCCTGGAACGTTGTCCTTTCCCCACACTGTACAGAAAGTCCTTGTAGGAGGCAGAGGTGCGTCTGATGATAATGTGGGTAGGCGTTGCCTCCAGGACTGTCCCTGGTCCCATGGAGCACAGAGGGGGCTGGGAGCGAATCAGAGGCCTTGCCCACCTGCAACCAGCCCTGCTTCCATTCCACTGACCCCATCTGGACATGGAAGCCCCAGCCAGCTAGAGAGGAGGAAGGAGATAGGGAGTATTTGGGTCTGTCAGGGTGGGCTAATGGCTCTCCTCTCCATGTGGAGGTGACGCTGTATGTGTACACACGGCCAAGTACATGGCTGTCACCAGCAGGGGATGTCTATCTGTACGAGACCTGGTGGCTGTGGTTGTGTCCTTGAGTGTTCAGCCTGGGCGACACCCTGAAAGGGTCCTGAGCCCCTGCGACTGGTCAGGAAGGCAAGCCTGGAGGTCACGGAGACCCACCGAATGGGGGTCTGTTTGGGAATAGGTTTGGCAGAGGCTGCTGAGAACTCACCTGAAGGTAGGGGATGACCTTGCACAGGGCGTGGCCGAAGAGCCACGACTCAGTGATATCCACTAGCAGGCTGGCAGGCAGGCAGATGGCGGTCACCAGCACGTCTGCCAGGGACAGGTTGACAATGAAGTAGTTGGTGACCGTCCTCATGTGATGGTTCCTCCACACGGCCAGGCAGACTGCAAGAGCAGTAGGATGAGGTAAAGGCCCCCGCCCCCCCCACTTCTCCCTGCAGAGCCTCGCCCATCCCAGCTCCACTGCCCCACCCACAGGGGAATACCTACCCAGTGTGTTGCCCACCAGGGCAATGAGGAACACGGCCACGTAGGCTGCAATGAGAACCCACTCGTACTGCTTGGGATACAGATAATCGCGCCACAGGTAGCGGAGGAACTCGTCCTCGTAGTCTGGAGGGAGGCGGGACGGTTCCCCGCTGCCAGTGGGAAGCCCTAGATGGGCCCCGGGGGTGACTGAGGGCTCCATGAGCTCAGGAGCCGCTGCAGCTGAGGGGCACACTGGGCTTGGCAGAGCGAAGGAGAGAAGCCCAGGCTGGCTCTCAGCCCATTTCCTTCCGAGGGCTCGGCGCTTGCACCCAAGTCTTTGGGGTCCAGACCAAACTTCCTGAAGCAAAAAGGGAAGGAGACAAGGAGGGAACTCTAGGGAGTATGTTCTGCATTCTCGGAGATACTTAAAGTGATAGAAGGAGGCACTTTAGTTTCCCCACCCAGTGGGCCCCACAGAGTAAGGGTACCTACCTCCCAGGGCCGCGGTGAGAGTAACGAGCTCTAAGGTGTGCCAAGGGCTTCACCCAGAACCTGGCACACCCCGGAAACTAGCTCGCAGACATTGTCAGGTGTCACTTAGGGAACTCTGCTGGGTGAAGGAGGAGATGGAAACGGAAGAGGTTGAGCCCCTTGCTCAAGGTCACAGAGCTAACCAGGTTTATGTGACTCCGCCAAGGATCGGCGATTTAGGGAGGGAATCCATCCCGACTACAAGTGCTGTCCCTTGGGTCGGCTAGCAAGCCTTACTTTGGGGTTGGATAAAAGGGTCAAAGGGGGTATTAGAAGTCAAGCCCCGCCTACCAGACCTGCCAGACGCTTATGGATGGATGGATGGATGGATGGATGGATGGATGGATGGATGGATGGATGGATGGATGAAGAGAGAGAGAGAAGGAGAGAAGGATGGATGCTGGAAGAAACTGACCGCCTCTCCGGGAGCGGGAGCGAGGACAGAGCCCCAGAGGAGGGACCTTAGGCCTCCCTGCTCGGTCCCTGGAGTCACTGGGGTCGTGATGCTCCCCCGCAGCCGCCAGGGGTCGCTGGGCAGGTGAGCAGGCCGCTCTCCATTCATAAATTCGGCCTGGCTCTGGCCGCTCCCTCCTCCCTCCACAAATCCCTCCCCCCCGACTGGGCAGGGAGACCCCAGACTAATTAGGTAGGGTGGACAGTCCCCTGAGACCCTGGGGAAGGGAAGGGACCGCCGACTGAGGTTCCCTCGGCAGGACCTCTGTACACCTTGCGGTTTACGGGGGAGGGGGCTATCAGGGAGGGGTCCAGCCAAAGAGCCTAAGGGGGTCTGCCGGAGCCGCCGGGCAGTGAGCAGAGTCGGGGGGTAACCCAGCCTCCGCACCAGATGACCCCCGGCTCAGGACTCCAGGCTTCCCCATCCCTCGCCGCAAGTGCTTTGGAACCCCCGTCCCCAGGTTAGGGGTACCCTGCGCCCCGCACCTGTTGGCTCCCGGCTCCAAGCATTCTTCGTGGCAGGTCCCGGGACCTTACGCCCGGTACTTGGCCTCTCTGCGAGCAAGGCCGCGGCGTGGAGAGGGGGCTGCGGAGGGGGCCGGGTCAGCCCCCTCCCGAGGCGGCGCTCCCCGCTCGCAGGCTGCGCGCGAGCCCCGGCTCCAGCGCCGGCTGTGGCTCGGCGCGGGCTCCGCCGGGCTGCGCGCCGCGGGAGGGGGCCGGGGCGGGAGGCTGGGCGGGGAGGGGAGCCCCGGCCGACGTGCGCTCCAGACTCTCAGCCCGAGACCCGAAGGGCGGAGGGAGCCGCTCACTTCTGGTCCTCCACTTCACGCTTCCACCCCTCTTCCATTCACGGCGTCCCTCCTCCATTCACACTGTCTGCGTTCATTCACTTACGATGCCGGCCACCGCACGCTCATTCAGCGCGCGCCTAGGGTGTGCGGGTGGACGCCGGGAGGCCCCGCTCCCTCGCCCCCCGGATCTCTCTGCCCACATCCTTCTTGTTACATCTATTTTAACCCTCCTAAGAAAGGGGATTGAGGTGGAGGCAGAAAAGAGGGAGCCAGAGGTACTCATTATTAATTCAGCAGTTTATGGAGCTGCGTGCCAGTCAACCTGTAACACAGCTGCCATGTTTACAAGACTCGTGATGTCATTTAGTCTGCGCATCAGCCTGGTGAGGTAGTTGTGCTTGTCCCCACTTTACAGATGAGGACCCTAGACTCATGCTGTGGACTTTCCCAAAGTCACAGGCAGCGGCAAATTTACCAGCTTCCCCCATCAGAACCTTCCACCCGTGCGAAGGTTCTCCGCTGTGGGGAAAAGGCGGGCGTCGCAGACAGCTCACTTACCGTGGCCACAGAGTTGGGAGGGGCGCCTCCGAAGACTCTGGGGGCACACCTGCTCAGACACTTGAAGAATTACAAGGTGGTCCTGAGGCCAGGGTGAAGTATGGGAGGGGAGGCCTTCCATGCAAAGGATTGCAGTTGAGTTTCAGGGTGTCTCAAGCAGATAAAAGGGGACCTCCTAGGCTTTCAGGCAGGGAATCAGCACCTGAGCAGGGCCAGTGAGTGTCTCCGCTGCAGAACCGAAAAGAGGGCTGAGCCTGACCTGAGGCGGAGGTTTGTCCCTGGCTAGCAGCCGCATCTGTAGTGCAGAGTCATAGGTACATGGGATTCTAAAACTGTTCCAACTGCTCTGGGTGTTACCAGAGGCAGGGAATGAATGAGGGGCTCAAGAGAAGAGGGGCTGGTGGATGTAGGTATGTGTCTCTGTGTTCCTGGAAGAATGAGGGTCTATCTAGGGAATCTAGTGCGTAACTAAGTATGTCTGTGTTTGTCCATGTGAGTAGTGGGCAGGTTCTTGGATGATGGCTGGGGGATGATGGGATAGGATGTGTTCGTATGGGTTTTGATTTGTCCTTGTATGTTGGTGTCTGTGTCTGAGGAGTGTGTGTGTGTGTGTGTGTGTGTGTGTGTGTGTGTCTTTGTGAGTCTCAATGTACAGTTGTGGATTTGGCCAGTACCCGTGTGTTTCCCCAAGAGTGTGGGAATGTAGTGTGGGCATGCCTTTGTGTCCAAGGCTCTATGAGTTCGTGAATGCGGAACTCAGTACCTCTGCTCCCACAGCAATGACTCATCTCTCCACAGGACTCTGCCCCTAATCTGAAGCTGTGACCATTTGCCATGTAGAGGCTGCAGCATGGGGAGGGGGGATGAGAGGCAGACCATACAGGGATGCTTCAGCAACCGTTCCTACAAGCAAGGTGCTGTCAGGGATGGGGAAGATAGAGATCCCCTTGTGTCTGTGTGGGCGGAGGGCAGCTGAGGCTCCACACTCAGCTCACAGCTTAGCGCTGAGTATTTCAGCGCCTCCTGGACACCGTGGCTAGAAAGTGAACGAAGGACCTCCAGGTTGACCTAAGTCATCGTACACGGGGTGCATGTGCCTTTGTGGAGAGGAAACTGTGGCTTGGAGTCTTCCAAATCCACCAATAATACCCAGTATCATAGAACCAGCCCACCTTCCCTTACCAGGAATCCCCAGTTGCCAACTTTTCTTCTTTTCTCTCTGGGTACCCCTGAAGATGGGTGCTATCCAGAATAAGATATCACGAGTGACTCCTTAAGGTGTCAGATCTCTTTTCCTCTTGTATCAGACCCTTGGCATGCAGTACGCTATGGGTCCCAGGAACCTCTGGTCCTAAGTCTAGTGCTCTGACCCACCTATAGCCTGTGGGTGGGGAAGCCAGTCACTGTGCTTAGATGGGCATGAAGGAGAGACCTAGTAGTCTGCTGAGATGACGTCTGGGTAGCTCAGTTGATAGAGCTCTTGTTCAACATGCACGAAGCCCTGGATTCAATCCTCAGCGCTGCATAGATCACCTATGGTGATTGTGCTAGTTAGATGCAGGTATCAACTGGACAATTAAAGGCTGAGCGCTCAGCACATCTGTGAAGAATTAGTATTAAGGCAAATCCTTGAACTAGCGTGCAGGAGATTATCTAATTAATATAGAAAACCCTTTCCATGGTGGGCGGGACCATTCCCGGGGCAGGTGGGTAAGATGGAGGGAGCCAGTTCCGTAAGCTGACATTCTTCAGCGGACGTTGGCAGTGACTGTCTGGAAAAGCCACAGGAGCTGTGTTTGTTTGGTTCTTGAGCACAAGCCTTCAGGAGCTTCTGGCAGAACGCCAGTACCCAAGAGGGACCAGGGACTTCAGGTCTTCTACCCTGACTGGGCTATCAGCCCTGCGCCTGTTCTGTTCAGGGAGGAATCGTCTGAAGCTAGACTTTGCTCAAGCTGTCTGTCAAACGGTGTCCCCAGGCATGACCTTTTTTCTGGAACCAGGCGGTCCCAGCCTTGTTGATCTAATCTTGAGCCTGGGAGCCACAGGTCCCTGTCACATCCATCTTTAAGTGTCAGTCCAGGCACTGTCCCCAGCTGCTCCCTCCCCCTCCCTCCCTATTCCGATGTGACTTACAGTAACCTCTGTCTGGCTAGGACTAGAGCAATTGAAAGGTAATTGAGTTTGCAATTTGCGGATGCCACCGCAGGCCTGGGCTGTGGGTGGGTGACTCCAGGCAGGGGGCAAAGGTGAGTTTAGAAAGACTGAGATCAGAAGATTGGGGGGAAAGAAGGGAGCACCAGAGTTGAGCTGTGACCTGGAGAAGGGGCTCCCAGGGCGGGGCTGGGGAGGCCTCTGAGATCTGTAGGGTTTTGTTCCTTGGATCCAGTGCAACTGGCTTCTGAGAAGAACTGGCCAAGTCCTTGTGGGGAAGGGCCCAGACCCCTCATGCTCTCTGTGTCCAGGTTGAAACCCAGCCTCTGTTTCTCTTTTCTGGTTGTGTGTGTGTGGGCGGGGGGGGGGGGTGTTCTCTTTCAGACCTGGATAGCTTAAAGGGACCAGCATTCACTGGGAAAACAGGGATGGTGGGCCCTGAGTCAGGGCCCTCAGAGATTAGAAAGCATCTGTAACGGTTACTCTTTACTATTGCTGTGAGAGAGCACCCAAAGTCAATCAACTTAAGGGAGAAAGGGAGATTTATTCATCTTACGGTTCCAGAGGGGAGAAACAGTCTCTCAAAGCAGAGGTGGCATGGCTGGCTGGCCAAAGCTGGAGGAGGCTAAGTCACCACAGACATTTTAGAAGCTGAGAGCTGCAGACTGCTTGTAGCAAAGGCAGCTCCTGGAGGTAGGGTGGGACTAATCCACCTCGAGGCCCACCCCTTGTGACTGCCTTCCTCCAGCAAGGCTCCACCTCTCAAGGTGCCATGACCTTGCCAAATACATGAGACTGTGGGGGACACATTTCAAACCATGACAGCATCTTTTAACAAGAAGTGAAGCAGAGAAGGGGTCTGCTCACCTGTCTATCATTCAACAAACTTTGGAGGCCATACAACGACTGAGGGGCCCAAGCAGCTTAAGCTGGGATGGGGGGCTGTCATATAGACAGGTGGCTGGGTGGTGTCAAATGCATTGGAGTGAAGGGACTCCTGCAGAGGCAAGGTTCCAGCAAAATGGCAGTGTGACCCTCATGACGGTGCATGTGAGCCCAAGGGGAAAACCAGCTTCCAGATTGGGTCAAGTCTGGGGTTGTGGAAAAATGAATCGAGGATTTGAAGCCAGAAAGGCGTGGCTCAGCCACTAGCTCTCCGCTTCCTGCTGTGAGATCCTGAACCGTCACCTCCATGTCTCTGGACTCTGTAATAGGTTCCCAAAGATAACTACATCCTGATCGCAGCTCAGTGGTAGATCACTTGCCCGGCATGTGCAAGACCCTAGATTCCATTGGTAACACTGAAGAAAAGGAGATTTGGGGGCCTGGGGATTAGCTCAGTAATAAGCAGGCACAAAGTCCTGGGGTTCATCCCCAACACTACAAAAACGCTAACAGACTGTGCCCCCACATTGTCTGAGATCCATGAATAGCTCCCGCGGCAAAGGGGTCTATGCAGATGTAACTAAATTGAAACTCTTGAGATGGGATTGTCCTGGTCGTCAGGTGGGATCAGGGTAATGACAAGGAGCTTTTCAGAGGGAAACAGACATAGCAGACAAGGGACAGGGTGGCACTTGCGCAGAGGGTCCACAGCTGCAGGCCGTCCACAGAGTTCAGCGAGACCTTTGAACCCGGAAGCAAGACGGTCACTCCCCAGAGCGCCCACAGGGAGCTCAGCCCTTCTAAGACTCATTTTGGAAGTGGATACACACATGCATGGGCATGCATGGGCATGCGTGCGGGTGCGCGAGCACACACACACACATACATACACACACACACACACACACACACACACACACACACACACACGCACACACACCTGTCACTGGTTTGGAGAAAAGGAGCCTGCACCATAGAGAGGTACATGGGGAGACTTCCTAAGACCAGGTGGAAGTGCCAAGGTGCTAGCAGCAGCAAAGGCAGAAACAGAAGGGCCTGTTCTTTTCGTGTGGTGGGGGAAGGAGAATGGTCCTAACCATGACCCAGGAAACCAGATACTTGGGAAGGTCAAGGTAAGCAGAAGAACATTCTAGAAGCCACTTGAGCCTGGTCTTGAGGGATGCATAGGAATCTGCAGTAGTTTTTAAGTGAGATGTAGTTGGCAGGCATGAGAGAGGAAGAACTAGAGGCATTCTGGGTACTGGGAGGCAGCAGGAGCAGAGGGGAGAGGTGGCTCGTCATCACGTCACCATCTAGTGTCCCCAGGGTGTTTCCAAGAGGACTGGTAAGAAATAGAAGGATGACTGAAGGGCTAGCCTGGAGCATCAGCTGAGAAGTCGGGATCGGTCCAGCCCAAAGGTTGGCATCACCAGTTCGTGCATAGAACTAGACATCCTCTGCCCTCTTGTTCCATTCCCCAGGTCTCCACTGACTCTCTTCAAGACTTTTTCTTTACCCAAAATTAACGCGGTCTACTTCTGTGTATTGTTTAAAAACAAGATTATGTAAGCATGATTGTCTGTGGAGACACGTAGCATCCTGGGACCCATGGAGAAGGAACTATAACCTTCCTGCTTAAGTGCCACTTGAAGGGATGAGCTGGGGCTTCGACTTCGAGTGCATTCTCCCACACCCCCTCCAATACCTTTAGTCACCTTCTTTCATTTCATTCTTGGAATATGATTTTTCTTAAACAACTTTTGTTTCTCTTGGAGCTTCTAATTGCTTTTCTCTTTTCTTCTTTGGAGAAGAATCGTATGCTTTTGGAATCAAGTCATTAAAACTTTCCAGCTTCTTAATTACATTATTCATAATGAATGTCTGAAGGCCACTTTCTTCAAATCCTTGCACTTCCGGTTCTAATCCTGGCAGATCTGTGGACCTCTGGTATTTGGAGTTATGGATGCCTGGGTTAATTCCATTGTTTCAGAATCAGTTAAGCCTGTCTTTCTTGGACCATATCTTAGTTTACAGAAGGGCAGCTTTCTGGATTTTTGTTTATTCACAAGTGTCCTTCATAGGTGACTTTCACTGCCTGAGTCAGGAAAGGTCACTCAGCAGGCCTCATGGTCCAGGTGGAAGCTTGCACACAGACAAGTGCTCCAGCTCCTCCTCCTCCCCCCCAGGCTGGGACAAGGAGAGAGTCCTTCTAGACACCAAAACTTCTGACAGGAAATCCACCCAGCGGGGAGGACACTCAGCACCTTGATAAAGCAGCTCTATCTCATCTTCAAACGCATCCCTGTCTCTGTAAGTCCCAGGTGTTCGGGGTGGGAGAGCAGCTTCAGGCTGTCCACGGCTGGTTTTGTGAGCAGGCCTTCACTCGGCTCCCTCCCAAACTTCTCTTGCCCCTGTACATGTCGCTTCACCACAATCACTTGTGGTATTATTTTCGTTAAAGTGACTATTCCAGTCTCATGCTGTAATCTGTAAATTTATAAGTTTGATGTTACAGGTAGTAATGAAACTATAAAGCTGGGCTGTTTGCTCAGGTTCAATTAATTCAGTTTATTCTTCTTATGTGGTAGCCACAGCTGGAGCCTGGGTCCCCTGCACAGTGACTCTGGTATGAGTTTTCACAAGATGGTCAGTGAATTCTTTGTATGGAGACGCGGAGATCGGGTGTCAAGTAGCGGTAAGTCTTGGAAAGGGCATCGAAGGTGGCCTTGGGTAGCAGGCCTGCTCTGGGTGGGTGTGTAGCAGTCATCGATATTGCCAGCAGCAGCAGCTTCTTGGGCACAGGAGCAGAGATGATGCCAGCGCCCCTGGGGGCAGGGCCCCGTCAGCCTGTCCCCCTACATGGGACAGTGTGGGGCTTGCTCCAGCAGTCCCCCCTCCCCCGTGCACAAAGACGATGGAGAGCCTGGCCAAGATGGTGGTCCTTAGATGGCCGCGGCTACATCTTTGGAGGACTGAGCACCAAGACCCACATGACCGTTATAGTCCCTGCTGGTGACTGGAGCGGTGCGCTGGCCAGCCCGCATCCGCTTCCAAGCCTCATCCTCAAGAGAGGGCCCAGGAAGAAATCAGCACCTCAGACTCCTGCATGGCAGGGAGGACAGGGTAGATTCCTCCAAGGATTCCTCATGGCCTTGGCAAGGCAGCCCAGCTTAGTGACTTCAGCTTTGCTTCCACGAGCCCCTCATCTCCGACTATGACTACCAAAGCCTCTGCGGAAGCCATCGTGGCCTCCCAACCCCTGGAGTCCTCCAGGACCTCCACTGCGCCGGCGTCATCTGCCATTTGGTGTTTTCCTGAGGTTGAAGCTTGTTTGTTTTTTGAGACGGGGTCACATGTAGCCTAGGCTGTCCTCAAGCTTGCTATGTGTAGCTGAGAATGACCTTGAACTCTTGGTCCTCCTGGCTCTACCTCCTGCGCTATACTCCTGGCTATAGCTATATTCATCTTCTCTCCCCCCTTGGTTTGTGTGTGTGTGTGTAGTGAATGTGTTCACATGTGGGCATGTTTGTGTGTGTAGAAACCTGAGATTGATGTTGGATATCTTCCCCAATTGCTTTCCTTTTTTTTTGTTGTGTGTGTGTGTGTGTGTGTGTGTGTGTGTGTGTGTGTGTGTGTGTGTGTCAGAGGGCACTGTGTCACTTAGGGAATCATCCTTGATTGCTTCTACTTCCTTCTTGCTTCACTCTGGGATTTCCCAGGCTCCACCCACCAGGGCCAGAAGTGCAGGCCCCTGTTGTTTTTTTTTTTCTTACATGGGATCTGGGATCCAAACTCAGCACCTTCTGCTTGTGAGACAGTCTTAACCCCTGAGCCATCTCTCCAGCCCTCCATTTGTTTTGAGACAAGGAGCTGTGATTCCAAGCAAGTACCAGCCCACACGGCTTTTAACACGAGAGCTGGGGATTGGACGCCAGGTTGTCTTGCTTACGTGGGAAGTCCTTTACTGACTAATCCATCTCTTCAGCACACGCCCTCTTTCGAGTCAGGGTCTCATGTATCCCTAGCTGGCCTCAAAATCAAGCTGTGTAGGTGAGGATGATCTGATCTTCCTGCCTCCACTAGGATTACTGCCATGAGCCAGCATGCCCAGTCTATGCTGTGCTGGGGCTTGAACCCAGAGCTTAACGAATGCTAGGCAGACACCCTACCAAGTGAGCTGTGCCTCTGCCCTAGTTTTTAACCCACATTCCAGTAATCGCACAACTGCTGGAGCAGCAGAGGTTTATTAGTCTATCGCTAAACTCCACCCCCAGCAATGGTGCCTACGCCACTCTTTGGGGGGCCCCATCTCTGGTTGTTTACTCTATAGATCACCTTCCAATCAACTCCCTGAGCAGCGGGTTCTCTGTGTACCTGCTGGTTTGAGGGTCTTCTTTAAATAGACCTTCTTCTCTTCTTCAGCTAGATGCTGACACACTGAGTAATAAAGCAAAGAAGAAATGACAGAAGACAAAATGTCCCTTCCGTTATTACCATTCTAGAGTGGGAGGCTCTGCTGCGGTGAGAGTCACAGCGACCCTCCCGGGAAGTAGATGACTTGACCTCATCTCTCAGGTCGTATTGGTCAGACCTCTCCCGTCCACTTTGGCTGTCCTGGGGTGGCCAGGTTGCTGAAGGGACCTGAGTGTTTTTAGGAGCTGAAGAGCCTCCTGGGAAAGAGAATCTTCCCACGGCTAAGCAGCAGGACACCGAGAACTTGACCTGGTGGCTAATCCTCCATCATCAGAAAGGAAAGGTTTTGGGGAATTGCACGTAGCTATGACAACCAAGTACCACGGCTCAGGTACATATTCAGGAAGCAGAAAGTCCATATCTTACACAAATTGCCTCAAATGACAGAAAAAGAGGGGAAAGTACCTGCCGCATCTTATGTGGCTGCTGCAACCTTGATAGCCAAGCTCCACGAGGACCGTGAGACGAGAAGAGTTAGGTCCATTTCAATGATGGATAGATGCAAATATCCCAAGTGCATTATCATCTGATTATTAAAAATGTATCATGGCCCAAATGGGCTTCTTCCAGGAATACAAGGCAATTTTAACATTAGAAAATTGTCCTTTTCACCCATGATACCAACAGAAGGGCACACAAACATCCTTCTGTTATGTAAGACAATTCTGGAGAAGAAAGCATTTGGTAAAATTAAGCAGTTAGGTGCTGTGGATATGGTTCAGTTAGTAGCGTGATTGCCAAGCGTGCGTAAAGTCCTGGGTTTGATCCCCAGCACCACATAAAACTAGGCACTGTGGGGGCTGGAGAGGTGGCTCAGGGGTTAAGCCTCTGCCTTGCAGGCGGAAGGTCCTGAGTTCGGATCCTAGACCCCACGTATAGACGCCGGGCAGAAGCGGGGGCGGCCTGCGCTTCTGGTCCTGGTAGGGCGGAGCCTGTGAATCCCAGGGCAGAAGGAGGTGGAGGCGTCCATGGTGGTTCCCGAATTCGCCTGTGGTTCTACACACACACACACACACACACACACACACACACACACAATTGAATAAAAAAAAAAACTAGGCACTGTAACACATGCCTGTCACCCCAACATTTGGGAGGTAGAAGCAGGAAGACCAAATGATACCCTATCTCAAAAAAAAATCTTAGCAAAAACTAGGAATAATCTGGAATGGTCTTAACCTGACAGTGAGATCATTCTAAAACCCATGGCAAACATGCTACTAAGTGATAAAATTTAAAGCCTCCCCTTTCAAGCCAGGGACCTGAAAAGAGGTTCACTATAGCTGTTTGTTTTCAAAGCTGTACTGAATGCCTGAACTTTTGAGATAAGAAAAATCAAAATAAATAAGGCAAGACACACTGGCATATACCTGTAGTTCAGACATCAGAAGTTCAGAGACCGTCTCCAATACATAGCAAGTTTGAGGCCAGACTGGGCTACGAGAAACTCTGTCTCAAATGAATTGGTCCTCAATATTTGTTGATCATGAGATGTCTACCTAGAAAACCTAAGTTCTTTTGCCACAAACTGCGAGAGAGGCCGTGGCAGACCTGTTATGTTCATTACATGCCTTGCAAACCAAGGGGCCTACTGAATTGCTCAGAATTACTGTTGTAGTGATGAGGACAGAATCCAGGTCTCTGAATGCTGAGCTACACCCTCAACCTCTGCACTCTCTCTTCAAGGATGTCTGCTTGACAGTCTTGTCTTTTCTCTCCTCACTGTTCACTCATAGGCCTTTATGTTCCCATTCATCATGCCAAGACTGAAAAAAGAAGCTGGGTACAGTGCCACACACCTGTAAGCCAAATGCTCAGGAGACTGAGGTAGGAGGATCAAGAGCTCTAGAGCAGCCCTTGACTGCTTAGTAAAACAAGAAAGACAGAGAGAAAGACAGAGAGAAAGACAGAGAGAAAGACAGAGAGAAAGACAGAGAGAAAGACAGAAAGAAAGAAAGAAAGAAAGAAAGAAAGAAAGAAAGAAAGAAAGAAAGAAAGAAGGGGGAGGGAGGGAGGGAGGGAGGGAGGGAGAGAGGAAGGGAAGGGAGGAGGGGGAAGGGAGGAGGGGGAGGGAGGAGGGGAGAGGGAGGGAGGGAGGGGGAGGGAGAAGAGAGAGAGAGAAGAAGAAAAGAAAGAAAGAAAGAAAGAAAGAAAGAAAGAAAGAAAGAAAGAAAGAAAGAAAGAAAGAACTGAGAGAAGGAGGAAAGAAAAGGAAGAAAGGAACAAGAGAGGAAAGGAAGGAAGGAGAAAAGAAAGAAGGAAAAGAAGAGAACAGGGCTGAAAACACTTGTACTGGGCACAGGAAAAGGAGGAATCGCTTTCCAGACTTCCCTTCACGTGTCACTTTCCAGACCTGGGCCTGTGCACACCTGTGCCCAGTCGCTGGTCAGGGAAGTGAGTTTTGAGGTCACGCTGCCCCACCAGAGCCTTGGAGCAGATCATCTCTATTCGCCCTTTGGGGCCAGAGATGAGCTGCAGACACCATGCTAAGATCAATAGATTTCTGTCAAAAAAAAAAAAAAAAGCCTGGATGCTGGGGAGATGACTCAGTGTTAAAGCGTTTGCCACACAAGCTAAAGGACTTCAGATCCCACATAAAATGCCGCGAGGGTGTGGCCACACACCTGTAATTCCAGCCCAGGAAGACTGAGCATAGGAATTCCCAGAACAAGCGGATTAGTCAGACAAGCTGTAATGACATTCTGTCTAATTAGAGACCCAGGCTCAAAACAAGAAGGTGAAAGAGCGACCAGTGATTCGCAGCATCACTCTCAGGCTTCCCCGCTCATACACACCCACATGCACGTGCGCCACACACCCGTGGCAAACATACTACATGTGCCCACCCACATGCGAACATCACGTGAGAAAAAGAAAAAGCGGGGCGCTGCAAGGGTGACTCAGTGGCCATTCTCTGCCAGGTCTGCGGGGTCGCTTTCCAAATCATGACTTTCAGTATGTCCATGTCTTTGTGGCTTGAAGTAACATGTAACTGGACTGTGTGTTCGTTTATTCTAATAGCCTGTTGCCTGGCAAAATGGAATTGTTGCAGTTTGCCTGCGTGGTTACCGACAAATGTCACAACCACGTGGCTTACGGGAACAAGTAGTTTTATTTCGGTTTATGATTGTCCGGTTATAGTTCTTAATCCAACTTGGCAGGAGAGTCCACACCAACACCAGGGGCTGAGGGAACTGGCCGTAACACATCCACAGGAGAGTTGAGAGAGGGGCAGAATCCCTCTGCCAGACAGCACGACTGTCCAAAGATGCTGAAGAGTGCCACACTTTCTTAACCAGCTCTCTCCATTTTATTCACCTACCCAGAGAATGGTCCAGCCCATTATGGCCTGGACGTCCACCCAATTAGGCAATCCCCTGAAGGCTTGCTTATGGCTTAACACAGGCTACTAATTCTTCACACATGTGCCTAGAGAAGTAGCCTTCAATTGTCAAGCTGACACCTGTATCTGACTATGACAGGGACCATTATAGAATTTATTTCTAATCAATTTATTCTGTGTTTTCCATTTGCCAGGCATAATGCCAATCATTAACTACTACTGGGTAGCAAATTACCCTAAAACTGAGGGACTCAAAATGACAAATATTGAAAGGTTGGGAACCTGGGAGTTACACCTTCATGATTCTGGCTCAGGCCTCGGAAGCTGCAAACCAGCTACAGCCAGGGCTGCAGCCTCTAAAGGGCCTCGAAGAATCTGCCCTCCGCCCCCAACTTCAGGATTGGGGCAGGAGACTCAGCTCCTCCCCCAGGGGCCCGTCTCCAGAACGCTGGGCACACAACTTCTCCAGAGTGAGTAATGCAGAGAGAGATAAGAGTCAGACAGCCCAGTCAAAATGCAAGTCACAGAATTTCCTCAGGGGGTCTCCAAATTCCACAAATATCCACCTATAGGTTGCCTAGTAAAGTTTAACTTTCTGAGATTACATCTGTATTACTCATTACTTGCTTGAAGCTTGGCTTTCCTGGGATTGCTATAATGTACTTGGCAGCTCTGTTTACAACCTCAGACACAGGACCAGCTATGCTATTGATATAGGCACTCATTAAAATAAAGAGAGAAGTGTTGGCAAGACATTCAGTGGGTAGTAAAGTCCCATGTGTGAAAACCTGGTGACCCAAGTTTGATCCCCTCAGTCCACAGAGTGGAAGGAAAAAAAATTTTTTTCCGTAAGTTGTCCTTTGACCTTCATGTGAATATCATGGTACACATTCGTCTTTCTCTGCTGGCGTGGAGGATGTTCTGTTCCTGTCCTTTCATTAGTCATCCTTAAATTTTTAACCTGCCTGCTGCCTTTAGCATTGTCTGAAGTTAAACATTGCCCTCTAACATTGATATAAAAAGTTGTCTTAGTTACATCCAAGTGTCAACTTTACAGTTGAGGACTTGTGCTCTGGGCACATTTATAGAGAATTAAGTTGAATTAAGCATCAAAGGATGGGGAAGGCCCAGCACATGCTGGGTGGAACTAGGCCATGGACAGGTGAATAAAGTAGAGGGAGGTTGGCATCTTTGGTATACTTGGCCAGGTATGCTGGTCTGGCAAGTCAAGATTTTCCCTCTCTTGGCAGTCCTGTGGATATATTGTGGGCAGTTCCCTCGTCCCCTAATGTTGGTGTGGACTCTCCTGCCAAGGTGAAGTAAGAACTTTCACTAAGAAACGTAAACCAAAGTAAGACCCCTTATTCCCTTAAGCCCTTTGATTGTGAATTTATCAGCAACAATTCAAAGTAACTGTTGCCACGTCTTTATATCGCCCTCCTCTAGACTGATGGTAGAAGTCTGTACTTTGCTCTCCTCTAGACTGATGGTAGAACATCTTTGAACTCTGATCATTTCTTGCCTCGTTTTTCCAGAGGTTTAGTCTTCTTTTGTTTGGCTTTGTTTCTTGAGTTGTTTTCTGGTATTGGGGACTGAATCTAGGGTCTGTAAAAGCTAAGCAAATATGCAGAATTATACCCAGGTTTTTTTCATTAATATTTTGAGACAAGGCTGCCCAAGCTAGCCTTGAACTTGCTATCCTTCCAATTTAGCCTTGTGAGCAAGGTGGTATTACAGGCATATGCTGCTACCTGTGGCTTATCTTGTCTGTTTTTGAGACAGAATATCACTGTGCAGCCCAGGCTGGCCTCAAACCTAAGATCTTCCTGCCTCAGCCTTCCAAAGTGTGGGGATTGCTGTTTTTCCTGCAAATCAGCCTTTAAACATTTTTCTCCTAATAAAGTCTATGCCTGAATTTCCTACATTTAGAATTCTTGGACTCTCCATTCTTTAAGCCGGTTCCTCCTTCTCTGAACTTCTTTCTTGGGGTTTTTCACATCCTCTGATCCTGAGATATCTTCCAGGTTGGCCGTGTCTCTAATCATGTGCTGCTGCTTCTTTTTTCTTTCCTTAGAGTATTGTGTACTTTGTGCCTGTGATGTGCTTATTTTATTAGGGCTTTTCAGCATCACCTCAACTTGCTGGTCCTGTTTCTTGGGATCGCTTTCTGTCCTCTGCCATGTCTTCCTTTCATTCTCTTGGTTTCTTGAGTGTCTCTTCTGGGCATCTTGAGTTAGACCTTCTTTCATTCATTGTCGATTCTTTCCATTTTTTAACAGACACAGTTAAGATTGTAATTTTTCTTTCAAGTTCACTTTAGTTCATCATTATTCTGTTTTAAATATCTTGTAATTTCCATTATAACATTCTCTTTTCCCCATGCATTATTTAGAAATGAATTTTTAAGTGACTAAACATATTGAATTTTCTTAGCCAGCTTTCTATGGTTGGTTTCTAATGTTATTGTATTGGGATTAGATGGAATTGATTTTTGATGCGTATGTTACTTTATTGAATCCAACGCTTGGAGCACAGGAAGGCACGGAGCTTCTGCCCTCGGCCCCATGTTAATAATCTGTAAATTCTTTGGAATTCCTTCATTACCAAGTATGCAGTGTTTTGTTTGTTTTGGCTTATTGAAATGGTCTCCCTGGAGCCGGCAAGAGGGCTCAGTGGATAAAAGTGCTTGTCACGCAAACCTGACAACTTGAGTTTGGTTCCTGGACCTCATGTGAAGGTGGATAGACACAACTGATCCCACAGAGTTGTCCTCTGACCCCCCCATACACACACACACACACACAATGTGGCACACGCACTTCCTCCTAACACACAGTGAGAGACAGAGAGAGAGAGAGAGAGAGAGAGCTCAGGCTGGCCTTGAACTCGCTGGCCTCCGCGTCAGTTTCTCAAGTGTTGGGATTACAGACATGAGCCAACAAGCCTGGTCAGGTGTGCAGAATTCAGGTGTGGCTTTTCTGTTGGGTGTAAATTTCTCTAATGGATCCCGCTCCTTAATTGTGTTGTCCAAATGAAAGCATCCTCTCTGGTGCTCCACTGCTTGATGCACTGGTTGTGAGAAAGTGCAATTAATATCTCCCACTTTGGAGATTTCTGACCTTTCCCTTGCAGTTCTGCCAGATTTGCTTTCTATGTTTCACCAAAGTAATTGTGCTGCCAGACGCATGCAGATTCATGACTATTACAGACTCTTGGCAGGTGTTCCCTTTTATGAGTGTTTGGCTTAGACTATTGCTACCAAAGACCTAAAAGAAACTGGTTTACTTAGGACAGTTTATTTCATGTTCTAGACAGTTGTCCACAGATCCACAGTCTCTGCCTCTAGCTGCCTGTGGGGTTTAGTAATGGGGAGCCAAGCAGGAGATGAGAGGGTGGGAAAGAAGATGGTAGTATACATTTCTTTTTTTTCTTTTTCATTTTTTTCATTTTCATGTGTATGCATACGGGGATACATATGTGTGTATTGCATGTTTGCATGTATGAAGGTGCACATGTGTGTCTGTGACCACCTATCTATATGCATGTGTGTGTACAGCATCAAGTTGACACCGAGAATTATTTTCGACCATTCTCTCATCTTAATTCTTTTGAGGCTGAGGTCTCTAATTAAACAGAGCTACCAATAGAGCCAGTCTGGCTAGGCAGCTTGCTTTGAGGGATTCCTAGACTTTATTTTCCTGGACTGGAATTACAAGCAGGCCTCCACACCAAACAGGCATTTTTACTTGGGATCTGGGACTCCGAACGCCAGTCCTTTTGCTTAGATGGCAAGAATTTGAACTGCTGAGCCGTCTCCCAGCCTGAGACAGACAGGGTTACATTTTTCCTCGGCCCCTTTGAGGCAGATGACCTCTGCTTTAGATTTACTCCGCTGGAGTCCTGATAACCTCTCCCCTTAGCCCTGCAGGCCTCAGGTTGAGGGACAGTCTCAGCTGTGTTCTCCCCTGAAGCCCCTGCTTTGCTGAGTTCTCTTGGAAATAAACTCTGCCCAAATTCTCCTCATTAGCGCGCACCATCTGTTTCCTGCACCATGAGTGATGCAGGCTGCCATCCGGTGTTTAAAAGCCATCGACTTTGATGCCTTTAGGCAAGTGGGTACTCTCCAACGCACCGGACACAGACCATCCCGTCCTCCCTGTTCCTGACATTCCTGGATGGCTCACGCGTGCGCTGGTCTCAAGGCATCTGGGTGTCACATCCAGCTTCCCTGAGCGCCATCCAGCTAGAAGGAAAGGAACAAGTGGACCACGGGCACTTCCTGGGTCCATCGGCTCTTTTGGGTGGTCAGCGGCCTCAGTATCCTGGGGCCTCACCTTTGTCGTCTTTACTGCTCCAGATGGACCAGCGCAGCTCTGTGGACCCCTCGGGAGCGTGACAAATCTCTGCCCGCTGCTGTTGAGACAGAGTCTCACGTCGTACAAGCTAGCCTTGAACTCTTGGGGCTTCATTACTCTCCACCCCCCCCCCAAGCTTTACCTCTGCCTCTGTTGGACGGGCTCTAAGTCAGGGTACCCATGACTGTTTCCTCGAATTCGACTCTTTTGCTCAAGGGCTTCACCCAGCAGAGCTGGAGGTGCACGCCTGTGATTGAAGTGTTCAGGAGACTATGAGGTGACAGACTTACAAGTCTGAAGCCAGTCTGGTCTGTACAGGAAGACCCTAGGAGGAAGAAACAAGGACCGGGGTGGCGTTTGATAAGAGACCACTTGACCAGCACGCCCAAAGCTCCGGGAACAAGAAAGGCTGGCAGGACCCAGGGAAACAGCTGATCATAAAGGCTGCCACAGAGGACGCAGATGAACAGGGCAAGGCATAGGAGTCTCTCAGGGGAAGAATGACACCCCCCCCCCCAAGCATGGTCCTATGGAGTTTCCGGAACTTTCAATGTGTATCGAACTCTGTTAGACAGCGTGGGACTGCTGGTACATTCTTCCTGGCCTTTCTGTGGCATGTCTCCTGCCAGGCTGTAGCGCAGGAAGGCTTCTGGAAGGAGGAGGGTCTTGGGACATGTGTTCATATAAGGGTAGGTCACGGGATTCTTTGTGACTGGCCCCAAGAGCTAAAGACGGGGGCAGATCAGAGTCTCCACGATTGCCCCAGGGAAGCAATTCTGATTTGGGGAAGAAATTATGAGCCGCCACATGTCGCAATGTCACAGTTACTCCTTCCAAGTAATGTGTCCTTAACAAGTCATGTCACGTCCTCCTATGTCCACCCCTGTACAGGAAGGAGAAACGGAACTACCTGCAGCGTGTGTCTGCAAGAAGGTTCGCCCACAGCCACCCCTCTCGTGGACACACTTGGCACATTCTGGTCACCAGTCCTCCCATCCCATGGTGGGCGCCCTGTGGGAGGCCCCGGAACAGGAAGCAGGACAGTCCCTGGAAGGCTGCTGAGCCTCAGCCTTGCTTCATCTCGGGAGGGGACCTGCCTGGCTGCTGGCAGCATAGCCACAAAGCTTTCACCAGAGGGTGGAATTCTAGAGACTATCTCGACCATGGCCCAGAGGAGATTTCTCTGGGAGAAACTTGGAGGCAGTGAGAAATCCCTCGCTCTCTGGGTTGAACTCCACGTTCAGTAGGCCTGCCAAGACATACCCTCCCGAGCTCCATGCCCTCCCCTGACAAGTGAAAGTTATTCCACAGCTACCCCTAGATGTTGTGGGCACTTATCCGCTGTCCAGAATTCCTGGAACAGCAACTTTGTCGTTCTCCAAATGCTGATTCCCTAGGAGTGTCTTGGCTCCTGTGGTGCGTCCCTTGTTGTAGTTGACTAGTCTATAGATGAGCAAGAGAAGGGTTGTGAGCTGTGGGCCACTTGCACTTTCTTTCAAAAAAAAATTTATTTATTTAGTGTGTGTGTGTGTGTGTGTGTGTGTGTGTGTGTGTGTGCGCGCGCATACACGTATACACTGTGTGACCCTGTGGAGGACCAAGGATGACCAAGAATCATCCTGGATTGTTTCTACCTCCTTTTTGCTTCGCTCTGGGATTTCCCAGGCTCTGTCCACTACAGCAGGAAGCACAGCCTGTTTCTCCTGGCATTTTTACATGGGACCTGGGAGCCGAACTCAGGACCTTCTCCTTGCTAGGCAGAGTCTTAACCCCTGAGCCATCTCTCCAGCTCCACATGCACTTTCTTATGGCAGCCTAGAGAGAGACAGAAGCAGAGAGTGCTGCCTAACAGTATGTAGGCCCCTGCTTCCAGCTGCACCAGGTTCCAGGAGTCCCTGGTTGGTTAGCTTGGCGTTTCTAGAACTAGAGTTCCTCACAGACATGGATAGGACCCAGTGAGCTATTGGGATAGAGCTCAGCCCCAGGCCTGGCCTGCTGCAGCTCAGGCAACATAAATTCCTTTCCCTAAATGGGCACCAGACAGAGATGGGGTTTGGCAAGATATCAGGGAGATGTGAAGCATCAGTTCCCATGAAGTGATAGGACTTAGCAGCCCCTGGGTGATTAGAGTCAGGTGCCTCAGAACCCCACAGAGCCCTGCAGGAGACCACAAAAAACCTCCCGAACGCGGTGCTTGGTACTGCTGAAAAGGATGGAGCCGAGAAAAGAATCCTAGAGATCTGGAAAATGGGTATCAACCAAAGGACACTTGAGCTGGGCTTTAAAGCATGAGCAAGAGTTTGCCAGATATGTAACTGGAGAGACATATAGCTCAGTATGTATAGTGCTTGCCTCATAAGCACAAGGACCTGAGTTCGATTCCCAGAATCCATGTTAAAAAAAAAAAAGAAAGAGAAAAGATAAAATAGATGTGGTATTGCCTTATAATCCAAGTACTAGGATGGCCGACTCCTGCGGGCCAACCAGCCTCATCTATTTGAGAGAGACTGTGTCTCATTCACAGGCAGACACACACACACACACACACACACACACACACACACACACACACACGAATAGGGATAGGCATTGGACTATCACGACTTTTCTTAACCACTGCCCTTCATCCAGAGCAGTCACTATGATTTAGACATCCTGGGTTTGAATCTTGTCTCAACTACTTACTAAGCACATGACCTTCATTACCTTACTACTCACTTTATATGCAAAAGAAATTAGCTTTTAAAAAAAGACTTAATGAGATAATATATTTATTTCCACACAATGCTTTGGCAGACACCTGCATATCACGCATGCACCTGTGGTCCAAGCACCCAGTGTATGTTTAGCTCGTGTTTTGCATGTTCAAGTCCAATCCCTTCCCATGATCATGGCTGGCCCTATTTACTGCACCTTTAAAAAGCTCCAGACTTCCAGCTATGCTGTCTCTCTCCATCCTCCTACCAAACCCAGGAGCAATGATCGCTGTTATCAAAGACTGATAAACCTCTTTCCAAGATGCTACACAGAGCCCTGTCCATCCCAGATCTAAATACCCATGCCCTTGACCCAGAAAGGACTGGAGAGATTAGCCCGGGACACTCCGCAAGGACTGGGGGGTGGGGGGATAGGAGATCTCTTGGGTAGACTCAGCGACAGTGGTCAGCTGGGGACACTGGGGTTTGCCTCACTGTGACAGTACACCCAGCTTCTCTAGCCGGGTGGCAGGCATAGTTGCCGCACCTACTGAGGCCTCCCCACTTCATCCTGCCACTCGCTGGGGTTCAGAAGAGGCGCAGGTGGGGCTCCCGCGTGGATTCCCAAGGCACCATCCCAGCCTCAATCAGCAGACACAGCTGCGCCCCTGCTCCCCCCCCCCTTCTTCTCCATTTCTCCCTCCCCCACGTCCCCCACCCCCCAGCTTCCGCCAAAGGTCCTTGTAGAAATTTCCAGCCTCTCCCCAGCCCCCGGACCGGATTTTTCCAGCTGGGCCATTGCCGTCCAGGAGGTGGCCAGGGTCGCCTCGCGCCCTTCCTTGGGGCTCCCCGCCTGGCGCTGTCCCAAGGCCACTGGCCGGACCTGACTCCTTGGGACAGGCCGGCGGGCCAGAGGAGCCGGCTCAGGACGTTCTGGCAAACAGGAAGCGAGACAAAGGCAGCGGCTTATCGCGCGCCCCGCATTCCTTTCAGGCAAATGCCCGAGGCTTTGGGGGGACACAGCTAGAAATGAGGGGCTGCTAGGACCTGAGCCCCGGTCCTCAGGGACCAAGGCTCTCAGGGTCTCCTTGCTTCGGGAAATGGAACCAGGCAGATTCCTGCACTGGGGTTCGCCCCCTAAACTGCCCGCAGCTGAAACCCTAGGAGGAAAGGCAAGGTGAAGGAACCAAATAGATTACTACTGGAAGGCTGTCTGGGGTCTGGTGGTCCTCGCTTATAATCCCAGGTAAAAACAGGAGGATCAGTAGTAACTCAAGGTCACCTCCAGCGGTCAACCTGGACTACACGAGACCCTGTCTTACCACCTCCCTCAAAAAATATAGAAGTAGCTGCTACCAGAACCCAACTAAAGAACAAACCCACCCTCCCCTCAAAAAACTTGCAGCACAGTCCAGAGGTCATCAGATCTTGAGATGGGGCAAACACTAGTGAAAGGGGGAGACATATAATGTCTCATGTGTACGTTTGGAGGTGGCCTGGGTCCCTTGCACGGCACCTGACGTGAATGACCCTTCTCAGGTATTGTGTGAATGAGGGGATCCCCAACCAAGCTGGCTTTCAACTAGGGAATGGGGAGATGAAGCAACTGGCAAGGGTTTCTGGGTCGGGAATCAGCATGAGGTAATGGCATGAGGGTCATTTAGAGAGCTGGGAGACCTGGACCACCCTGTTCTTTCTGACGGTCTCCCTGGAGCCCACGTTGGTCTGAAACGCGCTGTGTAGTGAAGATGACCTCAACTCCTGATCTCCTGCCTCCGTGCTGGTTGCTAGGAATGAGCACAGGATGAAAGAGCTGGTGTGAAGACTGGGAACCTAGGGAGGGGCCACAAGGGGGAGGGGGTTGCTGCCAGGCTGACCCAGCTTGGCTCAGGAGGAAGGGGAGAAGTTGGTCTACAGAAACAGAGTTCCCAGCACTAGGGGGTCGGCCCCAAGCCTTCCCAGAATCCCTCACTTTTGTGTCTGAAAGGTAGTTCCCATGGCCTGTATCCTCTAGAGGTCAAAAGTGGTGCCATCCCTGTCGCTCTCCCAAGTGTGGGCACTGGCAATCAGAACTGAAGGGAGGCCAAGACTCCTTGTCCCCCCACCCCTGGCTCCCAGCCACCCAAGTGGCATGCAGTCTTTTCCCGCTTCTGACCAGGTCTCTCTGTACCTGAGCTGTGGCTGAACTTGCTGTGTAATGGAGGACAACTTCCTGCCTCCCAAGTGCTGGGATCGCAGGCTTGGGCCGCCACGCTCGACTTGCGGGCAGTCCTTCCTGCGGTCCAGCCATGTGCTAGCCCAACTCTGGTCTGATTTTCTACCCCTGAAGAGTCCAAGGTGCTGCAGCTATCGATATTTTGGTTTTATTTTAAAACAGTGAAAAGGAAAAAAATAAATATCTTTGGAGAATAAGAAAACAGTACTGGGGGCAGTACGGTGGGACCAGTCAAAGAGCTGGAGGAGGAATCAACCAGAAAGAGAGAATGAACAAGAATGGAATGGGATAGTAAGACCAACGATTGGGGGTGTCCTGGCTCCTGCCGTCTTGGGCTGAGATGCCAGGGACCTGAGATCTGAGATCTATGTTGCTTCTGGTCCAGGCTGTGCCCTATCACAGCTGGCATGTCTGGACCCTCCATGAGTCCCATTGCCCGTGGCTCCCACCCTGGACGCTGCATTAGCTGATCCATATTGGAATCAGAGCCTGGTGCCCAACTTCTCCCAAGGCTCCACTGGCCGGCCTCTTGGGTGGCCCCTCTCCACAGGCACCCCAGGCAGGACCTGGCTTGATGCTGGTGACCTCAGTGATGTCCCATGTCTTCCATACCCACGCGGCCCCAGACGCCCAGCACAAAGCTCTCGATGTCGCACTCATTGGCACCACGAAGGATTCGGAAATGGCCCCTCTCACCCCACCAGGGGCCCCAGGAGTTGGCTGCAGTCTGGGAATAAAAAGGGGTGAGTGAGGAATGGAATGGGAGGGAGAAGGAGGGGGCAGGGAAGAGAGGGGCCTCGAACCCAGGACTCACCCAGTATTTGAGCATCTTTCCATCAGGCAATGTCTCTTCTCCCCACCTAGGGACAGGGCGAAGGAGGGGGAGGGGCCCTGGTCACATCTGTTCCCATGATGCGGCCCTGCATCCCTGCCCGCCCCTATTGTTTCTGTGAACTTGAGCGCTGTACCCCGAGACTTTTCAAGTCTGTCTCTCTCTGCACAGCCTCAGTCTCTCCCGCTGTCAGTCCCCACCCGTGGAGCTCTGCCAAGGAAGGGCACTATGGGTTTGCATCGGTGAAAGGTGGCAGGAGAGAACCAGAGAAAGGTGGGTGCCAGGGACCAGAAGCAAAAGACCCAGCACCCTTGAAGGCGCCCAGCTTCCTGCTGCAAGCACACCTCACTGAGCGGACATTTTTGTTGACTACCGAAATCAACGGCCTAACCTCAGGCCACTCAGTGAGCTGGCCAGCATTGACCATGCGCCATGACCAGGGAGGGTGGGCAATTCTTGAGTTTGTTACTGTTGTGGTTGCGGTTGTTTTTTGACAGGGTCTCAGGTAGCCCATCCTGGCCTTGAATTTTCTTGAATATAGTCAAGGATGAACTCCTGATCCCTTTCCCTCACCTCCCCCACCCCCACCCCGACCCCCACCGCCTCTATCTCCAAATGCTGAGATCTCAGAAGTGTGCCGCCGCACCTGTTTTAAGAGTGATTTTACCCCTGTGTACCCACAGCCTTCCGTGCCCACACCCACGAGCGCCTCACCCTGTGATCTTGACTGAGTGGGTCCCATGTCGGCGGAACTTCTCCGGCCTGCCCAGGCTCACAGGTGTGTGCCTGTAGATGCCGCTCTGGTAGAGGAAGAAGTCTTCGTGCACCTCCATGAGGGCTGGGGGCAGAGACAAGACAGGGTTAACTCAGCACATGCACAGAGACTAGTGCCGGCATCCCACGTTCACACCCACCTTCTGGTCCCCCCCCCCCCCGGCTCTTCACGGACACAGCTAACAGAGGTGGAGAGGAGCCTCACGCTGGTAACTAAGTGACTCCCTTCAAGCGTTTCCTATGGGGACAAGACACGGCCCCCCACATACATACACACAACACTTCTATCCCCACTGGACCCAGTGCTGACCAGACCTGTGTCCAGTCTCAAGCAGGCACAATCTTCTGGAGCTAGGGGTGTTTACCTTGGACAGGGCCATTCTCCATCAGCTCCTTCATGATCTCCTTCTCCTGGGGGCGGGTGAGAAGAAAGGTGTCCATTAAAGTAAGGGTTTAGCCCTTGACACCCCCCCCCATCACCTGCTTCGGCCCTTGTTTCCCCTTCCCATGTTCAGACTTACATCGGAGCCCAGGCGGTAAGCGGGAGTGACCTGGTAGATGTCATTAGCATCCACCTGGCTGTTGGGGCAGCGGGTGGTGGCCTGGCGTTTGCCCCGCCCCATTGCACGGCTGTGCATCATGCAGCGAGGTCCGTGGCTGGCCTCATCCTGCTCCCGGCCCAAAAACGGATAGCAGTTGTCAGACACCACCCTGGAGAGGCAGTAAAGGGAGTGAGGGCAGTGACGCAGCCGTGCTCCAAAGCCCAGACCCGCCCGCAGGGTGCCTCGCCCACGTCCCTGCCCTCACCCCCGGCTGCATACCCTCGTCGCCGCAGGAACCACCAGGCACGGTCGAGCCGCCCGCCGTGGCAGCCCTGCTGCTGGTGGGTGTCACAGGACAGCAAGTTCTGGGGTGAGAGGATAGGGGTCATGTGTCCCAGAGAATGAATGGAAACTCGGTCGGATGCCACGGCTGGGGAGGAAGGCAGAGGGACGGTCAGGGAGCCTGGCTTTGCCTCTCCTCTCCCCGCCACCCCCTCCCTGAACGCACCTGCCGTGGAGAAGGCCCAGGAGCCCGCGCAGTTGCCTTGGTCCAGTGGCTCGTGGATCAGGTTGGGCCACTTCTCAGAAGCTTCGAAGGTCCTGGGCAGCACCTCCCCGGGGCTCAGCCTTTTCTGCAAGGCACGGGTGGTCTTGTTTGCCTTCTGGCCTGGCCCGGCTATTGAGAGTTGCAAGGGCCTTAGACGGATGTGCAGCCGTTCTGCTGCTGGGCTATTCCAGTTACTTCTAATTTGGACTTGAAGACTCAAGCACCATTTAAGTTCTCGCGAGAGTCACAGAGGGGGGACTAGGCCTATTTTACAGATGAGGCACTCGAGGCCTACAAAATCAGGGGAGGCCCCAGGCCAGGATCACACCTGCAACTTTCAAACTCTGTACCTTCTGGTCTGCCACACCCTCCTTCCTGCCAGGGTAGCGGCCTCCAAGTCCCACCAGGCAGGGGAGGGAAGGAGCCGTAAGGTCCCGTGACCAGGCAGGCTGCCAAGATAAACAGCAGAAGCAGAAAATAGCCAGTGGCCCCAGGGAGTGAGGCAGGGCCAGGGCCTGGTCACCTCGGCCTTGAGCTGAAGTCCCTCTGCAGGCCAGCGAGCCCCCGACTCTCCCTGCCTGATGGACAGCGCCTCTGGCAAAAGCCCCTCCCAGTCCTGCCACATGGAGCTCAGCTTCCTACCCCTTTTTGGTGGGGTCTGGTGGGAAAAGAGACACCCCCTTCTCCCTAGGGGTTCCACTGAGTCGGCATTTTTTCCGAGAATTGTTGCTCTCTGGCCAGAGCTGGAAGAGTGTCTGTCCCTCTTTTCCTAAAATACCAGGGTGACCTGATGGCCCCTTGGGTCTCGACCCAGCTCTACTGAAACCAACAGGATTTTTCCCAGGCTGAAGAGACAGGAGAGACCACTGCGGGGACCATGAACTCAGAATCCGAGGCCCTGCTCGGCCAGAGAGGGGAGTGGCACACCTAGAGGCACTCAGAGCTGCCCCCGGGAGCAGGTCCCAGGCCTTGGCAAGGCAAGGCAGAGATGCCAGGGTCCCCACGATGCTGAGCCAGAGGGAGGGTGGAGTAGATATGGGGGCAAGGACGGACTTACGTATATCTCATTCATGTTCATGATGGACGGGGAGGGGCGGATGGTGCCCAGGCGGTAGCGAATACCCTCATCCAGGGTCATGCCCCAGAAGGCACTGTGGTTCCCAGCCTGCCACCTGGAGGAGAGATGGTGGGGAGTTACGGAACGGTCAGGGCCAGGAACCCCGGCTACACTTAGGGATTTAGGAATAAAATTGTGTGTGTGTGTGTGTGTGTACGTCTGTGAGAGGGAGGAAAGAAAGGAAGAAGGGAGGGAGGGGAAGCGGAAGAGAAGGGGAAGAGAAAGAGAGAAGGGTGTGTGTGTAGTCCTGCACCCACCAGGGCCCTGCCCAGGGCCTCTCACCCGTAGTTGCCCTGGTTGATGGCGTTGATCATGTCTGGGTCCACCAGGCACGGCTCCTGGTCGCACTCCCATCCGTTCTCCTGGCAGGTGCTGTTAAGAAGGGAAGAGAAGCGTGGTAGAAGCTAGGGACCCTCTGAAGGGTCTAGGCTCAGAAGGATCTAGACCTCAGAAGGATCTAGGCCTCAGAAGGATCCAGGCCTCAGAAGGATCCAGGCCTCAGAAGGATCTAGGCCTCAGAAGGATCTAGGCCTCAGAAGGATCTAGGCTCAGAAGGATCTAGGCTCAGAAGGATCTAGGCTCAGATGTCCAATGGGTCTTGCAGACCATAGCAGCAACTATGGTGTCAACAGCCCCGGAGCTCGTTCACGTCTGTACGTTTGTTGCTGCCGTCCGTGATCCGGGTGCTACTCAGCTGGGTGGCTACAGGCATAACACATACTAAGCCAAGTTCCCAGTCTCCCCAATTCCCCATTCCCATCCCATGAAGCTCTAGGCTAAAATCTCTTGCCTTCTCACACTCGGATCCAATACACAGGCCATCTTACAACCTGGAATCCAAACCGCGGCCCATTCTCTCCTGCAGCGGCAGCGGTCCAATCACCTTTCACCTGGATCACTGCTGCAGCCTCCCTGATCCCGCCTCTGCCCCGCACCACCCCACGTCCCCCTAGGATATTTTTAACACGGCAGCCATGGTGATCCGGCTTAACCTAAGTCATATCTTGTCATTCCTCAGCCCTGATCCTCCATGGCTTCACACCGAAGAACATGAGCCCAAGTCCTGAACGATCCGTGTGAGTGACGTGACCTGTCCTCCTGGCTCCTCCCCGTCCCGGACGCCAAGGCCCTAGCCACACTGGTGGGTCACACCAGCTGTGCTACCACCTAGGTCCTTTCTGCCCTTCTTCCACATGTCCCGTGGCTCCCTCTTCCTGCCTCCAGGTCTGCATTTAAGTGTTACCCTCCAGAGAACCCTCCTCTAGCTACCCTGTCTTCAAGCCAGTGTCCTACATTAGCATGTCATTTCCTCTCCTCTCTCCCCTTCCCCTCCTCTCCCCTCTCCTCTCTTCTCCTTCCCTTTCCCCTGCCCCCCTCCCCCTCCTTCCTTTCCCCTCCCTTCTTCCCTTCTCTGACAAGATCTCATGTAGCCCTGGCTGACCTTAAATTTACTAAGTAGCTGAAGATGACCTTGAACTGGTCCTCCCGCCTCCCTCCCTGAGTGCTGAGATTCTAAGCACTTGCCACTGTGCCTGGTTAATGTGTTGGGCTTCATCCGTGCTAGGCAAGCCCTCTGCCAACCACACTCATGCCTGTTTCCTTCTAGACTAAAACCCCTGCAGGAGTAGGATGGGTGCTTGGCAGGTTTGTTGTAGCTGGGATTGAACCCAGGGCCTCGTGATTGCTAAGCAAACTCTCTTCCACTGAGCTACCATCTTCAATCCTATTTTGACTTTGAAACAAGGCCTCACTACATTGCCCAGTCTAGTCTTGAACTAACTCTGTAGCTCAGGCTGACCTTGAACTTGCCATTCTCCTACCTTGCCCTCCAGCATGGCTGACATGACAGGCCTAGACCACCAAGCCCAAGTCCAGTGCAAGTTTGTTGAGTGAATAAGTGATTGAGGCAGTACAGAGAAGTGGCTAAGAAGTAGATTCTGAAGTTCTAGGCCTGGCAGCTAGTCATGCGGCGTTAGAAGGTTCTTTAAACTCTCCCTCTGCATCCCTGTCTGCAAAATGAGGACAACAGATAGCAGTACTTTCCAAGAACCAGACGCCAGGTCTCTACGGAGGCCTGGCCCATGGAGAGTGCTTAGAATTGCATCAATTCTTGTTTCCACTTCTGGAACCCCGGAGGCCACCGTCTCCTGAGCTCTGTGTTTGTGTCCAGCCCACCACATGCCTCCAAACGTGCACTGGCCTGCTCCTCCCAGCATCCCCAGCTCAGAACATGGCACCTGGCTTTGAGCGAGCGATGCTGCCCTCCCCCCAAGTGCCCCCATCTGCAGGAGCCAGGACGGCACATCACGTCATGAACCATCTTTCTGTCACCCCTCCACTGCCTCGCCACTTCTCACCTGACTAGGACAACAGCTCCTGAGCAAGGAGCTAGTAGCGAAGAGCTCGCCTGACCCAAGACCAGAGACGCCCAGGTCTGAGCTGTTGAGGGACTTCCTCAAACACGCTCGAAATAAAGCACGGCAGGGACACGACTGCACCTTCCCCTGTCTCCTGCTCTGGCTGGCACTGAATTGAGCTTCTCCCACCTCTTGCCTCCCCCCAAGAGGCCCCGGGCTACTCCGTGTGTCTTCTGAAATTCATTCTATCAAAAATGTCGCCTCTTCTTTGGTGCCCTCCCTACTCCAAACTAGGATTACTGTTATCTTCTTCCACCCACAACACCTGTAACAGTTCATCTTGAAGCGCGCGCGCATGTGTGTGTGTGTGTGTGTGTGTGTGTGTGTGTGTGTGTGTGTGTGTGTGTTCCGTGTCCTTTACCAGGAGACTGAAAGCTCTTATGGAACAAGAACTATGTCTGCATGCCTGTCCCCTCTTCCGGACAGTCCCTGGACCCAGGACAGTCACAGAGGGTCTTAAATAATTAGAAATACCAACAGAAGGCTTGAATTCAGGGCATTCTGTGATGCTTTACAAGCTTGCCGCTGCTATTACAGGATGCTGAACAGTCTCCTTCCAGACAGCTCAGACACCCCCGCCTATATCGCCTTATAAGGAGCCTTAAGGAGCCAAGGCCTGGGATGGCCTGGGATGGCTGGTTCTCTGGTCCTAGAACTAGTGGGCAGTGCTCAAGAGGACTGGAAGGTCCTGTGGGGGTGGGGAGTCCCCTCCTTTTCCTTCCCCAATAACTCCCACCCCCCCACTCCCACCTCATTCCTGCGGAAGTGCCCCACATAGTAATGTCCATCCTGGAAGTCACACGGATGCTCTTACACTCAGGTCAGACGCATAGGACACTCGACTGCCAGGAGTTTCCTGACTGCCCAGTAGGGTCCTCTAGTGGTTATCTGTCCCCACCTCCTGAGCCCCAGGGCTGCCCACGCAGGTCTAAACAGGACTGAAGTGGCAGGTCCCAGCATTCCACAGGGGTCTGAGACAGGAGTGGGAGAGGGTTAACCACCTGACGTCCACTAGGTCAGGACAGCAGAATCCTGCAGGCTCGCCCCGCCCTTCTGAACACACACACACAAAGCACACGCACACCCTCACCCGGATACGGGCCGTTCCCACTCTCACCATGACCCAGCCACCCCTCACCCAGTGAGGCATGGCAGTGGCTGGCGGCAAAGCATTCCTCAAAGTTTCCTTCTCCCTGGGGCCGAGAGAGGGGTGGGGCAGGCGCAAGGCGGTCAAGTGAAGACCCCACTCTTTACAGTAAGGTCTCCCCATGTCCCAACCCAGTCCAGCTCCGAATGAGGAAGGGGCGTCACAGCCCCTTTCTTCCGCTGCCTGGAACAAGAGGGGAGGAGGGCACATTCCAGGGGAGGCCGCAGGCCGGCCGCCAGCCCAGCCATCCCTGCCCTGCGTCCAGGCCGGGACAGCGGATGCCGTAGTCAGAGGTTTCCTTCCTGGCGTCCCCTTCTCGGACTCTCCCGTGACAGTGAGACCAGCTGGGAGGGGCAGGGCCCAGCCCACTTCAGGAGGGACAGAGACAGACTCCCTGCTGGGGCACAGCCCCTGCTGACCGTCCTGAGCACGTGGCTGGGATGCTGCTTGGGAGGTGGCGTATCAGTGTTAAGTCCCCAGCTACAGATAAGGAAGCAGAGCAGAGAAGGAAAGGACTCATTTCCGGGAAGCGAGTGGTAGGGATGAGGTTTGCACGGTCAGCTGCTCTCTCTGCCCCTCTATCTCCCCCCCACCCTCCCACTCACCATCGATTGCAGTTGTCCCAGTAGGTTCCAAAAATTGGGTAGATGCGGCCTCCATGTGCGCATCCTAGAGAGAGGAGAGAAGAAAGAAGGGGTCCCGTTGGAGAAGGCAGCGGAGACAGCCAGGTCCTCAAAGTGGAGCACCCCAATGCCTCCCCCAAGATCATCTGGTTCACACACCGACACACACCAATCCCAGCCCTCACTGAAACTAAAGCCAAACTAGTTTAGGGTTATCTGTAGGGTCCTGCGCCAACTGCCACATAGGAAGGGGTTCGGGGTGAGTCCCTGTTGCTTCAGCCAGATGCCAGCTAGGAACTTCCTAGTATCCTTCACCACTCAAATGAGTTGGGACGTGGACATGACCTTGGAAGGGGGGGATGAGGAAAGCCCAGAGAAGATCAGCGACTCCCTTAAGATAGAACAGCACTCTGGGATAGCAACTCAGTCATGGACTATCCTCTGGCTTTCCTGTTGGAGGTGGGTGGGTAAGGGTGTATGCAGGTTCAGGGCAGGTGGATTTGGCCACCTGGAAGATCCAGCCCATCTCAGGAGTGCAGAATCCTCTGAAAGGGAGGGTTGTGGCCAAGACAACCCAGCCACCCAGGAGTGCTCTATCAGCCCCAGGGTGAGTCAACAGGCGGGGCCTGCACCTTCCCAGCCGGAATGCAGACAGGACTGGGAGAAAGGGCGGGAGTCTGGCTGTTCTGCCCCTGAGCCACCTTAGAGCTCCAAGTGAGGATCCCTCTTTCAGTCTTGCTGTGGAAAGTCAACAAGAACACGGGAGAGGGGGGAAGGAGCGGAGGCAGGGGAGGGGAGGGGGGCAAGGCAGAGGTAGTGAGTCCCAGAGGTGTATTTCCCACGGGACTAGGGAGTGAGTGGGTCTTTCTCAGATTTTTCAAAAACTCCTCTAGAAAAATCCATGCATTCATTGCCCGCCCCCTTCTCCAAGCCACGCTGAGTCTGGGGTTGACAAGGGGAACCCACCCTCCTGCCCACCTTGGATAGGGGGAAATGGGGGTGGCACCCCAAGGCAGAAGTCCCAGAAGTCAGGGCAGCAGTCGGAGACGGTGCGGTTGCAGAAGAGGTCACAGTAACAGGTGGCGCCCAGGTAGGGCAGGGAGCAGTCGTCCACGCGGCCACGGCAGCACATGTCCCGCTCCTGGCAATAGCTGCCGCCTGCATCCCGGATGCCCCGCAGGTGCAGACCTGGGGCCAGTTCCCTGCGCCAGCGGTGCCGCTGGGCTCCCAGGGCAGCCTGGCCAGCCAGCAGCAGCAGCAGCAGCAGCCCCGAGAACAGCCCCACATGTTGCCTCCTGGGCCCGGGGGTGGTAGAGGTCAGGGGTCAGAGGCAATGAGTCCAGAGACCCCCTCACCCGCACTAAGGCCGCCTCTCCTCCCCACACATGTCTGGGAGCTAGGCGTCCAGGGAAGTTGATCCTTGAGTCCTGGGGCAGAACAGGTCTGCTCCTAATGACAAGTAGAGTCCTCCCCGACCTGCCAGGGATTGTTAAGGACTAGGAGACAGGGGGGTGGCATTTTGCCTCCTCCCCAGCACCCTTCCTTCAGTCCAAGGTCTTCTCTCCTGCTCCTGGTGCCTCTACCCCTCTGCCATCCTTGACCCGCGTGCTGGCTCCGTGCCTTCCTGACTCTCTTCCAGTCACTCCTGACCGGTCTTGTCCTCTTCTGTCCCGTTCGTCCCTCTGTCCCTCCTCCACGCTTCTCTGCCCTTGGTCGCGCGTCCCTTCCTTCTCTCTGCCCCTTCTCTTACACCCTCTGCCCTCTGCGCGGGAGCGTCCCTACCTGGTGAGGGGTGTGGGCTGACCCAGGCTGCCCTGCGCGCCTCCTCCTCCTCTTAGATCAAGACTGCCAGACAGAGTTAAGTGAGAAGCGCGGGGCGGGACCACTTTTTGTACCGCCCTGCCCGCAGCACCCGCCCCGGCCCGGCCCTGGGCTGTGGGAGGGCGGGGCCAGTCCCTTCATACCTGGAATAGCTTAGAGCTCAAGGCTTGAGTCTGAAGCGGGTTTGAGGCGGTCATCATAAAGACTACCAGCACGTGATCCTCCTTGGGGGGGGTCTCTGGTTAGTGGAACCACACCTTAGGACCCAGAACTCGAGGTTCAAGCAGAAAGGATTGTGGTCTGACACTAGGAAGGACTGCCAGTAAATCTTATTGTGGGGTCGAGGCGCTCTGAGCTTTGAATTTGATAGGCAGGAAAAGCTGGGGGCAAAAAGTTTTACCCTTCCTCTACTCCCTGAGTAGAAAAAAATAGCCATTCACATCTTCTCCACAGGGACCCCAGCCCCAGGGCCACCCCAAGCCTCAGCAGCCCCTAGGAATGACAGGAATTTCCAGTGGGTGATTCAGGAAGCTACACTGTGGGGATCGGGGCGCCCATCGCTGGAGGCGGCGCAGCGGGTTCAGAGGGTGTAGATCAACCCTTGGGGGGTCTGCTCTCCCCAGTCTGGTGGGCAGCCTTGCCCAGCACCGCCCCCTCCACCAGGCCCCAGGACATCCTGCTTGGCACCTGGCCCCATGGAGGACCCAAAGGCAAGGGCCCTAGCAGCTGGGGCCCCCTGCAGAGCCCCCCCTTCCGGCTCAACCCCGCCTTGCCCAGTTAGGCTGTCCCAGCCCCACACAATGGTGCTTCTGTCCCTTGGGCCCTGCCGGTTGTCACCTTGTACCTCCTCATTGTGCAAGCTCCTCTCCCAACGGGGTGGCCTCAGGGCCAGAGGACTGTCCCCAGCAGGGCGGAGCAAAGAGGCCACACCTGGGTGGCCGGCCTCCAACTGGCTTCCTCCCATGCCACCAGTAGGGTTGGTAGTGTGTGTGTGTGGGGGCGTTGCCCCAGGATTCCCTTCTCCCATCGCATGGACCTTCTCTGTTCTTTCTATTCCCCTCTCTCAGCTGCCAGCCCTGCAGAGGGGGAGAGAGCAGCACAAGGAGTGCTTGTGGCAGGACGACCCCCTGCTGTGGGGCATGACGGGTAAGTCACCAGGGGGTGGTCCTCCCTGGTGTCTAAGACTGAGCCACACCCACACACCCCGGACCTGCCTAGTGTCTGCTTCCTGCGAGGACCTGGGAAGACAAAGCTTGAAAGAGAAACTGAAGCTGAAGAGAACCGGCTGGGGCTGGGGGTGTATGTAGCTCGGCGAATGCTGAGGGCCTGGATGAAACCTCCAGCGCACAGAAGTGAGTGCGGTGGAGCATGTCTGTAATGCAGCACTCAGGAGGTGGCGGCGGGAGGAACAGAAATACAAAGTCATCCTTAGCTGCATAATAAAGTTTGAGTGTGCTACTTGAGACCCTTTCTAAATCAATCAATCAATCAATCAATCAATCAACAGGCCTCTCCAAGGTCACATAGAATACAGGCTTCCAACCCACCTGTTTCCCCCTAGGAACCTTTATCACCCACCACAGGTTTGAACACACTCTCCTGGTAGGTCGGTCTCTACCTACCAGGAGAAAGCAGGTTTCAGCAGGATGCAGGCAGGGGTACCTTCTTTCATGGATCAGACTCATGGTTCTGAGGCTGGGGTCTGGCCCAGGAGCATTGGGCCTGTCTTTGCCCAAGAGGACTCGCTCCTTGTGAGTCTCCTGTGTGCGTGTGTGTATGTGTGTGTGTGTGTGTGTGTGTGTGTGTGTGTGTGTGCAAGGAACTGTGTTTGTATTTCAGTGATTATCAGGTCTTTCACTGGCTGTCTGATACACGTCTGTGCATCTGGACACTTTGGCTGTCTGCCCATCCTCCTGTCTGCTTCCCTTTACCTGTCTGCCTGCCATGTTCTTGTATGTGTCTGCATGCTTAGAGCTTTGTGTCTACCCTGGGTCTGTGTGTGTGTGTGTGTGTGTGTGTGTGTGTGTGTGTGTGTGTGTCGTCTGTCCATCTGTCTGTGCAGCGCTTGTCTGCAGACAGTGCTGGTTGAGTCTGTGCCTGTGGCTGGAAGTCTAGCCTGTCTGTGAACACCTGTCTGCGAGGAGTCTGTGGACGATGCTGGGTCGTCTCCAGGATTTGGCTGTCTGCTTGTCTGTGTCTGTCTGTGCACATGAGGCAGGAATGCAGAGCAGGGAGGCGAGCAGGCCTGTGTAACTCCTCCCCCCTCCCCATTGTACAGCTTGGCTCTGAGCCCGCTTAGTGGAATCTCGTGACTCATGGGTTCCTTGGCCCAAAAGCAGAGGAAAAGGGCAGGGCCTCGGGGGTGCTGGACACCTCACTTTCCTTTTCCACAGAACCCCTCCACCCTAGTGACTCATTCTCTAGTTCTTACCCGGCAGTGGGGCCTTATCTAAGGACCTAGGACAGAACAGGGATACTAGCAAAGATATCCCCACCCGAGCACCCTGCAGCCCTCCGCCCTCCCCAAGAGGAAGATGGCCTAGATGAGTGTGTGTGGAGGGCCGAAGGTAGCACCTATGCCGCAGGTGCATGCGGAGGTCAGAGGACAACTTTGTGGAGTTGATTCCCTCCCTCCACCTTGATGTGCCTTCCGGGGATGAACTCAGCAGGCTTTCGTGGTGAGCACCTTTACCTGCTGAGCCATCTTACCAATGCCTGCCTTTTTTTTTTTTTTAATTGATTGGCTTTTTAAATTTATTTATTTTATTTGTATTTTGTGTGTGTGTGTGTGTGTGTGTATCAGAGGGTACTGTATGTGCCCTTGGAGGCCCAAAGGCGACTTCAGCAATCATTCTGGATTGCTCTATTTGCACTGCTCTGGGGTTTCCCACGCTCCGCCTTCCAGGACCAGAAATCCAAGCTGCTGCCATTTGCACCTGAAGTTTTTACTAGGGACCTGGGATCTGACACTCAGCTTCTTCTGCTTTCGAAGCAGTCTTAACTCCTGAGCCGTGTCTCCGGCCCAGCACCTACGGTCTTGAACCTTCTTCTTTCTGCAGGAGAGGGGTAGTGACATGTCTGAGGACACGCAGCAGCGCAGAGGTCAGACCTCCCCGCCCTCCTGTAGAAAGAGCTCCGGGTACCCAGCCCCCGTTCTCCAGAGGCCAAGCTGGGTAGCTGTGCTCCACTACGTGCCCCTTGCTTGGGTCCCAGGCAGCTATCCACCCAAGGCTGGGTTTCTGACGTCCGCTGTGTTCATCTGCACATGTCCAGAAGTCAGAGCAGTGATACCGGGGACTGAAATCCAGGACCAGGCCAGAGTCTCAGCATGTCGTGACCTGCTGTGATGGGCTGGGTTTCCCTGGGGCCTTGGAACTGTGTGGTTCAGCACATCTAGAGGGCTGAGGATGCAGCTTAGTGGGTAGCAGTGCTGGCCTAGCGTGCACAAAGTCCTGGGCTCAATGTCCAGGACAGGCATGATCGCAGCACCTTGGAGGTAGAGGCAGGAGGATCGGTTCAGGGGTATCCTTGGCTTCATAGGGAGTTGGAGGGTCAGTTCGGGCTAAAAACCCTGTCTTGAAATCAAGCAGTAAACAAACAAACCAAACCACGAGCCCAAGCAGTGAATAATATATACGCAGCAAAGCATGGAGGTTGTGGGAGACCCGGACTGGGTCATATGGCGGGGCTGTGCCGTGTCACGCTCCCATTGGATTTTATTTTTCATTCATTCAACAAGTATTTGTGGACCGCCAGCTATGAGATGGGCTCTGTGCCAGGTGCTGAGGGCTGAGCCACACAAACCCAGGCCCCGCTGTGGTGATGTTCTTGATGGGATGGGCAGATTGACACACAGATAAGGGAAAAGCGGACCATGGGCTCATTCCACAATGCTGAGTGCTGCAAAGATCTGTCCAAAGCCTGAGGATCTGGAATAATTACCAGGGTGAGAGGGAGAGACGCGGTGGTCCCAGAGGGGAGGTGGTATCCCAGCCAGACGAAGCCTGGCGTAGGGCCAGGCTAGGTGCTCCGGGAAGCCGGAAGCACAGGAACCAAAGCCCTGAGGCTGAGCACCTGTGGTCTTCCAGAACTGCAGGAGGCCTCAGGTGGCTGGAGGATTGGGGGGAGGAGGGGACAGAGGAGCAGGAATCGATCAGGAGCTGCCAGGAAGGGTCCAGCAAGGTGTGGCGCACCTGACTCCTAGCACTTGGGAACTTGAGAAGTGGAAGCAGGACAGAGGTGAGTTCGAAACCAGCCTGGGCCACCAAGGAGACCCTGTCTCAAAACAAACAAGCAAACAACTCTAGATAAATTAGGGAGTGGAATAATCTGTTTCTATAGACGAAGGTCTGCCCTGCTGCTCTGTAGAGAACAGAGGGGTCGAAGGTGAGAGTGGATTCCAGGAGGCCCCATGGGGGGCAGTGGTGCTGAGACCAACATTAGCCAGCGACAGTGTTGATCAAAATTGACTTGCTCATGTTGGGGCCGGAGCTCAGTGGGAGAGCACTTGTCTAACACACAGGAGGACCTAGGTTCAAATCCCAGTGCTTCTGAGGCAGGAGGGACGACACCAGTTCAAGGTTTATTAGTAGAGGTGAAATTGGCAAGACCCACATGGTGAGATGCAGTGTGGGGAGAGCAGCTAGGGATAAGAGAGAGGTGAACTCAGATCAGGCTGCCGAGTTTGGCTGTCAAACCTCAACTCTGCCCCTCACTGAGGGACGGAGCCCGTACTTGGCCCCTTGAATCTTGGTGGGCTCGCAATGTCTTTTGACTGGCAAAATGAGAGCGACCCGTGCAGCTTCCATCCAGGGCTGGAAGGAAGGAAACAGCTTGCAATCTACAGAGAAGAACCAGCAGAGAAGCCAGGTTCAGGTTACTAGGGAGGATATGACCTGGGCTCAGAGTCCCCGGACAGGCCTGGGCAAGGAAAGGAGATCCCATCTCTGCACAGGCAGGAAGAGGGAATGCTGGGGGTGGGGTGGGGGAATCAGGTATGTCCAGAAGCCCAGAGAGAGGGTTTCAGGGCTGCAGCTCAACGGACCAACGCATGCCTGTGCGAAGCCCGGAGGGTCAGTTCCAGCACCGAGGAAAAAGGAGGAGGACAGTTGGCCTGGTGTGATGCAGAAAGGCAGAGTACGCCAAGAACAGACGGTCCCGGAACCAGGAAGTCCCAGGCAAGCTGGCTGGGACCAACCTTGCTGAGGGGCAGAAGCTGGATCTGAGGCCACGTACAGCCGATGTGGCATCATCCACTCAGAGAAAAGCAGAGACGATGCGTTAGAAAGCTCTCATGTGACGGGAAGGAGAGAACCGGCATTGGCAGACGGGAAAAGGAAGTCAAGGGAGGGTTTTGTCCAAATATGGAAAACATAGACTGTGTTGGGGGTGTGGCTTGGCTCCTGCTGGGCTTCCACAGGTGAGTGTGCACAGGGACCCTGATGTGCTCACGGATCCACACTAGGACCATGGGTGGGACTGCCAGTCCTCGTCCGGTCACCTTTGAGGCACACAGGAATGAGAACGTTATAATGGTGAAGGATACCCGATTGTTCTGGGCAACATGAGGTCAAACAGATGAACGAAGCCAGAATCGGTGATTGGGGAGACGTGTTCTTGTGTGTGTGTGTATTTGTTTGCTTGTTTGTTTGTGGTATTTGGGGGATTGAACCCAGGGTCTTTGACCATCTGGAGTTCCGGCCATGCAGGAAGCATGGTTGAGGTTGCCAACCATGACCTTATGACCCCGCCTGCAAGCACAGTCTTTTCCCAGCTAAGTCTGTTACCTCCACCTTACAGACCAGAAAGTCAGGCTGAAGAGAGACTCCGGGATGTCTATCCAAGGCCACACAGCTGCCAGGGACCGAGCGGAGCCCACGCCGGAGAGGCCTGACCCTCGGGTGCAGACACGGCGGCGGGGTCTAGGTCAGCTCACACTGCCCCTTGGGCTTCCACGCGTGGCTGGAAGTGGGGAGATACAGAAAGGAGAAACGCAGCTTTCTCTTCCCTGTGATGTTTCTGGGCCAGGAAGGTGGGGAGCCAGCTGAGCCCTCAGACCCCCCAAGGCCGAATGCCGCTTCCTAGGAGAGTCTGCTTGTGCGTAATGATGTCATGGCTCCACCCCCAGCTACAGCTGGAGCATTTCTTCCAACCCACACGAGCATCCTGGGATACCTGGGGGTGGTGGCCCCCCAGACCTCCTTTATTCTTTTGTAGTAATGGGGATTGAATGTAGGACCCCAAACACTCTACTACTGAACTATGTACCCAGCCTTCTTTTTACTTCTTATTTTGAAACAGTCTTACTCAAGTGGGCCTCAACTTTACTTCCTCCCTTCCTCCCTCCCTCCCTCTCTTCCTTCTTCCTTCTCTCTCTCCCTTCCTTCCTGCCTTCTTTCTTTCCTTAGGCCACATTCAAAATTGGTATACAGTCTAGAATGATCTTGAACTTCTGATCTTCCTACCTCTACTTCTCAAATGCTAGGATTACAGATCTGTGCCACCATGCCCAGTTTAATGCAGTGCTGGAGATCCAACCTAGGGCTTCATGCATGCCAAGCTAGCACCATACCAACTGAGCTTGTGTCCCTAATAAATCCCTTTGCGTTTCAGAATGTGTGTGTGTGTGTTTGTATGGAGGTCAGAGGACAACTTTGGAAGTGGGTTCTCTCCTTCCATCATGTAGCAACATGTAGAGTTCCAGGGATCAAACTCAGGATGTCAGGTTTGTGTGTCTTGATCCTCCTGTTAATCTTGCTCTCCAGGCTTTGAACTTTCAATCTTCCTACCTCAGCCTCCAGAGTAGTTGGGATTACAGGCTTTCACTACCAGTCCCTTCTCAACTCTCCATACTTCTTCCTCTTCAATCAAAATCACTTCCGCTGGAGAACCTTGCCCGTGACAGCCAGCTGGGTGTGTCTGTGAGCCTTCTTCGAGCTGGCACGGTCTCAGTGCCTGTTTACAGGAGCGTTTCCACATCTCACTTGATGTTTCCTGGAAGTCTCCATCATTCCAAAAAGTAATATCAATAAACAGACAAGTCTTGACAAGCACAAGAGTTCTTCTGGAACAAGCTACACTTTTACTTTGAGTAGAAGTAATAAAGTTCCAGGGTTAGGACATCACCCGCCCAGAGGGACAAAATCACTTTCCAGCTCCAGAGCTGAGTCCTCAAGGACAGTGCTGTGGAATGGAGGTGCTCTTGTCCTGTCTTGTCCCAAAGAAGGAAAGAGAGAAAGAAAGAAAGAGAAAGAGAGAAAGAGAGAAAGAGAGAAAGAGGGAAAGAGAGAAAGAGAGAAAGAGAGAAAGAAAGAAAGAAAGAAAGAGAAAGAAAGAAAGAAAGAAAGAAAGAAAGAAAGAAAGAAAGAAAGAAAGAAAGAGAAAGGAGAGAAAAAAGAGAAAGAAAGATCCATATTTTTGTCGTCTTAAGCAACCAAGTTTATGGGGGTCTGTTATAGCAACCCTGGGAAACTAGCACAGTGGTTTCCATTCCAAGAATGTGTGAGGCCTTAGATCTTGTTGGCTGGAATGTGCCAAGATTAAAGCCAAGTACAGATCCAGCTTGGCTCAGACAGGACCAAAGCATCTCACGGCCTTGCATGTGGTACATGCAGCCTATAGTCCCTGCACTCTAGAGGCTGGGACAGGCGGGGCTGCGAGAGAAGCCAACCTGCAAGAGAACAGCGAACTGCATCAGCTCGGATGGGTTTGCTCACACAGTCCCTCCCTCTGCAGAAATGGAGTGTGTAGACTACAGAGGTGTAGACTCCAGAGCCAGAAGCAGCAGGTTCAAACCCTGGCTGTACCACTCAGCAACCGGGCAACCCAGGACAAGGCCCTACCCTGGCTTATGCCTCAGTTTCTCCACGAGTAAAATTGCTGCTCCTTGGATGAAAGGTAGGTGTAGGATCCTAAGGGTTCGTAGCTCAGAGCTGCCAGATGCAACAACGCCGACCCAGTATATATGCAAAACAGGCATCTATTGTCAGCAGCAATCTACTAGTGAGGCACAGGTGTCAACTTGACAGGTGAGGGTTTGAGCTCTGGGCACATTTGTAGAGAGTTGATGGCTGAGTTAGGCCCAGGGCAAACCTGCAGGAGATCGTCTAGCTGCTGGGGAAGGCCCGGCCCATGGTGGGTGGGACTAGGCCCTGGAATAAATCACAGAGAGCTGGTTGAGGAAGTTGGCATCCTTCTGTACACTTGGCCAGATGTGCTGGTCTGGCAAGTAAGGATCGTCCATCTCTCAGCTGTTACATGGTGATAGCGTGGCCTGTTCCCTTGGCCCTGGTGCTGGTGCGTGCTCTCCTGTCAAGCTGGACTAAGAACCGTAACCAGTAATCGTGAGAGAAAATAAACCCCTTGTTCCTTTATGCCATCTGATGGTCATTTATCAGCAACCATGCAGGCGGACTGCCACAGCAGGCCCACCCGAAACAACGCATGTATGAGCTCTGATCAGTCTAGTGGATTCAAATGTGCTTCACCCAGGCCCACCAGAGAAATCTAGCAGAAGCTAGTAGGAACCAGCACAAGCCTCATGAAAACCAGATTAAGCCAGTCAAAACAGGATTAGAGCGGTCTGTCTGGAATTCAAGCATTGCACCCTCGGGTCTCTGTGGACATCAGCTTGTGGAGCAGCCAACAGCTCTGAGAGCGCTGTCACCCGGACACAGAAGCCGCGGTAGCCACCACGGAAAGCAGACAGACAAGCCCCGCAGTGTGATTGCTGCTAAAAGAAACACTCAGGTGCTTGTGTCGGCTCGAAGCTCCAACAGCAGAATCCAGCTTCCATGGAGTGAACAGGAGACACAGGTACGCAGTCCAGGATCCAGAGGAGCTCATGAAAACCAGAAATCAGAAACACAGGGGAGGGACAGGATAGACGATAAAGAAGAACACTTGCTGGTCAAGCATGAAGACCAGAGAATTAAGATTCCAGCACCCAGGTAAATGACCTGGACCGACCACGGATGCCTGTAACCCCAGCACCCAGCAGGGCGCAGAAAAGAGGATCACTAGGGCTTGCTGTCAGCCTAGCTGACAAATGCGCAAACTCCAGGGTCAGGGAGAACCTGTCTCAAAGGAACAAGGCAAAGGTGACGGAAGAGGAAACCTGATACCTTCACATGTGTATGCATATGCCACACACACCACCTTCACACACAGACAGGGACAGACACACACACACACACACGCACACACACACACACGCACACACACACACACGTACAGGGGGAGCACGTGAGCATCTACAGGGTTCACAGAACCGAGAACACCCCACTGAGGCATGGGGGAGGGGTAACCCCCACGTCAGTTGTGCAGTGGCAACTGGGAGGTGAGCGATGAAGACAGTAGCAGAATGAGTGACAGCTTGCTCACTGGACCCCAGGGGTGCGTGGAGCCTTGGGAGTCAGTCCTAGCTGCTCACGGCTCTGTCCTTCCTCAGAGTGGCCCCTCCACAGGACGCCAGTGATATGGTTGCTGGTGTTGTTCTATGTCTCCTGGGGGAGGGCAAGATGCTACAGAGGGGCCTGGCTGGGGGCAGCGGTCCTTCTGTCCCTGCAGTCAGACCCTGCAAAGAGCAGAGGAAACATCTCTCGAGTCGCATGGCTGCTTCGGACACACATGCATCTGGGGGGAGGGAGTCAGAGCCCCTTGGGACAGGTGCTTCGGTGTGACCTCAAGAAAGCCACCGCCCCATCTAGACCACGCAAACCATATCTTTGCTGGCCAAGGGTTTTAAGCTGATGGAAGTCCAACCCTCTCACTTGTGACTGAAGGAGCAGCGTGAGGAGGGAGCAGAATTGGACCGTACCAGGCATCTCTCAGGACATCTCCGCTAAGTCCAGCACCACATAACAAACAAGTCAGCTCATTCCTTCACAAGTCTCAGATCAGGGATTATTATTCCCATTCCATGGATGAGAACATTGAGTCCCAGGCAGGAGACCTTCTCAGGAGAGCTGTTTGAATCCTTTTCTGGAGGACTCTTAAGACAGAAGGTAGAGGATTACCTCCTGCCACACACATGCACACGTGCACACACACACACACACACACACACACACACACACACATGCACGCACAACATACCTTCAGAACACACCTCAGAATCAATCTACAGTGTAAGAGTGGGTCCAGGAGAAGCATTCACTGAACAGTGACCATTTTTATTCTTCACCCGTTTGTAGGATCTTAGGGTTCAAAAGCTATAGGCAGGGTGAGGTGGCTTATGTCTGTAACCACAGTGCTTAGAAGGCTGAACCGTGAGGAGAGCTGTGAGTTCACACGGAGTAGACAGAATGAGACCCTTTCTCAAAAATACCAGCCAACCAACCAACCAACCATGAAAAAATGGCACGGTGACATATGCCTGCAACCAGCTCAAGGAAAACTGAAGCAGGGGGATCAGGAGTTCAAGGTCAGTCTCAGCTATAGGAGATCCTGTCCCCCCAAATTAAAAAAAAATAAAGCATAAGACAAAAGTCCATAAAACCAAATAATAAGAAGTCTCACTGCCTGTCTCACCTGCGCGTTCTGCACACCTGTCTCATCTCCCACAGGTCACCGCGGCATCGCTTGCATTTTCTAGAGTATATCTATGCAAGTGCAAGAAGAACGGCGTACTTTTTAGATACAAAAGCTAACAACAGGGCGAGGAGATGACCTCAGTTCAGATCCCCAGGTCCCACATAAAAATGCCAGGTAGCTGTGGGTCTGTAATTCCAGCCCTGGAAGGCAGAGCCTGGGAAACTCCAGAGCAGAGCAATAAGGAAGTAGCGCAATCCGGGATGATTCCTGATGTCACTCTCGGGCCTCCACTGCACACACAAGTACCCTTCGGTACACACACACTTGCAAAACAAAACCAAAGCCGACAGCGCCCTGCTGTCTCACCAGCCATGCATGTGAGAGCTCTACACTGGCAACCGGAGAGTCTTCTTTTGGATATTGCTGCATGCCCCCCCACAGCACCTCCCACTCCACCCCCGTTATGTATAACAGTGTTGCATGACCTCCCCTTATTATATATAACCAGTTCTTTGGCGTCAGGGCCTGTCACATGCTGAACATATTCTCTGAGCTCCACCCTTGGTCACCCTAGAGTTGTTATAATTTGTGGCGGCGGGTATTGTTTATTTGTTTTTGTTGTTGAGCTAAAGTCCCGTGTCCCAAACTGGCCTCAAACTCCTGATGTAGCTCAGGATGGCCCTGAACGCTGATCTTTGTGCCCACACCTGCTGAGTGCCGGGATCACAATGCGTACCACCACCACCATGCCCAGTGTATATGGCGCTCGACCTACTGAGCCGCATCCCCCTCCCTTTGCTGTTGTTTTGAGTCAGGGCGTCACACACTAGCCTGGGTTGGCCTCAAACTCGTGGCAATCCTCCTGCCTCTGCCTCCCGGATGCTGGGACTATAAGCACACCCAGCTGATTTTATTTTCTAATTTTAGTTTCTCAAGCAGTGCGTTAATAAACAATAGCGCCATACATGGGCAAGTATCTCCACAGACTCCAAGTGACCGAAGTCCTCAGAGTGGACCGAAGGCATCACATTACTTACTGCTGTAGAACAGGTAACCTCGAGCTCAGCAGCTTGAAATGACCCTCAGGCGATCGGCTCCTATTCTGTCACAGAGAGCCTGTCATGGCTTGAGAAAAACCCAGGTATAGGGGGTGAGGGTTGAGCTTCCCTGGGGAAAAGCAACTTCCAATTCATTCCTTCAGTCCTGAAGGTGTTGATCTGGGGGGTTCCCTCCTGTCTTGCTGGCTGTGATGGTGTCATCTTGATGGTTGAGGGTTTGAGCTCAGGGCATATTTGTAGAGAATTAGTAGCTGGGTTAAGCCCAGAGCAAACCTGAAGGAGATTGCCTGGTCGATGGGGAAGGATCAGCCCATGGTGGGTGGAACGAGGCCCTGGATAAGTGAATAAAATATACGAAGCTGGCTGAGGAAGTCGGCATCCTTGTGTACACTTGGCCAGACATGCTGATCTGTCGAGTAAGGATCGTCTCTCTCAGCCGTTACATGGATCTGGTGTGTCCAGTTCCCTCGGCACTTTGGTGATGGCGTGTGCTCTCCTGCCAAGCTGGACTGAGAACTGTAACTGGACAATCTCGAGAAAATAACCCCTTGTTCCCTTAAGCTGTTTTGTCATGATTTTATCAGGAGCTTAAAGAGTAACTGCGACAGATGGTTAGCATTTGTTGTCAACCAGACACCTAAGGGTTGTGTCCAGATCAAAGTTGACCTCTGCGCACACCAGTGAGGACCGTCTTGATTGTATAATTGATGTGGGAAGATCCAACCCGTCCTGGGTGGGACCACTCCTAGGCAGGTGGCCTGAAGTTGGAGAACAAGATGGAAGAGCTAACGGAGCGTTAGCACACATGCATGCGTGTGTTCTTTCTCCCTGTTCTCTCGGCTCCTCTGCTGCACCTCCCTGCCATGGTGGATCGTGGTCTGAAACAGTGAGCCAATAAACCTCTCTCCCTCAGAGCTGCTTGGGTCGGGCATTTTGTGGCAGCCATGTGGAAGGAAACAAAAGCCCTGGCTAGAACTAGGGGGCCTCCCTTCAATCCCTCCAACATCAAGCTAGTATCAGCACCAGGGCTCATCCTCGTGCGTCAGTCAATGACTTCTGCCAGGCAAACGTGGCATCTTTCAGAGGACTCATCCTAGTTAGCATCCAGGGTAATCTATCTCAAGGCCAGCTGACTTGGGACCCTGCCTATATCTGGAAGATTCCCTCTGGCCATTGAATGCAGTCTACACTGAATTCAGGCTCCTAGTCACAGGTTCACACTCACACAGGGTCAAGGGTCACACAGAACCAGTCACCTCAGGACCCTGCCTGCCACAGGGGTCTTTTCTGTTTGCTGGAGGTTGCTGGCTCATTCCTCCTCACAGGGGCTACGGGAAGATGCTATTCTCTCACGGGAGTGGCGTGCATGCCTGCTCTCCCAAAGGCTGTTCTCAAACCTTTGGATTTCTGCCAATCTGATAGGAGAAAAATGGAATCTACATGGAGCTTAAGTTTGGGGGAAAAAAATGGAATCACCGTGCATTTTTAAATCTGAGATTATCTTCTTGCAAACAAGGCTGAGCATTTCCTTGAAAGTACTACAGTGACTTTTATTTCCCTTTCTTTGTGACTTCTAATCTTGAGGCTTAGAAAGATCTTTTTAATTCCAAAATTAATAATAATAATAGCAACAAATCTCTCCTACATTTTCTTCTCATGCTTTTATATATAGCTCCATTGTGTTTGTTTTTCTGTTGTTCTGTATTCCATTGTGCTTGTTTTTCAAACTAGGTCTCATAGCTTCGGCTGCCCCAAAATTTGCTATATAGTCGAGAATGATCTTGAATTGACTCTTTTGCCTTGGTCTTCCAAGAGCTGGGATTATAGGTCTGTGTGATCACCCCTGGTTTTAAGTAGTACTGAGGATTGAACTCAGGGCTTCTACATGTTAAACAAGCACCCTATCACCCAAGCCGTGCCACTCTGCCTGGCTTAGTCCCACTTTTCTTTCTGTGCCATGTGTGTGTGTGTGTGTGTGTGTGTGGTATTGTGTTGTGTGGTGGTGGGGGGGCATTGTATGTGATTTTGTGAGTCATCCTGGATTGCTTCTACCTCCCTCTTGCTTTTGCTCTGGGGTCTCCCAGGCTCCGTCTTCCAGGGTGGAAAGTGCAGGTGGTCACTAATACTCCTGGTGTTTTTACCTGAGATCTGGGATCTGAATGTGGGTCCTTTTGCTTTCAAGCAAAGGCTTAACCCCTGAGCCATCTCTCCAGCCCAGAGGTTCCTTTTTGTTAAGGCAGTGGTTTCTGGAACCTTCTCCTTACACCTTCTCAGCAGTGAGTACTGCCCTGGATCCAGACAGGCTTTGAGGCAGAGACAGGAGGGGAAGCGCACAGCTCTCTCATTGCTGGCCTCCTGCATTCTGCCAGAAATCCAGTCAGCTTCAACTTCCCTTCTTCCTACACTCACCACATCCCAGCCGAGGCACAGGGGAGCGGAACCGAGGGGGATATTACCTTGCCTGGGAAAGGCACATGGCTAGCCAGGCTGTTAGACAGACCAGGCTACAAGCACCATGAAGCCATTCTAGGCTGGCATTTAGCAGGTTCCAAGAGCTGAACCTTAAGGTTGGGGGAAACATAATGGCCGAGATGAGGAGGGGAGGGACGTCAGCGTAGGAAGCAAGGACAGCAAGCCGGAGGTCCCGCTTGGCAGGGAGGGGAACTAATGGACTCCAGGTCTTAGATGGTGTGCACAGAGCGTATCCCTGTGTTCTCTTCTGTGTCAGAGGAGGCAGCAGTGGGAAATTGATGACTGAAATGAAATGGAAGGGACATGAAGTTTTACATCCTAAATTAAATCATGTTTTCATTCCCACAGTGAGAAGCAAAGATTTCCACCAAGTAAGCAAGCAGCCCAGGCACGCTCTGCAGCCAGCGCCCCCTTGCGGCTTACCTGGGAATTCTCCGTGACTGGCCTGGCTGCTCCCGTAGGGACCTGAAAAGCTGCAGAGCTGTGACTTCCAAGTCTGAGAATGTCCTTGTCCAGTGACCGGCAGAGATTTGGATCTGCTCTGACTTTATTACATGTGAAGAAGTCAAGCCTCAAAGCAGACAATAGCAGGCCAGAGAGATGACTCAGGGCTTAAACCTCTGCCTCACAAGCAGAACATCCTGAGCTCCTGGTCAGGAACCCACGTAAAAATGCCAGGAAGAAATGGCTGCGACCTGTACTTCCATTCCTGGAGGTCAGAGCCTGGGAAACTCCAGAGCAAAGCAAAGAGGAGGTAGAGCAATCTAGGGCGATTCCTGAAGTCACCCCAGGGCCTCCATGGGCACACATAGTACCCTTTAACACACACACACACACACACACACACACACACACACACACACACACACACGGGCGATTAAAAAAAGAAAACAATACCTAATTCTTTGCTTCCTGGCTCTATTTCCTATGGCTCTAGGAGCCGGGAGGCCTTTTCTCCCTTTGGACAACTGAAGGCAAGATGGGTCACCCATGAAAATCTGGTCAGGGTTCCTGGTCTTACCACGTCTGCTCAAACTGCTACAGTCTGATCTGTCAATACGGATTGAACATTTGACAGGCAATGCTTTCACCAGTACTTAAAGGACACAGGTTTTATTAAGTTAGACTAAGCGACTTTCCTTGAACGGATTATTCAAGATCATCTACCCAGGGAAAGAGATCATGTTGGCTCTTTGTACATAAAAATAAAATTTGAAACTTTAAACAAAATCAACCATGAGGATGGCCTCCCCTCTTTGAGCCACACCTCTGAGAGGAATTCTCCAGTCAAGACTAACTGAACGCCAAACACAGTAGATACGGCTGCAATGTTAGTACTCCACAGTTGGTGGCTGAAAGACCCAGGGAACATAAGGTCATCCTTGGCTACATAGTGAGTTCAAAGCCAGCCTGGTCTACGTTAGATCCTGTCTCACTTCTTCCCCCACTAAACAGAGAAAGCATCTGAGAATGTCTTGAGATAATCAGAGGCAAAGTGTTCCAGACAAAAACTAAAGAGGAGATTTACTTCTGACACTCCCTGATTCTGGTCACTTTAGGGTGTTTTGATGACTCCTGTGGGCAAAGAACACAAGTCAAAGTCCACAGGGTACGGTGGCTCACGCTGTAATCTCAGCACTTGGGAGGCTGAAGCAGGAAAATTACCACGAGTTTGGAGCCAGCCTGGTTTACATAGAGTTTGAAGTGACTACAGGGACTCTGTCTCACAAACAAATAAACAAACAGACTACACAATGGAACACCTCCCACCCCAAATTAGCCAGAAACTCAAGGAGCTAAAGTTGGAAGTAAAATAGGCCCACACGATGGATTTGCACTGGAGTTAGTATCCCCTGCGTGGTCTGTAATTTCAATCCTTGTAATTTCAAAGTTTGAGGTGTCCCCAAACCAATTTGGAAGAGATTGGAAATGGGCAATATTTGGGGGGAAGGTACTTAGGGTCCATATTAGTCAAAATTCCCCAGGACTTATTAAACATTAACTTGCCAACTCAAAAATCCAAACAAATCTCCAAGCAAAAGTTTATACCCAAAAAGAGCTGCATACTGTAAAATTCCAAGGCAAAAAACACAACCACAAAAAACATCAATGGGTGTCATGAGGTTAGAGAAAGGAAGGATAAATGGATGAACACAGGAGATAAATAGATAGACTTTTTGTAGTCGTGGATCGAACCCAGAATCTCCCTTACCAAACAGGCACTCTACCACTGAGCTATGCACCCAACCCCTGACAAGGGGACTTACAGAATGGTAACATTGTTTTGCATGACACTGTGGTGGAACGTGCATGCTATGTATTTGTCTAAACCCAGAGCATACACAGCACGAATAAGGGCAACGATGGCTGAAGGACCTGAGCAAGTGTGGGTTTGCATAGTGCATGCTGAGGGGAGGGCACGCTGGGGGAGGGGGCATGCTGAGGGGGGAGGCTCGTGAGAACTCTGCTTTCTGTTGATTTTGCCTGTGAACTGAAGCTGCTCTTTGAAAAGCCTATTAATTAAAAAAAAAAAAAAGAACCAAAACATACCGGAATGAAACAGCCAAATATCAAAGACCCAGAAAATCATGAAAGCTTTCAGGAAAAAAGAAAGATTATCTTCAAAGATATTGATAATTAACAACGAAGTGACTAGCCAACTCCATGCAGCTGACAAAACACATATATGTAGATACACAGGTTCCTGTGAGCAGCTGACCGACATTGACTGTACTCTGGGATTGTAGAAAAAAATCCACAGACTTCAAAGGCTAGAAACATACTATGTTATTGACCAGAATTTGGTGACACTAGAAAACACTGTGAGAGATACCACATATGTGTAAATTGGACACTATGCTACCAAGGAATCCTTCAATCCAGGCAGAAGAGAAGTTTAAAAGCGTCTTTTCCGTCTGGCGGCAGCCATCAGGTGAGCCGAGATGGGCACGTACAAGTACATCCAGGAGCTGTGGAGGAAGAAGCAGTCGGACGTGATGCGCTTCCTGCTGCGGTCCGCTGCTGGCAGTACCGCCAGCTCTCGGCGCTGCACCGGGCGCCGCGCCCCACGCAGGCTGGGCTACAAGGCCAAGCAAGGTTATGTCATATACAGGATTCGCGTGCGCCGTGGAGGCTGCAAACGCCCAGTTCCTAAGGGCGCAACGTACGGCAAGCCAGTGCATCATGGTGTGAGCCAGCTGAAGTTTGCCCGGAGCCTTCAGTCTGTTGCCGAGGAGAGAGCCAGACGCCATTGTGGGGCTTTGAGAGCCCTGAATTCCTACTGGGTTGGTGAAGATTCTACCTACAAATTCTTCGAGGTTATTCTTATTGATCCATTCCATAAAGCTATCAGAAGAAACTCTGACACCCAGTGGATCACCAAGCCTGTCCACAAGCACAGGGAGATGCGTGGGCTGACATCTGCAGGCCGCAAGAGTCGTGGCCTTGGAAAGGGCCACAAATTCCACCACACTATTGGTGGTTCCCACCGTGCAGCTTGGAGAAGGCGCAATACTCTCTAGCTCCACCGCTACCGCTAACATAAGTAAATGTTTGTAAAATTCATACTCAATAAACAATTTAGGACAGTCACATCTGCTTAAAAGTGTTATTTGTGGGGCTGGAGAGGTGGCTCAGGGGTTAAGCCTCCACCTTGCAGGCGGAAGATCCTGAGTTCGGATCCCAGATCCCACATATAGACGCCAGGCGGAAGCGGGGGCGGCCTGCGCTTCTGGCCCTGGTAGGGCAGAGTCTGTGAATCCCGGGGCAGAAGGAGGTGGAGGCGTCCATGGTGGTTCACGAATCGTCCGTGGTTCTACACACACACACACACACACACACACACACACACACACACACACACGCCACATACACACGCACATGCACACAGTTGAATAAATAATAATAATAATAAAAAGTGTTATTTGTCTGTTAAAATTAGTCTGCAGATTATTTCATGAATGCTTTGTAGAAGTATAGCAGTTAAAGTGCAATAATGTTTGAAGACTACAAGTAATGGTGTACTTTGTTCTAATAAGATTAACTTCCTTGCATTTTGTTAGGGTTCTGTATACAGTGTTTGCAATATGCTATGTGGTATCATGTAACGAGGAGTGCTGCAACTAGCCCTGTAGATTTGTTTGGTGCATGTGATGAACCTACAGCTTTATTGGGATGATGCAATGTTCTGGTTAGTTTTAAAGTGGCTGCTTGGAGTTTGGGTGGGTTTTGCTTAGAATCTGTAAGCTGAGGCTTTCCTAACCCTTGAATATGTAGAAAACTGATGGTGACTATAGCCCCCATTTAAAAATTAAAGTTTCTGAGATGGCAAAAAAAAAAAAAAAAAAAAAGAAGTTTAAAAGTGTGTCGAGTTGAATTACATTGAAGACAGAATGGATGAAAAGCTACAGCTGTAACTAATGCGACGTCCGAAGGGGACGGGCAGGTCTCGGTGATGCCACAGAAGAAGGACGATGAAAATGACCAGCCCAGCAATGGCGAGGTCCAGGCAGGACCTTCAGAACCTCATGTCCACCTCAGCTATGTGTGACTTCAAGGCCAACCTGGGCTACATGGACCCTGTTTAAATAAATAAAAAAAATAAACAAACACGATAGAGAGTTATATAAGATTAAAGGTTGGCTCTTTTAAAAGACTGAGAATATGGACTAACAAAAAAAGCAAAAAATATGTACTACCAATATCCGGATACAAAAAAGACATCATTCTAGATCCTATAAAAAATAAGGAAATAACCTGAATTTTTTTATATGAGAGATTAAACACGGCTTTATGGTAAGCCATGGGGTATGTTACTCAGGTCATCCAAATAACATGTACAGATAACAGACCCAAACATGGAAAGGGTCATAAGCTCTTAGGAAATGTTAAAAATCCTGTAAGCACATAGTATCTCAGCACTTACAACACCGAAGCAGGAGGTTTGCACATTCAGGATGGCTTGGGCTACATAGTATTCTATGTAACTAATGTTAACTAATGTAACTATGTTAACTAATGTAACTATGTTAACTAATGTAACCATGTTAACTAATGTTTGAATTTACTTCAAAATTCACATGCTTGTGCACACACACAATGAGGGCTCAGTGAATAATGGGTTTCCCAAGCACGAAAGCTAGAATCCACATAAATGAGAATTGGGTGTTTGGTGACCTGACTGTAATTCCAATATTCAGAAAGCAGAGACTGGGGATCCCTCCACACAAGCGGGGCACCCATATTGACCTGTGTTGGTGAACTCTTGCTTCTGTTGACCCTTAATTAGTAAGTTCAAGAGTGATCAAAAAACATTTCTGACATCAACTTTGGGTTCCACATACACATGGATACACGTGCATATGCATACACATATATCTACACCCATAAACATGTATAGTCACACCACATACATACACATGCAAAAAACACAATAAAATAGTATCTCATACCATATAAATGGCTAGAAATTAAGAAAAATAAAAATACTAAATTTGGAGCAATCAGGATATTATAGTTTGTCTTTATGATGCTGATAAATACATGATCAGATAATTTAACAGAATGAGTTTTATTTTTATTAATTTAGTTTTTTAGATGAGTTTTATTCTTGCTTATAATTCTGGTTACAGTTCATAGTTCATGAGTCGTAGTTCTTGACTCACCAAAATCTACAAACCAACACTTGTGAAATGGAGAAACCATGATTCAACAATCTAAACCATAACCAGCAAAAATCCAAACCATGATTCAGCAAAATTCACAAACCATGCCTCGGCAGAATTTGAAAACCACAATTCCAGCAACAATGGGAATCGTGGCTCAGATTTTGCTCGGCAAAAATTTCACAAAGCACAACCCAGCGTGAAAAGAGATGCAGCAATCTTCATAAATCATGATTCTGTCAATCTCTGAAACCATGATTCAGCAAAATCCACAAACAACGACGTGACAAAAACAGCTTTGACTCAGCAAAATTCACCAAAGTCTGGAAATGTGTTATAGTTACTGCGCATTTGCCACCAAATGGTTTATAGGGGAACAAGGGGTTTTATTTTCTCTTACAATAGTCTGGTTACAGTTCTTAATCCAGCTTGGCAGGACCATCCACACCAACACCAGGGGCCAATATCATTGGCCACGTCATATCCATATCCACCATATCCGCACGACTGCTGAGACACACAGTCCTCACTTGCCAGACCAGCATGTCGGTATGTCAAAAGATGTCAACTTCATCTTATTCCCCAAACAGAGACTAGCCCCACCCACCATGGGCTGGGTCTCCCCATCAATCAGACAATTCCCCCCAGACTTGCTTGGGGTTTAACTCAATTACTAATCTTTACAAATGTGCCCAGAGCTCCCAGCCTTCAACTGTTAAGTTGACACCTGTATCTAACTGTGGCACCTTTGCCAAAACAGACATGACTACACAATCGAGAAGCAATGTTTCAACAAACTCGTGAAACTGTGACGCGGCAAAATTCACAAACCGTGACTTGGCAAACACCTGCTACCATGTCTCAACAAAACTCATAAAACATTAAGCAGAAAAACTGTAAGCCATTGTTCGGCAACATTAGGAAACCATGAAAAATAAGAAATCATGACTATTGCACGTTGTCTTTACGTGGCTGACAAATATACAACCAAACAACTTAGGAGAACAGGATTGTTGGTTACATTTCATCAGTGTGGCAGCAGAGTTCATACCAACAAGGGTCGAAGGAATGCCCTTCATGGTATCCGCAGGAATTGCAGAATACCTCCATACATGCCAAAGGACGCCAAACTGCAGAATCAGTTCTCTCCATCTTATCCACAGGCACAGGAAATGGTACTGTCCACTGATAGATCTGGAACCAGACTTCAAAACCAGAGATCCCCCTGATAGATGTGAGATCAGAACAAATCTCTACCGGAGACCCCACCAAGAATGTTAATGGGATCTGATAAGGAAAACAGACAACTGGACAGACTCCTGGTTATTCTGTGACTGAATCGACAAGTCAAATCAAAATTCCTTCCCCCTGCATTCCAACTGTTTAAAGCTTGCACCCCTAACTCCAAGGCAGTAGTAATTACCATCTCCTGGGGAAACTGCTGCTCTCTCGCTGGAGTTTTGGGGGAGCTTCCTGAATAAACTTCAGTCTTTGTGGACGAAACTTGGGTTCGTGTTCTATTTTCCTTCCTGACGCCTCTCCCCCTCTTTCTTCTTTCTTCTTCTTTCTTCTTCTTTCTTCTTCTTCTTCTTCTTCTTCTTCTTCTTCTTCTTCTTCTTCTTCTTCGTCTTATTTTCTTCGTCTTCTCCTCTTCTCTCTCCTCATCTCTTCCTTCTTCTGCCTCTTCTTCGTCTTTCCTTCTTCTCCTCCTCTTCCTACTCTTCTTCTTCTTCCTCCTCTTCTTCTTCTTCCTCCTCCTCTTCCTCTTCTTCTTCCTCTTCCTCCTCTTCTTCTTCCTTCTCCTTCTCCTCCTCTTCCTCCTCCTTCTCTTTTTCTAACACCCACCATATAGATGGCTCTCCACATCAATTCTAATCGCCCACAGACTTGCTAGGGCTTGCCTTAACTACCAATTGAAGAATGTGCCCAAGCCTTCCATTGTCAGGTTGACACTTGTATCTAACTGGTATAGAGGACTTTCACACATTGCTAGTGAGAGTGTGAATTCACACACCATCCTCAGAAACTGTTTAACAAATACTCAGAAGGCAATATAGATCTAACTTACGGACTCTTAGATCCACTTACAGGCATATGCTATGATATCTGTACTTGTTTCAAGTCTGAGGCAAGAAATGGGAGAATGAGAGAGAGAGAGAAAGAGAGAGAGAGAGAGAGAGACAAACAGCACACTTGGAGTCCTCCAATGCCCAGCACACAGTTACTTGCCCAATGCCCCATGCAGAGGGACTGTATTGGCAGAGAGTGGAGACTCTGAGACAAACGATCTGCTTCCACTAACAAATGAATCACAAGAAGAAAAGACAGAGGGAAACAAGGTTTAATAGCATGAAAAGATGCATCACAGCTAACACAGCACTGAGGAGTGGGTGACAATGGAAGACCTGAGAGTCTGTGTTCTCCAGAAATATTGAGGGGGAACTCTGGAAATGTCCCTGAAAGCTGTGTCTTTGTTACAGGCTGCTGGACAGAGGGTATAATTGTTACTTTTTGCATTGCTGGTTCAAAGCACCACCCCAAAACAATTCAAAGATGGCTCACGGATTAAAGCCTTTGCCTTCAAGCAAAAGGACTTGAGTGTGGATCCCTAGATTCCTTCGGGTCAGAAATGGTGCTGGACTGCACTTCCAGACCTGGAAAGCAGAGCCTGGGAAACCGCAGAGCCAAGCAGAAAAAGTGGAAGAGCATGGGCTGAAGAGATGAGTCAGGAGTTAAGACTGGCTTGCAAGCAGAAGGTCTTGAGTTCGGATCCCAGGTCCCACATAAAAAACTCCAGGCGGGGCTGGAGAGGTGGCTCAGGGGTTAAGCCTCCGCCTTGCAGGCGGAAGGTCCTGAGTTTGGATCCCGGATCCCACGTATAGACGCCAGGCGGAAGCAGGGGCGGCCTGTGCTTCTGGTCCTGGTAGGGCGGAGCCTGTGAATCCTGGGGCAGAAGGAGGTGGAAGCGTCCATGGTGGTTCCCAATTCGTCCGTGGTTCTACACACACACATACACACATCCGCGCACACATACATATGCACACACACACAATTTAATAAATAATAAAAAATTAAAAAAAAAAAAAAACTCCAGGCAGGCAGAGCCTGGGTAATCCCAGAGTGAAGCAAGAAGGAGGTAGAGCAATCCAGGATGATTCCTGAAGACACCCTTGGTGCTCCACAGGGACACACACTAAAGTTCTCTCTGATGCTTATGCACACACACACTTACACACATGCACGTGCCCCACACACGCACACTCACATACACATTGACGCTTACACCCCCCATACACAAAAAGAAAAACAAAAGAAGTAGAGGTTTCCCGAGGCACTGACAGCATGGGATACCCCCAGCCCACGTTCACTCAGACCACCCAGGTTAAACACAGCAAGTCTCCAAACCAAACAAACAGCGGGGCTTCCAGGAGTGGGGGTGAGGAGCGGTGGGAGGGAGACTAGGAAGGTGGGCATTGCGGCACATGCGGCTTTCTGACAGAGGTAGCCGTAGGGGACTTTGTCTTATAATGGTTTCTTACCATAGCCATTTGCTTTTTTGTGATTTCCTGTATTTGTGACATTTTTAACCACAAAGGGGTGTTTTTTAAAAATTGTCCAGACTACTTACTAATCATATAGATTAATAAGTAGTCTCAGCTCAAAGACATAACTTCAAAATGCTCTAAAATGCCCAGCAGACAGATAGTAACATTTGGGATTCAGGAATGTGAAATCAGGAATTTGAGAAATCCTCAGGAATTGCTAAAACCATACATAATGCTATATTTATTCAACACTTTGCTTATGTGTTTTGAAAACAATGATCATAATAATAAATAGTAAGCAAGTTCCCTTGAGGTAATGCTGAAAATTTTCAGAGGTTTTTCTCTTTTAAATGCTCTATGTAGAGAGAGAAATAAGGAGCCCATGGCATTGTGCGACAACTTCAAAAGTTATTTCTCTCCTTATTATCTGTCTGCCCAGGGAAAAGTCCCACCCACTAAGGTTTTCCCACATCAATCAGCAACCCTGCAGGCTTGCTCAGGGCTTGCCTTAACTACCAAACCACACCCACAAACCACACCCTCTGGACTCCTATGTATCTCTGATGAAGAGTACTTGTCTACTGTGTACTAGGCCCTAGGTTAAATCTCCAGAACAGAGAGAATTTTTTTAAAACTTCATTCAGTGAGCATGCCTGTGTGTGTGTGTGTGTGTGTGTGTGTGTGTGTGTGTGTGTGTATTAAAGGGCACTATGTGTCCTTGTGTAGGACCAACAGTGACGTCAGGAATCATCCTGAATTGCTTCTACCTTCTTTTCGCTTCACTCTGGGATTTCCCAGGCTCTGCCCACCAGGGCCAGAAGTACAGGCTGCTGCCATTTCTGCCTAGCATTTTTTCACATGGGATCTGGGATCTGAACTCAGGACCTTCTGCTTTCAAGGCAGAATCTTGATCCCTGATCTCTCCAGCCCTAAGGAATGGTTTATAAAGAAAAAAGGAAAACTATTTGCTGTTTTCCCTCAGCCTGTGTTACAGAGACTGCAAATCCTATAAAGTGCCTCCCAGGTGCAGTGCAAATAGTGGCCATTAGGTGGGAGCAAGTCACTATGGTTGGACCGTGACGAGAGCTAAACTAGGCGACGCCCTGAGAACCCAGTTTATTCAGGAGCCAGCAACCACATTCACCACGAAGATAAAAAATAAAAGAATTTTTCTTTGTGTGTATATGGAGAAGATGCATGTGTATATATGTGTATTCACATATATGTAGGCGGGTACATGTGTTGCGCAGTGTGTGTGTGTGTGTGTGTGTGTGTGTGTGTGTGCGCGCGCGCATCAGGTATCTCTTTAATGGCTCTCTTAATTATCAAGGCAGGACATCTCATTTGAGCCCACCAATCAGCTCATCAGCTAGGCTAGCTAGCCGGCGTGCTCTGGGATTCCCTCTCTCTGCCTCCTAAAAGCAGAGGTCACAGACAGCTGCCCTGCCTGCCCAGCTTTTATGTGGGTTATGGGGATCCGAGTCTGATCCTCATGCTTGCAAAGCAAGTACCCTATCCACTGAACCATCTCCTCAGCCCAAAATAATAATTTCACATTTTTTGTAAAATAAAAAGAAAATTTTAAAGCCTGGTTTACTGCAAGGCCTGACCAAGTAAGCCCAGACAATTTTCCCGCCTCATCTGACACCTCCCTCCCTCCCTCCCATCTCCCTCCCTCCCAACTCAGGTCCTTCTGCTTGCAAAGCAAAGGCTTTAACCCCTGAGGCATCTCCCCAGCTTTCTGGCCTTTTCTTGAACACTCTCCACCTTGGCCTCTGCTGTGTCCTACATACAGCTCCCCTCTCACCTCCTCCATTCCCCTGAGGGCGGCCACCTGGTCCCTGTCCTGCTTCACGTTCCTTCACAGAACCTAAGCTTCCACATCACTAGCATTGGTTTGTGCTCTGCCTTTGCTCTCCTGCAGGCTGCACTCCATGAGCATGGGGGTTTGACTGTCTTCATTATGGGTGCCTGGGCTCCACAGTGCCAGGCAGCTGACCCTGTTATTGGGTAGATAGATAGATGGATGGGCAGATGGGTAGGTGGATAGATGGATGGGGTGGATGGGTGGGCGGATAGATGGATGAGTGGATGGATGGATGGGTAGGTGGATAGATGATGAGTGGATGGATGGATGGGAGATGGGTAGATGGGTGGATGAGTGGATGGGTGGATAGATGGATGGGTGGATGGATAGATGGGTGGATGAGTGGATGGGTGGATGGGTGGGTGGATAGATGATGAGTGGATGGATGGATGGGTAGATAGGTAGTGGGTGGATAGATGGATGGGTGGATGGATAGATGATGACTGGATGGATGGATGGGTGGATGGATGGATGGGTAGATGGGTAGATGGGTGGATGAGTGGATGGATGGATGGGTGGATGGATGGATGGGTGGGTGGATAGATGATGAGTGGATGGATGAATGGGTGGATGATAGATGGGTAGATGAGTGGATGGGTGGATGAGTGGATGGGTGGATAGATGGATGGGTGGATGGATGGATGGGTGGATGAGTGGATGGATGGATGGGTGGATGGATAGAGGGGTGGGTGTGATGGATGGTGGGTGGATGGATGGTGGGTGGATGGGCGGTGATGGGGGGGGTGTGGGTGGATGATGGTGGGTGGTATGGATGGGGTGGGTGGTTCGATGGATGGGTGGATGGGTGGGGTGAAGGGTGGATGGGTGGGGTGGGTGGATAGAGTGGATGGGGGGCTGAGGTGGGTGGGTGGCTGTGGGTGGGTAGTGTATGGTGGGTGGGTGGATAGATGTCATGGGGGATGGCTGGTGGATAGCTGGGGTGGTGGATGGGTGGCTGGATGGGTGGTGGGTGGATGATGGGTGGGTGGCTGGCTGGGGGTGGGTGGGGGGTGGGTGCGTGGTGGGTGGGCCGTAACAGGTAGATGGATGATGGATGACTGGATAATGGACAGACGCATGAATAGAAAGATAGATGGTGTTTGGATTGTAGATGGATGGATGGTGAGTGGGCGGGTAGATGGGTAGATATATGAATGGCTGGTAGATTGATGCATAGATAATAGATGGATAATGAGTAGATATATAAGTGACAGATGGATAGATGAATGTATGATGAATGTATGATAAACAGATGGATGGGGCTGGAGAGATGACTGAGGGGTTAAGCCTCTGCTTTGCAAGCAGAAGGTCCTAAGTTCGGATCCCAGATCCCATGTAAAAATGTCCGAGAGAATGGCAGCAGCTTGTACTTTAAGCTCTGCAAGGAGAAGCTGGGGAAACCTAGAGTGAAACAAAAAGGCTGTAAAAGCAATTCAGGATGGTTCCCAGAGTCACTCTTGGTTCTCCACAGGGACACTGCAGTGCTTTATGATACACACACACACACACACACACACACACACACACACACACTAAATAAATTTAAGAATAAATGGATGGATGGTAGATGGATAGATACTGGTGAATGGATGGAAGGTGGGTAAAGGATGCATACATGGTACATGGAGGGACGGTAAACGGATGGATAGAGGATGGATGGATAACAGGTGGATGGATAACAGGTGGATGGATGATGATGGATGGTAGATGGATGGATGGAAGAAAGATGATGGACAATGACTGAATGGATGGTAAATGGACACTAGAATAATGGTGGGTAGGTGGATAGCAGATGCATGGATGTACGCACGCATCATGGTGGATCGAGGATGGACAGAAATCTACAGCCCCACAGGACAAACGAACACACATAGTATTATGTCTTCACTAAAGCCCATCACATTTGTGCTTTGAGACACTTTGAGGGATTGGAGCGGATGTTTACAGGGCTTGGAGTCAGCTACGGGACATCATCCCCAAAGTCTGCCAGGCACTCTGTCAGTGCCCGTCCCTGTGCCAATATTCTCTTTTTAAGCTTAAAATTCCCCCAAATATGGTTTTTGAAGTTTAAGGTGGCCAGGGTCTGCAGGGGGAGCTCATGTGCCAGTGAAGTTTCTCACTCCCCCCCCCCCCCCCCGGTCCCTTGTGAGCATTGGGGGCAGGAGTGCTAAGTCTGCTGCCCAACCGGCCCAACTACAGGCCACTGAAGGAGGGTAACAGCTTCGAACCTTACAAATGGCCTCTTCCAACCAACTGCTCCCATCTTAAGTTCAGGGGGCAGGCGAGAGTGCCAGCGAGTCCATTCCCTCCCTCCCTGTCCTGGTCGAAGTCGGTTAGGCGCCCCCGGAGGGGGGGACCAGCCAGCTGCCCACATTGAGCTCAAGTAGCTGCTCCCCCAAGAAGCTCCTCCAGGAGGCTCCTGTGGAAAAGTGTTCTAGAAGACTCACAGAGCCCTCTGCTCCTCTGTAGGTGCGGAGCCCCGGACTGGTCAGAGCAGGAACCCGAGGGCAGGGGAACATCTAGGGAGGGAATCCAAGAACTGAGGAGTCATCACAAGTATCACGGCCCACAGGACCTGCCCCCACTGAGTATCCACACCTGAACCAGGGGAGCTGGCCAGGAAAGCTTGGACTTACATGGGGAGAGGCTAAGACCTGGCCAAACTCACAACCAGTGGAGACTAAGTGAGGTTGGGCCTACTGGGCTCTCCTGGGACCAATGGAAGAAGCAGGGTGTCTAGGCCTAGGACCCCCAAGTTCAGCCACCAGCACTCCTTGTCAGGCCCAGGTCCTGGAGAGCCCCTCCAGTGTCACACCCTGCTGCTCTGACTCCTGGCATCATAGATATTGTGAGTGGGAAGCCATTGAAGGTACAGCTCATGGAGTCGGTTAGGCGCCCCCGGAGGGGGGGACCAGCCAGCCGCCCACATTGAGCTCAAGCAGCTGCTCCCCCAAGAAGAACTTGTCACAGGCATTGCGTATGGCGCCACAGTGGATGCAGGGTGCAATGGAGTGTGATCGAGGAAAGAAGAGTCCCTTGGGGGTCCTCCAACCCCACAACCCAGGTGGGGACACTGTCAATCAACCACACTAATCAGTGAGAATGGCTGCATTGTGCCAAGCAGTGTCCCTGATCTTCCAGAAACATTAAGAGATAAAAGGAGACTCCAGAGGCTGGAGAGGTGGCTCAGGGGTTAAGCCTCTGCCTTGCAGGTGGAAGGTCCCGAGTTCGGATTCTAGACCCCACGTATAGACGTCAGACGGAAAGCGGGGGTGGGGGGTTGGGGAGGGTGTAGGGCGCAGCCTGTGAATCCTGGGGCAGAGTAAATAAGGAGGTGGAGGCGGTCCATGGTGGTTCTACACACAAGCGCGTGCAGGCGGACAATTAAATAAAAAAAAAAGGGAGATTCCGCTGGTCTGCCAGCCTGCAAGCAGGGCCACACGGGCATGCCTTTCACTCTTGTCTGCCACCCGAGGGCTCTGGCCCACACTCACGCTGAGCACAGTTCTCAAAGGTAACTGCACACTGGACTCATCCAAAGACATTTAAGGGAGAACTGATGTTGGTTTCAAACCTGAGAATTGAAACTTGCTTTATGGAGTCTGGGGACAGGACCTGGGCAGTGAGACTTTTATTTAGTAATGTTTTATTTATCGTGTGTAAGAGCACATGGGGGCCATACCGGATGTCTTCCTCCATCACCTCCACGTTAGTCTTGGAGGCGGGCTTCTCGCTAAACCTGAGGCTATGGATTGATTAGACAGCTTGGCCAAGGGCTTCAGAGACCTGCCTGTCCCTGCCCACTGCCCAGTGCTGGAGTTACGGATGCCTGTCGCAGCACCCAGCTTCTTGCCTGGGTGCTGGGGATCTGAACTCGGTCCTCGTGCTTATATGGCAAACATGAGGACTGAGCCATCTCTCCTGGGACTTTAAAGCTTCTCAAGTGATTCTAATATGAAGGGAGCTTAGTAGAAACAAGTGCTTGCAAAGAATTCTGAATCTCCAACATTCAAGGGCTCTGAATATACACACACACGCACACGTGCACACGTGCAGATGCACACATGCAGATGCATATGGAAGCATCCAGAGCCAGCACGCGCGTGTTACCTCCACAGGCACAAGACCTACATGCATCAACAGATGCATGCCAGGAAGCATGTGCCGCGGTGCGGGTCCTGGCACACACACCAGGCAGGACAGTCTACCAAGCATGATGACCTGAGACCATCTCATAGAAGGGCTCTGGGTTTGGTGGTCTCTGGTCCTGGAGGCTCCCTTCACCATGATGGGCTTTCTGAGAACAGGTTCTCTGAGAGAGACGCGGAAGGCACCATAATGGCCTTATTGAGGGAGTACGCCAGTTCCCAGTAGCCTCCAGGATCAACGAATAGGCAGGATGAGGCAGAGCTGGCCTCCCCGGAGCAGTCACTCCCCTGAGACAAGCGTGGACACTTATATCCAGAAACCTCGTGGTCCACATGGTCCATTTACTCCCACCTTTGACTCACCTGGTTTGACTCATCTGGTAGCCTCCACCACCTCGGATGCAGCCTGGGGAGCTGCGCTGATGGTGTTTCTGTGCTTCTGGTAATCTCTGTGGGAAGAGCAAGTGCCAATCTGACCTCAGAGGACAGGGGGACATCCCTTTACACCTTGCTCCTCCAACTCTCCTGTTCAGCCCAAACCTGCGAGGTGAAAGGTACCTGCCGACATGCGCATGCATGACAGGGGTACAAGGTGGCTTGGGACATCTGTTGTCAGCAAGCCTGAGTGCAGCAGCAGGGGCCGCTGGGAAGTTCCTACTCTTCTCCCTCCCTGCAAGTGGAAAGCCAGGTGCAAAGGGGTCTTGGACCTGAAGTGGACTTGGCGTCCAATGCAGACCACCAGCTCTGACCAGTTCAGCTGCACAGCCTGGGGCTCGCGTGGAGGGAGCCCCCTGCTGTAACTTGCAGCCCCCCTGAAACTCCCCCAGCAAAACGTGAGCCTATGTCACTCAGGGTCCAGGCCTCCCCCCACCTCCCCGCAACCTGCTTCCTGTGGAATCCTCTCTGTGACCTGCCGGCCCTCCCAGCATGGAGTCCACACCTTGGGGCAGAACCAGCGACACTCCGCCTTCAGGCTGCCTACATAAGCTTTCTCTGCCTTGGCGGTTGGAGGTGAAGACAGGAGGACACTGAGCGCAAGGAAATGCTGGGAGCATCGCCTAGCATGCGGGTGGGGTTATTGGCTTACTTTCCCCCATGTGGGCGTTCCACAAGGCCTTTATCCCTCATGTAACCTACTGAGGACATTGTGTAGCTACTTGAAATATTCTATCCCATCACGGAATCTTCCCAGTCTTACCCAAGGAGGATATTATGTAGCGATTTGAAATTGTCCACTCTCAAGGAAGACCCAGAAAGCAAATAGGTCCTTAGTCTCAGAAAGTTCCTGAAACTAACAAGGCTGAGAGAGGTTGTCTCCAAGGTAGGAAACAATGAATAACTGTGGGGAGGAGATTCCTGACCAGCCCCGATCTGTCCCACAGAGACTCTGAGCAGCCCGCAGTGTGGAGGACTGTCAGAGCACAGAGCTCTGGGGTCTCAGCTTCTGCAAGTCTCACTCATATTGGGGTGAGCTTTCTGGTGAAATAGTCTTTGAGTTGTCCCTAAGTAACAGTCACCCCCATTTCTTTAAACCCTAGCGAGCTCATTGGTTTGTCAAGTTGGACTTTGGTCTATCATTGAATCCCTAGTCTTGGATGAGTAGACATTTGCGTGGCATCTCCCCTGGGAAAAGTGTCCCCCCCCCCGACACCCTGACAGGTAGGGAACAATTGGAACTGTCATTCTTTTTTGTAGAGATACAGATCAGTTAAAAAAAAAAAAACACTTTGAAAAGCTCATTGATAATGTCTACAAGTTAAATATACCTCTACCCTACAGCTCAACAACTCCACTTCTAAACATATTACCAATGAGAGTGTGTGCCCTGCCTTCTCCCCGAAAATGTACCAGTTTCTAGGAGGAATATGTACAGTATCTTCAAAATAGAAACAAGCAAAACTCCATGAATAGTAGAATTCATAAATAAATTATATTCTATTCCATGGAAGAATACACGGCATGAAAAAGAACAAGTTTATATCAGATGTAAAGACTATGAGTGCATTTCACTGATCTAATTTTGAGTCGAAGAAGCCAGACTCAGTAGCAACACAGGAGCATGTACACACACATTTACACACACACACACACACACACACACACACACACACACACACTGCATGTTCCTCTCTTCCTTATCTTTCTTCTTTCTCTTTTCTGTTTTCGTCTTTCTTTTTTACACACATGCTAGGCAAGCACTCCGCCATTAAGCTATACTGCTTGCCCTTTTTATTTTTTATTTTCAGACAGAGTCTCACTAAGTTTTCCGGGTAGGCTTCAAACTCTCAATCCTCCTGCCTCCATTTCCAGAATAGCTGAGACTCAGGCATGCACCACCATGCCCAGCATCAATGACACTTTTTATACCAAGTGTCAAATCAAGCAAAATGCTTCTATGCCAACCGGAATCAGAGGAGTCATACATGTCAGGGTGCGCCCTGTGGGCTAGGGTCCTGTGACCTGGGGGGCTAGAGGGGGAAATAGGGACCCCCTTGAGATGTTCTGAGTCTCATATCTTGCTCTGGCCTTTCAAGAAACATGACGTGGTCACTTGGGAAGATTTATGTATCTCAGAAGCCTCAATTCTATGGATTACATCACGTTCCCTTGTCAACATTATCCTCCTTTTCTAACTGGACGTGTTGCTTCGACTCTTTAGAGATCTGTGTCGTGAACTTGTAAAGAGTTGGAAGTGACAGCCACTCCTTCCCACCCTGACCCACAGCCTCCCGTCCCCTCAAACCCACGAGGCCGCCCAAGGGCAGAGACCACATCAATTCTGACAGGGGAAAATGGAATAATTGCAAGTTTTGACTAATCTGTTATATATTACCAAGACCCTGTGGGATCTAAACAAGTAAATTCTGAGGTCGTTAGACCCAGAGGACAGGAACACGGTTGTAGATCAAACCTATCACTTGTTTGCAGGCGCTTGCTTACCCATTTTCTGCCTTCTAAGTGCCGGTTCAGCCATCAGGGACAGGATCTGTGTCCGACCCACAGGCTGTGGGTTGTACGCAGCTAAGGATTAGCTATTAATGTGTCTGTCGCAGTTTCCTTACATGTTGAGAATAAGTTTACAATCAAAGGGCTTAAGGGAACTAGGACTTTTATTCTGGTTTACAATAATAATCCGCTTAGTCCAGCTTAGCAGTGATGGAGCTCCCAGCAACACCTGGGGCCAAGGAACTGGTCATCTCATATCCACAGTCCTGCTGAGAGAGGGACAAAGCTCACTTGCCAGACAGCATGTCCGTCAAAGTGTGCCAAACCACTTGGCTCCCTCCACCTTGTCTACCTGCCCAGGGAATAGCCCCACTCACCATGGGCTGGGCCTTCCCCATCAGCTAGACAATGTCCTTCAGGTTTGCTCTGGGCTTAACTCGACTACTAATTCTTTACAAATGCGCACAGAACTCAGCCTTCAGTCATCAAGTTGATACCTGTATTTATCACAATGGCCCAACGCAAAAACTTTCTCAAAGCAGTATGAGGTGTGTATGTGCCACCCACAGGACATATAGGTCCCTTCCTCTGTTGCTTCGCCCATCAGTCAATGAGCTGAGGCTTCTTTTGCTCCTCCTGGATAGAAAATGCTGGTCAGCAAGGAGAAGCGCTTCAAATACTGGTCTCCAGCAGCTTTGAGTCCCTCAATGTTTGGCAACAGGAGCGGAAGTGGTAGGCAGGTGAGAGCAGCAGCAAGTGCGCCCTTTAGTGTGAAGTCCCCCGCAGGCCTCTGGAATTTGTACTTTGGCCCTTGATGTTAATAGCTGCTCTCAGCCCAGCTTCAGACCCTTGGGCCTGAAGGTCTGACACTCTCTGGAAACTTCTAGTGACCAGGGCCCGCAGGTTGCCTTTGACCAGCTCTCTGTCATTATCTTTCCCCTTCTCTTTTCCTTCTTCCTAGCCTTCCGGAGCTGCAACCGTTAGCCTGACTACTTCCACCACTTGGCAGCCTCTGCCTGGATGACTCCGGGTGCCTGCTTCTGTTAGGACTGTGTCTAGGAGCTGGGGAGCAAGCCGAGGCACCCTGAGGCCATTTAGAAATGGGGTACATCACATAGCTCCGGATCACTCCTTCGGTGAAAGGGATCGCAGAGGTCAGATAGAATCCCAGAGCGGCCAGGCCAGCAAGGGGTCCCCAGACTCTACCAGTGCAAGTTTGGGGGACGGGGATTAGAGGGGAGGTTCTGAGACCTCCACTGTGATCAAGTGACCATGCCAAAACCTCCCCTCCGCACTACTTCATGCAGCTGTGGCTGAGAAGCCAGAACCAAAGCTGAGGAAGCAGGAGCCAGTCCCGGGCTCTGTGACAGCTCACACCAAGGTCCCAGGCCAGCACAGCCTCCAAGGGCACCAGGTGGGCTTCACTGCTCCACTGTCAGCCGGCCCCACCTCTTCAGCTGCTAGCCGCTGGGCCACGGCTTCTCCTGCCTCCCAGTCATCCTCTGGGCCTGCGACACCAAGGGAAACGTCGGAGAGTGGCCATGACCAGATGTAAAGCTGCGCCCCCAGGAGAGACAGCGCAGGAAAAGGGTCTTTGGTCAGCTGCTGCAGAGCCTTTCCTTTTGGACCAGTCGCAGTTGCATGTTTGGGCTAATCACAGTCTTGACTCTTTAGCAAGAATCACAGTCATGAAGGCTTGTATTTCGGACCAATCATCACCTTGTCTTTTAGCACAGCCTCTGGTAGGGCAGCCGTGCTCCCCCTCTGGCCAAGATGGAAATGGTTCTCTAGAACATAGATCCTCCCCTTCTCCTCTTCCTCCTCCTTGTCTTTCTCCTCTTTCCCTTTTTCCTGCTTTTCCTCTCCTACATCCCCCTACTTCTTCCGGAAGTCACATTTTCCCCCTATGTTCGGAAATGACCTTGACTGACTTCTACCTCTTGCTTCTACCTGCAGAATGCTAGGATTACAGACACGCCCACCATGCTCAATTTTGTACAGAGTTTCATATAAAACTGATAGATGAGTTTTGGCTGAGGGTCTCTAGCACTTTCTGGAATGATCCTAAAGCGCTTTTCTATCACTGCGTATGTAGTACCCAGTTCTCAGAATTGACAGTTATAGAATCAAAAATGTCCATCAACTCTGAAAAATGTTAAAGATGCTCTATATTCTGGAGTCTCAAATATTCAGCTACAATTTCACTCTTTGTGTACTAATTAGCACATCCATTCTATTAGTATACAAATTTGCTTTCATTTTAATAGTGAAAGTATATGCGTTATCAAGGAATTGTTTTAAATAAATTTCTTCTTTGTGATTTATTATCAGTAAATGATTTGGAGATTGATTTATACACCTACGCACATGGGTCACATACAAATTTCTTGGGTGAAAAGATGCCATAAATGGAAAAATGTTTGGAAGACCTCAGCTAGACTTGTATATCAAGTCTTGTTATGTAGCAAGGAGTCTGGCACCAACTGTTCCAACACCCCCAGGTGGCCTGTGCCCTTGGGGGCCGGGGCAATCAGCTGTTATCTGTTGCTTGGTTGCCTCTGGGCATCCTCGGAGTGTTCCAGAAGGCAGGCCCTGGCGTAAGGTCAGTCCAGCTGGCCCTTTGACTGACTGGCTCTTCAGCTTAGGGTGATGTGGGCAGCAGGAGTCTTCAACAGCTGCTAATTAAGGAATCAAATGGCCCCATCCCCGGTGTTTTCTGGGCTCAGTTTAAGGAAAATAAACATCAAAAGGAGCACTTCCCCCATAAACACAGCAATCTCGGAGGTGGTCTTCGCTGGCAGTGACTTCCACAGAGTGTCGAGGAGACCTTGCCCCAAGGGGCCCATGCCCATGGACAGGTGCTTCATGGTCTCGTGTCCACTTTAACCATGATTTGTAACTATGAGGATGAGCTGTGGCCTTAGGCCACCCAATGAATCGCACAGCAAAAAACCTGGTCCTGCAGAGCAGGCAAGATGGCAGGGCACCTGCTCTCAAAGCTGGTTCAATCCCTGGGAGCCTTCTTGGCGAAAGGAGAGAAATGTCATCCTAAATTGTCCTCTGTCCTCCTGCATGTGCATCATGGCACATATACGTTCATGTCTCTGTGTATGAGTGCTTATGTGCACCTCTGCCCGCCTCTCTCTCCTTGGAAAGAAAACTAGTTCGCCAATGTTGCAGTCCGCCTGCATGGTTGCTGATAAATCACCATCAAATGGCTTAAGGGAACAAGGGATTTATTCTCTCATGATTACTGGTTATAGTTCATAGTCCAGCTTGACAGGAGAGCATGCACCAACACCAGTTCTGAAGGAACTGGCCACACCATTACCACATAATGGCTGAGAGATGGACAAACCTTACTTGCCAGAACAGCATGCCTGGCCAAGTATACAGAAGGATGCCAACTCTCTCAACCAGTTCTCTGTATTTTATTCCAGAGCCTAGTCCCACCTACCATGGCCTGAGCCCTCCCCATCAGCTAGACAATCTCCTGCATGTTTGCTCTGGGCTTAACTCAACCACTAATTCTCTACAAATGTACCCAGAGCTCAAACCCTCAACAGTCAAGTCGACACCTGTGCTTAACTATACACCTGTGCTTAACTATGACAACCAGGTATGATGGTACATGTCTGTAAACATCTAAAACGCTGAGGCAGGAGGATGGACTGGAGTTTGAGGACAACCCAGGCTACAGTGTGAGACTCGTCGGCAAAGAAATAATCACACACACACACACACACACACACACACACACACACACACACACACATTAATCCAAACTCAGCAAGACCTCCCTTGGCTCTGAGCCTGTTAGAAGTTGGGTCAAATCAGATGGACACAGTTCACATGGGCCCAAACCCAATACAAATGGAAGCTCACAGCAGTTTCAGTCTTCCTGGTCTCCTTGGAGTCCTTCTTGCACAACGAACGTGCCCCTCCATGGTGCCTGTACCCCTGGATGGTGCCCGCATCCCACAGGCACTGGCTGCCTAGTTCCCAGCACACTCTTGGCATCACAAATCAGCTGTCAGATTTGGCCAGGTGACTTTTAAATTTTTTTATTTATTCATTTATTTTTTTGGGGGGGGTGCACACACGCATACGTGTAGTGCATCAGTAGAGGTCAGAGGACAACATTTTCGAACTCAGTTCTCTCCTTCCACCACATAAGTTTCCAGGGATTGAACTCAGGTCTCTATTTTGTGAGCAGGCACCTTACGTGATGAGCTATCTTGCTGGCCCCTCGGCCAGGTGCCTGTTATCTTAGTCATTTTTTTTTCTTTGATTGCACAAAAACTATCTCCCCAGGTACCCCAGGGGATTTCTTGGCAGGGAACGTGGGGCATCTTAGAGAAAACAGGAACTGGAAAAATCGTGGGGGCTGCTGAGGTGGTCGTTGTGCCACTGAAGGGCTAGGAGGGAAAGCAACTTGTGCAAGCCAGCAGGAGGGAGCCATTGTTGGAGGGGTGCTAGGGGACCCCTGTGGGAACCTCGATGTTGTCCTGACCACCCACTGGACTGGGAAGAGTGAACGGCTTCAATTGCTCTGGGACGAGTCAGCCCCTGCTGGTCTGGACGCAGCTAGACAAAGCTTGACTGAGCGCCTGCAGCCACGCAGGTGTTTTTTGCACACTGCTGCCCTTGGGAGCCCAAGGACTTGGTGCTGAAGTCTGAGGGGGAAATAAGAACCATCAGTGTCCCGGCCAGCCATGCGAGGGACAGCTCTGTCCCCAGCGTGTGACGTGCAAGCACGCTGGTTCAGTTCCTCAGCCTCTCTTTTGGGAATAATGGAAAGCATCCCCTCAGCCAAGCACGGTGCAGGCCTGTAATCCCCCTGCTCCAGAGGCGAAGGGTGGAGGATGGCTGCAACTTCAAGGGTAGCCTGGGCTCCAAAGAAACTCCCAGCCAGCCAGGAAGCTTGGCAAGTGAGGGGCTGTTCACAAACCTGGCGACCTCTGACCTCCACCAATGTGCCATGCAAGGCATGCAGGTGTTCTCTATCTCTCTCTCTCTCTCTCTCTCTCTCTCTGTGTGTGTGTGTGTGTGTGTGAGAGAGAGAGAGAGAGAGAGAGAGAGAGCGAGAGAGAGAGGGCACTGTGTGTCCTTGTGGCGGGCCAAGGTTGACTTCAGTAATCATCCTGGATTGTTTCTGCCTCCTTTTTGCTTTGCTCTGGGATTTCCCAGGCTCCGCCCACCAGCTCCAGAAGTGCAGATTGCTGCTGTTTCCACCTGGTGTTTTTATTTTTTTTAATTTTTTTTATTATTATTTATTCAATTGTGTGTGTGCGTGTGTATATATGTGTGTATGTATGTATGTGTATGTAGAACCACAGACGAATTCAGGAACCACCATGGACCGCCTCCACCTCCTCCTTGTTTACTCTGCCCCGGGATTCACAGGCTCCACCCTACCAGGAGCAGAAGCACAGGCCGCCCCCGCTTCCGCCCGGCATCTATACATGGGGTCTAGGATCTGAACTCAGGACCTTCCGCCTGCAAGGCGGAGGCTTAACCTCTGAGCCACCTCTCCAGCCCCCAAACTCAGGACCTTCTGCTGGTGAGGCAAAGTCTTAACCCTTGAGCCATCTCTTCAGCCCAACAACCAGTCTTCAAATCGGGGATGAGGTACACATAGCAGATGCTGGGGTATCTGAACAGGGTCCTAAACCAAGCAAGTGGGATTTGCTGAGGGAGGACTGGAAGGGTATCCCGAAAGAGGAAACAGCCCTGTGCAGAGGTCCGAGTCAGGTCTGGTCTCAGAGCTCTGGGACAATACATTTCTGCCGGCTTCAGTGTCCAGCAGAGGTACGTGGTACGGCAGCCCTGGAAAACAAGCCCTTGGCGATCTAGCCAGGGCCGCCGCATGTTTAGAAGCACAAGTGTTCTACTGCCATGTGGCTCTGACACAGGGTCACCTCTACCACTGCCCGAACCCTGAACCCTCTCCTCTCGTCTGCACCAAGCATCAGCCTTCCTCACATACGGACTGAGCCAGCACTTTTCACTAGCACAACTGTTTCTGTTTCTTGTTTCTGTCGGTACTGTTTATGTTTCTTTTGTTTCTCCCCAGTGTCTCCTCTCGCTTCCTTTTTCTTCCCTTCCCTACCTCTCTTTCAAGATAGTTCAGTAGGTAAAGATTCCTACACAGAAACCTACTAACCTAAGTTTAAGCCCCAGAGCCCACATGGTGAACACACATGGAAGCCTATGAGGACCTGACCTTCTCAGTCTATCTCTCTTCTTCCCTCTCTCAAATAATAAAGAAAAAATATTTTTTTAAAATGTTACCATTGGGGACCAGCAAGATTGCTGCGTGGTAAGGTGCATGCTTGCAAACCTGAAGACTTGAGTTCATTCCCTAAAAGCCCACATGGTAGATAAAGAGAAATGACTTTTGAAAGTTGCCCTCTGGGGCTAGAGAGATGGCTCAGGGGTTAAACCTCTGCCTCAAAAGCAGAAGGACCAGAGTTCAAATCCCAGATCCTGTGTTAAAACACCAGGGAGAAGTGGTGGAGACCTGGACTTCTGGACCTGGAAGGCAGAGCCTGGGAAACCCCAGAGCAAAACAAGAAGAAAGGAGAAGCAATTCAGAATGATTCCCGAAGTCACTCTTGGGCCTCCACAGTCACACACAGCGCTCTCTTGTACACACACACACATGCACACACACACACACACACACACACACACATGCACGCATGCACGCGCACTCATACACTTACACACACATATGTACAAGAGAGTGCTGTGTGTGACTGTGGAGGCCCAAGAGTGACTTCGGGAATCATTCTGTATTAAAAAATTGTACCGTTAGGGGGTTGGAAGGGGGGGGACCGGTGTACCTGTTAAGTTTTTATGAGTGGAAATAAAAAAAATTGTACCGTTATCTATGTATTTGGAGGCAGGTGCCCACGTGCCACAGTGAGTAGGTGTATGAGGTCAGAGGAAACTTGCAGGAGACAGTTTTCTCTTTCCACCAGGGGGACTCCAGGATTGAACTCGGGCGGTCAGGCTGTCATGGCAAGCGCCTTTGCCCGCTGAGCCTCCTCACAGGCCCTGCTCTCTACAGGTTAGTTGGAGATAGGGTCTTGCTGTACAGCCCCAGCTGGCCTAAAGCTCTGATCCTCCCGCAGAGGCCCACAGAGTGCTGGCTTCCAGGCCTGCACCCCCAGATCTATTTTCTACGAATCCATGGGAGCAGACCCTTCTGCTCCAGACCTGTCATCTGCTTGCTGTGCGGGGCTTCTCTGTGTTTTGTTCATCTGCATTCGCCCGCCCACCCTCGCTGCTTGAGGCCCTGACTCTCTGGAGATTTTATTTGCTTCTGTCGCGAGGTTGGCTGCGAACATCCCCAGGATATTGCCAGCCACAGACCACGGAGTAGACTAATTTTGTAGCTTTGGGGTTTCTCAAGCCACACAGGAAAATACAAGTTCAAATCCTAAGCCCTCGGGAGGCTTGGCCTGGGGTTGCAAACGCTCGGTGGAAAGAGTGTGTTTCCTTTTTCTAGTCCTCGGTCAGGGTCAGACAGTGCAGGCAAACTGCCATTACCTTTCCCTGTCCATGGGAAGGGCTGTGTGTGTGTGTGTGTGTGTGTGTGTGTGTGTGTGTGTGTCTCTGTGAGTGTGTCTCTCTGTGTGTGTCTATGTCTCTCTGTGTATGTATGTGTCTCTGTGTGTGTATATGCGTGTGTGTGTGTGTGTGTATATGTGTATCTGTGTCTGTGTGTGTATGTCTCTGTGTATATCTGTATATGTGTCTGTGTCTGTGTATGTCTGTGTGTCTGTGTGTGTGTGTATATGTGTATGTATGTGTGTCTGTGTGTGTATGTGTCTGTGTATGTGTGTGTCTGTGTATATGTGTGTGTCTGTCTGTGTCTGTGTATATATGTGTATGTATGTGTGTCTGTGTATATATGTGTGTGTCTGTGTATATGTGTGTGTGTGTGTCTGTGTCTGTGTATATCTGTATATGTGTCTGTGTGTGTCTGTGTATATATGTGTGTGTATGTGTGTCTATATATGTGTGTGTGTCTGTGTATATGCGTGTGTGTCTATGTGTGTATGTGTGTCTGTGTATATATGTGTGTATGTGTGTCTGTGTATATATGTGCGTGTATGTGTGTCTGTGTGTGTGTGTGTGTATGTATGTGTGTCTGTGTGTGTATGTGTCTGTGTATGTGTGTGTCTGTGTATATATGTGTGTATGTGTGTCTGTGTATATATGTGCGTGTATGTGTGTCTGTGTGTGTGTGTGTATGTGTATGTATGTGTGTCTGTGTGTGTATGTGTCTGTGTATGTGTGTGTCTGTGTATATGTGTGTGTGTCTGTGTATATGTGTGTGTGTCTGTGTCTGTGTATATCTGTATATGTGTCTGTGTGTGTCTGTGTATATATGTGTGTATGTGTGTCTATATATGTGTGTGTATCTGTGTATATGCGTGTGTGTCTGTGTGTGTATGTGTGTCTGTGTATATATGTGTGTATGTGTGTCTGTGTATATATGTGCGTGTATGTGTGTTTGTGTGTGAGTCTGTGTGAGTCTGTGTGTGTATGTTGTACGCACATAGGCATGTATACATTTGCCTGCATGTGGCTGTTCAGGCATCTTCCTCAGCCATTTCTTCACCTTATCTTTGGAGACAGGGTCTCTTGCTGACCCTGGAACTCCTTTTCGGCTGGACTGAGTGGCCAGCAAGCCCCTGGGATCCTCCTGTACCCACCCCAGCACTTGCATGACAGGCGCATTCCCCAACACCCGACTTTTTACCTGGGGACCGAGCTGCAACCTCGTATTCACGTGCTATGCAGGGCTGCAGTTTGCCTGCAGGCTGCTGATAAATTCATGACCGGACAACTGAAGGGACCAAGGGACATTCGTCTTGCTCACAGTTCTAGGTTACAGTTCATAGTCCAGCTGAACCAGAAGAACTCAAGAAAGAGCCTAGGAACTGGCCGTATCAGATGCACAGGGACTGCCAAGAGAGGGCAAGCTTTCTCCCTTGCCAGAGTGCTGCTGCCAACACGCCCAGGTATGCCGAAGGATGGCGGCTTACTGCAGCAGCTCCCTGCATCTTACCCACCCCCAGGAAGTGAGTCCACACTGTGGACTGCGTCTTCCTTCAGCACTTAGACACTCTCCCGCAGGCGCGCTCAGGCTTGCCGCGGTTACCAGTTCTTCACTGATATGTCCAGAGGTCTGCCTTCAGTTGTCAAGTTGACACCTGCGTCAAACTGGAACAGCAACCACCATCCCACCCTGATGGGCGGAGCCTGGGAAATCCAGAGCAAACCAAGGAGGAGGTAGAAACAATCCAGGATAATTCCCAAAGTCACCCTTGGTCCTCCACACAGTGCTTTCTCTCTCTCTCTCTCTCTCTCTCTCTCTCTCTAATGAATTGATTAATTTTTTAAAAATGCAACCTAGGGCTGGAGAGGTGGCTCAGGGGTTAAGCCTCTGCCTTGCAGGCAGAAGATCCTGAGTTCGGATCCCAGATCCCATGTATAGACGGCAGGCGGAAGCGGGAATGGCCTGCGCTTCTGGTCCTGGTAGGGCGGAGCCTGTGAATCCCGGGGCAGAAGAAGGTGGCGGTGTCCATGGTGATTCCCGAGTTCATCCGTGATTCTACACACACACACACACACACACACACACCTGAATAATAATAATAATAATAATAATAATAATAATAATAATAATAATAAAAAGACAACCTAACTGGGAACCCTCAAGTTCTCCGGTTCCTTCTCTGTCAAGATGCTGAACCCACAAGTCCCGGTGATTCCTTTCCTGTCCACCTGTCTGTCACGCTCTGGGCCAGAGACTGTGCACAGCTCTCATGTTCGTCCTCCCTGCCATGTTGCCAGGCTGGACGCCTATGAACTACATTTCCCAGATTCCTTTGCCAGCTGGGCTCTAGCTGCTCCTGCCAGAGCACTAGGGGCTGCAGCTCTTGCAGCAATGGTTCAGGGCTTCTGCTGAGGAGTGCAGGGGGGGGGGGGGGTTGGCTCTGATGCTTGAATCAGGAGCTCTGGGGCTACTCTGACAGCGATGGTGACCAGCAGGGGGGTCACCTTCAGGCAGCTTGCCGGTCTTGGGAGCAGCAGCAGTAGCAGCACGGCTCCTTGTCCCTCTGCTGAAAGGACACTTTCTGGGCTCCACCCCACCCCCAGTGCACATCTGCTGGCCTTGTATCTGAATGACAGGGTCCACGGCGCCCATCAGGACAGAGGCCAGTGAGCAGAGGTGGGAACCGAATCTTGTTCAGACAGCTGGCATTAAAACCTAGGTGGTCAGGTTGGCAGGGGGAAGGAATGGGGAGGGACTCCAACCATGGTGGGCACTATATGTGTGTGTGTGGGGGGGTGTCCATGAATAAAGAGAAGCTGACAACAGGGAGCAACTTCATTTAGAGTTCAGGCCCGGTGGCCGAGCGAGCCATAGCTTTGCCTCGAGGTAGAAGAGCATTAGGGCAGAAGACAGAGCTTAAGGTCAGAGTGGACAGGAAGAGCCGACATGACAGCCTGGAGGGAGGAGGGCGAGAGGAGGGGATGGGCAGAGAGGCCAGAGAGCCTGGAGAGCAGAAGAGAGGGGCCCTGGTGGGATCACAATCTCTTATCGTCTCGGGAGCCACTGAGGACTAGCCTGGGAGTTACTAGGGAATGGACACTGGAGGTGAGGTCCTTGCAAAGTGACACTGGCCAAGGCCGTGGCCAGCGCTGAGAACGGCCTCCACCTCATCTCCAGCCAGCTGTCTAGAGGGGGGAGCAGAGGCCAGTCCAGCGCTCGGTCCTCGGCCAGGCGCCGTCCTGAGGCTTGTGAGTGCCCGGTGCTTCCCTCACATTCCACCCTCATTCTGCAGACATCCAGGCAGACAGCTCTCTCTCTCTCTCTCTCTCTCTCTCTCTCTCTCTCTCTCTCAGTGTCTACGTACATGTGTGCATGCAGAGGCCAGAGCAACATGCCAGGTGTCTCGCTCTATCACTCTCCACCTTGTTCCTTTGAAACGGGGTCTCTCACTGAACCTGGAGTTAGGCGGGTGACTATCTGGGCCCCAGCGATACCCTCCCCTCTTTCCCCATCTCCGCCCCCCCCACCCCGTCTCCATCTGTGCCCCTGAGGTTACCATACGCGTGGTGACACCTGGTTTCTTTTCCGTGAGTGCTGGGGACTCAAACTCAGGTCCTCGTGCTCGTAAAGCAAGTGCTCTACGCACGGAGCCACCTCCCCGACTCATGGAAACGAGTCATGTCCAAGCTCTCGAAATGTAGCTCTCTACATTTTTAAATTATCTGTCAATCTCTGGAATGTCGAATCCATGAACACAGGAATCTGTACCTCCCCAGGACAGACACCTCACACGTTTCAGGCACTTGGTGCTTGTTGATTCAAGAACAAGGAGTTGAGCATTTTTTCAGACCTCCTTTCCCCTGCCTATGAAAGACAAAAGTGCATAAAAGTCCCACGTAAGAGGACCAGACAAGGCAAGTCACATGCCAGGCTCGCCTCACAAGGTGCCCAATTGTCTTCACATTCTGTTGCTGCAATAAACACTGCCCCAAACAACTTAGGAAAACAAGGAATTTTATCCCAGCCCACAAGCCCAGGTTACGTATGGTTCGTCACGGCAGCAGAGTCACCTGCAGGAGCCCAGGGACCTGCCACAGCCCGTCCAGAGTCAGGAGCAGAGGGGAAACCTGCCATCTTGACACAGGCCACCCCCTGCCTGGGGAATGGTGCGGCTCTCAGTGGGACTTCCCACTCCAATTAAAGCCATTAAGGGTCTCCCCCGGGCCTGCCCAAAGGCCTGCCTTAACTGACAATTCCTCTGAGTGTGTGCAGAGACCCACCTCCCAAGTGTCAAGGTGACGGATGAAGCTACACAGAGAGCATTCCGATACTTCATATTTACCAGTCACTCAATACACCATAGCAAGGGGCTGGGAAGATGGCTTAGGGATTAGAGACTTTGTCTCACAACCAAAGTACCTGAGTTCTGCTCCTTGATCCCACATAAAAATGCGACGGGGTCCTGTAATTCTGGCCCTGGAGGGCAAGGCCTCAGAAACATTACTGAGCCACTTTGATCTAATCTTGCCTAATGCCAGACCTGCCTCTGGCCTTCTTAGTCAAGATTCACTTTATTTATAAAAATCAGTTTAGGTCCCACAAGATGGCTCAGCGGTTAAGGGGACTCGTGGATAAGCCAAGTTTGAATCCTGAAATCTATGTATAAGTGAATGGAGAGGACTGACTCCATAAAGTTGTCCTCTGATCTCCATAGGCACAGTGCATGAATGCACTCACACACACACACACACACACACACACACACACACACACACACACAGAGGATTCCAAGTCTTCACTTCTCTGGAGTGCCTGCTCTTTCTACAATGTAACCCTTTCTCTGCATCCAACAAGAAAAGAAAAGTCCCTCCAAAAATGTCAAGCAGGAAGGAATCGGGTCGCAGAGGGAGTTACATCAGGAAATGTTCATTTTTAGTAGCCAAACCAATTGCTCGCTGGCTACAGATGTAGAAAGTGGTCACAAGAGAACAAAAAAACTAAAGGAACAAAGATCAGTGTTCTTGATGCCTCCAATCAAGAAATTGTGACCTACAGCACAGTCACCTCACAGTTCCACCACCGCAGGTGACCAGCAAGACCGAGGGGAGAATCAGATGCGGCTGCCAGCTCTGGGGGTGCTGGTGTCCAAGCTCCCCACGACTGCTGCTAGAAGGGGAAGAATGACTGTGATCCTCCACTTGGCTCAGGTGTCACATGAGACGCCAGGACATTTGGCTCGGGACCGTCAACTCGTAGGGTAAGAGCGAGTAGAGGACACCGGCGTCTCACTCCTGGATACAGAGCAGACCAGAAACGGGGCCGTGCGGCCGATGTTAGATCGGTGGGGGGAAAGGAGTGGGGAACAACTCCAACCATGAGTGGGTGCCACGTGGAGCCTGGGGATGAAGAAAAACGGAGAGACTTTAGAAATAGCTTATTTAGAGCTGAGGGCCTGGTGTTCAAGGAGCCAGAGTTTAGCCTCAAAGTAGGAGAACATTAGAACCGAAGAGAGAGCTTAAGGTGAGAGAGGACAGGGAGAGAGCTGCCATGACAGCTTAGCAGGAGAAGGAAGAGAGGAAGGGGCGCGTGGCAAGGCCAGAGAGCTTGGAAAGCAGAAGAGAGACCCCCGGTGGGGTCACAATCTTTTATAGTCTCAGGCATCACTGGGTAACTGGACTGTGTGGTCTTCACGAAATGACCACTCGGCTAAGGTGGAGTATTACAAACTGGTGACTGGGCTGAGGCTGGCACCTACCAGGTGCCAATGTTAAACTCATATGCCCTTTGTGGGTACCCTTGTGTTGGGAAAAAGAATCAACATTGTTCCTTAACTAGTTAAAAGCAGACGTGCAGTTCTTTGGAACGTGTTCTGTAGTCCGTCCAATGAGCAAACTCGTGCATATAAATATCTTGCACACGAGATAATGTCTAACCCGTGGGCACACTCTGGTAGAAACCATCCTGCATGCAGGACAGAGAGCGGGGCATGTATCAAGACTACCAGCAAGTTCACAACCACGGCGGGAGCAACGTTGACACAGTTGGCTTTTTGCCCCTTCAAAGTTATTCTTTAACTTTGCTAGTCTCCTGTCTGAGAGCTGAATAAAAGAGGCTGAAGGTCCACAGAAGGCGCCTTCAGTTTCGCTACTGTTGGGCCACGCCGTTTATTTTCAATTTGGCTCCTGAGATTCTCTGCGACTCCAACTCACGACACCCCCGGGCTAAGCACACAGGATGATCCCTTTATTCTTCCCACGAACGCTGATATTTATAGACCGTGTCCCATGTGCTGGGCCTTATGCTGGGCCATGAAAAACCTATCAGCAAATGAGCCAAAGCCCCCACAGTCTGTCTACCTCCCGAGGTCCCGAGGCTCCACCCTGCAGGCGTGGTCGGGTGCAGAATAGCACGTCTAAGCCTGCATGGTGCATGTCTACTGTTCCGGTTGCTTTTCTGTTCTTGACATAAACACAGGACCCAAACAATTTAGGGGACAAGAGGTTTGTTCCGCCTTATGCTTCTTGGTTTCCATTCATCAGCATGACAGGAGCGCGTCTACCAACATCCGATGCTGAGAAAGCAGGCCATGCCATGTCCGCAGGAAGAGCTGAGACGGGCATAGCATCTGGTTTGCCTGTCACAGCTAAATCTCTCCAGTCTTCTCCACCTGCCTGGGGAATGCCCCACCCACTATGCGCTGTGTGATAACCTCACCCAGGCTTGCTCAGGTGCCGGACTGAATAATTCCTTACAGGTGTGCCTAAAAAGCTCAGTTCTTAGTTGTCAAGTGACACCTGTATCTACCTGGAATGCCTGTGATCTCAGCAAGAAAAGCATGTTTCAGGCCAGTCTAAGCTATAAGACAAGCTTCAGGCCAATCTGAAGAAAGAAAGACAGGAAGAAGAAAGAAAGAAAAAGGATGAAAGAGATGGGAGAGAGAGAGAGGAGGAGAGAGAGAGAGGCAGGAGGGAAGGCAGGAAGGCGAGAAGGAAGGAAGGAAGGAAGGAAGGAAGGAAGGAAGGAAGGAAGGAAGGAAGGAAGGAAGGAAGGAAGGAAAGGAAGAAAGAAAGGAAAGGAAGGGAGGGAAGGAAGGAGAGGAGGGAGGGACGCAAAGGGATTCCCTGTAGCTCTCTGAGAAGCAGGCTCACCCCATCCAGGAGGACCTCAGGTGTGAGCTTGCCATAAAACACTGTAGCTCTTGTCCCTGTGTTGCAGTTACTCTGCCTGTTGCCAATAAATTCACAACCAAACAGCTCAAAGGGGAACAAGGGATTTTCTTGGCGCTTACGATTCTTCGTTACCGTTCCTGGTCCAGCTAGACAGGAGAGCTCACGCCAACACAAAGGACGAGGGATCTGGCCGCGCTGTATCCACAGGATCACTGAGAGGGACCACCCTTGTCTGACAGACCAGCATGTCTGGCCAAGTCTGCCAAAGAATGCCAACTTCCTCAACTAGCCCCCTCCATCTTATACCAGGGACTAGTCCCACCCACCATGGGCTAGGCCTTCTCCATCAGTTAGACCATCTCCTGCAGGCTTGCTCAGGACTTAGCTCAACCACTAATTCTCCACAACTGTGCCCAGAGCTCCAGGCTTCAAGTGTCAAATATCTCACTCTACATCTCTATGTACCTGACACCTTGACTCCTAGTGGGTCATCTGTTCGTCCGAGGTCTTGGGCTAGCCGGGCTCCTGGAGGAAGGTAAGGAAGGTAACCATGGCGTCCGTTGACCCGGATACTGAGCTCAACCACGTGACCAATCAGGTCCCATCACAGAAGCCCAACTACAACACCTGACAGCAAGGACAGGGAGCATCTGAGGTTGATACACACCATGCGGGTACATTGTGACTCCCCGGGCCGAGGGCTGGGCAGCTGTGTTTTGTGTTAACCTGCCCTTTGCAAACTCTTTCATGAAGAATTGAGCTTGAGGGTGGTTTTTGTTTTGTTTTTTGTTTTTTTACCAACCCTTGACTAGTAGCTGATGTCAGAAGTGAAATGATTTTGCAACCGAGCCCCGTGGCCCGGCACGTTCAACGCATGAGTACTCGGATTGGAGATGACTCACGGGCAGAGTTGGGGGGGGGTTGCCCCAGCCCCGCACTTAGGAGCGTTGTACTGCCCTGTGTCAGAGGCACCCTGAGGAGTGGGAACGTTCATCTTCCCTTTACAGACCTGGAAGCTTGAGCACAGAGGGGCGAAGTACACGGAAAAGTCGAGAAGGAAGTCCAAGCCTCCTGACGCCAAATCAAGATCTGACTGTAACAAGGTTGTGCGTTCTGACATTCTCCAGCCCTCAACCTCTACAGGCAAATAGAAGTTACCCTCCAGTTTCAAGTCCAGTTAAACGCTAAGGAAGCTCTAACCCCGCTGAGCCCGTCCCGCAGTAATGCGGAAGCCTTAGTCAGGACCCTCCATCCAGCCCCACTCGCCTGCTCCTGTCCTTCCTGGCCCCTTCTAATTGACGACTCTGCAGCTGAAGAGTCACAAACCGAAGACCCAACCAAACCTTCACTCCCTGCTTTGGATGGGCGTCTACCTCCCTCCCACCTCAGTCCCAACCGGTCAAATAAACTTCCTTTCTTGAGTTCTGGGGGGTCCCCGCTTCCTTGCTCTGTTCACATGCATGACCGATGGAGAGCACTAACCCATCCTAGGGTCCCCAGCCCGGGACGGGTTGGGGACGTGAACAGATGTGGCGCCTGGCCCCACGGTCCCTGAGGTTTTGCAGAGCAGAATGCACAGCCCCAGACATCCCTGGTCCCTGGGAGCATCCCTGTCACTCCCAACAGCTTGTCGCCGCCTGCTGGGCCCTGCCTAAGACTTGCAATGCAACTATCCTGGTGGGCCAGGCCGCTCAGCAGACCAGAAGCAGAAGGTAGATAGAGGAAGAGCAAGTGGCCTGGGGCCAGGAGGGAGGAAATATGGCCCGACAACATCTCCTCATAGTCCAGACTCTGATTTTCAACACAGCAAGGGTCAAGCCAGACACGCCTTCAGGCCTCGTTTCCTAATTCTGTCAAACTCACTCTGCTGCCCCACCCAGCTGCTAACCATGTTCCCTGTTCCTGCCTCTGGTTTTGCGCCTGCTTGATTGCTTGGTTTGAGACAGGGATTTGCTGCGCAGGCTAAACTGGCCTCAAACTCACTGTGCCCTCCTTTCACGCTAGCCTCTCAAGGCCTGGGGGCGAGCGCCACCGGCACCCAGCTTTCCCTAGGTTCCTGGTCACACGGACCCTCCTCTCCTTCTACCAGTGGGGCTTCAAAGTTATGCTCTGGGAGTTTCCCTGAGTTTGTGCATCTCAGCTGCGGAACGACCCCCAAGCCAGGGTCCTCCCACTCCTACTCCCAAGGGTCCAGTCCTGTGGCTGCTCCAGATTCTACTAGTGTCCATTCTGAATCAGTCAACTAACGAATACTTCCACGCTGCCTGAAGCACGCAGCTCGTGAGCTGACCTCACGGGTGGGCAAGAAACAGCCTCTGCTCCCTGGTTCAGACCACCCCTTCCTCCGTGGAGCCCGATCCCACCAGGCTAGCTGGGAAACCCCACCTCAGTGCACCCCTCTTCCATGGCACACACAGGACCGCACCAAAGCAGTGGGCAAAACAGGAAGAAGTTAACTAGTGACTGCTGGAACACCCTGTGCTGTGGCCTTCAAGATGACTCATTCCAGCTAGCGGAGGGCAGGGGTGCCACAGGCCAGGGGGAAGCTCTCCCCAGCCCTCCCGGGGCTGCGCCGGTCTGTCAGCGTTGCGGGGGAGGGCGGTCCGTGCTTTCTAGAACACCTCTGGCTCCCTGTGGGCCCCTCTGATCGATTTCCATCGGGGATCTGTCTTCCTCTGTCCCCACCTGCAACCCCTTGCCGGCCTCCTGCACAGGCCAAGCGGGAGTGGAAACACACTTTGCAGGTAACTTCGCTGCCTGGAGCTCTCCTCACACCTCCTCCGAGGCGAGGAGGTCCAACACCTCAAAACAAATCATGGGGATCTGGGGCCGTACCTCAATTGGTAGACTGTTGCCCAGCATGCACCAAGTTTGATCATTGGCACAGTATAAAATTGGGTATGGTGGAGCACACACGTGTATATCATGTGACTACGGCAGTAAACATGTAAATATATGAACATACCTATCTACATGGACATGTGTGTACGCTATGCTCAGCAGCCCTGTATAACAGAGACAAGTTTCTCCTATTTACTGTTCTTATTTTTTTAATTGCATGTGTGCATGCTTTGTGTGTGTGTGTGTGTGTGTGTGTGTGTGTGTGTGTGTGTCCATGTGTATCAGGTTTCTATTTACTGTTCTTATTTTCTTAAGTTCATGTGTGCATGCTTGTGTGTGTGTGTGTGTGTGTGTGTGTGTGTGTGTGTGTGTGTATTGTTTGTATCTGAAGGCATTGTGTGTCCACCTGTGGAAAACCAAAAGTGACTTTGGGAATCGTTCTGAATTGCTCTATCTCCTTTTTGCTTTGCTCTGGGGTTTCCCAGGCTCCTCCATCCAGAAATGCAAGCCGCTGCCATTTCCCCCTGGTGTAGGATCTGGGATCCAAACTCAGGTCCTTCTGCTTGCAAGGCAAATGCAAGGCAAACCCCTGAACCATCTCTTCAGCCTCTACTGTTCTTATTATTGTTAACTACCACACCACTTTTTGCTAAGACTCCTCCATTTTGGTTAAAGAATGGTAGTTCTCAGAACTGACACATTAGTTAAACAGTGGTAAATTCCTAGGAACTGAAATAACTGGTTTTCTCTGTCCTTATCTATACAGTGGAAACTTATCAGCACACATTCTTTAACTCACTATGTGCCCTCTTTCCCAACTTCCTCCAAATAGCCACAGAACATTTCAATCCCCTCCCCTTCCCCCTGTTACTAACTACCCCTGGAGTATGAGCAGAAGACGGGCTCTGGTTGGGACGCTAGGAGACCCCCACCCCACGGTTTTTAAGAACAACTTTCAGAAGTCATTTCTCTCCTTCTACTACGTGGGCTTCCAGGGATCAAACTCGGGTCTCCAAGGTTGTGAGCAGTCACCTTACCCGCTGAGCCATCTTGCCACATCCCCTCTGCAACACGCACACAAGTTTCTATACCTGAAGAAAACTTGTGATGTCATTCAGCCATTCACCCCTTGGTCTATCTTTCCTCCCCACTGATCTTACAGTTATCACTAAGATTAATGGTCACCTTCCTAATTCTATCAGTTAGCGATGCATCCAGAGGCAGGGACCTGGGTATACTGAATTTTGGTTCCTGCCTCAACAAAAGTCTTTAGAGCCGAGCCCAGCAGGGCAGTGTGGTGGCTCTGAGATCAAGGACCCGCCTTCTCCTATCTCTGAGCCACCAGCCCACACTAACTTCCCAAGAAGGTTGTTATTTTGTGTTAAAGGGAGGAGTATAGCATGAACGAAAAAGCAGTGTCCTGAAAATGTCCAATGTTTTCTCTTACATCCAGTCAGCCTGAAAGCCCTCGGATCCCATGTATAACTTCTCTCTCAAACCGCAAAGTAACCAGTGTTTCTCCCACTTTTAGATGGAGGTAGGGAAAAGACCACCAGGAATGTTTACTCCATAACCACAGTAGCATAGGGTCTCTACAGGGGTCCACTTGACAGTTAAAGACTTGGAGCTCTGGGCATATTTGTAAAGAATTGTAGTGGAGTTGAGCCTGCAAGAGATTATCTAGTTGATGGGGAGGACCCAACCCCTTGATGGGGGGGACTATACTCTGGGCAGGTGAACAAGATGTCGAGAGCCGGTTGAGGAAGTTGGCATCCTTCGATATATTTGGGCAGACATGCTGGTCTGGCAAGTAAGGACTGTCCCTTTACCAGCAGTCATGGATTTATGGATGTAGTGTGGCTAGTTTCCATGGCCCCTGGTATTGCTGTGGACTCTCCTGCCAAGTTAGATTAAAAACCAGACAATGTAAGCAAGAATAAAACCCCTAGTTCTCCCTGAAGCTGCTTGCTAGTGAATTTATCAGCAGCAATGCAGAGTAATTGAAACACATAAGTGTGCGCCCATGAACATTGTGCTTTACGCCTCACAAAATGCCAGTGTTGCCGGTTCATGAAGACTACAGCTCACCCCAAAGAGAGCCACTGACACGCCACAGGTCATAGTCGGTGAGGCGGACAGGACTAGCCGACCCAGAGCTCTTCTCAGCAGGCACACTTCCCAAGTGAACTACCCACTTTGCATTTACCCTGAAAGATGCAAGGGGTGGGCAAGGCTGAGGCTGCAGGGAATGAGGAACCCCTGAAGACTGATCTCTCTCTGGACACCTGTCCCCAGGCAGCCTTCAGGGGTTCCTCATTCCAAATCCACCAGAAAACCCCGTCTGTTGTAGCAGAAAAGACCCCCTAAGATGGTGAATGCAGTCTTACTACTTAAGAGTGACAGTTGACTTCCTTCTTCTGACATGCAGCGCATTTATGGGTTGGTCCCATTAGAGCCGTGGTGTTTGCGGTGTTTGTACGTGATGAAGCAGGAAGGCCAGAGCTAACGGGCAGATAGCAGCCTCTGTGGACGTGCTTCTTCCCACAGACTCCTGGGCACCTTGAATCTCTAACCGTAAATTTCACAAATCCCTAATAGAAAAGCAGACACACTGTGCCAAGAAATAACCTATAAAATCTGTAGGAAACTGGAAAACAATTGTTCAGACTGCTTTGCAAAATAAAACCTTTCCATGCTCCCTGTCTCCAGCGGTGTTTCCTGTTTTCCGGACACTATCTGGTTCCTGCAGTGTAAAGGCTGGTTCGACCCGGTCATCTGTTTTCTGTCATTTCTAAGAAGTCCATGCTATATCATTGTCAGAAGCGCGCAGATGAAAGAGCTGGGGTCCCTCTGTGCAAAGGAAGGGAGGTGCACCCCGCAGACTGCTGAGTGGGCTCCCTCTTATCAGCCCCACCCACCCCGCACACACCTGATTGACTACCAGGTTCCTGAGCGCATCATCATCTTGTTGGAGGAAAAACAGCTGCAGATGATGAAAAGCTTTTTGCCCACTCCCTGGGGGACCAGGCAGTTTTTCAGTGGTGGTGAACCCCACACTGGGCCCTTTGGTCTAGTCTCTCCTCCTGGCCCCACCCCACCAACCCACTGCAATCCCTCATAGAACTAGCTACAAGTGGGTCCAGGAAATGGCCTATAGCAGCTCATGAAGGGTCAGAGCCTGTGTGTGCCCTTCGCACCACAGTGCCTTTGCACATGCAGTCAGGGAGACGGTCACTGAGCAGCTTGTTGGGCATGTTGCACAGGCTTTCCCCCTTTGGGGCCATTACAACAGCAGCCTGGGAGCAGGCAGGTGGTACTGATCTCCTCTGGTCTCGAGGGAACCAGGACCCACTGGAGTGAGGAGCCCATAGTCTCCATCAAGTGGCAGGACCAGGGAGTGTTGGTGACTCCAAAGAATGAGCTCAGGTCACTCCCCCACAGCACCAAGGCCAGCGCCAGTGACCGCTGCATAAGTGGCAGGTCCTTTCTGTGAACACCTGTCTGGCAGGGTTCCAGACAGACGCTGGAGAGGGGGTCCTGAGCACAGGCCTCGTGTCCCCACACACCTCCTGGCTCATCCATCGTGCATGCAGGGCTCCGCTGTGCCCACCGCCTGCAGACTCCCTGCCCCCACGGCCCAGGCCTGCCCCTCCCTCCCAGCTGGCTCTCAAGACCCTCACCCCCGGCGGGCGTGGCATTATGCTCCTACCTCCCAAGGCGGCCACGGAGGAGTGGGATTCACACGCAGGGAGAGGGGCACGGGCTCGGTAAGACACACGCAAGCACACACGGGCTTGTTTATTGGGCCGAGTCTTTGAGACTCAGTAAGGCACATGGTCCAGAAAGAAGGTGGGGTCAGGAGCTCTGGCCCGTGCAGGCACCCCAGAAGGAGTGGGTGTCCCCCTACCATCTGAGCAGCTCTCTCCATCATTCCCGTCTGCTGGGACCCTGAGAACAGGGGGCCCTTCTGTCCCTAGGACAGGTGTACATGGCTGTGGGGAGGGGAAGCTGGGGTTCAGGGTGGAAGCCTGATGCCCCACAGACCCCGAAGGCACTGAAAACAGAGGTCCCCGAAGGCTCTGACTTGATTGGGCAAGTCCTGGAGGAGGGCGGGGTAAGTCGAGAGTCACCAGGAGGGCAGGCGGCAGGGGATTCTCAGCTGAAGTCCCGGTTGGGCAGGAGCAGGGGCGCCACCAGGGTCCACAGGTAGAGGAGCAGACCCGCCCAGCTGGCACAGATCTTCACCCACACGGACGTCCACGTAGTGATCATCTTGCCGGTCTCTCCGGGACTGGAACACACCATCCTGTCATGAGCCCCGACCCTGTGCCTTCGGTGCTGTCCTTGACCTCACGAGCCGCTCATGACGTCGGAAGTCAACACCGGCTCTTACCCTGGGCCTCTGACCCTGCCTCTGATACTGGAAACACTTGGTCTCACGGACCCTCGACAAACCTCTTGACTCAAACCACAGACGCCCGATCCTGACCCCAATTTCAATCTCGGCCGTAGTTCTAGACCTTGAAACTGACCTGACCCCTGGTCCCTAACCTTTCCTCCTGAGCCAGGGGTGATGGCTCGAGTCTATAATTCTAGCACTTGGAAGGCGGAGACAGGAGGACCAGGAGTTCAAGATCAACCTCAACTGCATAGCATGCTGCATACATGCAAGTCATCTTAGGGCTAGCTAGGTCTGCTGGCCCAGAGACTAATCCTAGTCTCTCCAAGATGAGGCAGGAGGACCACGAGTTCAATACTCATCTGGACGGCTGGTGAAATGGCTCAGCGGGTAAAGACCCTGCTGGAAAACCTGAATTTGAGCCCCACGTGGTTTGAGTCCACTGATAGGAGGAGAAAACTGACTTCCAAAAGTTTCCTTCGACCTCCATGCAGCTACATCTTCTGTCTGTCTGTCTCTCTGTCTCATAAATAAACTCTGTTTTACATCTTACAGTCTACCTTAAAGTTCGTCATCCCGGTTCTTAGACCTCACTCATCCCTGACAGGGACCCGGGTGCTCCTGACCTTAGACCTGCTCTAAGCTTGACTTGCATCCTGGATCCCATAACTCCTGACTGTATTACCCTTTGTACTAGCCTGGATGCCCCCCAAATACCAATTTCAACCAAAGGACCCAACCCCCCAGGGTGTGTGTGTGTGTGTGTGTGTGTGTGTGTGTGTGTGTGTTACACTACTGCTACCCAGAAGCCCTGACACCATGTGACTCTCACTGGTCCCAACCCTAACCCTTAACCCTGTGACTTGAATTCTGACTGCCACATCCTAGCACTGACTCCCCCACAACCATGAACCCCAAACCTAATCTTGAACCCAGTTTCCCTGAAGAAGCTCAGCCCCCCTTCCTGTTTGCCCCTTTCAGTCCCTTATGAAGGTACCAGAAGCCAAACTAAGGGAAACCGAGGTAGGGCAAGACCCTGCAGGGGTCCAAGACAGACCACCACCAGACCTTGAGAGACCAGAGCACCCAGGACGGGTAGAGGAGAGAAGACACACGCTCTGTGTGCCCCGGACATGCCCGCCAGGCTGCCCACGTCGCACCTGTACCAGTTGGTGAGCGTCATCATGATGTACAGCGAGGCCAGCAGCAGGCAGAAGTGGAAGAAGGAGTAGCTGTAGGTGACGCCGTCCTGCTCGTTGTCGAAGGCTCGGCCCTCGCAGACCTGCTGCTGCTGCTGCTGCTGCTGCACGGCCTCCATCGGACACTCTTCCGTCTGCATCAGGCTGTTCACCTGCCGGTGGTCCGAGGAGCGCACGCTGGAGGAGGAGACGGCGGGCGGTCAGGGTCACTGCCGCCACGTAGACAGACGGACAGCAGGGGGCGGCTGCATGAGCCCATCGGTCACTGACCGGGACGGTCAGAGCCTCCGCGAGCTGGTGGCTTCTCCCTGGTCCCAGGAGCCAACAGACCCCTCTGACTCTCTACCTCCTCCGGGTGTCCGGGTGACTTCAAGCGAAACTCAACCTCAGTGAGCCTCTGGTTGCTCCTCTTTGAAGTCTTCACAAAGGGAATGGGGGAGCGAGACCCCAGCACTGTGCCCAGCACAGAGCATTAACTAAACAAAAAGTCGCTTCTTTGGCTCATTCCTTTGCTATTCCTATGTTCTGAGCACAGAGTACTGAAGAGCCCCCCCCCATTCCCCGCTTCATTCTTCCAGCTTTTATTGGTTTGGCTTGTTTGCTCGATCACTATGTAGCCCAGGCTGGCCTCAGATTACAATCATCCCCTTTCCTCAGCCTCCTGAGTGCTGGGACGCAGTCTCGGGGATTCACTTCACCAATTCCCTCCACTTCATGCTGACACTAAGAAAACAAAATGATGCTTAGTGAAGCTCAGTGAAAGACCTAGCATATGCAAAGGCCTGATGGATCCGAGTCCTTGGAAAACTAGATAAGTAGCAAATAAACTAGCCAGCACTTATAACGCACGTGCTGTGCCTCCCTTGGCTTTTAGTTAGCTCATGAATGCAATAGTGAGCTGGAGAGGTGGTTCAGAAGTTAAGTCTCTGTCTCACAAGCAGAAAGTCCTGAGTTTGGATCCCAAGTCCCACATTAAAAAAAAAAAAAAAAACAGACAAAAATAGTGGAGGCCTGCACTTCCAGTCCTGGTGGGTAGAGTCTGGGGGGTGGGGAGAGAGAGAGAAAAGAGAGAGAGAGAGAGAGAGAGAGAGAGAGAGAGAGAGAGAGAGAGAGAGAGACTGGAGATTTTATGTAACTTGCACATGAATACTTTAGTTCTAGGCTATTTCTATGAACCTATGACATTATTTTAATAGATGTCATAATAAAAAATTTAAAGGAAAGATTTTTCATAGTAATGACTGCATGTTGCTGCTTTTCCAGAATTTAAATATTTTGTTTATTTCATATGTGTGTGTGTATGTGTATATCAGAGGGCACTGTGTCTGTGTCTCTGTGGAGGACCAAGGGTGACTTCAGGAATCATTCTGGATTGCTTCTACTTCCTTCTTGCTTCATTCACCCTGGGATTTCTCAGGCTCTGCCCACCAGGGCTGGAAGCACAAGCTGCTGCCATTTTCCCTGGAGTTTTTAATGTGGTACCTGGGATCCAGACTCAGGACCTTCAGCTTGCAAGACATAATCTTAACCCCTGAGCCATCTCTCCAGCCCCTTTTCCAGAATTTAAAGCCAAATGTGGTGATACACCCTTAGAATCCTACAATTCAGGGGGCAAAGGCGGGAGGATCGGAAGTTTAAGGTTGTCCTTGGCCACACGGCAAGTGTGAGTCCCTGTCTCACGAACAGATGAACAAACAAACACAAACAAACAAACAAAACCACACATAAAACATGTAGAACTCAATACTTTGAGACACATACAATTATGAAAACTCAACGTGTACTTGGAAAAGCAGTGAAAGCAGGAAGCCCTCCCAGCCGGCCCTGCCCATTAGCGGAGCACTGACTCTCGACTCCAGGTGTTTTCTGGGTCTCTGTCTCCCCATTTACAAATGGAGTTCACGCGGACCTTTCCAAGCCTGCTGAAGAGGAGGGGTATGTGTGACCCACCAGGCACCACTTGGATAAACATTTTGAGTACAGGTCAGAACAGAACAAATTGTAACACAGTTTTGAAACACTGTGGCGGCAGGCTCGGAGGCAGGAGCACTGCTTGGAGCAGAGGGGCTGCTCCAAAGAGAGCCCCGAGATTCAGAGCCAGGGCAGACTCAGGCAGGGTGCTGAGGACAGATGATAATTCTGAGCACCCTACAGCCAGTGTTATGATCCAGGGGTGACTAACTGTGCAAGAGCTCCGAGAACATTCAGAAATTCAGATGGCTGCAGTAATACACTTATGTGGCACCTATTATGTGCCATGCCCCTCTCTAAACACCTGATGCGTAGCAACTCAGCATACCCCGGTGAGGCGGGTGCTGTCTCCAGATACGGAAAAGGAAGCACAGAGGTGAAACGACTTGCTCAGGGTCACACAGCAAAGGCAAGCAAGTCTGGCTCCAGACCCTACACTGATGGGAACTAGCCAAGATGTCCCTCTTAAAAACACAGTGTGATCTCAGGCCAGAATGACTCCTTCCCTCCTTCCCTTCTTCCCTCCTTCCTTCCTTCCTTCCTTCCCTCCTTCCCTCCCTCCCTCCTTCCTTCCTTCCTTCCTTCCTTCCTTTGTCCCTCCTTTCTCTCTCTCCCTCCTTCCCTCCCTCTTTCTCTTTTTCCCTCCCTTCCTCTTTCTCTTTCCTTCCTTCCTTCCTTCCTTCCTTCCTTCCTTCCTTCTTCCTTCCTTCCTTCCTTCCTTCCTTCCTTCCTTTCCTTCCTTTCCTTCCTTTCCTTCCTTTCCTTCCTTTCCTTCCTTTCCTCTCCTTTCCTCTCCTTTCCTTCCTTTCCTCTCCTTTCCTTCCTTTCCTCTCCTTCCTCTCCTTCCTCTCCTTCCTCTCCTTCCTCTCCTTCCTCCCTCCCTCCCTCTCTCTCTTTCTTTCTTATATATGTGTTGAATCAGAGGGCACTGTGTGTCCCTGCGATAGCCCTCTTGGGGAAGTCGGGGGCGTGAGGGAAGACACCGCCAACATGGGAGGTACCACCTCCTCTGGGAGGGGACACTGAGGCTGGGAAGAGTGGCCACTGACTCCAGTCTGAGCTCCTTCCCGGATCCAGCCGCCTGCACTGGCTGAGCTGGACACCAGCAGCGGTAAGCGGGAAAGGCGTGAGCCAGGCGGGGTCTCGCCCGCCTCTGCAGTCCCCTCTTGTAGGCCCTCTGACTCCTCACGGGCCAAGGAAGCCCCCTCCAGCAGAATGTCTCGGTTCCCACTTTCCCTCTCATGACTCCTCCCGGGGCCCAGAGCCCTTGGCACCTGATGAAGAGGGTGCACAGGATGAAGATGATGAGACCCACGATGCTCGGCGCGTCCCACCACAGCGTCCTGTAGTCCTCCAGCCCCGCCTGGCTGGTTCCATTGCCGCCCGGCAGGTGAGGGTTGCATTTCTGGTCTGGGGAGGGGGGGTACGGTCACTCTCAGCCTCAGGCAGCTGGATGGGAACCCCAAAGATGGGCAGAGAGCTGACCCGAGAGGACAGACAGACACATAACTGACCCTCCAAGACCCAGCAGCAGAGAGACACGTGACAGACAGGCAGTGCCCAGAGCAGACAGCCCCAGCCTCCCTCAGGATGTCCCGTCTCTTCTGAGGATCCCCCCCCAATAGGGGAGTGCTGCTCAGGGTGAGGCCAGCCTGTCCAGTACTCACCAGGGACGTTAGACAGGGCTGACCAGGTGACAAACATGGTGTACAGCGAGATGACGGAGGCCTGCAGCAGACCCGAGTTGGGCTGGGCATCCTGGTAAGAGTCATTCATGGGTTAAGATCCCTGCCAGACCCGGGCACTCATGCCACCCCGACATACCACCCCCTCACGACCCAAAGTAGAACGCTAATTCTTTTTTCTTCTTCACATCCCTAGGTTAGCGGCATCCTCCTGTGGTAAGCCCTTGGGTGGTCTCTCTGGTTTGCTGGTTCTCACCTGCCCCTGCCCCACCCCCACACTCCAGACATGCACCTGGCACCTCTTCTGCCCAAACCATCGCTGCTCCAGGACCTTTGCACTTGACACACTCCTGTCCCCAGATCTTTGCCCTGTGGCCTCTCGCTGCTGCAAAAACACAACCCCCACTGCCATGGCGGCTCCTGCCCCTGCCAGCTGCTCCGTTCAGCCCACACCCGCTTCTACTCTGCACGGAGCTTCTACTCTGCACGGAGCTCCTCGTCCGCACTTGCTTTATTTGGTTTTGCTTCCTGTTGCCCGTCCTTCCCCAGCCCTCACTGCCAGGCACTGGAAAACAGGAAAAGTGATTAAGAGCAGGTGCTAGGCGTTAAGGTGTCTCCGCGGCTGGGCAGGTAAAGCCCAGCGACCTGAGTTCAGTTCCCGGAACCCGCATGAAGGTGGATGGAGAGAACTCCAGCCCCACAAAGTTGTCCTCAGACTTCCACACACACAGGACTACGGCTCATGAGCCCAACCTAGTGCATCTCTCCCACATCTTTGGAGAGATGGCTTGGGGATTAAAGTCTTTGCTTCCCAAGTAGCAGGATCTAGGTTTGGATCCCATATCCCTTGTCAAAATGGGTGGAAATTAAGGCAGCCTTGCACTTTCTGCTCTGGGAAACCTCAAAGCAAAGAAAAAAGGAGGTAGAAGCGATCCATGATGACTCCCAAAGTCACCTTTGGGCGTCTAGGAGCACACACACAGCGCCCTCGACACCCACACATATGCACACCAGCGCCCACACAAAGTAAATAAATAAACAAAAGCTCGGGCTCTGGAGTCGGCTGCTGTGGCTCAATCCCAGCTCCACGGCATCTGTACCTCCTCCAGCCCGTGTGCTCCTCTACAAACTGGGGGTGAGGACCAAGGGACACAGGGCTATTATTCCCCTCCCTCCTCCTCCTGTTCCTCGCAGCTCTGGCCTCAGCATGTCACAGAGGGCCTGGTACAGGATGCTGGGTGCCGTGGGACCCGGCACAGAGCCTCACCCTCTCTGTGCTTCATCGGCAGTGGGAAATGGAGCCTGGGCAGATGGCCACTAAGCTAGCTAGGAACAGTCTAGTGTGGGGAGCCGCAAGCTGGGACGCACCTCCGGCTGCACACAGCAGCTCTGCAGGACAAAGGACGGCTCTGCCAGCCCCACCTACTGACTCAGAGGGGCCCTGGGGAACCGCACTGCCCAGATCCACCGCTGGAGGCCTAGGACAACCCCATGGATAGGGCGTCCTGACTGGCACACAGCACCGGTACCAACAGCTGGCATCTACCTGATACTCATGTGCCAGGCACTGTGAACAACTGCAAGTAGCATTTTACGTTTGAGGACAGAGGGGCCCAGAGAGGTGAAGGCACTTTCCCAAAGACACTCAGCTCACCAAGTAGCAGTGACACCCAAACCTCCAAGGTCAGGAGACAGCTGTGGGAGCCCGTGGGATAGACACCTGGGCTTCCTACAGGAAGCCCCAAGCCCACAGGCCGCCTCACCTGGACCTTGGGCAGGACGGCGACGATGGAGACGCAGACGCACAGGATGAGGTTAAGGCTGAGGAACACCTTGCTCTCGTGGCACCCGCCCGGCTCCGTGTAGTAGATGAACATCAGGGTGATGGCGGCGATGGACAGCGCGTAGAAGAGGAAGGTGAAGAAGAAGAGGCCTGGAGGGAGGGGAGGGGGGGCAGGTCAGGAGACAGGAGGTACCAACACTTTATACCTCCATTACACACACACACACACACACACGTGTGTGTGCATGCACGCGTGCGTGCAGAACTGGCATAGCCTCCTGCCAGGGTCTCCCAAGGACAGCTTTGGGAGCTCCTGCCCCGACCTGACCTAGGATGACCCACAGATGATGAGAAAATGACTCTCACCACCGGGGACTTAACTGCACCTGTCACTCAAAAGCATCTGCTGGAAAAGCTTCCAGACCGACAGACCAGGAGAGACAGACAGATCCCTCCACTCTGCCTTGTACTCCATCTCCCCCTAAAGCTCAAGTTTGGGTTAGACACGGTCTAAGTTTATCTGAGGAAACAACTAGTAATAACAGCAATACTATTTCAAGGTGCTGATTCAAACTCTAATTTTTTTAATATTTTATTTATTTATTTGGTGTGTGTGTGTGTGTATGTGCATCAGAGGACACTGTGTGTCCCTGTGGAGCACCAAGGGTGACTTCGGGAATCATCCTGGATTGCTCTACCTCCTTTTTGCTTCACTCTGAGATTTCCCAGGCTCCGCCCACCAGGGCCAGAAGTGCAGACCTCCGCTATTTCTGCCTGGTATCTTTATGTGGGACTTGGGATCTGAACTCAGGACTTTTTGCTTCCAAGACAGAGTCTTAACCTCTGAGCCATCTCTCCGGCCCCAAACTCCAATTTTCTACAGCAGTCTTAGTGAACCTGCCTAATCCTTAATTCAACCCCCATTTATTCACTGGGTAATGACCACACACAGCCTGGAGTGCCACACCAGGCAAGTGTGTTTTTCTTACCTATTTGCTCGTTGGTATACACTTTTTAAATATTTTATTTATTTTACTTAAAAAAGATAGAGAGGGTGAGAGAAAGAGAGAGAGAGAGAGAGAAAGGCTGGCACAGGAATGTTGTGGTGGACAGATGGAGGTTTTAAGATGGCCTTTCAGGAGGCTCAGCTGGCCTTGAACTCACCAGATAGTAGACACAGGCCCTGCACGCCACGCCCCTGCCTCAGCATGCACCGCCACACCTAGCTTCTTCTCCTTTCCCTTTTATTGATGAACTGATTGACGTTTTATTTATTTATTTATTTATTTTGAAGCAGGGTCTCCTGCCTCACTCCCAAGCATCGTGTCCTGCAGACACTCACCGACAAGCCCAGCTAACATTAGTGGTTCACATGAGGTGACAGGCGAGTCAGCCCCCCATCATCGGTGAGGCTCCCTCCAAGCTTCACCAGCTCCAGACCCCTCCTCCAGCCCACCCAAGAGGAGGCCAGGGCAGCACTGACCTCCGTACCAGGCGGGAGAGTCACACTCCTCCGCCTTGCCCAGCCACCGCTGGTTCCACGAGTGGGCGAAGTCCACCAGCAGGATCAGCTGGATGAGGACAAAGAGGAAGGAGCCCACGACACCGAAGTAGAACCAGACTGTGGGGAGAAGACAGGGAGGGGTAGACAGCTGGGGGAATCTGTCCCACACTCACATATTCACTCAACAATCACCCGTGCCACACCCTGAAACCGAGAGGGGGCTCCTGCCGCTCACCCAGCCTGGAGCCACACAGCCAGGCAGCATTCTGCATGGGCCAGGCGGGTTCCCCACCTAAGTTACCCTAAGGTCTGAGGCCTGCACCGGGATATTGTCTAATGAATGGGGGGTGGGAGGGCAAGAATCAGACCTGGAATCATGGAGCTGGGGAAGGAGCAGCCGCCCTGCAGCCCACCCTGCGGCCCCTCCATTGCCCCCTGAGTCACCTACCCCTGGAGAAGGAACCGTCAGGAATGTAGAAGGCGCCCACAGTGATGCCCACGAGAATCAGGAACTTAAAGAACCAAAACCTGCCGAGGGGTAGACGGGAGGCTGAGCTGGTATCTACACAAAAGGCCCACCCTAAGAAGCAGGTCCTGGGAGCAGGAAAGGGAGTCAGCCCCGCTGCTACAAAGAGCCCGGAGCTGGGGAGGGAAGGGGAGCCGAGCAGTGAACCTCCTTTCCCAAGCTTGGCTCAGCTGTGTCACTGAACTGCTGTGTGACCTCAGGCACACTGCCGCCCTCGCTGAGCTCCACTCCGCAGCTTGAAAAGGCGCATAAACTAAAGGAGCTGTTTATTATCATGCGTCCCTTTGACTGCTGGAGGGGAGGAGGGAAGTCCCTGGGCACGGATGCCAGGGTGCCGGCAGGCTCACCCATTCTGGATGGCAGCTCGCGGGTCCCGGCTGCTGCGCACGGAGATCATGAGCACGGTGAAAAGGAAGAAAAAGGCGGCCGTGGCGAAGCACATGCGGTAGACGGCGCGGAAGCCCAGCAGGGAGCCGCAGTCCAGGGGACCCTGCAGGACCGCGGGAGCCTGGTCCGGGTCCTCGCACACCCACGGCAGCTGTGAAGACAACAGGACGCCTGAGGACCCCGCCGGCCCGGCCCCTCCACCTGCTCCCAGCCCCCCTGACGGAGCCCTAACACGGGTTCCTGGAGATCCCTGGCCCCTCACGGGCCAGCCGTTGCTCTGAACACGGGGAACACAGGGTACTTAGCAGGGGTCCCTGGACCACCCCCGCCTGGCACCGGGCCCATTGAGAGCCTTGGGGGGGCCCTTTGCGACACAGTGGGACACCTCTATCGCCTTCCCAGGGGTTCACACTTATGCACATGCCAAGATGTGAAAGTCCCAGGCCTAAGGGTCCCCCGGTTTAGCTGCAGCTGAAACATTGGGAGGAAGGAAGCTGGAGCTCAGCATTCAAGGGAGAAGCACTTCCTAAGACGGCCTCTAGGGGGCAGTAAGGATGTTAGGGGTGTGCAAGGGGGCGTCTGGCTCTGAGAACCGGGAATCCCCATGGGAGGTTCAGAGTGGCTGTTCCTCCTCCTCTTCCTTCTCCTTTTCCTTTCTCCCTCTTTCTCATCTTCCTCTTCTCCTCCTCTTCATCTTCCTTTTCTCCTCCTCCTCCTCCTGCACCCCCTCACCTCTGCCACCTGCAGTCTCTCTGAGGGACTCTTCCCTGAGTATGAGGCAGAAGCCTGGGCCCCCCAGAGCCGACCAGAACACTCACCTTGTACAGCTGACTCTCCACGCCCGGGCTCAGCATGATGATGCATACCAGCACCCCCAGGAATAGGAAGAAGGTGAAGAGGAGGCGGCTCACCGTGGAGTTGCGGGTGGAGGGGCAGCAGCTGCAGAGGATGCAGGGCGCGGAGCCGCAGAGGCAGGAGGCCTGCGGGAAGGGGACACGCGCGAGTCACATACTCTCCCAGGCCCCTCATCCCTCAGACACCAGCGCCTTCCACCTGCCCTGCCCCAGCCTCCAAGTCTGGCATGAGGTGGGCGAGATGTTCGCCACTTCACTTTCCAGCTGGAAGGGGGGGAGTGCACAGCACCCGTGGTAGTTAGCCGCAGGTGTCAACTTAACAACGGAAGGCTGAGCTCTGGGCTCACTTGTAAGGAATTAGTTAAGTCCTGAGCAAGCCTGCAGGAGATTGTCTAATTGAGGAGGGAAGAGCCAGTCCACGGTGGTTGGAACTTTTCCCCGGGGAAGGTGGAGAAGATGGAAGGACCTGATTCCAGGAGCTGGCATTCTTTGGCATACTTGGACAGACATGCTGTCTGGCAAAGTGAGGCTTGCGCCCGTCTCAGCAGTCCTGTGGATACAGTGTGGCCAGTCCCCTCGACCCCTGGTGCTGGTCGGAGCTCTCCTGCCGAGCTGACTTAGAAATGTAACAGGACAATTATAAGCCGAAATAAAACTCCTTGTTCCCCCTTAAGCCATGTGACCATGAATTTTCCAGCAATATGCAGGCAAAATGTGATAGCACTTTTTCTCTATCTCTCTTTCCCTCAAATAGATAAGAAAAGCGTTCTAAATGACACGCAAAGCCCCCAGACAACAGCAAGCACATCATAAACGTCTGACTTGGGAGCTGGTGTTGATAGACGCCCTATGGCTACTTCACGCCTGGGGCTGTGCCAATTGTGGACAGCAGGTGGCAGTGTGACACTTCTCCCTGGTCAGGGTCAGGCTGCAGTTAGCCTTCCAGCGCCGAAATCACTAGTGAGTTGGTGAGGTCACAGCTGCGTAGGAAGGAGACTCACCTGGCCCAGAGGCCAGAGCCCAGACTCAAACCCGGAGCTATTCAGGGGCTCCTATGACTTGGGAAAGAGAGGGCTGGGCTCACGCTACTCCCCTCTCTCAGGCAGAGGAAGTGAATGACAGCCCTCGGGTCCCAAGAGAGAAGGACAAAGCTAGCTTTATCACTGTGTGGCCTTATGGGACTTTCTCAACCTCTCTGAGCTTCTTTCCTCTTCCTTAAAACAGGCATCAGGATGAGACTTACTCCTCGTAGGGTAGTTGTTTGACTTGGACTAGGAATGATAAGCCTGAGCCGGGCAGGGCGACACACACATGCAATCCTGGCATTCGGAGGGAGAGGAGGAGGAGCAGGAGTTCAAGTCATCCTGAGCTACATGGTGGGGCAGCCTGGGCTACTTAAGACTCCGTATCAAAAATAAATTGTAGGCCTTTCAAGTTCCCTTTTCTCTTCCCCACTTCGGTTTTTTTTTCTTTATAGGATTTACTAAGCTTATATCTGATATACTTTGTATCTTATCTGCAGCTCTCTAACAAGGAATGGATTTTTGTTCACTAGGCTACTCCCAGAAATCCAAACAGTCAGTGCCTGGAATGTAGTAGGGGCTCATAAACCATGTGTTCTCAGCATAGACTGAGATGGCTCAGTGTATGGTAAGTCTGACCCCTAAGTCTACATTTTACATTTTTTTATTATTATTATTATTATTTATTCAATTGTACGTGTGTGTGTATGTATGTGCGTGCATGTGTGTATGTGTGTGTGTAGAACCACGGACGAATTCGTGAACCACCATGGATGCCTCCACCTCCTTCTGCCCCGGGATTCACAGGCTCCGCCCTACCAGGACCAGACGCGCAGGCCGCCCCCGCTTCCGCCTGGCGTCTATACGTGGGATCTGGGATCCGAACCCAGGACCTTCCACCTGCAAAGCGGAAGCTTAACCCCTGAGCCACCTCTACAGCCCCCTAAGTCTACATTTTAAAAAATTAAAGACACACATACAGCTCTCAGATAACAGCAAGTGCAAAAATAAACTTTTAGTTCAAGAATGGAATTGAGGCGATTTCCTACCTGGGGCTGTACCCATTCTAGACAGCAGGTGGCAGTCTAACCACTTTCACTGGGGTTGGCACCTGAGCTACATAGACACACACTATTCACAGCTGGTGAAAAGGAGATTCACCACAGCCAGTCACAGATGGCCCAAATCCTCACCCAGGTATTTAAGAGCTCAGAGCAAGAGTTGACCATGGACCAGAAAGACATGAAGCAGAAAGTTGTTAAGAGCGGCTAAAAGACCTGCAGAGGCGGGTTCTGAGAACGTGGGGTGTCCCCCAGGGCATCTCTGAGGAAGTGGCATTGAGATGAAGGACCAGAAAGTGCTGCTTATGAGACCCAGGGGGAAAGAGTGTGCCAACCCGAGGGACGGGACAGGCAGGAACTACGCACTAAGGATGGAGGGAAGGACGGGCCCCTATGCAGGTAGGACAGCCAGGATCAGTCCTGGTCCACTGCCCAACCAGGCTGAAAAGCCCTTGCTTCCCAGGCCCAGCCCTGTGTGGCAGCTACAGCTACCTTCCCACCTTCCCATCTGCCTCGCCCCAGACCGAAACACCCTGGTAGCGCTCTCTCTCTCTCTCTCTCTCTCTCTCTCTCTCTGTCTCTCTCCCCACTCCACTCTCCTCCCCTCCCCCAGAAAGCCAAGAACAACACAGACACTAAATGTCGTCCCCAGGGAAATGAAATTGTTCTTCCTAGCCCAGGTCATGTGGCCCCTCCCTCTCTTCTGGTCACACCTTCCAGTTGCCCCTTCAAGCCCTGCCTCTGACCGTAGGTCATCTCTGAGTAAGACAGAAATGTCCCTAGGCCAGAAGGAACTTGCTGACCATGGTAGCTCATGCCTGTAATTCCATCACTCCAGAGGCTAACACTAAGGAGAAGGAGTTTGGGGCTGGCCTCAGCTATATGCTGAGACTGGAGCTAGCCTGTCTCAAATAAGCAATAAAAAATAATAAGCAAACAAAAAAATTTTCACATGATCAAGCTCATTAAGGATTGAAAATCAGGTCTGTGCCCTGCAAGACCCATATCTCTTTCCAGCCCTCTGACTCATCAGCAGGAAGGTCTGTCACGGCTAGATACAGGTGTCAACTTGACAGTTGAGGGTTTGAGCTCTGGGCACATGTGTAGAGAGAGAGTTAGCAGGTGAGTTAAGCCCAGAGCAAATCTGCAGGAAACTGAATGGCTGAGGAGGAGGGTCCACCCCGGGCTGGGCGGGGCTCGTCTCTGAGCAGGTGAATAAGATGGAGGGAACTGACTAAGAAAGCTGGCGTCCTGCTGTACACTTGGCCAGGCACGCTGGTCGGGCAAATAAGAATCGTCCCTCTCTCAGCGGTTATGTAGATATGGTGTGACAGTTCCCTCGGCCTTTGGTGTTGGCGTGTGCTCTCCACCAAGTTGGACAAGCGACTGTCGCCAAGAATCCTAAGCCAGCCAGAATAAAACCTCCCTGTTCCCCTTCCAGTTGTTCGGCCATGATTTTATCAGCAACAATGCAGGCAAACTGCAACAGTTATCATTTGCTATAAAAACACCCAGGCAATGCAAACGATGGCCACTATGCCGGAGCAAAGCTCTGAGGCCGAGTTCCTGACCATAGGGTCCAGGGCTGGTCACACACCCGCCTATGACATCTGCCGTGAGAAAGCTACTGGCGTTCAGGGAGCCATGACTTGACTTTACTCTGCCTCTCAGAGGTCAAAATCCATGCGCTCCCTGCACCTGACACCGCAGGGCTTCCCAGGGCTGAGGGCAGGCGGGGACACACACCTGCTAAGACCCCTCCCAGCCCAGCGCAGACCTGGCCTGGGACGCCTCCTCCCGGAAGTCCTTTGCACAGACGCGCCTGCCGCTGTCAGGACAGAGAGCAGCCACATGGGAGCAGAAACCGGGAAGTGCATTGTGGAGCTGCATGTGGCAGGAAGTGACACATCCCAGTCATCCACAATGGGGCAGAGTGCCGGAATATACAAGTGATGTACGTCAGCTATATGTAAAGTATGTCCCCGTTTGGCTGATTTTGTAAATATAAAAATAATAAAGAGGGGCTAGAGAGATGGCTCCGGGACTGAGTTTGAATTCCCTAATCTCACCTAAAAATGCCAGGCAATTGTGGCAATGGCCTGCACTTCCGGTCCTGGAAGGCAGAGCCTGGAAAACCCCAGGGCAAAGCCGTAAGGAGATAGAACCTCAGGGTGATTCCTGAAGTCACCCTTGGGCCTCTACAGACACACATGCTCAAGTGCCCTCTTGTACACGTCTGTGTATACACATATGTACACCCACTCACATGCAAAGCACGCACACAGGAGGAAGGAGGAGGAGGAAGAAAAAAAGAGGAAGAGAAGGAGGAGGAGAAGGAGAAGAAGAGGAGGAAGAGGAGGAGGAGAAGGAGGAAGAAGGCACTGCAGCCACAGAGCAGGCTGACCAGATAGTTCAGCAAGTAAAAATGCTGCCAAACCTGATGGCCCAAGTTCAATCCCCAGATGGTGGAAGGAGAGAACCAACTTCCAAAACTTAAAATAGGAGGAGGAGGAGGTGGTAGTGGAAGAAAAGGAGAAGAAGGAAAAGAAGGAGGAAGAGGAAGAAAAGGAAGAAGGAGAAAGGGCAAACTGCAATGCTCCTTGGTGCTTTGGTGTGTGGTGTGTGTGCGTGCTTTGCATGTGACCAATCCAGTCTCTGCAATGAAGAATCCCCCAGAAAGCAGCTGCCCTCCTTGGCTTCTTGCATGCTGCCTGCCAACAAGAGAGCTCACTACCTCCCCCAAGAGCCTTTCGGCTCTACAGCAAGGGGACCCAAGCGTTGCTGTGCCCCTCAGTTCTCCCCAGTGGGTCCTAGAGCAGGCCATGGACTTCTCAGAACCACTCCCGGGGCCCCAAATAGGTAAGAGAGATGACTGCGCATCTGAAAGAACTGGAAGTAGAACTGGAAGTAATCTTCCAACCGGAACTCACACGCCATGATCACAGTGGTGTGACTCACAGAAGCCGCGAGTGGAAAAACCCAGTGCCTACCCGTGGATAAATAGATAAACAAAATGTGTCTAGATAAAGGGAATGTTGAGAGAGAGAGAGAGAGAGAGAGAGAGAGAGAGAGAGAGATCACAAGGCTGTAGCAAGATCACTCAACTCAGTGGGTAAAGGAAGTCTGAGCTCCATCCTGGGCGCCCACGTGGTACAAGGAGAGAACCCACTTCTAAGTTGTCCTCTGACCTCCACATGTGTGAACCTACTCCTCCCCCACACACACCAAAATAAACAAAGCACAAAAAGAAGAGGAGGAGAGGAAAAGGAAGAGGGGAGGGGAACAGGAGATCTGGGTGTGGTAGTGCACACCTCTGATTCCTGCACTGGGGAGACAGTGATCACCAAGTTCAAGGGTAACCTAGACTACACAGTGAGACCCTCTCACAAGCAAATAAGTAACAGGGAGCAGTGAGATAGCTCCGTGGATAAGGCATCTGCTTGCAAATCTGGTGACCTGAGTTTGAGTCCCAGAGGCCCACCTGGTGGGAGGAGAGACCCGACTTCCAAAAGCGGTCCTCTGACCTCCACCCACTTGGATTCTTTCCTTCTCTTCTTGCATTTCAAAACAATGCATGTGTGTGTGTGTGTGAGAGAGAGAGAGAGAGAGGGAGAGAGAGGGAGAGTGAGGGAGAGAGAGGGAGAGAGAGGGAGAGTGAGGGAGAGAGAGGAGAGGAGGAGGAGGAGGAGGAGGAGGAGGAGGAGGAGGAGGAGGAAGAGGAGGAGGAGGAGGAGGCGGCAGCACTGTGTGTGCCTGTGGAGGCCCAAGGTAGCATCAGGAATCAATCTGGATTGCTGTACCTCCTAATTGCTTTGCTGTGGAATTTTCCAGACTTCTCCTTCTAGGGCTGGAATTACAGACTGGCATCATTTCCACCTGGCATGTTCATGTGGGGTGGTATTTTTGCTTGAGAGGCAAATATTTAACCCCTCAATCTCTCCAGCCCTAACAAAATATTTTTTGAGAAATCAGTAAATAAATACATTTCAGCACATGCTGCAGCCTGCGTGGCTCCTGAATGTGTTGACGGACATAAGCCAGGAGCAAAAGACGCATGTCACACGAGGACTAAGTTGTCCTCTGACCTCCACATGTGTGAACATATGGAACAGCTGAGCCCACGGGAGACTGGGCGCTGGGCTTCATGGAGCAATGGGCGTGTCGGTCTGTGGGGATGGAAAGTCCCACAGAAGGTAACGGTGATGGCGGCACAGCCCTGTGAATGTGCTTGATGCCACCGAACTGTGCACAGAGGTGAAGCCAAGGGGGCCTGCGGGCCTCTGAAGGGAGAGGCTGAGGCAGCAGATCCTGAGGCCCTGGACTCCAGCAGCGTAAGGGGGGGGAAGAGATGGATTTGGCTCTTGTGGGTCCAGAGGGGATGTGGTTCATGATGGCAGGGATCACACAGCAGAAGGTGGGAGGTAGCAGATTGCTAGAGGAAGCAGGGCTGGGCCCCCAAGCCTGAGGTTGCCCCCTTGTGCCATGCCTTCCTCCAGCAAAGCTCTGCTTCCTAAGGTACCACCGCCTGGCCAAACATCAGTGCCAGCTCAGGACTTCAAACCATGAGACTGTAAGGGACTCACATTCAATGGCAGGGCTCGCAGGCGGCCACGGTCACAGATTGAATCCCTTGCAAGCGGGGAAGGGAGAAAGAAAAGGGGAGAGAGAGAAGGAAGGAAAAAGAGGAAAAAAAGAAAAAGGGAAGGAAGGAAGGAAGAGGAAAGAGAAAAAAGAGAAAGGGAAGGAAGGAAAAGAAAGAGGGAAGAAAGGAAAAAGACAAGGGGCAAGAAGGAAGGAAGGAAGGAAGGAAGGAAGGAAGGAAGGAAGGAAGGAAGGAAGGAAGGAAGGAAGGAAGGAAGGAAAAAGAAGGAAAGAAAGAAAAATAGAGTAGGGAAGGAAGGAAAAGGGAGGAGAGAACTGATTCTTGAAAGTTGTCTTCTGACCTCCACACGAATCATTGTCCCCCCCCCACACACACTCAAGAAATAAATAAGCAATGAATAAATAAATAATATAAAGGTTAAAAACAAACCAAGGAGAAGTCACAGAAGCAGCAACAGCAAACCCACCCGTCCAGGGTCTGCAGGACGGCTGGAGTGGTACTGGAAGTGGTGGCCACTGCCCCTGGTTATTACACCAGGGAGTGCACAGAGAGAGAGAGAGAGAGAGAGAGAGAGAGAGAGAGAGAGAGAGCGCATCCCCAGTGCAAAGGCAACCACAGTCAAAGAAGAGACGCGACATCAGATATGCACTTGGCAATGCCAGTGTGGGCCCAGAATGGAGGGCAGGTGGCAGGGTGGCAGCGGGGAGGCCGCAGAACTGACTTCAAGAGACAAGTCAGCAGTGCCTCCCTCGTGTTCGAGCTGACAACATTTACCCATGTGGCTGCGCCCCTGGGTCACTGAGCTGTGAATGGGACTGGGGAGATGGCTGGGGAAGGGGGGGGGGTCAAAGTCTTTGTCCCACAACCAAAAGGCTCTGAGTTCAGATCCCCAGGGCAAAGCAATAAGGTGGAAGAGCGATGCAGGAGGATTCCCAGCGTCACCCTGGGCTTCCGCGGGACACGCACACTTAGGCGCACTCTTACACACGCATCCACCCACACGGACACCCACTACTATGCAAAACACGCACACGCACACACACACAGTCCACATTCATGGGAGAAAAATGATGAGCCCTTCAAGACTAAGATGAAGATCCGCATGTCTGTCTTCAACATATGCCACCATCCGGGTCACACTGCACCTTCACAATCCCCAACCTGGCTGCCTGAGCCACCCCAACCTCCGCCCCAGTGCAAGGGGGAAGGCGACCGAGCCCACTCAAGGTGCCCACACCACCCCTGAGGTGTCCATGCCAGCTTGGCATCAACCCTTCCCAGGCCTGACCCAAGGAAGGCTCTCCTTCCCCCTCCCCCCATGTACCTCCTCCTCATCCCTGAACACATCCCCAGGCAAGAGAATAATGTGGCTCAGCCCCGCAGGTCCATACTGGATGGACACCCCCAGCTTTCACAACTTCTCTGGCACCCCACTTCCTCCCTTGGGGTCCTGAGCTGTTCGCCACTTTGGGATGTTCACGGTGCAGCTGCTAAACACCAGCTTCACGTGAAACACGCCACGTGCCCCTTCCCATCCCATATAACTGTGAGAGGCAGGTCCCAATGTTCCTCCCAATGTGCAGGCGGGAGAGGGCAGCCCACCGTGGACAGATGAGAGGCCCAGTCAGGACTGGTGCCCACGCCTTGCATGATCCCTCACATGCGCACGGCCCTCTCTGAGCATATGTCGACCATCAGACCCTGTGTGCTGACCCGCCTGGCACTTCCCATTCCCAGTGGGTCCAATTTATCTCTTCATCTAAAGAAGGACCCACCTGCCCAGCGCAAAAGCCAGGAAGTAGACAGGTAGGCCACAGTCCAAGGGTATGAAAGCCTTTCCCATCGACCCAGGCACCCGGAAACATGCTTCCTGAAGGCGCTTTGGGACCCCCAACGGAACTTCACTCTTGTGGAGAACCGCCTCATGGACACGGGGTGCTGTTCCTTACCCCAACGCACCACCAAATACCGTGTGCCTGTGAGGAAATCACCTGCCCTCTCTGATCTGGGAAATGGGAATAACATTAACTACCTCACTGGGATCTTTGTAAAGATTAAATGAAAGGAGAGATGTATGATATATATGACTACTACTATACATATATGTTAATATTATATATTTATACACATGATTAATGTTTTATATATAACATATATAGCTACATATGGTTAATAGCGATTGTCAACTTGACAGGCTTTATGGTCACCTAGGAGACAAATCTCTAGGCGTGTCCATTAGGGAATTTCTAGACTAATTCAGGTGACAAGACCCAACATAAATATGGATGTCACCATCTCATGGGCTGGGGTTCTGGACTGAGCAAAAAGGAGCAAGTGAGCTGAGCCCATGCTCCTGGCTGTGGCCCAGCTGCCTTCAACTTCTGCCACCAGACGCCGACCACGATGGGCGGCGCCCTCAAACTGTGAGACACACAAACCTTCCTTCCTTCAGTTGTTCTTGTCAGCCTGTGGTCCCTTCTGCTGAACCCGCACAGCTCCAGGCCTGCAGAAAGGGGGGGCAGTGAGCAGTGGCCACCGGTGGTAATGGCCCCTTGGAAAAAGGGGGTGAGTATGCCACGGGGCTCGAGTGAGCTGGCATGGGCGAGGGCCTTGGCACAGCACCTGTCTGCTAAATGTCAGAGGGCGCCATAGGGAAGGGCAGGGCCCTGGCAGGCAGTGGACACTCACTTGCTAGCCTCCCTAGGTCAGCCCTGTTCCCAGGCAACCAGGGGGCGGGGAGAAAGATGAGGGCAGAACCTGGACCAGGAGTTAGATTTACTCCTGATGTTCTTGCAGTTGTCTTGGTTTGGTACGGCTTCTGTTTTTGTTGGTTGAGACAGAGTCTCATGTATTCCAGGCTGGCTTTGAACCCACTACTGCATGACTAACCTTGAACTTGATTATTCTGTTTCCAACTTCCAAGTGCTGGGATAACAGACAATTACCACTACACCTGGCTTCCAGATGTTAATCCCAACAGGGATTCACTTACCCTTTTACTGTGCAGCCTCATGAAAGTAAGCTAACTCTTCCCAACTGTAAAAGGGGGTCTGAGCGACTTTGCCTGGGCCCAGCACTGTAGACTCAGCCCTTGGCTCGGGCACACTCCGGATGGAATCCCCCACCAGTACTTCCTTTCCCGACCATGGCTTTCACAATGCCAGCTGGCAGCCAGCAGGAGGGGGTGGGGTGGGGAGAAGCACATTCTGCCTCTTATCATTTTATCTGCCCCACAGCATGGGAGGAAGATGCTGCTGCTACGACCCACAGCATACAGATGGGGAGACCAAGGCACAGGGCTTGGCGGGTCTGCTCTGGTCACCCCATCCTGTATCCTAGCCTAGCAGGGTCTGGGGAACCAGGCGGAACCAAATGGGAATCTAGCGGGCTGTAGAAAGGCTTTCCTCCCTTCCCATTGGAAAGCAATCCGATCCCGAGCAGGAGGAGTGGGATCAGTCACTGGTAAATCCCTGTTCTCGTGTGTGCATGTGCTAGCTGGCTGGGATGAGAGTGTGCCAGCCCGCACACTTCAGAAGCAGGGAACTAAAGCCCCAAGGGAAGGCAAACGAGGTGTCCAGGGACCCGCTCCACCAGCTCCCCGGGCTGAGCTCATTCTTGGGAAAAAGGTTCCAAAAAACTGTCTAGATCCCCAGCTCTCTCCCAGTCGCCCCCACCTAACGGACACACAAATCAGGGACAAAGGAAAGCAAGCCCCGAGCCTTCCTTCAGCAGCGACCAGAGCCCCTCTCCGCCCCTCTTTGTGTGGGGCCCGAAGGGGAGGGAGCTGCCTGAATGAATCTCAGATTTAATGAGGGAGGGGAGGGGGAAGGAAAGAAGAGGGGGTTGGGAAAGGGAAAGAAGGGGCCTCCCGGCCGGGTATATACAACCCCTCCCCTAGGCTGGCTGCTGCCCCAAAACAGAGCTGGCCGCCCCCTAAGTCTCCAACAGAGGCGACCAGGAATTCACACACAACCTCCCTGGATTCCTGGGTCTCTCCATCCAAAGTTTGGACCAGATGGTTGGTCAATGTCAACCGGCAACAACGTCATTCAAAGGGCTGGGGGGGGGGGACGATGAGAGGGAGATAAGTGTCCCCCCCATTCCACCCCCACCTCTATCCCTGCTCTGGCTGGAGGGGAACGGTCCAGTGCTTTCAGGGGGAGTGTCCAAGAGTGAGCGGGCCACACTGAGCCAAGTAGACAGGATGCGGACAGACCTGAGCCCATGGACAGACAGACGGACAGATCCCAGAACCTAGAGACCTGTCCGGTACTGATACAGATGAGCAGACTGAGCCGCCAGACAGTAACAGACAGACGGATGGGCACCCTGACAGAAGAGCGCCCGAAGGGGGGGGGGGCGGGCTCAGGCAAGGCACACAAAGAGTCCCAGAGCCCGGGAGAGAAACCAGACAGCCGTCCCAAGTTGGGCGGGATGGGGTTGGGGGTCGGCGGCAGGGGACCTAAGGGTCCCCCCCATCCCGTTTCCGAGCCTCAAGTCCCCAGATGATCACCGCGGTCGAGCGCAACGGGAGCCGGCCAGGCGCGCCCCACCCCTCCCCCGCGGTAACCCGAGCGGCGACACCGGCTGTCCGGCGCCCGCCGCTCCCGAGTGGGGTGCCTGCGGGGCGCAGGGTGAGAAAGGCGCCCTCAAGACGGGGAGATGGGGTGCCGCCCCCAGAAAGACAAGTTTGGAGGAAGGAAAAAGAAGAAACTGTTCGGAGGAAGAAAGGAGAGGAAAAGTGCGCGGGGCCCCGGAGGGACGGGCGGGGGGGTTCGGGGTGGAGACTCACGCAGCTGAGCAGCGAGCAAGCGCCCAGGCAGGCCCCCATGACGGCTCCGGCGCTGGGGCGACAGCTCCCGATCCCGGATACGGTCGGAGTGTCGGGCTCGGCCCCACCCCGGTCGCGGCCCCGCCCCGGCCCCGCCCCACCTGCCGAAGTCGCTCGACACTTTCCGGCGGCTCCCGGGGCCTCCCGCGACTCACCTGGGACAGGTGCGCTGGGCGGGATCACAGGGAAGGAAGTGGGAGTGAGGAAGACTCCAGCGACCTCCGCCAACCGCGCGGCCGGACCCAGCTGTGACCTAGACTCTCAACCTAAAGCAACGCAAGCGTTTGCAAATAGACTTGGACTGAACTCCAGAAAGGCGGCTGCATGACGCAGCTCAGGACACTGTCGCCCTAGAGCAGGATGCAGGAGGTAGTCACCACCGAACCGTGGCCCTGGCCACAGCCTCGAGTCAATATGCGGGTGCAGAATGATTAATAACTGGACGAAGAAATGAGGGGGTGGGGAGGGCAGGTCGGTTTTGAAGCTGAGTTGGCAGAGCATTTGCCTAGTATGTAATAAGCCCTAGGCTCAATCCCCAGCACCACATTTAGTTGGTCATGGTGCGCACCTGGAGAGGAGGTGGAGAGAGAGAAAGACAGACAGGGGGGGGGAGCTATTGCTAAGAAAAAGAAATACATAGACAAGCCATTTCACCTCTAAGCTTCCATTTCCCCTGCCGTGAAGTGAGGATGCTCATCTTATGGAGCTGCTAGAGTAGAGTAGACACTTAGCGGCGTAAGTCCCTGTAGTCCCTATTCCTTTTAAGGTCTCTGGCCTCACACCTCACACTCTTTCAAAATGTCTCCCCAACCCAGTGAGGCTTCACTCTCTAGCTAAAGAGGTCACTGGGGGAGGGGGGGTCCTGGCAGCTGGTCCTCAGGGGTAGCTGTAAGTCCAGCAGCAGAGCTCTTTAATTACTATCGCTCACCCTGGCTCTCTCCTCCGCCATCTCTAGACCGAATAATGTTAGTTCATGTGCCTCCACTGGCCCCGAGGGCCAAAACTCCTGCCCAGCTGCTTCCCTGAGTGATTCACGGTGCACCAGGCTAAGCCAGTAATTGTGCCAGGCCTGTTCCAGAAACACCCTACACTTTCCCTCCTCCACAAAAACTGGCCCAGCCTTCCTCTTGAAGATCCTTCTCATCCCGCCTCCCTCCCTTGTGGTGCCTTCAGACCCTTGCTCATACCCCATATCTTCTGGGTGAAGAGACTCACCTCCTAGCCCACTATCTAGCCCCACGAGGCATAAACCTCCTCCTGCCTGCCTGTTTCTAAAACAACAGGCAAGTGCCACAACAGGCAAGTGTCAGACTTACATGGGCCCATCTGAGCCCACGGCTGTCCTGAGAAGATCAACCTCCCATCCCTAAGAAACCGAGACTCCAAAAAGCAAGGTGGTGTGTAGCCAGTACACTGAAGGCTGACGGAACGCTGGATGTGGTGATGGACATTGGTACTCTAGTCCACTCTGCTTAGAGACAGCGGAACTGAGAGCCCAGCCCCCCAGGCCCATCCGTGGATAGTCCTCTCTTGGAGAGTGTAGACAGTAAGGCTCGTCTGCCTATTTCCTGCAGTAACTCTTCAGTCTGCCCCTAGTCTTGGTTCCCAAGGAGACTTCCGGTTCACCTCAGGCTGTCCCCGCTCCTGCGCAGGGGGGCGCGGGGCTAACTCAGCACATAGCAGACACTCATGATGTCAGTCCCCTGCCTTTCCCATCCCTTTCAAGAACCCCCAGCCTCACACTCTTTCAATGTGTTTCCCCTCCATCTGCCTGTTCTTCAAATTCTATTGGCCAAGCAGTCTCTCTTGGACCACCCATTCTCTACCATCACGGCAGAGCAGGATGCTTGTTGAATGAATGTGTGCAAGCCCCTGTTTCCTCATTCTGTGTGACTGACACCCTGACCCAGCAGCCCCACACAGTGCCCCCCCAGCCCGAAGCGTTGTCACCCCCTAGTCTGAGCACCCCATTCCAGAGCCACACCCGTCTTTGGCACGTCGCTTCATCACCCCAACCCCCCACTCATGGACCTTTCCTTTCCCCAAACTGGCAAAATAGAAAGCACCAGACACAGAGGGGCGGCACCCCGACTTCAAATGCTGCCCCTAGGGCCATCCCAAGAGCTTCCCCTCAACTACCTCCATCCCCTGCTTTGAAGTAGGGCTGGTTTTCTTGCTTAACCATCAGAGGACGGACCTAAGAGGTGGCTGTTGTCCGAAATGAGGGTTATGATGGGACTACAGTGTACACACAGCCCCTCCGGCTTTAGGCTGAAACATTTCTCAGGGTACTGTCCTGCACCCCCCCCCCTCCCCATGGCCTGACACCCAGGTCAGCTGGGCTCTGTGTCCTCTCGGCGACTCACGCTGCGGGTGACTTACTCCGTATGGCTCTGCTGGCGCCTCCTCCTCTTTCAGCCTCATGCGTCTCATCTGCAAGATGGAAATGATCATTTTGCTCTGATTACCTCCTGGGCTATCGAGGACAAGCCACGGGGAAGCGGATAAAAAGGCTTCCTTGCTCGAGCCTCACTGGAGGGCTAGGACACAGGGTCTATGGTCCATCCGATGCCACTTGATCCACACCCACAGAGAGAAACATGCAGGAATCAAGGGATCACTCGGTCGGCCCCCCTCCTCGTGCTCATCAGCCTGCCCAGACAGATGTTCAACCTCCCAGCTTCCAAATGAAGGAGGCCCCGACCCCTAGACCACTTTGCCCTCAAGAATCTTCTGGACCTTATTTTCAAATCTTCAGTAGAGAAACCAAACCCTGTGCCCTTCCCCTCTCTCACAGCCCATGCTCACCCCAAAAACTCTCACCATCCTCCCATCCATGAGGATTCAGATGCACCCCTGCTTGAGCCTCCTGTCTCCCTGGGCTCCGATCTCTGCACTGGCCTCTACTTCCTGCTCCTGACCCATTTACAGAGAGGGCTGTGGCCATCCCTTATGAATATGCATGTAGGATAATGAGGGCTTGAGGTTGGGGGAGGGGCTGAGAAGAGGCCCAAGCACCATCCAACCTGCTCTTGCCATACAAACCCTTGGCGGAGACTTCCTTCCTCCCAAAGGGCGCCCGGGAGTTTGGGTCAAAAACTGAAGTCAGCGCACTCTGGGTGATCCAAATGGCTGCTGCGCACGTTACTGTGGCTTCAGTTTTTGACCCAAACTCCCACGGGATGGCACATCAAGGGCTCATGCTTTCAATTCTTGTGCCTGCATGGATGCCCAGGTCTGGGCCTCACAGGCCACCCAGTGAGCCCCAGGGATCTGAGATGACCAAGGCCTTGTGAAAAGACTCAGATACCACTAGGCATGGTGGCTTGTGCCTGCAAGGAAGATGGTCATGAATTCAAGACCAGTCTGTGCCACATAGTGAGTTCTAGGATAGCCTAGGTTACAAAGTGAGACCTTAAAGGGGGGGGGGGAGAGAGAGAGAGAAAGAAAGAGAGAGAGAGAGAGAGAGAGAGAGAGAGAGAGAGAGAGAGAGAAAGAAAGAAAGAAAGAAAGAAAGAAAGAAAGAAAGAAAGAAAGAAAGAAAGAAAGAAGGTAAGGTGCCTGCTCACAGACCTGGTGACTTGAGTTTGATCCCTGGAAGCCCACTTGGTGGAAGGAGAGAACTGACTTCCTTTGACTTCCACTTGTTCACTCCATGGCATGCGTTCTTTCTCTGTCTCTCCCCCCTCTCTCCCTTCCTCTCTCCTCCCTCTTTCATAAATAGATAAAAGGAAAAGAGAACCAAAACTGGATAGGGGGGATAGAGCCTGGAGCTAGCCTATCTGAAGTGTGAGGCAGGCAGACAGATGTGTGCACACACACATGCAGGCATGTGCACACAGGGTCCCTGCATGAACACACGGTGCTCCTGCGGTCACCCAGCATGTGCCCTTCTGTGTTGCTTCAAGGTCTTTTCATCCCATGGGCTATGGGCTCCATGCTGGGACGTGGCATCTACTGTCCCCGTAGTGGGGGCTTGCTCCCCACTCCAGAAGGCATCTACTTCCTTGACAGGAAGTGTCTGGATGAGGAAGAAGACCCTGGTGAAGGTGGAAAGGCAGCTGAACACTGTCAGGTCTGAAGGCTGCCGAAGGTCTGTGGATGCTTCCCGCACAGACAAGCGTCCGCCCTGAATGCTTGTGTGAGCAAAGATGTGGTACGTGGACGACTGCGCGCAGTGTTGCCACGAGACTGTAGGTTGGAACAAGGCCTACGTGGTGTGGGGAGAAGGAAAAGAAAAAGGCATCCTTAGACCCAGTCTTCACATTCATTAGCCTCAAAAAATAAGTCATTTAAAGGACTGGGTATGTGGCTTAGATGGCAGAGTGTCTAGCATGCCCAGAGCCCTCGGTTTAATCCCAAACTTCATACATCAGGATGATGGTGAACACCTGTAATCCCAGCACCGAAGAGATGAAGACAGAAGGATCACTAGTTCAAGGTCATCCTCGGCTACATATTGAGTTCGAGGCCAGTCTGAGATACAAGAGATCTGTCTTAAAAAAAAAAAGATGGAAGGAAGAAGATGGGTGGATGGGTGGATACTGAGTGAGTAGATGAATAAATAGTGAGTGTGTGGACAGATGGATGGTGGGCGGCTAGATGGATGATGGATGGGTGCATGTGGATGGTGGGTGGATTATTGGATAGATGAATGGCTGAATGGATGGATGAGGGGATAGATGGATAGGTTGATGGATGGAAGGATACATGGTAAATAGATGCATGAAATGAAGAGAGAAATGAAGGAATAGTTACAAAATTAAGTGAATACTGCAGTGGTGACTATAGGCTGTTGGTAATGAGGACATGGATGCTCACTATAAAATGTCTGTTTTGGTTTTTTTGGGGTTTTTTGAGGCAGAGTCTCAGGGCCCAGCCCATCCTGCCTGGACCTCACCATGTATCTCCAGCCTCAGTCCTCTTGCCACAGCCTCACGAGGCTGCACAGGTGCCGCCACGTGTGGCTCGATCACACAGTTCCTCTAATCTAACCTCTCTGGGTGCTTCAAAGCATCTTAGTAATACAATGTGTTCTAACATAGCGGAGCGTCTGGTCCCAGAGACTCGTGGGCCAGATGGAAAGAACAGCAAGCTGAGCGCTCGTCAGATATTTTAAACTGTGATCCCTTTGTGAGACTTCACAGCCCGACCCTGTGCGTGCACTTAAAAAATTCTGTAGTTACCTTGCGATTCTCTCAATTTCATCGCAGTATGTGTGTGTTTGGAATACTGTCTTGTTTAAACAAAGATATGTAAAATCTTCTAGAATTATTACCAGCATTCTGTTTAGATATCTGTTCATTTTTAACTTACTGGAGCCTGGGCTCTGTGGTCATACCTTCTCTTTGCCAACCAATCAACAACAACAACAACAACAACAAATCCAGGCTTGATGGAGCATGACTACCACCCAGTACTTGGAAGGTAGAGGTCCGAGAATCAGGAGCTCAAGCCAAACTTGCTTTAGCTGAACCCCTCTCAGCCCGTGAGCTCCCCGCTCTCCATGATCCCAGGCTGAGACCTAAGCACAGCTGGGGAAGTCGGTCTGACTTCCTGGAGGTGCCCACACCCTTAGCTCCTTCCTCCCTACCTGCCCCCCATGAGGCCAACACCTATACTGGGGTTGAGGAAGGCCAGCCACCAGCCCCAGGGCAACCGTGGGGACCCGGAACTCATGGGAGGCTTGGACACGCTCAGGCCAAGCGGCGTCCCCCGTCAGCCTCGGGAGTGTGGGTGGCTGAAACTCGCATGTTTCCCCGAGGAGGAGGTGGGGGCAGAGGCAGGTGCCCAGAGCCCTTCGGGGTGGGGGCTCCCCAAGCTGCAGCTTCTGTCTTCCTCCCATGCGCTCATTACCTCTCTTCAGCCAGTCATCCTGCTCTGCCCTGTGACGTGTGTCCAGCCATCGAAGCCCCTCATTGTGCAGAAACTAGGGCCTGGAGAGAATGCTGCTCACGCCACCCAGCAAGTCAGGAGCTGCACTGCCTGACGGTTAGAGTGAGAGGGGTGGATGTCCTGTGGAAGGGGGGACCAGGCAGCACCCCCGGGAGGGGTCCCAGATGCCCTCCTGCCCTAGCCGGATGTGAACAGGGAGGGCGGCAGAAGCAGAGCGTGGCTAAGAGGTGGGACCTGGTTCTCATCCAGGGTCACGCTGGACAGTCTGAACCTGTCAGATATGGTGGCACGCACATGTAATCCCAACAACGCTCAGGAGGTGGAGGCAGGAGGGTTGTTTTGAGTTCAAGCCTAGCCTGGAACACAGAGTAGAGGCTCTGTCTCAAAGATTTATTGATTAATTAGCGATCAGTTATTCTTCAAGTAAAAGCGACTGTACTTCTTAGTTGTCTGAACTCGCTGGCTTCACTGAGCATCGTGTCTGCTCTCCCCAAGACCAGTGTCAATGGGCAGCGGCCACCCTAAGTTCTTTGGGTCCACCTGCCTTGTGGCTGCCGGACAACAGCTGGGCGGCAGGTGCTGCTTTCTGGCCCTGGGGAGGAGAAGCACAGGGCTCCCTGTAATCAAGCCAGCCGCAGGGCTGCCCTGTTTCATCTGGACGTCCGGCCCACAGCAAGCCATCATTAGCCCCCCCCACCCCTCCTGCTCAGCCCCAGGCCCCGATCCAGCTGCTCAAGGCCCAGGGAGTCTGCCAGAGTCTTTGATGCCAGCAAGCCTTCCTCACGCCCCAGGGTGCAGGAAACACTTTAACAGAAAGGACAGTCCTCTTAAAGCCAGACCCCCAATGTGAACCCCGACAGGGGCGGCATTCAGCCCAAGGGACCACAGAGGATCCATCCGATGGGACTCAGGAGGTGGCTCAGTCCGTGAACTGCCTGCCAGACAAGCGTGAGGACCAGATTTCAACCCCAGATCCCATGTCAAAGAGCCGGGCGTGACAATGGTGCACGCGTGAGGTCGTGGAGGGGAGGCAGGTGGATCCCTGACATTCGCTGGCCGGTCTAGTGCGATTGACCGAGTTCAGGTTCAGTGAGAGACCCTGTCTTGAAAGTGGAAAGAGATAGCTGACGTCAACCTCCGGTGTGCACATGTGCACCTGCACACACACATACACACGCATACACACATATACACAAACATGCACATATATACACGCACATACATACATGCACACACATATACACATATACACATACACACACACAAACAACCTGTAACAGCACTGAGTGACTCCACAGGGTCAGGGACTGTCCTCCACTCAGAAGTCACGATCCCAGGAGCTGGAGAGATGGCTCAGGGATTAAGCCTCTGCCTTACAAGCAGAAGGTCCTAAGTTCAGAACCCAGATCCCACATAAAAATGCCAGAGAAAATGGTGGCAGCCTGCACCTCCGATCCTGGAGTCTAGGAAACTCCAGAGCAAAGCAAAAAAAGAAAAGGTAAAGCAATCCAGGGTGATTCCTAAAGTTATCCCTGAGCCTCCACAGGTACACATAGTGCCCTCTGATACATACAGACATATTTACACAAATACACATACACAGAGAGAGAGAGTAAATATTTAAATAAATAAATAAATAATGTCACCTTTCTGGCAAGGCTCCTGGGAGCCTCGGGTTGAACCAGCCCTTCTATGTCACCCTTCTCTTCATGATATGTGCCACTATTTGCAACCATCTTCCTGCTCATTTGGCCACTTTTATGTGCGTACTAACTGCAGCTGAAGCCCTAGGATCGTGAGAACCAATGTATGTCAGCATGTCAGTGCTGGACACTGATGTGCTGGACACATCAGGCAAAGGTGCAGCTCGAGGTAGAGCACCAGCTTAGCATGCATGAAACCCCAGTCTCCATACAATGCACACATGCATGCGCGCATTATTCTATGTCTTTCCCTCTGCATATACGGAGCCTTCAGGGCACGCCAGGCACATTTCTAGGCTCTTGGAAGCAAAACAAAATAGACAAAACTCTTGCCTTCATAGAACTTGCATTCTAATGGGAAAAGAAAGGAGAGGGCAAGAAGGGGAGAAAAGGGGAAGAGAGGAGGGGAGGGGAGGAGAGGGAAATGGAGGGGGAAGGGAAGGGAGAAGAAGGGAAGGAGAAGGAGGGAAAAGGAAGGGAAAAGCCACCTCTACCTCTGGCTGTTGGCCTTTAACTCGAGCTTCTCAAATACTCCCTCCATATACCTCTAACGGACTGCAAGCAGGAAATGCCTTTGGTATTGTATTTTTCCATAAAAGGAATGTAATTCTGAGCAGTGAAAAAAGAATGTAAAGTCTGCATTCACATAATATAAAAATCCACTTACGTTCAAGTGCACATGCCAGAAGTTTTCAGTCCATTCACAAGACTATCTAGTTCCATAGCATCATTGCTGCTCAAAAAAAAAAAAACTTGCACAAACATACACAGGCATTTACTCACACGCCAGACACACATATGTCATACATCCACACCTCATGCATCAGACACAATCACCAAAATAAGGAAAGAAACCCCTTACTAGTAAGCAGCCACCCCTCATTTGCTGGCATGAATCTCTCCCTAGATCCGTGAGATTCCCCATTCTAGAGAGCGCAATTAAATGGGACCAACTTCAGTCCTTTGTGACTTTTTATTGTTTTGTTTTGCTTTGCTTTTATGACAGTGTCTCATGTAGCCCAGGCTACTCTTCAACTCACTACACAGTGGAGGATGGCCTTGAACTTCTGATCCTCTGCTCACGCCCTGGATGCTGGGATTAAAGACATGTACCAACATGTGTGGTGTTTTATGTGGTGCTAGGGATGGAAGCCAGGGCTTCACGCACGCTAGGCAACCTCTCTACCAGCTGAGTGCTGTCACCCGCCCTTGTGACTTCCTTCACTTTTGTTTTGTGGGTTTGTTTTGGAGAGAGGGTGTAGCTATGCAACTTGGGGCTCCTGTCTCAGCCTCCCGAGTGACAGGGGCCCCTCTGTGCTACCTGCTGTTTCTTTTACTTGACACAATGGTCTCAAAGCCAATGACGTTTGTCAGGTCCATCCAGGCCAATGCCTGTATAAGAATGTCATCCTTTTTCAAATTATCAAACAGCGTTCCACTGTGTGGAGAAGCCCTCCATGTTTTTAATCCATTGATGGGTTATTAGGCAAATAGACGGATTTCACTCTGAGCTGTGGGAACTAAGCTGCTGTGAGTGTTCAAATACAAGTCTCTGTCTCTGTCTCTGTCTCTCTCTTTCTCTCTGTCTCTCTGTCTCTCTGTCTCTCTCCCCCTTCCGACCATGTTTGTGGAAGCCACAGTCCCTGACACTGAATATCTCCTCAGTCAGTCTCCTTCTTGTTTTGGAGAAAGGCTCTCCCACTGACCCTGGAGCTCAC